>LR738711.1:363109705-363143389 GCA_902687465.1 Secale cereale
TTGCGGCTATGGTAGCGGCGCAAAGCTTGCTGGTATCGAGCAGCTCGTACAGCAGCCTGGAGACGTCCCTCCTCAAGGAGCAATGCGTCATCTTGTCGCAGTTGCTCTTGCTCGAGCTCATCATAAGCGAGCACTCGAGGAGATCCGTATACGAGTTCCGTGGGGAGAACTGCCTCTGCTCCATAGACTAGAGCAAAAGGTGTCTGTCCGGTGGCTCGACTTGGTGTCGTTCTGATTGACCAAAGAGCCGCCGGGAGCTCCTCTATCCAATTCCTTCCGCACTTGCGCAGCCTGTCAAAGGTCCTTGTCTTGAGTCCGCGCAGCACTTCAGCATTTGCCCTCTCCGCTTGGCCGTTGCTTCTCGGGTGAGCAACAGAAGCGAAACAGACCTTGGCGCCAAGGTCTTGGACGTATTGCATGAAGGTGCGACTAGTGAATTGCGTACCGTTGTCGGTGATGATCCTGTTAGGGATCCCGAAACGGCAAACAATCGACCTGAAGAACCTGACCGCTGACTGTGCTGTCACCTTTCTCACTGGCTCCACTTCTGGCCACTTTGTGAACTTGTCGATTGCAATGTACAAGTACTCAAAGCCCCCGACAGCACGAGGGAAAGGGCCGAGGATGTCGAGCCCCCAGACCGAGAAGGGCCATGACAAAGGGATTGTTTGGAGAGCTTGAGCTGGCTGATGGATTTGCTTCGCATGGAACTGGCACGCTTCACACTTGGTTACTAGTGCAGTCGCATCTTGGAGGGCTTCTTGCCAAAAGAACCCTTGCCGGAAAGCTTTCCCGGCAAGCGCCCTTGCGCCAATGTGGTGGCCGCATATGCCTCCGTGTATTTCTGCCAACAGCTTCTGTCCATCTTCTCTGGAGATGCATTTCAACCTGACACCATTGAGTCTTCTTCTGTACAGCTCGTTATCCACGAACTGATACATACTTGACTGCCTGGTTATCTTCTCTATCTCTTGAGGGTCGTCGGGAAGTTCTCCAGTTTGTAGAAAACGGACGATCTGCTGTGCCCATGCCGGAGCCCGGGGCTCGACGGCAAGGACTAAAGGCTCGAGGGCCGCTGCGGGAACCCCAGCTTCTACGACAAAGACCTCTGGTCCTGTCGGAGCTGACGGTCCCCCGGCAAGCTCGCCGGGGCGAGGCTTGTCGGGAACACTTGCTTCAACTGCACAAGCCCGAGGGCTCGCAGGAGCAAACTGTTCCTCAGCGTTGTCGTTGATCTTGGGAACTTTGGCGGCGGGTTCAGGAAGATCCGCCGGCAAGTAGTCGCCGGAGACCAACTTTCTCTTCTTGGACTGCCCAATTGATGGTGTAACTGATGGTTGAGTCAGCTTGAGCAAAAAGGTCCCTGGTTCCACAGGTAACTTTATTGCGGCGCACTTTGAAAGGCCATCTGCAATCTCGTTTTGGGCTCTTGGGACGTGCTCCATCTGCAAACCTTCAAAGTGCTCTTCAAGCTTTCTCACTTCATCGACATATGCTTCCATCAAAGGACTCTGGTAGCTTTTGTTAACTTGTCGGACCACCAACTGTGAATCTCCCCGAACAATCAGCTTCCTGATCCCAAGTTCGGCCGCAATCCTGAGGCCGGCAAGCAAGCCTTCATATTCTGCAGTGTTGTTTGTCGCTTGCTCCCTGGGAAAGTGCATCTGGATAACATATTTGAGGTGCTCTCCGGTGGGCGCGATGAGTACCACGCCGGCACCGGCGCCTTGCAGCGAGAAGGCACCGTCAAAATACATTATCCATTCACTTGTCGCTTCTTGCACGGGTACACTTGTTTCCTGAACTTCATCTTCTGGTGTTGGGGTCCACTCAGCAATGAATTCTGCCAAGGCTCGGCTCTGTATGGTTGAAGTACTTTCAAACTTGAGTCCGAAGCTTGACAACTCCAGTGCCCACTCGACGATCCTGCCTGTTGCCTCTGGATTGTGCAATATTCTCTTCAACGGAAAGCGAGTGACCACTGTTATCTCATGGGCTTGGAAGTAGTGGCGCAGCTTTCTCGAGGCCATGAGGAGGCCGAAAAGCAATTTTTGCACACCAGAGTACCTTGATCTAGCTCCCTGGAGAAGGGAACTTACAAAATACACTGGGCGCTGCACCATCTTCTTCCGCACCTCTCCTTGTTCCTGCGCAGAGTCTTCCTTGTCGGGGCCTGAGCTTGTCGGGACAGCCCCCTGCTTGTCGCTAGATTCGCTTGCTGGTGACGCTGACTCCTCGTCGGACTCCCTCTCCGCTACTAACGCAGCACTAACCACCTGGTTGGTTGCCGCTAAGTATAGCAACAACTTTTCCTGTGGTTTAGGTGCGACAAGTATAGGAGTGGAGGACAGGTACCGTTTCAAATCCTGCAACGCTGCCTCCGCTTCCGGAGTCCACTTCATGGGACCTGCCTTTTTCAAGATTTTGAAGAAAGGTAGGGCGCGTTCTGCGGATTTTGAAATGAACCTACTGAGGGCAGCAACGCAACCTGCAAGCCTTCTGACATCCTTGACGCGCTTCGGGGCTTCTATCTGCTCGATGGCTTTGATCTTGTCGGGGTTGGCTTCAATCCCCCTCTGTGATACAAAGAACCCGAGAAGCTTGCCGGAGGGAACTCCAAAGACGCACTTCTCGGGGTTCAGCTTGAGCTGTATCCTGCGCAGGTTCTGGAACGTTTCTTCCAAGTCTTGAATCAGTGTTTCTTTGCTCTTGCTCTTCACCACGATGTCATCCATGTAGGCTTCTACATTCCTATGGATCTGTGGCTCAAAAGCAGTGTACACTACCCTTGCAAAAGTTGAGCCTGCATTCTTCAGTCCAAATGGCATGCGGATAAAGCAATAGGTGCCACATGGAGTGATAAATGCAGTCTTCTCTTCATCTTCCTTGGCCATGAAAATCTGGTGATAGCCTGAGTATGCATCAAGAAAACAGAGTAGCTCGCATCCGGCGGTGGAGTCAACGATCTGGTCAATGCGCGGCAAAGGGAAGGGATCCTTGGGACATGCTTTATTGACATCAGTGAAGTCTATACACAGTCTCCACTTCCCGTTGGCCTTGCGCACGACGACTGGGTTTGCCAACCACGTCGGATGGATCACACCTCTAACTAGGCCTGCCGCCTCTAGTTTCTTGATCTCCTCATTGATGAACTCTTGGCGCTCCACGGCTTGCTTCCTCACTTTTTGCTTGATGGGCCGCGCATGAGGACAGACAGCAAGCTTGTGCTCAATCACCTTCCTGGGAACACCGGGGATGTCAGATGGTTGCCAAGCAAACACATCGACATTCGCCCGCAGGAAGGCGACGAGCGCGCTTTCCTATTTGCTGTCAAGGGTGGCACTGATGGTGAAGGTACCACCAGTGCCATCCTCCTTTGCGGACACCTTCTTGGTTGCCGGTGGAGCGGCCATCCCTTTCTTGCTCTTGCCGGTGGAGCTCGATGGGACGTCCTCGACGGCAGCGCAGCACTCCGAAGAGGTGCGGTTGCCGGAGTGGGTCCCAGAGCACTTGCCGGACTTGGTCTTCGTCTTCTTCCCCCCGGGAGCTTCAGCGGCAAGAGTATCCTTCTCGGCTGCAGCTGCCGCATCCCGGTAAATCTTGTCGGCGCAAATAAGCGCATCTTTCTTGTCGCTATGGACAGTGATGACGCTTATCGGCCCCGGCATCTTCAGCACATTGTAGGCATAGTGGGAAGCTGCCATGAACTTGGCGAGGGCGGGACGGCCGAGTATTCCATTGTAGGGCAACGGAATATCAGCGACGTCAAAGGTGATGCGCTCAGTCCTGAAGTTGAGCTCCCCGCCAAAGGTCACCGGCAGAGTAATCTTTCCCTTGGGCTTGCTCCTTCCCGGGTTGATTCCTTGGAATGAACCGGTCTCTTCGAGCTCGCCGTCTTGAATCTGGAGCTTCTTGATCACAGCAGAGGAGATCAAGTTCAGCCCGGCCCCGCCGTCAACCAACATTTTGGTGACCTTGAGGTTGCGGATGGTGGGGGAAACCAGCATCGGCAAGCACCCGACCGCCGTGGTGCGGTCAGGGTGATCCTCAAGGTCAAAAACGATGGGCGTGCTGGACCATTTGAGGAGCCTGCGCGACTCCACGGGCGGCTCCGCTGCATTGACCTCACGCACCCACTGTTTCAGCTGGCGGTGGGAGGTGTGCAGGGAGGCGCCACCGTCGACGCACAGGACCTCCGTGGCCTTCTGAAACTCCTGCTCGCTGTTCTCGTCGTCCTCCATGTCTTCATCGTCGTCTTCGTCGTTGTCGCGGCCCCGGGGAGGTCGATCTCCTTGCCGCTGCTTGGCCTTGCCGCGGCGTCCTCCCCGGCCATTGAATGGCCGCTTCTTGCTGGGCTCTTCCCCGCCACCTTGGGCCTTCTCCTTGTCGCGCCTCTCGTACTCAGCTTTTTGCTGCTCGACGAGGTACTCGACGCGCTTGCAGTTGGAGAGATCGTGACCCTTGGTGCGGTGAATCTTACAATATTGCTTGTCGGAGCTACCCGGCTTGTCGGCCGCCGCCGCAGGGGCAGGCTCCTTGCCGGAGCCGCCAGCCTGCGCTTGCTTGGCGGGGGCCTCCTTGCCGGACTTCTCGACGGCAAGCACTTCCTTCTTGCCCTTCTTCCTGTTGTTCCGCCGCCGGCTCTTCTTTGCCGGGGCGGCGTCGTCGCTGTCGCTTCCCCCTGCGCCAGCGTCCTCCCCGGGGAGTTTCCTCCCCTCTTCCGCACGGGCGCACTTGTCAGCAAGAGCGTAAAGCTCGCTGACGTCTCTGATCTTGGTCATCGCCATCTCCTCACGCATGCGGCGGTTACGCACGTTCTGATGGAACGCGCTGATAACCGCGGCAGGGTGAACGTCTGGGATGTTGTGTTGCACCCGGCTGAAGCGTTGGATATATTTGCGCAGGGGCTCGCCTTCCTTCTGGGCCAAGATGTGGAGATCGCTCTCCTGGCCATGGGGTTTGTGGCCGCCGGTGAAGGCGCCAACAAACTGATGGCAGAGGTCGGCCCAAGAAGAGATAGAGCCTTCCGGCAAGTGCATGAGCCACGAACGGACGTTCGGCTTCAGCACGAGCGGGAAGTAGTTGGCTAGGATCTTCTCGTCGCGCCCCCCGGCAGCTTGCACTGCGATAGTGTAGACGCTGAGAAACTCCGAGGGGTGCGTCTTGCCGTCGTACTTCTCCGGTACGTCGGGCTTAAAGTTCTTCATGCTGGGCCACTGGACGCGCCGCAGCTCGCGGGTGAACGCAGGGCAGCCTGCCGCGTACGGCAAGTCGCCTGGTTCACCGGGCGCGGGTGCGTCGACGGTGTTCCCAGCTCTCTTGTCGGATTGTCGCCGAGCTTCTCGGCGGCGCTCGATCGTGGTCCGAGCGTCTTCATCTCGCCGGTCGTCGAGGACCTGGCGCTGGTCCCGACGGGCCCGCGGGTCCGACGAGGCTGTGGAGCCGTCGTCGGGGTTGTTCCGGCGGGGCGGCGTCTTCTGCTTCTGCGGCGGGGAGTGCACGCTTGTTGCACCCCCGGCAGTCTTGTCGCCGATAGCCTTCGTCTTCTCAACCTGCCGCGGCCGCGAAGCCGACGGCTGCTGCGGGGAGTCGTTGTTGGCGAAGTCTATCAGGCTCCGGATAGTGGCCCTCCATTCTTCGGCCTTGTCGGCCGCCGGAGGAAAATCAAGAAGCAGCTGCGCCCTTGCGAGCGCTTCTGTCGGAGTGGTGGGGAACGCGGGTGAGCGGTGCGAGGAGCGGGATACGCTCGGACTTCTAACGACGTTAGAAGGAGCGGGGTCCCGCGCCGGCGCCTTCGCTTTGCTTGTGCCCGGACGGGGGTCCGGGGCGTCCCGCGAACCTCCAGTTTGGCCTTGTCCCAGCAAGCGGATACCACCTCCCGTGGTATGGCGCTGCGGGGTCGTCGTATGCTGTGATGGACGCGGCGCGTCCACGGAGACCGAGGTCCGGTCGTCCGTCTTGTTCTTGGATCTGGTGGCACCGTGAGTGTCCTCGCCGGCGACCACCCTTCCGACGGCGTCTCCCCCGCCCACCGTCGGCTCTGGTGGCGGCGGGTGAGACGCAGACGGGCCTCCGACCTCCGAAGGCTTCTTCTTCGGGGCCATGGAGTCGTCGCTGATGAAGTTGTTGATGAAGCTGGAGAGGTTGATGAAGAATGCGCCCGCGCGAACGCCGGATCAGGTTCGCACAACCTCGACGCCCCCCTACCTGGCGCGCCAAAGATGTCGGGGGAAACTGTCCGCCACGAACACCTATGGGACCGGAGCCCCTTGTCTGTGCGGTACGAGGGCGGAGGGAGCACAAAGAGCAGATCGAAGCAGACGCGCGGGCAGTTTTACCCAGGTTCGGGCCGCACGGATGCGTAAAACCCTACTCCTGCTTGGTTGTGTATTGAGTTGAGCGCTCGGAAGCTTGAAGAAGCAGCTACACCGTGCGTGAGAGTAATCTAGGTTTCGAACCCCCTCCACGTTGTGCATGGGCCTCCTTTTATAGTGCAAAGGGGTCACCGACAGGTGTCAACGTAGGAGTAAGGGGTAAAAATGTAAAAGAGGTGGTAGTTGTAACAGTGCGGGAACAGTGGAGCTACAGTACAGAACAGTGGTCTATACCTACTTTAACAGTGGGGGACAAGGGCATTTAATGCCCGTCGCCGTCGACCCCAAAAGCTCCCGCCTTAGCGTCTCTGTCCGCCACGGCGACGGATCCATCACCGTGGTGCGCCACCGTGTACCCCAGGCTGCACAGCCATCCGCCACGCGTCCCTGGTTAAGCCCCAGGGCGACGCGTGGGCCGATGAGCTGGAGCGCGGGCACACAGCGTAGCTTCCCCGGCAAGCGCCTTGCCGGGGGCCTTGATCTTGCCGGGCCCGGGAACTTGCCGCTCCCCGGGCCCCTTGCCGGGGCGCGCATAGCGCCGAGGCAGTATCTTCTAATCTTCCTGGCAAGCTCCTCTTGCCAGGGTCTTGTGTTAGTGGAACAGCCTTGAGCCTGGTACGGCCTTCCCGACAAGCTCCTCTTGCCGGGGTCTCGATCTTCTGTCTTGTATACTTTGTTTTTGAATGGTTTAATAGGAGGCAGGAAGGTCTCCGGCGAGCACGCAGTAAACCTTGCCGCGGGAAGCTGCAACTGCCCGTGCACAAGTTGGGGTACTGGGGTACCCCTACCTTAGTACACCGACAGTTGTGCTGTACTAGACTGGCTAGCAAAGGTGGAAAGGTGAGAGTGTGTATAATCCATGGACTCAACATTAGTCATAGAGAAATCACATACTTATTGCAAAAAGATCATTAGCCCTCGAAACAAACTACTAATATACATGCTCCTAGGGGAGAGGCTGGTAGGAGTTAACCATCGTGCGCTCCCGACTTTCACGCAATGATAAACAATCAAGACACAATGCGCCTCAATTTGGTTACATAGTTAGGAAACCATACGTGCATGCTATGGGAATCACAAACCTTAACACAATTATTTCTTTGACTCTACAATTTACTACTAGCATGAATATGATATTACCATCTTCGTATCTCAAAACAATCATAAGGAATCAAACTTATTATAGTATTCAATGCTCTATATGAAAGTTTTTATTATACCGCCCTTGGATGCCCATCATAATAGGATGAATTCACAACCTAAGCAAATTACCATGTTGTTTAGAGACTCTCAAAATAATATAAGTGAAGCAAGAGAGTTCAATAGTTTCTATAAAATAAGCCACAGCCATGCTCTAAAAATATATAAGTGAAGCACTAGAGCAAAATTGCCTAGCTCAAAAGATATAAGTGAAGCACATAGAGGATTCTAATAAATCAAGATTCATGTGTTTCCCTCTCAAAAGGGGTGTACAAAAAGGATGATTGTGGCAAACTAAAAATCGATGACTCAGATCATACAAGACGATCCATGCAAAACACATATCATGTGGTGAATAAAAATATTACCTCAAGTGAAGTTACCGATAGATGGAGACGAAAGAGGGGATGCCATCCGAGGCATACCCAAGCTTAGGCTCTTGGTAGTCCTTCAATATTACCTTGGGGTACCTTGGGAATCCCCAAGCTTAGGATCTTGCCACTCCTTATTCCATAGTCCATCAAATCTTTACTGAAAACTTGAAAACTTCACAACACAAAACTCAACAGAAAACTCGTGAGAACCGTTAGTAAATCAGAATCCAATCCTTACATGTAGGTACTGTTCTAAACTCATTCTTATTTTATATTTGTGTAATATCTACTGTACTCCAACCTTTCTATGGTTCATACCCCCTGATACTAGCCATAGACGCATCAAAATAAGCAAACAACACAAAGAAAACAGAATTTGTCAAAAAACAGAGCAGTCTATAAAGATGCAAACTGATGTAAAACTTCTGAATCTTTAAAAATTCCAATAAATTTTAACCACGTGGGAAATTTCTAGGTCAGAAACATGTAAAAAATTCAAAAATTTATCGCTGTCCAATACTCGGAAAAAATAATCCTAACACAGGGCGCAAAAGTTCATGTTTTCAGCAAAACCAATCTAGTATCTTCCAAATCGTCCCAAAGGTCTTAATTGACACAAACACTAATAAAAATTATAAAAACTTCTCTAACCAGAGGCTAGATGAATTTTTTTATTTTAGAACATAAAATAAAAATTTTGGGTTGTCTCCCAACAAGCGCTTCTCTTTAAAGCCTTTTAGCTACGCATTGAGATTTGAATGATGCTGACATGAAACACAAGAATTGAAGCACAAAGAGAGCATCATAAAACACATGACAAACCAATATAAGTATAACATACTTCCTATGCATAGGAATTTTTTAAGAAAATGAATTATCAAGGGAAGAAATTTCTAGCACATGCAAGGAAGAAGAAAGTAACAACAGTAATCTCAACATAACGAGAGGTAATTTAGTGACATGAAGATTTCTACGACCATATTTACCTCTCTCATATTGAAATTCAACAATATTTCTATCACATAAAATATTCTCCACATGATCCATATGTATGCAAAGTTAACACTCATTCAAAGTAGTGGGATTAACATAGATAAATGTCATTACTTCTCCAAGCCCACTTTTAGCAAAAAATTCATAAGATTGATCAATATCCAAAGTAGTGGGACCAATAGTTGATAATATTTCAAAACCACTTTAAATATTATGCCAAACATTATTATCTATCTCATATTCATCATGGGGTGTAAATAAATTTTCAAGATCGTAAGAAGCATCACCCAAATCATGATCATTGAAACAAGTAGTGGGCATAGCAAAATAAGCATCCCCAAGCTTATGGTTTTGCATATCATTAGCACAATTGTAACTCATAGAATTTATAATAACATCATTGCAATCATGCTTTTCATTTAAGGAACTATAATGAATCACTTCAGGAATTTCTTCTTTCAGCAATTCATCACAATTTTTGGATTCCCGAATTTCAAGCAAAACCTCATAAAATAATGTAGTGCACTAAACTCACTAGCAATTGGTTCATCATAATTGGATCTTTCTAAAAGATTAGCAAGTGGATGAGGATCCATAAATATCTTTGCTTATGAATTCCAATAAACACAATTATGCCAAGCAAACGAGCAAACAACCCAAGTAATACTTAAGGGCGAATAAAAAGGCAAATCTTTTTGTGTTTTTTTGAAAACATTTTAGGAGTGCGGGACATGAAGATGAGAGGCAAATGGTGAATAATTTAATGCAAGATATGAGAATTATGATGGGTACTTGGTAGGCTTGATGTAGATCTTGACTTGGTGTAGATCTCCCCAGAAACGACGCCAAAAATTCTTCTTGCTACTTGAGCTTCCGCTGGTTTTTACCTTCAAGAGGAAAGGGTGATGCAGTGAAGTAGAGATAAGTATTTCCCTCATTACAAACCAAGGTATCAATCCAGTAGGAGAAGAACGCGCAAGTCACCAATACCCGCCCAAACAATTAAAGACTTGAACCCAACACGATAATGGGGTTGGCAACCCCTTCACGGTCACTTGCAAAGGTGAGATCTGATAGAGATAGATAAATAAAACTAAACAACAGACACAATATTTTTGGGTTTTTGAATTATAGATCTGAAAGTAAAAGATTGCAAAATAGTAGATCGGAAACAAATATGATGGAAAATAGACCCGGGGGCCATAGGTTTCACTAGAGGCTTCCCTCATGAAGGCAAATAATACGGTGGGTGAAAAAATAACTGTCGAGCAGCTGATAGAAAAGCGCAAAGTTATGACGATATCAAAGGAAATAATTATGTAATATAGGCATCACGTCCATGTCAAGTAGACTGACTCCTCCCTCCATGTACTACTATTACTCCACACATTGACCGACTCCTGCCTGCATCTAGAGTATTAAGTTCATAAAGAACAGATTAACGCCTTAAGTAAGATGACATGATGTAGAGGAATAAGCTCAAGCAATATGATGGAAACCCCATCTTTTTATCCTTGATGGCAACAATACAATATGTGCCTCTCTACCCATACTTTGTCACTTGTTGAGGACACCGCAAGATTGAACCCAAAGCCAAGCACTTCTCCCATTGCAAGAAAAACCAATCTAGTTGGCTAAACCAAACCGATAATTCGAAGAGAAATACAAAGATATAAAATCATGCATATAATAATTCATAGAAGATTCAAATAATATTCATAGATAAGTTGATCAAAAATCCACAATTCATCAGATCTCGACAAACACACCGCAAAAGAATATTACATCTGATAGATCTCCAAGAACATCAAGGAGAACACCGTATTGAGAATCAAAGACAGAGAAGAAGCCATCTAACTACTAGATAAGGACCCGTAGATCTGTGGTAAACTACTCACGCTTCATCATAATGGCAATAGAGTTGATGTAGATGTTCTCCGTGGTCGAATCCCCTTCCGGCAGGATGCTGGAAAAGGCCCCAAGATTGGACCTCACAGGAACAGAAGGTTGCGGCAGTGGAAAAGTGTTTCGTGGATGGTTCTAAAGGTTTCAAAATATTTGTCAATATATAGGAGAAGAAGTAGGTCAGGGGCGTCACGAAGGGCACACAAGGTAGGGGGCGCACCCTCCACCCATGCCGCCGCTTCGTTGCTCTTTTGACTTGCACACCAAGTCCCCTAGGTGTCTTCTGGCCCAAGAAAAATCATCGTAAAGTTTTATTCCGTTTGGACTCTATTTAGTATTCCCTTTCTACGAAGCTCAATAACAAGGAAAAAACAGAAACTGGCACTTGACCCTAGGTTAATAGGTTAGTCCCAAAATAATATAAAATAACATATTAATGCATATAAAACATCCAAAATAGATAATATAATATCATGAAACAATAAAAAATTATAGATACGTTGGAGACGTATCAGGGGCGTGATTTTCTTCCTATGGTAGTGCCTCAGGCTTTGCTGGTAGATGGCTGGTCATCTTAATGCCAATAGGCGTGCTTCTTCGAGCAAGTCGACGCCGTCTTCACGGGCTTTCTTGTTTGTGCTTCTGTGTACATTGTGACTCGTGGAGAGTTGAACTTGATGTCAGTTGGGATGACGGCTTCATCTCTGTAGACGAGGAAGAACAGAGTGAACCCGGTCGATTGGTTCAGCATTGTGCGGAGACACCAGATCATGGCCGGCAGCATGTGAAGCTAGCTGCCGGGTGAGAGGCTGAGGGATTCAATGAGTCGTGGCTTGATGTCGGACGAGATCAGGCAATTGGCCCACTCGACCTGGCTATTGCACCGTGGATGAGTGACGGAGGACAAGTCGAGCCGGATGCCATAGACTTAGCAATATTGCACTAGGTCGCCTTTGGAAAAGTTGGTGCCGTTATCCATGATGACGCTATGCGGGGCGACGTAGCAAACTACGATGTCCTTGACGAACTGGATGGTCGTCGGCCCGTCCAGCTTCTTGATTGGTCGCGCCTCGATCCACTTGTTAATTTGTCGATGGCCTCCAGTAGATGTGTCATGCCGCCTCGGGCGGTCTTGAAAGGACCCACCATGTCCAGCCCCCAGACGGCAAAAGGCCAAGTGATCCTGATGGTCTGGAGGGCTGTAACCGGCTGGTGGCTATGCTTGCTAAAGTGTTGGCTACCTTCACAATTGAGGAGGAGAGACTCGGCGTCCTTGAAGGCCGTGGGCCAATAGAAAGCATGGCGGAAAGTCTTGCCCACCAGGGATCTTGAAGCGACGTGGTGGCCGCCCTCGCCCTGGTGTATGTCGAGGAGGACCTCTATGCCCTTGTCTTCCTCGGTGTGGCGCTGGAAGACGCTGGTGCCGCTGCGCTTGATGAGCTCATGGTTGATGATGTTGTAGGCGGATGCCCAAGGTTGCACATGCCAGGCTTCAGTCTTATCCGTGGGAAGTGCTCCAGCCTCCAGGAAGGCAAGGATGGGTTGGGCCCATGATGGAGCCGTTACCACAGTGAAGACGATCACATGGGCGGGATTCAGGGCGACAGTCCCCAAGCTGGAGTCGGTAGCCCCCGGGCCAGGATGAGCAGTCCCCAGTCCGGGATCGTCAGCCCCCATGGCGGGATGAGCAGCCCTAGGGCTAGGGTCGGCAGCCCCCAGGCCGAGATCGGCAGGGTCGGCTGGGGGTGCCGCTGGGTCGTCTGGGAAAAAGATGGAATCGCATTCCGGAGACAGCTTAACGGGAGGCTTCCTCATGTGCTCAAGGGAGACGCCAGACGGGGTGGCCTACCAAGAAGATCCTATCTTGTCAAGCGCATCAGTGGCTTCATTGTACGTGCGGGGGACATGGAGGAACTAGCAGGCATCGAAACTGCAGGAAAGCTGCTGGACGAGGAAGCGGTACCTGGCCATGTTGGCATCCTCGGTGTCCCATTCGCTCGAGGATTGTTGAAACACCAGGTCTGAGTCACCATAGCAAAGAATGTGTCGGATGCCAACCTCCTTGGCGAGCTTGAGGCCATGCACGAGGGCCTTGTAATCGACAACATTGTTGGAGGTGGCTAAATGGATCTAGAGCGCGTACCACAGCCGGTCACCCTTGGGGGAGGACAGAATGATGCCGGCCCCCAGGCCGCCTTGCATCTTGGAGCCGTGGAAGTGCATGCGCTAGTGCGTCGAGTCGGGCGGAGGAGGCAGGTACTGGATATCCGTCCAGTCAACGAGGACGTCGGTCAGCACCTGCAACTTGATGGTTGTGTGTGGCTTGTAGAGGTGGGTGTGCCCCACCAGCTCAATTGCCCACTAGGCAACCCGGCCGGAGGCATCCCGGCAGCCCATGATCTCCCTGATGGGTGCCGTGTTGACCACGATGACGACGTTGGCATGGAAATACTGCTTCAACTTCTTGGCGGTGAGATACATGTCGTAGCACATCTTCTGGTAAGGGGAGTAGTTTAGCTTGGAGGTGGAGGGAACTTTGCTCGGGTAGTACACCGGCCACTGGACCTTGCCTTCTTCTGGGCGCGCGACCACCAGCACCTGTTGACCGCCCGCGAGGTGGCGGCGATGTATAGCAGGAGCAGTTCCCAGTCGGCCCGCGCGGCTAGGACGAGTGAAGTGGAGAGCATGCACTAGAGGTTGTAGAAAGCTTCGTCCGCCTGATCGTTCCACTCGAACGATGACGACTTCTTCATCAGCTGATATAGGGCAAGGCCCTCTCGCCCAACCGGCTGAGAAACAGTCTAAGAGAGGCCAAGCGGTAGATGAACTTCTAGACATCACGTAGCAGAGCCGACACATGCTAGTTGCAAGAAAGTAACCAACCTACACATACAATTATATGAGTGTAGCAACGGAAATTAAAGCATTGCATATGAAGGTAAAGGGGGAGATTTGGAGAGTGCAAACGCAATGGAGACATGAAGATTTTTGGAGTGGTTCCGATAGGTGGTGCTATCGTACATCCACGTTGATGGACATTTCAATCCACGAAGGGTAACGGCTATGCGAGTCCATGGAGGGCTCCACCCACGAAGGGTCCACAAAAAAAAAACCTTGTCTATCCCACCATGGCCATCGCCCATGAAGGACTTGCCTCTCTCGCATAGATCTTCATGAATTAGGCGATCTCCTTGCCCATACAAACAGAGGATATGTTGACATTAATTACCAAAATCACCTAGGGAGCACTTGTGCTCTCAATCTCCCCCTTTTTGGTAATTGATGACAACATACATCAAAGCTCTAGGTAAAAGATATGAAGAATGATAAGTAAAGCTTTGGAATCACATGTAACTTGCATAGCCCCCCTACATGGATTCATTCATGTAAGGATTTAATATAAGAGCATGTGAGTGCATAAGCATGATAGATCAAGCAATGAGTTACATGTATCTTGGCTATATGCATCAGAGAAAATGAATTAGATGTAGAAATGTGTACCTTCATGTTCATGAATCCTTCTTGCAAATAGTATGTACACCAGCAAGAGATCATCATGTACATGATTGTGATGCCTATACTTACCTTGTGGTCTTGAATTGGTTTGGAAGGAGTGCACTTGAGAAAACAAGGTTAGATAACACAAGAACACTCTCAAAGCAAACCATCTTCAAGGAATCACAAAAGTACCAAGACTAGGATGACATGTAATGGGTAATTACTCATTACTTCATTTGGATATAGACATGTACCCTAAGATTAAAAGATATGCAATGAATTCCAACAATTTTCTTCCCTGGAAATGGGCTCTTTCTCCCCCTTGAATCATGTACTGGATAATGGAAGAAGATAGGGAAACCGAAAATCAGAGCAAAGATAAACACATCAAAGCTATAAATCTATAAATGAAACAGATCATAGGCATAGTTTATCAAAGCAAAAAAGAATCAGGCCATAAGACAATACTCAGATAACCATACACATAACTAAACATGTCTTTGCCATCTTAAAGACATGTGCATTCCCTCCTCTTGATAAGTGTGCATCCTTGTGGAAGAGACTTATGACGTTCTCTTATAGGCTTTGATTGAGCTTTGATGATCTCTCTTTCTCCCCCTTTGACATCAATTCCTAGGAAGGGTTTATTCATGAATTTGAGTCGAGTGGGTTTGGTCCTTGAGAGATACTACAAAGCAACATATAGCTCGAGATGCTGGTAGAGGATAAGAATCATTGAGTGGAGCTAGAGAAGAAGTTGGATATGCAATGACAAACCATTTTCTCAGTATTGAAATCGGTCACTCCGATTTGTTTTTATTGGTGACACCGAGTTGGCAATGTCATGGATGATGCATATCGGTCAGACCGAGTTAGGCTTCTTCAGTTGAACTGATGAACTACACGCAAGGAATCCTTGTGCTTCGGTCTAACCGATAGGCTGGAATCGGTGTGCCTGAATTCAATGTAGAGAGAATTCTTTTGGCAACTCAGCTCACATGGCAGATAAAATTCTCAAATATTTGCAATGAATTTTGAAGAAAAGAGAGATAAAAAATAAAGAGATAAAGAAAAAAAAGAGAATCTACATGAAGTGTTTTTTTGATAAGGGGAACAAGATAGCAAAACACAAATTAAAAGCAAGAAACACTAGAGAGCTTCATCTAGAGGAGGGTCTGCGACAAATTCACCTATGTCAGAGTATATTGACTTAGGAGTCAAGTGAGGTCACTTGATCATAGGTAATTTTCATTGTTTAAGTGCAAAATGGGGTTACCATTTTTCGTTTAAGCATTTTGATGTGTTCACATCTTGTTGAGTTGCTTTGACTCATGACTTTGAGTAAAGCCTCTCTAAGATGGAAAAACATACCCTGGATGATTTTGATCATATCATGTAGTTGAACTTGTGTTGGAGGATCAAGGTTGATGTTGTCCATCTAGAGTTGTGAGCACCACTTGTACTTTCAGTTCATCTTCCTACATGGGTCAGTTTTGGAACGAAAAGCACTTGTCCATCCAAAGTGACAATCATGAAACTGGATACCAAATGAAATTTGATATATAGAAGTTGTCAAAGGATATATTGAGTGAGTCCATGCTTCCTTGATATCGACATCCATGAAGTAGAAACCTGGTGATGTAGAGATTGCTCAAGATGTGAGTGACTTGCAATCTCATAGATTTTGGCTCATCCAAGTACCTACAAGGGGTTAGATAGCATGCAAAGGCACAAATATAGATCCAAGACATATGATCATCATCATAAGAGAAATATGAAGTATTAGTCATAAAGTCTCATCCCTTGCATGTATCCAAAGGAGTTTCTACTCCAAGTTTCAGGCATCAATTATATTTAATTCACCTCTAAAATGACAAAATACTTTCTCATCCAGCGGTTTGGTAAATATATCCACCAATTGCTTATCGATACGAAGATGCTTAAGATTGATATCTCCTTCAGCAACATCATCTCGAGTGAAATGATGACGAACTTCAATATGCTTAGTTCGAGAATGTTGCACGGGATTGTGACCAACCTTAATAGAGCTTTCATTATCACAAAGCAATGGAACATGTTTCACATATATCCCATAATACTTAAGGGTTTGGGTTATCCGAAGTAATTGAGCACAACATCCACCGGCGGTGATGTATTCCTCTTCGTCGGTGGATAAGGATACTGAGTTTTGTTTCTTGGAGGACCAAGATACAAGAGATCTACCAAGAAATTGATAAGTACCCGAAGTGGACTTTATATCAACCTTGTCACCGGCATAGTCCCAATCGGAGTAGCCAACAAAATCAAAGGAAGACCTCTTAGGATACCAAATGCCAAAATTTGGTGTATGAATTAAGTATCTCACTATCCTTTTCACAGCCTTAAGATGACATTCCTTAGGGGCCGCTGATCTCATGCACACACTTAGCATAATATCGGGACGGGAGGCACATAGATATAACAATGAACCAGTCATAGAGCGGTAAACCTTTTGGTCAATCGGTTTGCCATCCTTAGTCAAGTCAAGATGTCCACTAGTAGGCATGGGTGTTTTCACACCTTTGCTTTCTTGCATGTTGAACTTCTTGAAAAGATCATTGGTATACTTTATTTGAGAAACAAAGGTACCTTCCTTAGTCTGCTTGATTTGCAAGCCAAGGGAAAATTTGAGTTCACTCATCATAGACATCTCAAACTTCTCCCACATTAGCTTTCCAAACTTTTCACTAAAATGTGGGTTACTACAACCAAATATGATATCATCAACATAAATTTTGCACACAAATAATTCACCATTAACCCTTTTAGTAAAAAGTGTGGAATCAATTTCCCAATTTCAAAGCCTTTTCCAATAAGAAATTTGGTGAAGCATTTATACCATGCTCTAGGAGCTTGTTTAAGACCATAAAGAGGTCTGTGAAGTTTATAAACATGATTGTGTTTCTTGGGATTAACAAACCCGGGAGGTTGTTTAATATAAACTTCCTCCTCAATTTCACCGTTAAGAAAAGAACTTTTAATATCCATTTGATACAAAGTGATGTCATGGTGATTGGCATAAGCAAGTAAGATGTGTATGGACTCAAGTCTAGCAACGGGGGCATATGTCTCACGTAATCGATACCTTTGACTTGAGTGTAGCCTTGGGCGACACGGTGGGACTCGTTGCATACAACTTGTCCATCTTCATCTTGCTTATTCTGAAACACCCATTTGGTTCCAATGACATTGTGATTGTCGTCGGGCTCCTCAACCAATGTCCAAACTTGGTTTCTCTCGAAGTTATGTAGTTCCTCATGCATAGCATTTACCCAATCTGGTTCATCAAGAGCATCTTCATAGGTTCATGGTTAGATATGAAAGAGTAATGCTCACAAAAGTTAGCTAAACGAGAGCGAGTAATTCTCTCGGCTTGAATGTCGTTGTAGATTTGTTCAACGGGATGATCTCTAGCAATTCTTGATCTAACTTGTGAGAGCTTTTGTTTGGGTCGGGGTGGAACATCCTCTTCATTGTCTTCTTCTTCTTCTTCTTATTTTTATCCTTATTCATTGTTGTTGAAGTCGTTGTCCCGTGGAGGTGGAGAAGGAGGTCGAGGAGGTTCATCTTGATGTACTTCCTCATTTCCTTCATCTTGACGTGTTCCACTTGTGGATGCCTCCAAGTAAACTTGTGGTTCACCTTGGCGTGAAGTTGAGGCTTCCACTTGAATGGACGAAGTACTCTCCGTCACCTCTGTTGGGCGAATCTTGCAAATGGACAAGTCTTGGATAGCTTCCGAAGGATCTTTGTCTCCTACATCAATTGGAAATTTCTCTACTTGCGAACCATTAGATTCATCAAACTTCACATCTACCATCTCTTCAACCTTTCGGGTGAAATTGTTGTAGACACGGTAAGTGTGAGAGTTTGAGCCATAACCGAGTAGAAAACCTTCATGAGATTTAGGGGCAAATTTTGAACGATGATGCTTGTCAAGAATGTATCACTTTGAGCCAAATACTCAAAAGTATCCAACTTGGTGTTTGTTCCCAGTGAGGAGCTCGTATGTCGTCTTGCCGAGAATCTTGTGAAGATATATTTGATTTGTAGCATGACAAGCTATCTCAACTTCTCCTGCCCAAAAGTGTCTTCGCGTCTTGTACTCATCAAGCATTGTTCTCGCCATCTCAATCAGCATCCGGTTCTTCCTCTCAAAAACTCCGTTTTGTTGAGGTGTGTACGTAGCTAAGAACTCATGGGAAATCCCTTTTGCATCAAGAAAAGTATCCACATTGGCATTCTTGAACTCCATTTTGTTGTCGCTCCGAACCTTCTTCATCTTCACTTCAAATTGATTTTGAGCCTTTCTAGCGAATTTCATGAAGATCTTTTGGACCTACGATCTGTCATAAGGAAAAAACACCCACGTAAATATGGAAAAATCATAAACAATGGCCAATCTGTAGGAGTTACCAACGAGACTCTTGTAAGCGTTGGGACCAAAAAGATCCATGCGAAGTAGCATAAGTGGTCTTCTTGTGGTTAAGATATTCTTTAAGGGATGACTTCGTCCAACTTGTCTTCCTGCTTGGCAAGCACTACAAAGTCTATCCTTGTCAAATATAACATCTTTAACTCCAAGGATATGATCACCTTTAATAAGCTTATCAAGATTTCTCATGCCAACATGACCTAAGCTTCTATGCCACAACCAACCTTCAGAACATTTAGCAATTAAACAAGTGTGAGGTTGGGCTTTCTTAGTGAAATCAAATGTCGGTGCAACGGATCTTGAGTCCGTTGCTGTTGGAAATATTCCCTCGAGGCAATAATAAATTGGTTATTATTATATTTCCTTGCTCATGATAATTGTTTATTATCCATGCTAGAATTGTAATGATAAGAAACTTAGATACATGTGTGGATACGTAGACAAACACCCTGTCCCTAGTGAGCCTCTAGTTGACTGTCTCGTTGATCAATAGATGGATGCGGTTTCCTGACCATGGACATTGGATGTCGTTGATAACGGGATCACATCATTAGGAGGATGATGTGATGGACAAGACCCAATCCTAAGACTAGCACAAGATCATGTAGTTCATATGCTAAAGCTTTTCCAATGTCAAGTATCCTTTCCTTAGACCATGAGGTTGTGCAACTCCCGGATACCGTAGGAATGCTTTGGGTGTGCCAAACATCACAACGTAACTGTGTGGCTATAAAGGTGCACTACGGGTATCTCCGAAAGTGTCTATTGGGTTGGCACGAATCGATACTGGGATTTGTCACTCCGTGTGACGGAGAGGTATCTCTGGGCCTACTCGATAGGACATCATCATAATGTGCACAATGTGATCAAGGAGTTGATCACGGGATGATGTGTTACGGAACGAGTAAAGAGACTTGCCGTAACGAGATTGAACAAGGTATCGGTATACTGACAATCGAATCTCGAGCAAGTGCTATACCGATAGACAAAGGTAATCGTATACGGGATTGATTGAATCCTTGATATCGTGGTCCATCCAATGAGATCATCATGGAACATGTGGGAGCAAACATGGGTATCCAGATCCCGCTGTCTCGGTCATGTCTGCATGGTTCCCGAACCCGTAGGGTGGGTCTACACACTTAAGGTTCGATGACGCTAGGGTTATAGGGTGTCACATCCCTAGTCAGTGCTTGCATTAGGACTAGCTAGAGTGTGCATCATGTTTACTTTCCAAAGAAACTTGAAATGGGAATGACAGAAACCCCAGCACCCCTCTTCTAACAACTAGGGTTTAATAAAATCTTTTCCAATGTACCCAAAATGCCCTTCAAAAATGTTCATCATTTCTGCCTTGGTCTTAAACCTCTGCCAAAAATGGTGCACAATTTTCTAGGACACCCAAGGTCTCTGGATTAATTCATATGGTATTTGCATTTGGGCATTTAAATGCAATAAAATATTTTATGTGCCCAAATATTCATAAACTAAAATGTTCCATACTGTTCATATTATATACAGTGGGCATGACTAGTTTCATGAGTTATAAAAATGTTCTGGCATTTTATTTAATTCAACAAAGTTGCAAAAGAAATGAAACAGAAAGTAAATAGAAAAAAAATAGAAAAGGAAGACTTACCTGAGCCCACCTACCTGCCTGGCCCAGACGGCCCAGCCCACCAGGGGCATCCCCGTCTTCTTTGTCGTGCCAGCGCACGAAGCAGCTCGATGGTGAGCGCCGCCGACGCGCTGACCACCTCATGCCTGCCTGGCTAGCCTTCGACCCTCTGGATGGAACCGGACGACGCCACGCAGACCCCATCGACCGTTTCCCCCTCTCCCCTGAGTCTTTCCCCTCCTCTCTCCCCTCCGTCGAGCTCCACCGAGCGAGCTTGTCGCCGTCGATCGCTGCCACCGCGCCCTACACCACTCCCTCGCCTCCCCGACGCACCATTAGCTCCGCCGCATCGCCCCGAAGCTCCCCACCGACGCACATGACGCCAGAAGCCCTGCAACGCCCTCCCCGCCGTCGTCTTCAACCTTCGGCACCGGAGATCGCCGCCGCCCGTACGCCGCCGTCCGACCTCCCCCGAGCTCGCTTCGACGCCCTCTGCGACCGCTTTGAGCTCACGCTTCGAACCCCTCTCTCCACGGGCTCGATTACGCCTTGTAGCTTACGCCCCCTTGCTGACCGTAGCTCACCGCCGCCGGCCACCTCGCCGCCGTGGCCACAGGCACCGTGCCTCGCAGCTGAGCACTCCATTAGGATCAGTAGATCACCAGAAAGCTAATGCCAGCTCTAACTTCTCCTACCGTGCACCACAACACCGTCCCGGCCAACTCCGTGAGAGCGCCGCCGCGGACGAGCTCGTCGCCGTCGACTTCGGCGACCTTTCGACCAACCAGTGGCACCGTTGGATGCGGTGCATCACCAGGAGCACATAGAGCCCATCCGCGCGACAAATGGTCGCCGGAACAAGGATTCCGACGAGTCACCGCCGTGCGAATTGGTCGCCGCCGGCCAAACTCCGGCGGGCTGACGTGGCCTGTTAATTAGGAGCTAACAGAAATTAGATTAACCACCACAGTCACTGACAATGGGCCCCTTTGTTAGTCAAACACAGTGAACTCTAGTTTTGACCGAAATTAGCTCCACAGACACTGACATGAGGGACCCACCAGTCCGGTTTGACCTGGATCAGGTCTGTTGACTTGCTGACATCAGCATGATGTCATGCCGACGCAGTAAAGGATTTTCTGGGATTATTTGATTTAAAAACAATTCAGGAAATTCCATAAAATGCTTTAAACTTCAAAAAATCATATAAATTCAACAGTAGCTCAGATGGAAAAGACTTATATATGAAAATTGATCAGAAAAATCCAATCTTTCCAATGGCACTTGTTTCGTGCATGTTTGAGCAAGTTAACATTACTGTATACATTAAAACATGATATTGCACTTAAATAAATAATAGGTTTGGTTTCAATTTGAATCCTTGATTCAAATAGGCTCAAACCCTTCTGGTTATAGTTGCATTCGCCCAAAACACATGCATCTTGCCATATAATGAGCATGCATCATATTGTTGCATTTGTTTGCTTATTGATTGTATCGCCGGTATTCTCCGTGTTAGGTCCTGCTCCCGAGGATACTTCTGCGTATCCAGCTGAAGAGCACTACCCGACAACCACTCTGTCAGGCAACCAATCATTGATCATTCCAATACAAACCCATCTTCTCGCTCCTTCTCTCTTTTACTGAAATAAGGCAACAACGTGTGAAATGCTACTTGCTGCTGTAGTTGAACCCTATTCCCTTGCATGACCTGTCATTGCCACAGTAAATAGTTGAAACCCACTAGCATGTGTAGGAGTTGATTGAGCCATGTGATGTGTGATCCACGATGCTATTTGTTTATGTTGCCTGCTATGCTTAGAGTTGTGTTAGGTCTGATTCATCTAGGTGATGGATCAGAGTGAAATGATCATACTGGTAAAGAGAAGGAACTGTGGAACATGTTTGCTAAAGGTATCGATGAAAGGCCATGTAGGAGTACGTGGTGGGTTGTTTCATTGGAACCGTCCATAGGACTTGAGATTTGTATGTGTGGTTCAAGTTACAGCTACTACCACACATTGGGCCCTGAAATATGACCCCGCTCGACTTATTGACTGCCCATGTTCTCTGTCCAGGAGTTGCAACTAGTTTCTAGTGTTTGTAGTTTACTGGTGGTCGTGCACAACGCTGACCCTCGGGGTGGGCTGTGATGCGACAGGTACGTGGCACGGCGTACCGGTTGCCCGTTTGGTGACTCGGGAACCCTGTACACATCGTTTGAGGCCGTTAGCGACACCCCGGCCGGATCTCCCCACGGATGGAACCCAAATAGGCGATAAACCTAGACGAGAGACCTGAGTGGTTGGTTAGGTCGTGGTCTACACCCACGCCGGCTTTCCCTTGAAGTCTGCCGAGCACATGTCGTGTGCAGACGCTAAGTGGTGAAAACATGTGTGAAGAAGTACACCCCTGCAGGGTTACCAATCTATTCGAATAGCCGTTGTTCGCGGTACAGACTACTTGATTACTCTTACAGTTCATAGACAAGTTGATGGATACTACTAAAAGCCTCAAGACAAGAGTGAGTGCCGTGGATGGACCTTCCATAGGATGACGGAAGAGGATCCTCGGTGGTGTATTGTTGTGGTGAGTAGAGGACTCGTGTACGTAGTAATATCTTGCAATATGTTGAGAGTTGTAGTATAGGTTAGCCAAGAGTCAAAGCTGGCTTTCTGCTATGAACTCCACTACCCCCTGTTGATAATGTTGCATGTATGATAGGTTCTGTTGTAAGACTTGTTGAGTACCTTTGTACTCATGTTTGCTTAATAACTGGTGCGGAGGAGAACCCTGCCCCTTCTCATGGGTTCTATATAGACGTTGACGTCGACGAGTAGCTTGCTACCCAGACGGAGATCTGGAACTTGTGAAGGGCCTTGTAGATAGTCAGGCTACACCAAGCCTGTTTTATTTTCTAAGTTGTCTGTACTCAGACATGTAGCTTCCGCTTGTGCTTGTATGACTGTATGACTTGAGTGTTGGGTCATGTGACCCCTACCTGTATGGATATGTTATGTATGGCTCTTGGAGCCTCTTAAATAAAGTACTTTGAGTCATAAAGTTCTGTTGTGATGCAATGTTGTATTTGCACATATTGAGCATATTGTGTGTATGATTGAAATGCTTGGTATGTGTGGGATCCGACACCTAGTTGTTTTCCTTTGGTAGCCTATCTTACAGGGAAATGCCTCCTAGTGCTTCTAATGAGCCTTGGTAGCTTGCTACTGCTCGGAACACGTAGGCTGGCCGGCATGTGTCCTTCTTCGTTCCTGTGTCTGTCCCTTAGGGGAAATGTAACGCGTTGTTCCTTTAAGTCCATGTAGCTGGCTACGACTTGGGTTCATACGTTGATGACCGACACGTTCGTTGATGGGTCATGGATGCCTGTCTCTGTAATTTAGTGCCACTTTTGGTTTATAACTAGCCATGTCGGCCCGGGTTCTCTGTCATATAGATGCTAGCGACACTGTCATATACGTGTGCCAAAATGCGCAAACGGTCCCGGGCCAGGTAAGGTGGCACCCGTGGGGATACCGTGCGTGAGGCCGCAAAGTGATATGACGTGTTACAGCTAGATCGGTGTGACTTAGGATCGGGGTCCTAACAGCGTTGGCATCAGATCCGAACTGCCTGTAGGTTTCTCAAGCCAAACTGGTCGATGTTGAGTCTAGAAAAAATCTTAGTTATATGTAGGGGAATTGATTGTGGAAGGGAACGTAAGGTTCTTTTACTCCTTTACCTTATGCCTCTCTGATCTGAGTCAGTCTATTCTTTCCCCGGGGATTTAGGACTAGGCCTCTTATCCTTACTAGGTTCACGTGTTACTAATCCGTAGACTCTTAGGATTGTTGGTTTTAAGCCTCAGTTCAGTTTCTACCCTTTTAGTATGATGATTTGTTGGACCCGGAACCTTGATATGATATTGTTGAGTGGCTATACTATCATTTGTATGATGTCTCAAAATCTTTTTTGAGCATTTACAGTTGTTATGCTGCCCGATTTCTTCCAGAAACACTAATGCCTTTGCATTACTTCGTGTTTCAGATGTCTGGCCGCACACCTCACCAAGTGGTTCGTTTGACTCGGTGCATTAATGTGCCCGGTCACACGGCCATGCTACTCCGTGTGTTGACTGAGACCGGTTACCGCTGGTATCCTGAGTACACTGTGGAGGAACAGTACCGGGATTTTAATCAGAGTAAGTATTTCCGCACAGTCCGGATATACCCCTCATATCCCGGAGTTAATGACCCCATCCTTTGGTCTTATGGACTCGGGGTTACTATCGAGATGGCAGTGTAGGATGCCGCTTATTCGATGATGACCATCCTCCGGGCTAGGGATGCCCTGTTGCTGAACACTGAGTTCTGTTACATGCCAGCCTCACTTCCCGGAGAGGAAGGCTACTACACTAGACTGTATACTGATGCTGCTCATGAGGAGCCACTGCTTCAGACTACTGTTCAGATGCTAGAGGATAGGGACCGTGAGGTCCGTGCCCTCCGAATGGAGCTGTAAAACACTTGAGCCGCCCACTGGACTACTTTGACACAGCTTGCACCTGCTGTGCACGCCGGATATCTGGATATGCAGGATTTGTACCCCGTGCGGACTCGCCTGCCTGATCGTATGGATTGGCGTGACGTTGGGGGTATTACACCTCCACGTGGGCGTCGGTTACCACCAGCATCAGGCCCGAAGCCACATCCATGTCCCTATGGTCCATAGCCTTCGAGTGCTCGAGAGTTTCAAGATCCATCTATTCCACTCCCAGGCTACGGTGGTAATCTTTACGAAGATTACTACGGGAATGTCTGAGCTAGACCGTGGCAGAAGTAGTATCGTAGTAGTTGTATTTCCACAGTCCTGCGCGTCTTGTGGAATATGACTTAGCTAGTACTGAGTTCCAGAGGTATAGTTAAATAATGTATAGGAGCTTGGAATGCCTCTGATGAGATGTATCGTCTTTCATCGCAGTTGTACTTTAGCCTGGGCTTGTACTAAACTATGTATGGTGTGTATGACCACTGGTGTATATATGGCAGTTTCTATATTACCATGTCGTACAGATGAGCATCACTGCATTCCGTGTCATCCATTACATTCTGCACTCCTATGTCAAGTTTTTGCGATCCTTGTCTAAACCGTTGTTTTGTTTTCCTAGGATGGTCAACACTCGCAGCACTCCTGCTGCTCAGGAGCAGGGTGAGGCTAGTGGGGCTAGAGATGAGAATCTGCCCCAGCCACCCTCCTTGGCTGAAGTTATGCTCAAGGCAGAACGGAACAAGAGAGAGACCAACCGTCTGCTGGAACGCATAGAGCAGAACACTAGGTTCCGTTAGAGGAATGACGTGGTGTCAGTCAATGACTTTATCAAGATGTGCCCACCTAAGTTCCATCATTCCACCAAACCTCTGGATGCGGATGACTGGCTTTGTAGTATCACCCACAAGCTACACTCTGCTCGTGTGGCCGAAGCTGACAAGGTTACCTACGCCGCCTACCATCATGAGGGCCCTGCCAGTCTCTGGTGGGAGAACTTTGAGGCTATGCGTCCTGCTGGCCAAATCACTACTTGGGCTGAGTTTAGTGAGGCATTCTCTGAACATCACATTCCGGAAGGTCTCATGGATCGCAAGCGGGAGGAATTCTGCAATTTCACCCAGGGCCGGTTAACTGTGGATGGCTATAGTCGCGAGTTTGGCAACTTGGCACGCTATGCACCTGAGGAAGTATCCACCGATGCCAAGAAGCAGGCGAGGTTCCGCAAGGGACTCAGCCCTGAACTCCGCCGAGATCTACGTCTGCACGAGTGCACTTCCATCCAGAAGCTGGTAAACAAAGCTATCAGTGCTGAGATGGGCCAGACTGATTTCGAAGCCACATGCAAGCATCCTCGTGACTCTGGTTCCTCATCCGGCCCTGGCTCTCACAACCGCCGTGTGTGGGTTCCTAACACTGCTCTGCCACCCAAGTACACACCGAGGCCATCCTATGAGGCGCCTCACCCAACTCAACAGTATGCACCTGCCAAGACTTATGGAGGACCACCTACCAACTTTGCTCCACACACTGGCACTGTGACATGCTTCAAGTGTGGAGAACCGTGGCACTACAAGCAAGAGTGTCCCCAGAACCAGCCAGGAAAACCCGTTGGCCGTGGTAAGCCAACCGGCAAGGTGAATTATGTCAAGCCAATCCCCACTGCACGTGGTCATGTCAACTATGTCTCTGCTGAGGAAGCTTATGAGGATCCTAACGTCGTCCTTGGTACGCTTCTCGTTAACTGCCATCCAGCATCTGTTCTTTTCGATACTGGAGCATCCCATTCGTTCATATCTGAGAGCTATGCTAGAATGCACAACATGACTTTTTGTGACATGCCTACTTCCATGGTTATTCAAACTCCTGGTTCAAAGTGGCAAACCTCTAGGGTAAGCCATGGAAATGAAATCCTTGTCGATAGACTTGTTTTCCTTGCATCTCTAATCGCTCTCAAGTCCTCGGACATAAACATCATCTTGGGTATGGATTGGATGACAACTCATTACGCCAAGATTGATTGCTACACTAGGACCGTTTAACTTACACACCCATCCGGCAAGACAGTCAATGTCTTGACCCGAATGGCTGAGCGTCAGCTCTACTCTCTTAATGCCAGCCCTCTACCAGAACTCGAAGATATTCCGGTAGTCCGTAACTTTCCGGATGTTTTCCGAGAAGAACTGCCAGGTGTTCCACCTGACAGAGATGTCGAGTTCGTGATAGATCTTATTCCACGAATTGTCCCGATCTCTAGGAGACCTTATAAGATGGCACCCCTAGAGTTAGCTGAGCTTAAGAAACAACTCGATGAGTCCTTGAAAAAGGGTTTCATCCGTCCTAGTTCTTACCCTTGGGCTTGTCCCGTCCTCTTTGTCAAGAAGAAGGATGGAACGGAACGGATGGTTGTAGATTACCGACCTGCCAATCTGGTCACCATAAAGAACAAGTATCCACTCCCCAGGATCAACAACTTGTATGATCAGCTCACTGGATCCTCGGTCTTTTCCAAAATGGATTTAAGGTTGGGCTACCATCAAATCAAAATCAAGAACGGGGACATTCCCAAGACGGCTTTTGTTACTCGGTATGGCCAATACGAGTACACCGTCATGTCCTTCGGATTAACCAATGCCCCAGCCACCTTCTCCCGGCTAATGAATTCTATATTCATGGAGTATTTGGATAAATTCGTCGTGGTATACCTCGATGATATACTCATCTACTCCAAGAACAAGAAAGATCATGCCGAGCATCTAAGGCTGGTATTGACGAAACTTAGAGAGCACCGCCTTTATGCCAAATTCTCTAAATGTGAATTCTGGTTGCCGGAAGTGACCTATCTAGGTCATGTGATCTCTGGCAAGGGTATTGCTGTCAATCCCGAGCGAGTTCAAGCCGTCCTTGATTGGACTCCCCCTGAATCGGTCAAGCAAGTTAGGAGTTTCCTTGGCTTAGCGAGCTATTGCCGACGCTTTGTCGAGAATTTCTCTAAGGTTGCTAAACCTCTAACTGAACTCCTCAAGAATGATAAAAAGTTTGAGTGGACCCCATAGTGCGAGTCCAGCTTTCAAGAACTGAAAAGACGCCTGACATCTGCACCCGTACTGGTACCACCAGACTTTTCCAAGGATTTTATTATCTACTGCGACGCCTCGCGACAAGGACTAGGTTGCATACTCATGCAAGAACGTCAAGTGATCGCATACGCATCTCGATAGTTGCGTCCACATGAGGATAACTATCCTACACATGACCTAGAGCTTGCAGCTGTAGTCCACGCACTCAAAACATGGAGACATTACCTTCTTGGTAATCGCTGTGAAATCTTCACTGATCACCAATGTCTGAAATACATCTTCACCCAACCGGATCAAAATCTCAGGCAAAGGCGTTGGGTTGAGTTGCTCACAGATTACGACTTAGGAATCACTTACACCCCTGGGAAGTCCAATGTCATGGCTGACGCACTAAGTCGTAAGTCATATTGTAACAACCTGATGTTACAACAAGGGCAACCACTTCTCCACGAGGAATTTCGTAAGCTTAACCTTCACATTGTTCCTCGAGGATTTCTTTCCACCTTGGTGGCGAAACCTACCCTTATGGATCTAATCATAGCTGCCCAGAAGCGTGATAAGGGTATATTGCGAGTCCAGGAGAGCATTGATAACGGAGTCGCTAGAAGTTTCTCTACGGATGATCGAGGTGTTGTCTTCTTCGAGAACCGTTTAGTGGTTCCCAAGAACCAACATCAGCGGCAGCTGATTCTTAGGGAGGCTCATGAATCTCCTCTCACAATTCATCCCGGTAGTACCCAAATGTATCAGGACCTACGCCAGAGGTTCTGGTGGACTAGGATGAAGAGAGAAATCGCTCAATTTATTGCTAACTGTGGCGTTTGTCGTCGAGTCAAAGCAGAGCATCAATGGCCTGCTGGCACCCTCCAACCTTTAGCTATTCCTGAATGGAAATGGGACAAGGTCGGTATGGACTTCAGTACCGGGTTTCCCAGGACCAGGAAAGGGAATAATGCTATCTTCGTCGTTATCGACCGCCTCTCCAAAGTAGCCCACTTCCTACCTGTTCGAGAGAGTATAACCGCTAGCCAGCTAGCAGACTTGTATATCTCTCGGATAGTATCACTTCATGGTGTGCCGTTGGAGATTAACTCAGACCGTGGAAGTCTTTTCACTTCACGATTTTGGGAAAGTTTCCAGAATGCTATGGGAACTCATCTCTCTTTCAGCACCGCCTTCCATCCTCAGTCAAGTGGTCAAGTGGAACGAGTCAATCAAATTCTGGAATGCTTCGAGCCTCTGTCATCTCTTTCGGTATGGATTGGGAGAAGTGTCCTCCAATGTACCCCTCTTCTAACAACTAGGGTTTAATAAAATCTTTTCCAATG
The DNA here is from genome assembly GCA_902687465.1 of Secale cereale. Classification (NCBI taxonomy): domain Eukaryota; kingdom Viridiplantae; phylum Streptophyta; class Magnoliopsida; order Poales; family Poaceae; genus Secale; species Secale cereale. The sequence goes on from LR738711.1 coordinate 363,139,095, forward strand.
TACCCAAAATGCCCTTCAAAAATGTTAATCATTTCTGCCTTGGTGTTAAACCTCCGCCAAAAATGGTGCACAATTTTCTAGGAAACCAAAGTCTCTGGATTAATTCATATGGTATTTGCATTTGGACATTTAAATGATATAAAATATTTTATGTGCCCAAATATTCATAAACTAAAATGTTCCATACTGTTCATATTATATACAGTGGGCATGACTAGTTTCATGAGTTATAAAATTGTTCTGGCATTTTATTTAATTCAACAAAGTTGCAAAAGAAATGAAACAGAAAGAAAATAGAAAAAAATAGAAAGGCAGACTTACCTGAGCCCACCCACCTGCCTGGCCCAGACGGCCCAGCCCACCAGGGGCATCCCCGTCTTCTTCGCCGAGCCAGTGCACGAAGCAGCTCGGTGGCGAGCGCCGCCGACGCGCCAGCCACCTCCTGCCTGCCTGGCTGGCCTTCGACCCTCTGGATGGAACCGAACGACGCCACGCAGACCCCCTCGACCGTTTCCCCCTCTCCCTTGAGTCTTTCCCCTCCTCTCTCCCCTCCGACGAGCTCCACCGAGCGAGCTCGTCGCCGTCGATCGCTGCCACCACGCCCTACGCCACTCCCTCGCCTCCCGACGCACCATTAGCTCCGCCGCATCGCCCCAAAGCTCCCCACCAACGCACACGACGCCAGAAGCCCTGCAACACCCTCCCCACCGTCGTCTTCAACCTTCGGCACCAGAGATCGCCGCCGCCCGTACGCCGCCGTCCGACCTCCCCCGAGCTTGCTTCGACGCCCTCTGCGACCGCTGGGAGCTCACGCTTCGAACCCCTCTCTCCACGGGCTCGATTACGCCTTGTAGCCGCCGCCCTTGCTGACCGTAGCCCACCGCCGCCGGCCACCTCGCCGCAGTGGCCACAGGCACCATGCCTCGCAGCTGAGCACGCCTTTAGGATCAGTAGATCACCAGCAAGCTAATGCCAGCTCTAACTTCTCCTACCGTGCACCACAACACCGTCCCGGCCAACTCCGTGCGAGTGCCTCCGTGGACGAGCTCGTCGCCGTCGACTCCGGCGACCTTTCGACCAACCATTTGCACCGTTGGATGCGGTGCATCACCAGGAGCACATAGAGCCCATCCGCGCGACAAATGGTCGCCGGAACAAGGATTCCGACGAGTCACCGCCGTGCGAATTGGCCGCCGCTGGCCAAACTCCAGCGGGCTGACGTGGCCTGTTAATTAGGAACTAACAGTAATTAGATTAACCACCACAGTCACTAACAGTGGGCCCCTTTGCTTAGTCAAACCCAGTCAACTCTAGTTTTGACCGGAATTAGCTCCGAAGACACTGACATGAGGGACCCACCAGTCAGGTTTGACCTGGATCAGGTCTGTTGACTTGCTGACGTCAGCATGATGTCATGCTGACGCAGTAAAGGATTTTCTGGGATTATTTGATTTAAAAACAATTCAGGAAATTCCATAAAATGCTTTAAACTTCAAAAAATCATATAAATTCAAAAGTAGCTCAGATGGAAAATATTTATATAAGAAAATTGATCAGAAAAATCCAATCTTTCCAATGGCACTTGTTTCATGCATGTTTGAGCAAGTTAACCTTGTTGTATACATTAAAACATGATATTGCACTAAAATAATTAATAGTTCGGGTTTCAATTTTAATCCTTGATTCAAATAGGCTCAAACCCTTCTGGTTATAGTTGCATTAGCCCAAAACACATGCATCTTGCCATATCATGAGCATGCATCATATTGTTGCATTTGTTTGCTTATTGATTGTATCGCCGGTATTCTCCGTGTTAGGTCCTGCTCCCGAGGATACTTCTACGTATCCAGCTGAAGAGCAGTACCCGACAACCACTCTGTCAGGCAAGCAATCATTGATCATTCCGATACAAACCCATCTTCTTGCTCCTGCTCTCTTTTACTGCATTAAGGCAACAGCGTGTGAACTGCTACTTGCTGCAGTAGTTGAACCCTATTCCCTTGCATGACCTATCATTGCCACAGTAAATAGTTGAAACCCACTAGCATGTGTAGGAGTTGATTGAGCCATGTGATGTGTGATCCACCATGCTATTTGTTTATGTTGCCTGCTATGCTTAGAGTTGTGTCAGGTCTGATTCAGCTGGGTGATGGATCAGAGTGAAATGATCATACCGGTAAAGAGAAGGAACTGTGGAACATGTTTGGTAAAGGTATCGATGAAAGGCCATGTAGGAGTACGTGGTGGGTTGTTTCATTGGAACCGTCCATACGACCTGAGATTTGTATGTGTGGTTCAAGTTACAACTACTACCACACATTGGGCCCTGAAATATGACCCCGCTCAACTTATTGACTGCCCATGTTCTCTGTCTAGGAGTTGCAACTAGTTTTTGGTGTTTGTAGTTTACTGGTGGTCCTGCACAGTGCTGACCCTCGGGGTGGGCTGTGATGCGACAGGTACGTGGCACGGTGTACCGGATGCCCGTTTGGTGACTCGGGAACCCTGTACACATCGTTTGGGGCCGTGAGCGACACCCCGGCCGGATCTCCCCACGGATGGAACCCAAATAGGCGATAAACCTGGACGAGAGACTTGTGTAGTTAGTCAGGTTGTGGCCGACACCCTCGCTGGGCTTCCGCTTGAAGGTTGCCGAGTACATGTCGAGTAAACGGCGGTAAGTGGTGGAAGCGTGTGTGAAGAAGTACACCCCTGCAGGGTTACCAATCTATTCGAATAGCCGTTGTTTGCGGTACGGACTACTTGATTACTCTTACAGTTCGTAGACAAGTTGATTGATACTACTAAAAGCCTCAAGACAAGAGTGAGTGCCGTGGATGGCCCTTCCGTAGGATGACGGAAGAGGATCCTCGGTGGTGTATTGTTGTGGTGAGTAGAGGACTCGTGTACATAGTAATATCTTGCAATCTGTTGAGAGTTGTAGTATAGGTTAGCCAAGAGTCAAAGCTGGCTTTCTGCTATGAACTCCACTACCCCCTGTTGATAATGTTGCATGTATCATAGTTTCTGTTGTAAGACTTTGTAGGATCGAAAGTATGTCTAGAGGGGGGGTGATTAGACTACTTGTAAATATAAAAATTCTGCCTTTGACAAAGAACAGTTTTAGGTAGTTTCACAATTAAGATCAAGTCAAGTATCACCCTACACATGCAATTCTAGAGTATAAGCAGCGGAAAGTAAATTGCACATGTAGTAAAGAGAGGTGGAGAAGATCAAACGCAATTTGGAGACGCAATGATTTTTCCCGTGGTTCCGATAGGTAGTGCTATCGTACATCCACGTTGATGGAGACTTCAACCCACGGAGGGTAACGGCTGCGCGAGTCCACGGAGGGCTCCACCCACGAAGGGTCCACGAAGAAGCAACCTTGTCTATTCCATCATGGCCTACGCCCACGGAGGGCTAGCCTTACTCGGGGTAGATCTTCACGAAGTAGGCGATCTCCTTGCCCTTACAAACTTCTAGGTTCAACTCCACATCTCGATGACGGAGGCTCCCAAGCGACACCTAACCAATCTAGGAGGCACCACCCTCCAAAAGGTAATAGATGTTGTAGATGATGATGAACTCCTTGCTCTTGTGCTTCAAATGATAATCTCCCCAACAATCAACTCTCCTCACTGATATGGCTGTGGTGGAAGAAAGGATTGAGTGGAAAGCAACTTGGGAAGGTTAGAAATCAAGTTTCATATGGTAGGAATGGAGCAACTTGATCTCAACACAAGGGTAGGTAGTTCTCTTCTCAGAAAATGTAAGGTAGGAGTGGTAGTTCTTTCTGATGGCTCTCTCCACGAATGAAGAGGGGTGGAGGGGTATATATAGCCTCCACACAAAATCCAACCGTTACACACATAATTGAGCAATCTCGGTGAGACCGAAGTGGAAACTCGGTCAGACCGAAAGTTCAAATATAGTGAACGTTGGGGTTTTCGGTGGGACCGAAAATACCATCTCGGTTTGTCCGATTTGAGTCAAAGACAGGAACTTGCCAGTTTCGGTGGGACCGAAATCATCAACTCGGATATTCCGATATGATGACAAACGGTTACAGAAGGTTGGCAGCCCGTGTTTCGGTGAGACCGAACTCAAACTCGGAATGACCGATTTTTCTAGGGTTTGGCTTATGGCTGAGGTGGTTCATCTCGGTGGGACTGAGTTTGGAAAATCGGTTTGTCCGAGATTACTTATGAGTGTGTATAGTAGTGAAAGTTGCTGATAGTTGAAGGAGATATATCACTAAGCACTTGAGCAACCAGATCATCAACACAACCTCA
>LR738711.1:363143399-363296831 GCA_902687465.1 Secale cereale
AAAAATGGAGTCTTGAGCTTTTGCCAATGCTTGCCTTAGCATTTTGAGGGGTCCACTTCTTCAGTCATTTCCATACCCATATCACTGAACTTCTCTGAAATGATTCTCAAGTAACTATTAGTTCAATGATATATATGTTGTTATTAATTGCCAAAACCACCCGGGGATTAGTTGCACTTTCAATCTCCCCCTTTTTGGTAATTGATGACAACATATAGATCAAAGCTTCGACAAAAGATATAATCAATGAATAATATCGTCGCTTTGAGAAGTATGTGATAAACAAGAGCTCCCCCTAAATTTGTGCATTATTTAAAATTTGCGTTTGAATGCAAATGCACAATCAATTAGGATCATGGGTCACTCTTCCATGTCACATACATCTTGGTGGAGCGCACAAAATGATAAGAATGAATAACATGCACCCAATCACCAAGACATGAGTGAATAGCCATACAAGATAGGAATAGCATATGATAAGCATTAAGCACTCATTAAAGCATAGTACGACTAAGCACTCATTAAGGTAGCATCAAACGTAGTATCAAGCACACTGAAAGTTTCAAGAACCAAAAGAACCAAATGTATCTCAAAGAAAACCGGCAAAAGAACGAAAGAGCACTCTCTCTCTCGAAGCCCTATGATCTATACAATTTCTCCCCCTTTGGCAACAAGTTACCAAAAAGTTCGAAAAAGCATAGAGCTAAACGTCACTATGGGCTCTGCTGGCGGCTCCCGTCTGGGTAGATGTCGGAGTAGATATGACGGCATCGGCGAAGACTTCAGCTGATGTCTGCGCTGGAGGAGTGGATACTGGAGCTGTGGCTGGAGTGACTGCTGGAGCTGTAGGAGGTGCTGAAGTGGTAGTCCTGGAGTCAGTCACTGGGATAGCAGCTGATCGGGATCCTCTGGGAACCGGAGCAGTCTAGCGATGAGAGTCCTGGACTAGGTCATCCTGCATGAGCTCTGCCCTGTCCTGCCTAGCTTCCTCCATGTCTGCCTCAAGCTTGTTGACGGTCACCTGAAGTTCAGTCAGCTTCACGTCCAGAGCGTGGACCTTCTCATCAACAATCCTTTCCAAGCTTTCCTGAGATTGTTCAATGCTGGCCAGGCGTTGTTCAATCCTCTGGGTAGCTTCAAGAATCTGCTCTCCGAAGCTCTTTGGTTTAGCTGCTGCTGCTGCTGCCTCTTTATCAGCTTTGGCTTTCCTAGCAGCTTCAATCTTGGCTTGACCTTCAACCGAAGTTGGATCCTCCTTGTCCATCACAACAACATTATCTTCATGCTCTGGCTGCAGTGGTAAGTGCTTCCTATCCAACAAGAATTTGCTCGTGCCAAACTTGGCATTGATAAGCATCTGAATCTGCGGGGCAAATCCACACGACCTCTTCTGGTCAGCTGCAGTCCTCTTAATGGTCTCTACCATTAAGTCCATCACCTTGAAAGGTGTCTTCTCATCAAGTATGTGCAGCATGTTGATAGAATAGCCTAGGATCATGCGATGGTCTCCAGACTTGGGCATCAAGGTATGCCTCAGAATAGTGTTTGTGGTAGGTAGACCTGCCTGGAGATAGTACACTGAGCCAAGCATCCACCCTTCCAAATCTGCTGCGGGGATCTCCTTGTACATGTTCTTCATCAGACTCAGACGGTGGCACATCACCTTTGTTCTTCTCAGAGGCTGGGACGTTCCTGGTTGTCCTCTTGGGCTTGGCAGAAGGCTTTGCTGGAGCTGCCTTAGCTTGAGCAGGCTTCTTGGGCTTAGAAGTGGCTTGAGCCCTAATTGCATCACCCATGAGTTTCTGCTTCTGAGGAGCAGGCTGGGGTGCTTCTTCTTCTTCTTCTTCTTCAACTGCTGCTTCTGTATGAGGTTCAGCATACACTACCCTCTTCCTCTTGGAAGTTTTCTTCACTTTACTTGGGGCTGGCTCTCCCAAGTTCAGCTTCTTGGCAACAGCTGACTGCTTGACCTTGCTGGTGCCTTTTCTTCGACTGCTGCCCTTGTTGCTCTTTGGCAACAACCTTTCTCTTGGGCTTGGAGGTTACTTCCTCAGCAATGAAGTCAGAGTCCTCATCATCAGAATTTCTCTGCTTTCTGGTTCTGGTGGCTGCAGGAGGCAAGCCACTAGGTGTACTCCTCTCACCATCATCAATAGAACTACTAGCCTCAGGACTAGTATCTGCCTCAGGAATCTCTGCAAAAGGTGATTCTGACCTGTTCTGGCTGTCACTTGCATCTGACATGGCTGACAACCTGTGAATAGATAAGGTATAGGCAGAGTAGAAGAGTTATCACAAACTGCAGAGGTTTTTGCAAAAAAAAAATGAGTTCAAATCTTAGTTTTTAGTTTTCACAGAATGCATTTCGGTCAAACCGATTTTCAGTTTCGGTGAAACCGAAGTGTATAACAGAAACTTACACACCACTTTCGGTTGGACCGAAATGGGTTTCGGTCCTGCCGATACTCTAGGGTTTCACTAAAACCATACTTCGGTCACACCGATTTGCACAACTCGGTTAGACCGAAAGTGCAGTGCAATGGCCAGAGGCCAAATCGGTCACACCGAAAATTTAAAACCGGTTTCACCGAGATATGTTCCGTGGAAACCTAAACCTAAGAATTTTACTCGAAACTAGAAACGATCTGATGGAAAGGAAGTTTTTCAATCGTGTCTAGATGCAGGGCAAACCAATCGTGCAATGAATCAGATGTGGAGCACGAGAGGGATCAAGACTCACCCTAACTTGGTGGAGTCCCTCTATGGCGGCAACGGCGCGGAGCAGAAAACCGTTGACGGCGGTGGAGACCTGCGGCGAGGGCGCACAGGCGACGACGGCGACGATCCGGAGATCAGGGCGACGGCAGCAGGGGACTTGGGGGCGAAAACGTTTGAAGGAAAAATCGCGCGCTGCCCTCAGGATTTATATCCCCTTGCTGTCGGTGGGACCGAGTTTAAAAACTCGGTGACACCGAGATGGATAACTGCTATGCAGTTACGCATATCGGTCACGTCGAGATTTAGAACTCGGTTTCACCGAGATGAAACCTAGATCAGTCTAAGCGTTTCGGTTGGACCGAGTGGGAGAAGTTGGTCTGACCGAAATTGACTTAGAAGGTTTTGGAAGTCAGCCTTAGACGGATCGGTGGCTCCGAGTGCTCCTCACTCGGAGAGTCCGAAAATGACTTGTTCAAAGTTTGTGATATAAGCATGAATAGAATTTGAGACAAGAAAGCATAGATAGCTAGGGGAGGTGCTTAGGCATTCTTGTCCATCCATTTGGCCAGAAAAATCAAAACAACCAAAACAACAAATGGATGTCCTCGAATGGATAAAATCATGCATTCAACATGCTCACACAATAAGATAGCAAATGAAATATGTGTCAAACATGCACAACCAACACTCTAGCTACTAGCACACAATTTGTCGATGACTAGGTCATCTTTATATGAGTATTTTGACTTAGGAGCCAAATGAGAACATTTGATCATAGGTCATACTCATCATTTAAGCACAAGTGGGGTTACCACTTTTACATAAAGCATTGATGTGTTCACATCATTTGGAGATGCTTTAGCTCAATTTTTAGAGCAAAGCTCCCCCTAGATGTGAGAACCCCTCTTAAAGGGTCAAACTAACCTTGGGTTGTCGTAGAAGACTTCATGTAGATGTTGAAGATGTGGATGCTCAATGTTGATGTAGATCATCAAGAGTTGGGAGCTATCCTTTGGATTAGGGCACTTTCAATACCTACATGGGTTAGTCCCACAAGGAACAAACAAGGATATCCATGGACATAGATTGAAGTTCACAATAGATGATGTCCATGAAAGCAATGATTACCTTGTCCCTTGACTTACCAACAAGAGGGTTTGTGACTCCATGAACTAGTGCATGATGTGGAAGTTGATTGCACAAGTTGCCAAAATGAATATGAGTGAAGTATATTGGCGGAGTCACCCTCAAGAACCTTCTAGTTCTTCTTCTTCGGGATCCACATCATCTTGATGGGAATCCTTGGGGTTGTAGTTGAGCTTGACGAAGTAGAACTTGACGTGTCCTTGGGAACCCACTTGACCATGGCTTGAGGTGCTTCAATGAATGCATCAATCTCCTCTTGAAGCTTGTCCTTGGCCTTTAGCTTGTGGTCTTGTGGTGGAAGATCATCTTGAGCTTGTTCCACATTGGAAGAAATAGGATCATACTTCTCCTTTTGAGAAACAAACTGTGGAGTAGGGTATTGACCTTCTTCCTACTCAACACCTTCGGCGTTGAACTTTCGCTCAAAACCAATCCCTTGATTCTTCCGGTGCCTTCCTTGTTTGCGAACAATTTCCTCAAAGTTCTTGCTTCCGGCAAGACTCTTGTAGACACCTTTCTCTATGATTTCCTTCAATAAGCTATTTTCTTGCTCAAGTGTAACTTGGCTTGAAACATTGTTAGTGGAATCAAGAGAACTACTAGAAGCAACAATATTAGATTTAACATGGTTATTGTTACTACTAGAGGAAGAATTTTTCTTATGCTTGTCATGCTTAGTCTTAATAGGTGGCAAGAAATTAGACAAGAGAAGTCGTTTGGCAAGATATGAAGAACTCTTCTTTCGAAGATCGTCATTGATCGCTTTTAGAAACTCATGTTCTTGCTCTAGAGTGAGCTTCTCGAAGCGTAGCTTCTCATCAGATCTTAAGAGCTCTCTATGATCTTCTTGAGTTGTTTCATGAGCTAACTTAAGAGTGTTTAGTTCTTTAGTTAGAAGCTCAATCTCCTTCATAGCATTGTCATTCGACTCTTCTCGACTATAAAGACTACTAGCATTTTCATCGTTACTAAGCTCACTAGATTTATCATGCAAGAGCTCATCTTCACCAAGCAAGTCATCCTCATCACTATTGAAGTCAATGAATTCAGGGTGTGATACCTTGGGGCCTTTAGCCATGAAGCATCTTCCAATTCCCTCATTTGGTGAATCAAATAAGTCGTAGGAGTTGGAGTTGGAGGATACGAGAGCAAGACCGGCAACACCTTCATCTTGACTGTAGTCGGAGTCGGAGTGATAGCTTCCATCGGATTGATTGTCGGAGTCGGAGCCGGAGACCCATTCACCTACATGAGCTTGATGTCTTCTTCTTGTGTAGCTCCTTGATGACTTGTCTTTCCTCTCCGAATCCTTGCTTCTCCGAGAGGGTCTTCGTTCATAACGATCATCTCTACTCCTTCTCTCTCTCCGAGGTGACTCATCTCTTGATCTTCTTCTTGGAGATTCTTCTCTTCTCTTGTGGGGAGCCGTACACTCATTTGAGTAGTGTCCGGGTCTTCCACAATTGTAGCAGTTTCGATCACGACTAGAAGATCTCTTTTCATCATATGATCTAGACTTTGAGCTTCTTTCTTTGCCTCTATTCTTGTAGAACTTGTTAAAGTTCTTAACCATTAGGCTTATCTCTTCATTGGAAATTAACTTGTCACTTGAGGTTGTGGGAGCATCACTTGTAGCTTTGTAAGCACCACTTGACTTGTTGTGAAGCTCTTCCTTATCCTTAAGTGTCATCTCATGAGCAACAATTCTTCCAATGACTTCAGTTGGCTTGAGAGTCTTGTAGTTTGGCATCATTTGGATCAAAGTGCACACGGTGTCATATTTTCCATCCAAAGCTCTGAGAATCTTCTTAATGATGAATCGGTCGGTCATTTCTTCGCTTCCTAAGCCGGCAATCTCATTTGTGATGAGAGCAAGCCTAGAGTACATTTCAGCGACTCCTTCACCATCCTTCATCTTGAACTTGTCAAGTTGACCTTGAAGAATATCTAGCTTTCATTCCTTCACAGACTCGGTACCTTCGTGCATTTCAACCAAAGTATCCCAAATCTCTTTAGCATTCTCAAGACGGCTGATTTTGTTGAACTCCTCGGGACACAAGGCATTGAAGAGAATGTCACAAGCTTGAGCATTGTTTTGCAACATCCGCAACTCTTCCGGTGTAGCTTCGCGATCCGGAACTTTTCCTTCCTCGAAGAATTCACCTTGCATACCAACACAAATAATGCCCCATGCGGCTGGGTTATGACCAAGAATATGCATTTTCATTTTATGCTTCCAACTAGCAAAATTTGTACCATCAAAGTAAGGACCTCTACGATAATTACCCTCACTAGACGCCATACTCTCCTAGGTTGTGAAACCAAGCTTATGGAGTCCAATGCAATGGAAACCAAAACAATGGAGACCAAAGCTCTGATACCACTTGTAGGATCGAAAGTATGTCTAGAGGGGGGGTGATTAGACTACTTGTAAATATAAAAATTCTGCCTTTAACAAAGAACAGTTTTAGGTAGTTTCACAATTAAGATCAAGTCAAGTATCACCCTACACATGCAATTCTAGAGTATAAGCAGCGGAAAGTAAATTGCACACGTAGTAAAGAGAGGTGGAGAAGATCAAACGCAATTTGGAGACGCAATGATTTTTCCCGTGGTTCCGATAGGTAGTGCTATCGTACATCCACGTTGATGGAGACTTCAACCCACGGAGGGTAACGGCTGCGCGAGTCCACGGAGGGCTCCACCCACGAAGGGTCCACGAAGAAGCAACCTTGTCTATTCCATCATGGCCTACGCCCACGGAGGGCTAGCCTTACTCGGGGTAGATCTTCACGAAGTAGGCGATCTCCTTGCCCTTACAAACTTCTTGGTTCAACTCCACATCTCGATGACAGAGGCTCCCAAGCGACACCTAACCAATCTAGGAGGCACCACCCTCCAAAAGGTAATAGATGTTGTAGATGATGATGAACTCCTTGCTCTTGTGCTTCAAATGATAATCTCCCCAACACTCAACTCTCCTCACTGATATGGCTGTGGTGGAAGAAAGGATTGAGTGGAAAGCAACTTGGGAAGTTTAGAAATCAAGTTTCATATGGTAGGAATGGAGCAACTTGATCTCAACACAAGGGTAGGTAGTTCTCTTCTCAGAAAATGTAAGGTAGGAGTGGTAGTTCTTTCTGATGGCTCTCTCCACGAATGAAGAGGGGGTGGAGGGGTATATATAGCCTCCACCCAAAATCCAACCGTTACACACATAATTGAGCAATCTCGGTGAGACCGAAGTGGAAACTCGGTCAGACCGAAAGTTCAAATATAGTGAACGTTGGGGTTTTCGGTGGGACCGAAAATACCATCTCGGTTTGTCCGATTTGAGTCAAAGACAGGAACTTGCCAGTTTCGGTGGGACCGAAATCATCAACTCGGATATTCCGATATGATGACAAACGGTTACAGAAGGTTGGCAGCCCGTGTTTCGGTGAGACCGAACTCAAACTCGGAATGACCGATTTTTCTAGGGTTTGGCTTATGGCTGAGGTGGTTCATCTCGGTGGGACTGAGTTTGGAAAATCGGTTTGTCCGAGATTACTTATGAGTGTGTATAGTAGTGAAAGTTGCTGATAGTTGAAGGAGATATATCACTAAGCACTTGAGCAACCAGATCATCAACACAACCTCATCCCCTTTTAATAGTATTGGCTTTTCCTATGGACTCAATGTGATCTTTGATCACTAAACCAAAAATGGAGTCTTGAGCTTTTGCCAATGCTTGCCTTAGCATTTTGAGGGGTCCACTTCTTCAGTCATTTCCATACCCATATCACTGAACTTCTCTGAAATGATTCTCAAGTAACTATTAGTTCAATGATATATATGTTGTTATTAATTGCCAAAACCACCCGCGGATTAGTTGCACTTTCAGACTTGCTGAGTACCTTTGTACTAATGTTTGCTTAATAACTGTTGCAGAGGAGAACCCTGCCCCTTTTGATGGGTTCTACATAGACATTGACGTCGACGAGTAGCTTGCTACCCAGACGAAGATCTGGAACTTGTGAAGGGCCTTGTAGATAGTCAGGCTACAACAAGCCTGTTTTATTTTCTAAGTTGTCTGTACTCAGACATGTAGCTTCCGCATGTGCTTGTATGACTGTATGACTTGAGTGTTGGGTCATGTGACCCCTACCTGTATGGATATGTTATGTATGGCCCTTGGAGCCTCTTAAATAAAGTACTTTGAGTCATAGAGTTCTGTTGCGATGCAATGTTGTATTTGCACATATTGAGCATATTGTGTGTATGATTGAAATTCTTGGTATGTGTGGGATCCGACACCTACTTGTTTTCCTTTGGTAGCCTATCTTACACGGAAATGCCTCCTAGTGCTTCCAATGAGCCTTGGTAGCTTGCTACTGCTCAGAACACGTAGGCTGGCCGGCATGTGTCCTTCTTCGTTCCTGTGTCTGTCCCTTAGGGGAATGTCACGCGTTGTTCCTTTAAGTCCATGTAGCTTGCTACGACTTGGGTTCATACGTTGATGACCGACACGTTCGTTGCTGGGTCATGGATGCCTGTCTCTGTAATTTAGTGCCACTTTTGGTTTATAACTAGCCATGTCGGCCCGGGTTCTCTGTCATATGGATGCTAGCGACACTGTCATATACGTGTGCCAAAATGCGCAAACGGTCCCGGGCCAGGTAAGGTGGCACCCGTGGGGATACCGTGCGTGAGGCCGCAAAGTGATATGACGTGTTTCAGCTAGATCGATGTGACTTAGGATCGGGGTCCTGACATAGGGAATGTAGTACGTGGTTACCGAATGTTGTTCGGAGTCCCGGATGAGATCCCGGATATCACGAGGAGTTACAGAATGGTCCAGAGGTAAAGATTTATATATGGGAAGTCCGTTTTGTTCACCGGAAAAGTTTCGGGCGCTATCGATAACGTACCAGGACCACCGGGAGGGTCCCGTGGGTCCACCAGGTGGGGCCACCAGCCCCAGTAGGCTGTGTGGGCCAAGTGTGGGAGGGGACCAGCCCCAGGTGGGCTGGTGCGCCCCCCACCAAGGCCCAAGGCGCGTGGAGAGTGGGAGGGGGGCAAACCCTATGTCTAGATGGGCCTTAAGGCCCACCCTAGGGCGCCCCCCCCTCTCTTCCCCCCTTGGCAACACCCTAGATGGGTTTTAGGGGCTGCCGCCACCCCTAGGGATGGAACCCTAGATGGGGGCGCAGCCCCTTCCCTTCCCCTATATATAGTGGGGGTTTTGGGGCTGCCATACACACGAGATTATCTCTCTCTTGGCGTAGACCTACCCCTCTTCCTCCTCGTCTCTTGCGGTGCTTGGTGAAGCCCTGCTGGAGTGCCACACTCCTCCACCACCAGCATGCCGTCGTGCTGCTGCTGGACGGAGTCTTCCCCAACCTCTCCCTCTCCCCTTGCTGGATCAAGACACGGGAGACGTCACCGGGCTGCACGTGTGTTGAACGCGGAGGCACCGTTGTTCGGTGCTTAGATCGGAATCAACCACGATATGAATCGCTACGAGTACGGCTCCTTCATCCGCGTTCTTGTAATGCTTCTGCATCGCGATCTTCAAAGGTATGAAGATGCACTCCCCCCCTCGTTGCTAGTAGACTCCATAGATGGATCTTGGTGATGCGTAGGATTTTTTTTTTGATTTTCTTCTACGATCCCTAACAGTGGCATCATGAGCTAGGTCTATGCGTAGTTTCTTGCATGAGTAGAACACAAATTAGATGTGGGCGTCGATTTGTCAATTTACTTGTCGTTACTAGTATTATCTTGATTCAGCGGCATCGTGGGATGAAGCGGCCCGGACCGACCTTACACGTACTCTTACGTGAGACTGGTTCCACCAAGTAACATGCACTAGTTGCATAAGGTGGCTAGCGGGTGTCTGTCTCTCCCACTTTAGTCGGATCGGATTCGATGAAAAGGGTCCTTATTAAGGGTAAATAGAAATTGGCATATCACGTTGTGGTTTTGGCGTAGGTAAGAAACATTCTTGCTAGAAACCTATAGCAGCCACATAAAAACTTGCAACAACAATGAGAGGACGTCTAACTTGTTCTTGCAGCATGTGCCGTGTGATGTGATATGGCCAAAAGGATGTGATGAATGATATATATGTTATGTATGAGATTGATCATGTTCTTGTAATAGGAATCACGACTTTCATGTCGATGAGTGTGACAACCGGCAGGAGCCATAGGAGTTGTCTTATTTTATTGTATGACCTGCGTGTCACTGAAAACACCATGTAATTACTTTACTTTATTGCTAACCGTTAGCCATAGTAGTAGAAGTAATGTTTGGCGAGATGACTTCATGAAGACACGATGATGGAGATCATGGTGTCATGCCGATGACGATGATGATCATGGAGCCCCGAAGATGAAGATCAAAAGGAGCAAAATGATATTGGCCATATCATGTCACTATTTGATTGTGTGTGATGTTTATCATGTTTTACATCTTATTTGCTTACAACGATGGTAGTAAATAAGATGATCTCTCACTAAACTTTCAAGAATTATGTTCCCCCTAACTATGCACCATTGCTAAGTTTCGTTGTTCCGAAGCACCACGTGATGATCAGGTGTGATAGGCTCTAACGTTCGCATAGAACGGGTGTAAGCCAGATTTACACACGCAATACACTTAGGGTTCACTTGACGAGCCTAGCATGTACAGGCATGGCCTCCAAACACGAAAGACCGAAAGGTCGAACATGAGTCGTATATAAGATACGATCAACATAAAGATGTTCACCGTTGATGACTAGTCCGTCTCACATGATGATCAGACACGGCCTGGTCGATTCGGATCATGTATCACTTAGATGACTAGAGAGATGTCTATTTGAGTGGGAGTTCATTAAATTTGATTAGATGAACTTAATTGTCATGAACAATAGTCTAAAGTTGTCTTCGCAAATTATGTTGTAGACCAATAGCTTGCGTTGTAGCTCCCTGTTTAATACGATCCTAGAGAAAGACTAAGTTGAAAGATATTGTAAGCAGTGATTCGGACTGGGTCTGTAGTCCGAGGAGTGTCCTCACTGCTACACGGAAGGCTTACGTCTTTGATGCACCGCTCGATGTGCAACCCCCTACAACGTCGTCTATGGATGTTGTGAACACCTGACAGACACGTCCTAATGATTACTTGATAGTTTAGTGCACCATACTTTACGACTTAGAATCGGGATTTCAAAGACCTTTTGAACGCCATAAGACATATGAGATGTTCCAAGAGCTGAAATTGGGATTTCAGGCTCATGCCCGTGTTGAGAGGTATGAGACCTCTGGCAAGTTCTTTTGCCATCAAGATGGAGGAGAATAGCTCAACTAGTGAGCATGTGCTCAGAATGTCTGGGTGCTAAAATCACTTGAACCAAGTGGGAGTTAATCTTCTAGATGAGGTAGTGTTTGACGGAATTCTCTAGACACTATCACCAAGGTACTAGAACTTCGTGATGAACTATGACATGCAAAGGATGGAGATGATCCTAGAGATATTAGCGGTGCTTAAGACCGCAAAAGTAGAAATCAAGAAGGAGCATCAAGTGTTGATGGTTTAATAAGACCACTGGTTTCAAAAGGGGCAAGGGCTAGAAGGGAAACTTCATGAATGGCAAACCAGTTGTCGCTCTAATGAAGGAACCCAAGGTTGAACCCAAACCTCGAGACTAAGTGCTTCTATTGTAAGGGGAACGGTCACATGGTAGCGGAACTACCCCAAATACATGGTAGATAAGAAATCTGGCAACTTCAACAAAATATATATGATATATGTGTTATTGGTGTGTACCTTACTAGTACTCCTAGTAGTACCTGGGTATTGGATACCGATTCAGTTGCTATTATTATTGACTTGAAGCAAAAAGCAACGGACTGAACGGAGACTAGCTAAGGGTGAGGTGACGATGTGTGTTGGAAGTGTTTCCAACGTTGACAAGATCACCATCGCACGCTCCCTCTACCTTCGGGATTAGTGTTGAACCTAGATAAATGTTATCAGGTGTCTACGTTGAGCATGAATATGATTAGATCATGTTCATTGCGATACGGTTATTCATTTAAGTTAGAGAATAATGGTTATTCTATTTACATGAATAATACATTTATGGTCATGCACCCAATGGATTATTGAATCTCGATCATAGTAATACACATGATAATAATATTAACGCCAAAATATGTAGAGTTAATAATTATAGTACCACTTTCTTGTGGCACTGCCGCTTAGCTCATTTTGGCATAAAATGCATGAAGAAACTCCATGCTGATGGATGTTTGTAGTCACTTGATTTTGAATTGCTTGACACATGCGAGCCATGCCTCATGGCAGGATGACTAAGATCCCGTTTTCAGGTACAATGAAACGGGCAAGTGACTTGTTGAAAATCATACATGCTGATGTGTGTGATCGAATGAGAATTAAGGCGTCTGGTGGATATCGTTATTTTCTCATCTTCACTGACGATTTGAGTAGATATGGGTATATTTACTTGATGAAGCAAAAGTCTGAAATGTTTGAAAAGTTCAAGCAATTTCAGAGTGAAGTTAAGAATCATCATAACAAGAAGATCATGTTCCTACGATCTGATTAAGGGGAGATTTTTTGAGTTATGAGTTTGGCAATCACTTAAGACATCGTGGAATTGTTTCATAGTTTAAACCACCTAGAACACCACACCGTAATGGTTTCTCCGGACGTCGTAATCTAACCTTATGAGATATGGTGCGATCTATGATGTCTCTTACCGATCTACAGTTGTTATTTTGAGGTTATGCATTAGAGATACCTGCATTCACTTTAGATAGGGCACCATCTAAGTCCGTTGAGACGACGGCATATGAACTATGGTTTGGCAAGAAACCAAAGTTTTGGTTTCTTAATGTTTGGGGCTGCGATGCTTATGGCTTCAGCCGGAAAAAGCTCGAACCCAAAGCGGACAAATACATCTTCATAGGATACGCAAAGTTAACAATTGGGTATACCTTCTATCTCACATCCAAGGGCAAAAATGTTTGTCGCTAAGAACGGGTCCTTTCTCGAGAAGGAGTTTCTCTCGAAAGAATTGAGTGGGAGGAAGATAGAACTTGATGAGGTTGTCGAACCCTCACTTCAAGCGGAGAGTAGTGCAACACAGAAAGATGTTTCTGTGGAACCTACGATTGTTGAAGAGGAAACTAATGATAGTGATCATGAAGCTTCGGATCAAGCTGCTATCGAATCTCGTAGGTCGACAAGGATATGTCCTACTCCTGAGTGGTACGATGATCCTATCTTAGAGGTCATGTTGTTGGACAAAAATGAACCTACGAAATATGGAGAAGCGATGGTGGGCCCGTATTCTGGCAAATGGTTAGAAGCTGAGAAATCCGAGATAGGATCCATGTATCAAAGCAAAGTATGGACTTTGGTGGACTTGCCCGGTGATCGGCAAGCCATTGAGATGAATGGATCTTTAAGAAGAAGATGGGGGTGGACGGTAATGTCACCGTCTATGAAGCTTGACTTGTGGCGAAGAGTTTTTCACAAGTTCAATGAGTTCACTACGATGAGATTTTCTCACCCGTAGCGATGCTTAAGTCCGTCGGAATCATGTTAGCACTAGCTGCATTTATGAAATCTGGCAGATGGATGTCAAAACAAGTTTCCTTACCAGTTTTCGTAAAGAAAGGTTGTATGTGATACAATCAGAAAGGTTTTGTCGATCCTAAGGATGCTAAAAGGTATGCTAGCTCCAGCGATCCTTCCATGGACTAGAGCAAGCATCTCGGAGTCGGAATATACGCTTTGATGGAGTGATCAAAGTTTTTGGGTTTATACAAAGTTTGTTAGAAACTTGTATTTACAATAAAGTGAGTGGGAGCACTACAACATTTCTGATAAGTAAATGTGAAAGACATATTGTTGATCCAAAATGATGTAGAATTTCTAGAAAGCATAAAGGGTTGTTTGAAAGAAGTTTTTGAAAGGAAGACCTGGATAAAGCTTCTTGCATATTGGGCATCAAGATCTATAGAGATAGATCAAAATGCCTGATGATAATTTCAAAAGAACACACACCTTCGACATGATTTTGAAGGAGTTCAAAATAGATCAGTCAAAGAAGGAGTTCTTACCTGAGTTGTAAGGTGTGAAGTTGAGTAAGACTCAAAGCTTGACCATGGCAGAAGAAAGAGGAAGGACGAAGGTCGTCCCCTATGCTTTTGTCATAGGCTCCATACGGTATGCCATGCTGAGTACCGCACCTGATGTGTGCCTTGCCACATGTCTGGCAAGAGGGTACAAAGATGATCCAGGAGTGGATCACTAGATAGCGGTCAAAATTATCCTTAGAGGAATAAGGAAATGTTTCTCGGTTATGAATGTGATAAAGAGTTCGACGTAAAGAGTTACGTCAATGCAAGCTTTACACATATCCGGATAGCTCTAAGTAGAGATACCGGATACGTATAATGGAGCAACAATTTGGAATAGCTCCAAGTGGAACGTGGTAGCAGCATCTATGATATGACATAAAGTTTTGCGAAATACATAGGGATCTGAATGTTGGAGACCCGCTGACTACAACCTCTCTCACAAGCATAACATGATCAAACCCAGAACTCATTGAGTGTTAATCACATAGTGATGTGAACTAGATTATTGACTCTAGTAAACTCTTTGGATGTTAGTCACATGGCGATGTGATCTGTGAGTGTTAATCACATGGCGATGTGAACTAGATTATTGACTATAGTGCAAGTGGGAGACTGTTAGAAATATGCCCTAGAGGCAATAATAAATTGGTTCTTATTATATTTCCTTGTTCATGATAATTGTTTATTATCCATGCTAGAATTGTATTGATAGGAAACTCAGATACATGTGTGGATACATAGACAAACACCATGTCCCTAGTTAGCCTCTAGTTGACTGGCTCGTTGATCAATAGATGGTTGCGGTTTCCTGGCCATGGACATTGGATGTCGTTGATAACGGGATCACATCATTAGGAGAATGATGTGATGGAAAAGACCCAATCCTAAGCCTAGCACAAGATCGTGTAGTTCGTATGCTAAAGCTTTTCCTATGTCAAGTATCCATTCCTTAGACCATGAGGTTGTGCAACTCCCGGATACTGTAGGAATGCTTTGGGCGTGCCAAACGTCACAACGTAACTGGGTGGCTATAATGGTGCACTACGGGTATCTCCGAATGTGTCTGTTGGGTTGGCACGAATCGAGACTGGGATTTGTCACTCCGTGTGACGGAGAGGTATCTCTGGGCCCACTCGGTAGGACATCATCATAATGTGCACAATGTGATCAAGGAGTTTATCACGGGATGATGTGTTATGGAACGAGTAAAGAGACTTGCCGTAACGAGATTGAACAAGGTATCGGTATACCGATGATCGAATCTCGGGCAAGTGCTATACCGATAGACAAAGGGAATCGTATACGGGATTGATTGAATCCTTGACATCGTGGTTCATCCGATGAGATCATCGTGGAACATGTGGGAGCCAACATGGGTATCCAGATCCCGCTGTTGGTTATTGGCCAGAGAGTTGTCTTGGTCCTGTCTGCATTGTTCCCGAACCCGTAGGGTCTACACACTTAAGGTTCGATGACATTATGTGGGGACCCCGACTTAGAAGTCGAGATCACCGAATGCACGTGTACAGTGATCCCAGAGATCAATGCTCACTGAACACACAGAAGCTGAAATAACAAGAGTCTTACATCCATACAAATAGTCTTACACGAATTAAGGCCATTACGGCCAAGTCTTACATAGATAGAGCCACACGGGCTGAATAGCAAATAACTCAAATAGCGGAAGTCTTTGATAAACGGGTAGAACCCATGCCATCTGCCTTAACCCTACAGGCATTCTGACTGGGATAGCATCCTAGTTCGCATGTTCGTCTCCAAAGAATTCTTCCTCATAATCCTGTTCTTCCATGCCTGGCCAATTAAATAACCAGTGGCAAGCCAATGAGTACTTTGAATGTACTCGCAAGCAACCCATGATGTGGTTCTAAGTAACAGTGCATTTGAATAACAATGATCAATCTAGCAAGGCTAGAACAACTATTCTACCATCAAGTTTTATGCATCAATAACCTCGCGTAACCTCGAAGACAGGTTACCGACATCAACATGAATATGATTCATCTCATCGAGTCAAGTCACCACCTTGACTCACATACACACGCATGGTTTCACAAACATTGGACGTAGCCCAAGAGCGGTTACCCAACTGTCCATGACCGTGGACACGGCTATTCGAATAGTTTGACACTCTGCAGAGGTTGTACACTTTACCCACAAGATCCGGGGAACTTCCGTGTCATCCACGACCCGCGGTACCTCAAGTACCCGGGGTAAGCACCCGGTCATTATCTTTCCTTAGACGACACTAACATAGAGTCCACTCGTTGGCACACGGCCCTCAGGTACAAACAATAGATCACGGGACTTGCCCTAATTTCAATGTTCACGCATACCCGAAGGGACCAACGGTGTGTCCGGTGCCCTGTGAAAACAGTCATGGTCGTCTATCCAAGCACGACCCCGTCCCGGGAAAGACCTCAAGTCTTCCCGTCACTAGTAATGCGGGCACCATGCTAGTATCGACCTAAGTAATCAATAAAGCCCCGTCCCATAAGGGGTAGTGTGGTTGCACATGTATGGTTGGAATAACGGTCACAACTTCAACCAATCCGTTTGAAAAAAACACACACACTTGCCTTGGCACACCAGTTCGTCATCAAGTGGTCACCCAACTCATCATCATCATCTCCGTCGGGCATAAATGGCACCCGACGGGGTTTTATGCAAAGACTTCAACCATGAAGGTTCATGTCACTCATGCATCACTAATCATAACCACTAACCATATGTATGTCATCTAGCACATAGCAAGATCAAGATCATGTCATGCATCATATAAGCATCATGACCACATATTGCATGTCATCTAGCATATAGCAAGATCAACAATAAAGCATGCATCATGTGGTGTTTCATCTAGGTTACCATCGTAACCGTAATCATCATGCATCGGAAACAAACTGGTTCCGAAGAACAAGTGTATCATGGTCAAAGGGCTGCTTGCCTGGATTGGCTTGGTCTTCAAAGTCTTCAAATCCTTCTCCTTCTTCTTCCACAACAACTTCGTCAAATACGGGATCTATACGTCGCATAATATCCACGAAAAATAAGAATACAAATAAAACAGAAAAATCAAAGTGCTCAGAAAAATGTCAACTCATTTTTGTAAAATACTAGAGGGATTTCTAAGATGGGGAAAAATCTTAGTTGGAGTTTTGGAGTTACAGAATGGAATAGATTGATTTTTGAACAGGAGTATTACTGCCCAAATTTGAATTTTAATTTGAACAGTACAGCAAAGTTCCATGGATTTGAGTAAAAGTAGTACCATTAAATAGGTTGGAATATTACAAGATTTTAGGAGTTGGAATTATTTAATTTGGATCAATATTCTTTTCTGTATAAATGTTTAAAACATCAACAGAAAAGAAAAATGAAAAAGGGTCCTGTGCACTGGGCCAGAGGAGGCCACAGTGCACAGCCCAGACGGACTGGCCCAGCCGCACGGGAGCCAGCGCGCGCACGTCAGGTTTTCAAACCTGACGGGCGGGGCCCGTGGGTCAGCGGCACAGAGGACGGGGAGAGAGGTGGGGGGATGACAGGCGGGGCCCGCCTGTCATCTCTAACCCCACGGCCACGGCGGCGACGAGCTCACTGGCGAAGATTCCGGCCACGGCGACGGCAACGGAGGGCAGGGATGAGCTCAGTGTCGTGTTGCGGTTGCTGGGGTGGTGGTGCGGTACCGCGGGAAGGTCTGGTTCGCCGGCGACGAGGTGGGGCGGCGGAAGCTCGTCGGAGGGTGGTTGCTCCGGCCGTTTCCGACTGCAACAAAGAGGGGAAACGAGGGGGAAAGAGTCAGTGAGGTGCGGCGGTTCCGAAACGGGTGGAAGGAGGGGCAGGGAAGGCGCGTACCACGAGATTGCCGGCGGCCCGACGCGGCGGAGCTCCGGTCGATCCCGAGCACTGGGGCGTCCTGGGGTTGAACTGGAGGTGCTGGGGGGATCAGTGAAGTGGTGTGAGGCTTGTGGTGGTGTTGGAGAAGCTCGGGAGGGCCTTATATAGCCGCGCCCGTGGTTCACCGTGGACCCGTGCGCCGGCGAGGTTGCAGGCGAGGCTAGGGAGGGTTCTGGAGCCTGGGAACACGCCGGGGAGGTCCGTGGACTAGCTCCACGTCCAGCTGAGGGGATAAGAGGAGCGGGGGAGCGTCAGAGGAGCGCGCGCGTGTGAAGAAGAAGAATGGCCGAAGCGGGCGGCCAGTGCGCGTGCGACGACGTTCACTGGAGGGCGCAGGAGGAGGGGGGACAGCGCCGGGGAGGTCGCGGACGTCGACGCGCCACGACTGGCGCGAGGGGGAGGCCCGAGGCTGTCGGGGATCGGCGATTGGCTGGAACCAGCGTGCGGAGGGCACTGTTGCGCGCTCCAGAGCGTGCATTTGACTGGCATCGCCGCGCTCTCGCCGGTTTGGTCCAAACCAGCGTGTCCAACAGTGTCTAGCGCGTTGTGGGAGGAGTAAAGAAAGGGCCTGAGGCCTTGGATGCCCTGGGGATGCAGAGAGAGAGGGAGAGGCTGGTAAAAATGGTGGAAACCTACTGTACAGCAAGGTAAAACAGGGGTTTCACCTTTCAATCTTGGAGCTGAGGTGCTGGGGGAGTTACTGGAGGTAGCTGGTAACTCAATGAGCCTGTGGTAAGAAGTTGAGGCCATGGAGAAAAGTGAAAGTGGTCAAATTGGAGGTTTTAGAAATTCTGCAGAAGGTGTTTGATCTGTGTTTGGTCAAGTAAATGAATTCCACTTGACATGACACTTAACAGGGTTGAAAGACATGAGAAAATAGGGTGCTTCACCAAATTTGGGCTCATTTGGAGAAACTAGCCAATGTAACTTTGGTGAACCCTAGAAATCAACAGAAACAGTTTCATCTTGATTGAGTCAAGCTAATCATCTCCCCTTGATGCACCACTTGGTGTAGCATCATCATTTGGGGTATTGATCATGCCCACAAAGTTTGAAGCTCCAGATAAAAAGTTGGTAATGTAAAGTTGTTCAAATTTGCATTTGAACAGAAAGGGTTTTGAGGTGATCAGATCAAGTTGCTCTATTCCAAATCTTGTGCCATTTGGTCTAGATGCCTTATTAGGCCATTCTAGCATGTGCACCAAGTTTGAGAGCATTTGGACAAGTTTGGCAATGAAAAGTTGCTCAAACTTCAAATATGGACAGAATGGTTATGAAGGGGTTTGAGGAGGTTTTGTTGCTGCCCAAGGTATGGGACTTGGCAAGATCATCAAATATGTCATATATGACATGATAGAATTTCCCTGGAATTTTTGGAGAAAGTTTCCTTTGTAAATATTTCAAAAGCTTGAAATATCCAGAAAGGGTTTTAGAGGGTTTAGCCCATTATTTTGAACATGACCAAGTGTTGAAACTCTTATATATGGACAATATATGTCCTCTGAGTCTCTCTGAATTTTGGCAAAAATTTTTGAAACAGTTAAAATAATTTTCCCCTATTAAAGACCATTTCTGGCCATAAGAAAAAGCTTTTAAATAAAATAGGAAAATAACTTTTAAAATTATACCTTTGTGGTTTCTGGGAGTCCTATGACTACTAGGTCTCAAATAAACCTTTTGAAATAATTTTCACACCCTAAATCAACTACTTGCAGTGCAAATCTCAATTCAGGGGTTTTTGGAAAACTAAATTTATAAAATACTTTTTGGCCAAATTAATTTTGTAAGAAAATACTATACTGTTATATAACACTTGGCATGATCATTGGGCAGAAGTTTTGAGTATAGAGATGAAATCTACAAGAGATCATAGTAGACTTTAATGAGCACAAGAAAAAGCACATGAAGAAAACTCAATTCCAAATAAAAGCCAAATGATGCTAAAAAAAATTTGTTGGTCCAAATTTTCATGCTCCAAAGATACAAATAACATGTTACAAAATGCAGGGTGTGACAGACCTACCCCCCTTACAAGAATCTCGTCCCTGAGATTCCTAAACTAGGGCTTAAAAGAGGTCGGGAAACTCGGATCTAAGGTAGTCTTCTCGTTCCCAGGTTGCTTCTGCTTCGGTGTGGTTGCTCCACTGGAACTTGAAGTACTTGATGGTACGGCTCCGCGTACGTCGTTCTGCTTCGTCCAGAATACGAATGGGCTTCTCGCGGTAGGTCAAATCAGGCTGCAGATCAATGGCTTGGTGATCCACATCCTTGTAGAGACTGGGCTTGTCTGGAACCTGGAGACATTTCCGGAGTTGTGACACATGGAATACATTGTGCACATCGGATAGCTCAGGTGGTAGTTCCAACTGATAAGCCACTTCTCCTCATCGGTCGGTGATCTTGAAAGGGCCAATGAACCTTGACGCGAGCTTCCCCTTGATGTGGAAACGCTTGGTTCCCTTCAGAGGAGTTACCCGCAGGTACACATGATCTCCGACACGGAAACTCATGTCTCGGCGTCGAGTGTCAGCATAACTCTTCTGCCTTGACATGGCTGCCTTTAATCGCTCTCTGACTAGTTGGACTTGCTCTTCTGCTGCGCGGAGAATATCCGGTCCAAAGACTAGCCCTTCTCCAGTCTCTGACCAATTGACGGGTGTGCGGCATCTGCGTCCGTACAACACCTCAAATGGTGCCATCTGAAGGCTTGACTGGTAATTGTTGTTATAGGAGAACTCGGCAAAAGGGAGACAGTCTTCCCACTTGGCTCCATACGCCAGGACACAGGCTCGGAGCATGTCTTCGAGAATCTGATTGACTCGCTCAATCTGTCCTCCGGTCTGTGGGTGGAAAGCTGTGCTGAAAGACAATTTGGTTCCCAAGGCTACTTGGAATCTCTTCCAGAACCTAGAAGTGAACTGGGTGCCTCGATCTGACACAATCTCCTTGGGAACACCGTGAAGACTTACGATTCGGTTGATATAGAGAGTTGCCAGCTGGTTGCCTGAGTAGGTAGTCTTGACAGGAATGAAATGAGTCACCTTGGTCAAATGATCGACTATGACCCAGATAGAGTCATGTACTCTATTCGACCTTGGTAATCCAGTGATGAAGTCCATTCCGACTTTATCCCACTTCCACTCAGGAACCTTGAGTGGTTGAAGCAATCCAGCAGGTCGCTGATACTCAGCCTTGACCCTTTGGCACACATCACACTTTGCAACATAGGTTGCAATTTCTCTCTTCATACCGTGCCACCAGAATCGTGCCTTCAAGTCTTGGTACATCTTGGTTCCTCCGGGGTGGATGGAATACGGGGTGCCGTGGGCTTCTTGCAGAATCAGCGTCTTCAGCTCGGTGTTGTTTGGTACGCAGAGGCGACCTTTGTACCAAACAATCCCGTGCTCGTCTTCGGAGAATCCTGGGGCCTTGACCAGCTTCATCTTCTTCTTGATGCCTTCGATGCTTGCGTGTCCATCTTGAGCCTTGTTGACGTCGTCCAGCAGGGTCGGTCTGACTTCCAAATGATCCAGAAATCCGGGGGTGACCAATTCCAAACTGAATTGTTCGATCTCCTTAAACAAGGCTGGCTGCCTTTCTTGAATAATGGCATTCAAAGAGCAAGCCTTCCAGCTTAAGGCATCGGCCACCACGTTAGCCTTCCCAGGGTGATACTGAACACTCAGGTCATAATCTTTGATGAGTTCCAACCATATCCGCTGGCTCATGTTCAACTCTTTTTGG
Organism: Secale cereale; assembly: GCA_902687465.1. Classification (NCBI taxonomy): domain Eukaryota; kingdom Viridiplantae; phylum Streptophyta; class Magnoliopsida; order Poales; family Poaceae; genus Secale; species Secale cereale. Next base: position 363,165,062 of record LR738711.1, read on the forward strand.
GTGAAAATATACTTCAGACTTTTGTGGTCTGTGTAAATCTCACACCGTTTCCCGAGGAGGTAATGCCGCCATGTCTTCAAGGCATGAACTACTGCCGCTAGCTCAAGATCGTGAGTAGCGTAGTTCTCCTCATGGGGTCGTAGCTGCCTGGAGAGGTATGCTATGACACGGCCTTGTTGCATCAGAACGCTTCCCAATCCGGTTCGAGAGGCATCACAATATATCACGAACTCCTTGTGAATATCAGGTGTTGCCAGAACTGGGGCGGTGGTCAATCTCTTTTTGAGCTCTTGGAAGCTCTCTTCGCATTTTGGCGTCCACTCGAACTTCTTGTCCTTTTTGAGGAGCTGAGTCATTGGTCGTGCAATGCTAGAGAATCCTTCCACGAACTTGCGGTAATAACCCGCTAATCCGAGGAAGCTTCTGACTTCCTTGACGGTCGTTGGAGATTGCCATTGGGTCACAGCTTCGATTTTTGCAGGATCAACAGATAATCCTTCCTCGGTCAAGACATGACCTAAGAATCCAACTTTATGCAGCCAGAACTCACACTTGCTGAATTTGGCATACAGTTGGTGCTCACGAAGCTTGTCTAGGACCATCCTCAGGTGCTGCTCATGCTCTTCCTCCGACTTCGAGAACACAAGAATGTCATCAATGAAGACAACAACAAACTTGTCCAAATATTCCATGAAGACTTTATTCATGAGATACATGAAGTAAGCTGGGGCATTGGTTAACCCAAAAGACATGACCGTGCACTCGTACAGGCCATATCTGGTTACGAATGCAGTCTTCGGAATATCTTGGGGTCTGATCTTCAGCTGGTAATACCCAGATCTGAGGTCGATCTTGGAGAATACCTTGGCTCCGCTGAGCTGATCAAACAGATCTTCGATCTTGGGAAGTGGATACTTGTTCTTGATTGTAACTTCATTGAGGGAACGATAGTCAATGCATAAGCGGATGGTACCGTCCCTCTTTGCCACAAACAGAACAGGACATCCCCAAGGGGAGGCACTCGGGCGGATAAATCCCTTCCTTAGCTGCTCTTCTAGCTGCTTCTTCAACTCGGCTAATTCTTCCGTCCCCATTCTATAAGGCTTCTTATAGATGGGTCCTGCTCCGGGCACGAGCTCGATGATGAACTCAATGTCACGGTCAGGGGGCATTCCCGGTAGTTCATCCGGAAAGACATCAGGATACTCACATACCACCGGTACTTGATCTAGCCCAACTTCAGACACACAGTTGACTTTAGCGGCCTGAGCGGAAGAGGAGTTGGGGGCAAACTTGACTTCTACTCCTTGGTCATTGGTCACAGTGACTGTCCGATTGGCACAGTCTAACAAGCCTTGGTGCTTGCTGAGCCAATCCATCCCTAAGATCACATCCAAGCCTTGCGATCTCAGGATGATAAGGTCTGCTAGGAAATCTACACCGTTAATGGTAATACTGACTCCTTTACAGCCTATCTTGGCTCTCATCTCGGCTCCGGGGGTTTGTACCACCATAGGGTTATTCAGGGGTGTAGGGGTCATGCCACTTTTTAATGCAAATCTTTGAGTGACAAATGAATGCGTTGCTCCAGAATCAAACAAGACAGTTGCAGGTGCTGAGTTGACAAGGAACGTACCCAGCACGACGTCCGGGTCTTCCTGGGCTTCTTTAGTAGTGACGTGATTCACACGCCCCTTCCCATAGTTCGGTGGATTGCGGGGAGCTGGGTTCCTTGGTGGCATTCCACGGCGTTGTCCCTGGTTCTGCGCATTGGGGCGCGGGGCCTCAGGCTTCTTGTTGGGGCACACCCTTGAGATGTGTCCGGGCTGACCACATCCAAAGCAAGTGACTTGGTTTGGAGTGTTGATCTTGTTGCCACCACTGGTATTGGGGTTGAAAGCTGGCCTAGGGTTGGCATACTGCTGAGGCTGAGGATTGGAACGAGGTGCAGGTGCTCTTGGCTGCTGATAGGTGGGCTTGGCCGGGGCTGACTGCCACGGACGAGGCTTCTGGTTGCTGGAACTTCCCTTACTGACCAACTTGCGCTTGCGAGTGTCTTCCAAAGCACGCCGCTTGTCTTCAAGCATAAGTGCCTTGTTCACCAGGTCAGGGAAAGACGGGCAGTCGCACACGACAAGCGAGTATTGCAGAGTCTGATTAAGGCCTTCCATGAAGCGCTCCCTTTTGGCAGCATCAGTGCTGACATCTTCAGGGGCATACCTTGACAGAATACTGAACTTCTGCATGTACTCCTTGACAGTGCCACTTCCTTGCTTCAGGGCTCGGAACTCACGCTTTTTGATAGCCATGATTCCGGAAGGAATGTGGGCCTTGCGGAATTCTGCCTTGATGTTCACCCAAGTGATGTCTTGTTCAGCATGCATGACCTTGAATCCATCCCACCAAGCTCTAGCAGTTCCCCCGAGGCAGTGGGCTGCATAAGCCACCTTCTCGCGATCTTCGGTGCATCCGACTAGTTCCAGGATTTCCTCAATGGAACGGACCCAGTCATCTGCATCCAGGGGTTCAGCAGTCTCGATGAAGGTTGGCGGTGCATGCTTCTTGAACTCTGCCAACGTGGAACGTCCATAGCCATTCCCCGCCGGCTGGCGGTTGTTGGTGACAGCTTGAGCAATCAGCTGAAGAGCTGCAGTGTTGGCTTGGCGTTCCTCTCGGAAAGCTTGGAGAAGCTGAGCCATGTCCATGCTTGGAGGAGGTGGTGGTGGAGCTTGGTCGTTGGTTTGGTCGTGGCCTGCCTCTGGCTGAGAGGATGCTCCGGCTTCGGGCTGCTGGGTAGAGGTACCAGTACGAGTTACAACAGGCATCCTGTTGGAGCGGTAAAAGGTCTCATGACTCGGAAGAGGGAAAGCAAGATACATGGGTGCCTAGTAAGGGGGTGGGTGTGACACTAAATCAAATCATGCAAGGGCCGAGAGGCCAAATTACATCCATTAAAATCCAAATGGGTGATGTAGTCGTTTACATATTCCCGAAGGAAGAATACGACATACACCCAGACACAACAAAAGCAAACACTAGATGGTTTCATATGAACCATACAAGGACTCGACTGCGCATAGGGGTTACACGACCTATCCTACCGTAGGGGTTACAACTGGCATATCCGAGTAGCGAATAATGCCTAAGCGGCGGAATGATCGGTCGCGTATTCCGGCTCTTCTGGGTCTTCCTCCTTGTCTTCATCTGTCTGTGCTCCCTTGTCGCTGGAGGGATTGGGGGAGTGGAGGAGTTGGATACGACGGTGCTTCGACGGTGGTGCAGGGAAAAGCTTGCGATATTCCCTTGCTGTCATCCGGCGTCGCCGAGGTGGTTCTTCACCCTTGGAAGATACATCCTCGGAGGGCCTTCCGCCTCGATATGCGATAGCGGATTGTCCAGAAGGTGCTCCTTCCTTCTTGATCCTGTTTGCCTTCTCTTGAGCTCGACGAAGGAGTGCCTTGGTCTTGTAAAGTTCTTCTCGAAGCTTCATTGATTCCGAGGCCAAGTCTTGTGCCAAGCTGTCGGCACATAGACTGAAGTAGGTCTGGAACCGAAGCGAGAGTCCTTCCTTCAGTGGAGGGGCTAGTGCGCTGCTTTCTTCGTCACCTTCCTTCCGGTAAGGTAAGAAGCGAGTTGCCATCTTGGCTGCCATCTCCGGAAGAAGCTCGCGGAGACGGGTTAATGCCTTGAGTGCAGCAGCCTCGACAGCAAGTGGTAGTGTTGCCATCTGGGGTCCTTCGAAGAACCAACTTGTGGGAGGATCGTTTGCCTTTACGATCACTTCCACATGGTACTCCACCTCAGTATCGCTCACCCAATGCTCAAGGTAGGTGAGGATGGGTGCTCGGTGGAACTGACACTCCTGGAGGCTATCCTCGAGAAGTAGGGGAAACCCAGTGGTCAGGTGCTCTTCGGGAACAGCGGCCATCTACAAAGGTGGAATAGGAGGGGTTAATAAGCTGAGGAAATCTCAGGTTTAGAAAAGAAGAGAGGTTTAGAAGGTTTTTGAAAAGGGGTCTCAACTGACTAACGCCCATGCTAACTAAGGCTTCCTACAGTCAGGATGGCTCTGATACCAGCTCTGTGGGGACCCGGACTTAGAAGTCGAGATCACCGAATGCACGTGTACAGTGATCCCAGAGATCAATGCTCACTGAACACACAGAAGCTGAAATAACAAGAGTCTTACATCCATACAAATAGTCTTACACGAATTAAGGCCATTATGGCCAAGTCTTACATAGATAGAGCCACACGGGCTGAATAGCAAATAACTCAAATAGCGGAAGTCTTCGATAAACGGGTAGAACCCATGCCATCTACCTTAACCCTACAGGCATTCTGACTGGGATAGCGTCCTAGTTCGCATGTTCGTCTCCAAAGAATTCTTCCTCATAATCATGTTCTTCCATGCCTGGCCAATTAAATAACCAGTGGCAAGCCAATGAGTACTTTGAATGTACTCACAAGCAACCCATGATGTTGTTCTAAGTAACAGTGCATTTGAATAACAATGATCAATCTAGCAAGGCTAGAACAACTATTCTACCATCAAGTTTTATGCATCAATAACCTCGCGTAACCTCGAAGACAGGTTACCGACATCAACATGAATATGATTCATCTCATCGAGTCAAGTCACCACGTTGACTCACATACACACGCATGGTTTCACAAACATTGGACGTAGCCCAAGGCGGTTACCCAACTGTCCATGACCATGGACACGGCTATTCGAATAGTTTGACACTCTGCAGAGGTTGTACACTTTACCCACAAGATCCGGGGAACTTCCGTGTCATCCACGACCCACGGTACCTCAAGTACCCGGGGTAAGCACCCGGTCATTATCTTTCCTTAGACGACACTAACATAGAGTCCACTCATTGGCACACGGCCCTCGGGTACAAACAATAGATCACGGGACTTGCCCTAATTTCAATGTTCACGCGTACCCGAAGGGACCAACGGTGTGTCCGGTGCCCTGTGAAAACAGTCATGGTCGTCTATCCAAGCACGACCCCGTCCCGGGAAAGACCTCAAGTCTTCCCGTCACTAGTAATGCGGGCACCATGCTAGTATCGACCTAAGTAATCAATAAAGCCCCGTCCCATAAGGGGTAGTGTGGTTGCACATGTATGGTTGGAATAACGGTCGCAACTTCAACCAATCCGTTTGAAAAAAACACACACACTTTCCTTGGCACACCACTTCGTCATCAACTGGTCACCCAACTCATCATCATCATCTCCCTCGGGCAGAAATGGCAGCCGACGGGGTTTTATGCAAAGACTTCAACCATGAAGGTTCATGTCACTCATGCATCACTAATCATAACCACTAACCATATGTATGTCATCTAGCACATAGAAAGATCAAGATCATGTCATGCATCATATAAGCATCATGACCACCTATTGCATGTCATCTAGCATATAGCAAGATCAACAATAAAGCATGCATCATGTGGTGGTTCATCTAGGTTACCATCGTAACCCTAATCATCATGCATCGGAAACAAACGGGTTCCGAAGAACAAGTGTATCATGGTCAAAGGGCTGCTTGCCTGGATTGGCTTGGTCTTCAAAGTCTTCAAATCCTTCTCCTTCTTCTTCCACAGCAACTTCGTCAAATACGGGATCTATACGTCGCATAATATCCACGGAAAAATAAGAATACAAATAAAACAGAAAAATCAAAGTGCTCAGAAAAATGTCAACTCATTTTTGTAAAATACTAGAGGGATTTCTAAGATGGGGAAAAATCTTAGTTGGATTTTTGGAGTTACAGAATGGAATAGATTGATTTTTGAACAGGACTATTACTGCCCAAATTTGAATTTTAATTTGAACAGTACAGCAAAGTTCCATGGATTTGAGTGAAAGTAGTACCATTAAATAGGTTGGAATATTACAAGATTTTAGGAGTTGGAATTATTTAATTTGGATCAATATTCTTTTCTGTATAAATGTTTAAAACATCAACAGAAAAGAAAAATGAAAAAGGGTCCTGTGCACTGGGCCAGAGGAGGCCACAGTGCATAGCCCAGACGGACTGGCCCAGCCGCACGGGAGCCAGCGCGCGCACGTCAAGTTTTCAAACCTGACGGGCGGGGCCCGTGGGTCAGCGGCACAGAGGAGGGGGAGAGAGGTGGGGGGATGACAGGCGGGGCCCACCTGTCATCTCTAACCCCACGGCCACGGCGGCGGCGAGCTCACCGGCAAAGATTCCGGCCACGGCGACGGCAACGGAGGGCAGGGATGAGCTCAGTGTCGTGTTGCGGTTGTTGGGGTGGTGGTGCGGTACGGCGGGAAGGTCTGGTTCGCCGGCGACGAGGTGGGGCGGCGGAAGCTCGTCGGAGGGTGGTTGCTGCGGCCGTTTCCGACTGCAACAGAGAGGGGAAACGAGGGGGAAAGAGTCAGTGAGGTGCGGCGGTTCCGAAACGGGTGGAAGGAGGGGCAGGGAAGGCCCGTACCACGAGATCGCCGGCGGCCCGACGCGGCGGAGCTCTGGTCGATCCCGAGCACTGGGGCGTCCTGGGGTTGAACTGGAGGTGCTGGGGGGATCAGTGGAGTGGTGTGAGGCTTGTGGTGGTGTTAGAGAAGCTCGGGAGGGCCTTATATAGCCGGGCCCGTGGTTCACCGTGGACCCGTGCGCCGGCGAGGTTGCAGGCGAGGCTAGGGAGGGTTCTGGAGCCTGGGAACACGCCGGGGAGGTCCGTGGACTAGCTCCACGTCCAGCTCAGGGGATAAGAGGAGCGGGGGAGCGTCAGAGGAGCGCGCGCGTGTGAAGCAGAAGAATGGCCGAAGCGGGCGGCCAGTGCGCGTGCGACGACGTTCACTGGAGGGCGCAGGAGGAGGGGGGACAGCGCCGGGGAGGTCGCGGACGTCGAGGTGCCTCGACTGGCGCGAGGGGGAGGCCCGAGGCTGTCGGGGATCGGCGATTGGCTGGAGCCAGCGTGCGGAGGGCACTGTTGCGCGCTCCAGAGCGTGCGTTTGACTGGCATCGCCGCGCTCTCGCCGGTTTGGTCCAAACCAGTGTGTCCAACAGTGTCTAGCGCGTTGTGGGAGGAGTAAAGAAAGGGCATGAGGCCTTGGATGCCCTGGGGATGCAGAGAGAGAGGGAGAGGGCTGGTAAAAATGGTGGAAACCTACTGTACAGCAAGGTAAAACAGGGGTTTCACCCTTCAATCATGGAGCTGAGGTGCTGGGGGAGTTACTGGAGGTAGCTGGTAACTCAATGAGCCTGTGGTAAGAAGTTGAGGCCATGGAGAAAAGTGAAAGTGGTCAAATTGGAGGTTTCAGAAATTCTGTAGAAGGTGTTTGTTCTGTGTTTGGTCAAGTAAATGAATTCCACTTGACATGGCACTTAACAGGGTTGAAAGACATGAGAAAATAGGGTGCTTCACCAAATTTCGGCTCATTTGGAGAAACTAGCCAATGTAACTTTGGTTAACCCTAGAAATCAACAGAAACAGTTTCATCTTGATTGAGTCAAGCTAATCATCTCCCCTTGATGCACCACTTGGTGTAGCATCATCATTTGGGGTATTGATCATGCCCACAAAGTTTGAAGCTCCAGATAAAAAGTTGGTAATGTAAAGTTGTTCAAATTTGCATTTGAACAGAAAGGGTTTTGAGGTGATCAGATCAAGTTGCTCTATTCCAAATCTTGTGCCATTTGGTCTAGATGATTTATTAGGCCATTCTAGCATGTGCACCAAGTTTGAGAGCATTTGGACAAGTTTGGCAATGAAAAGTTGCTCAAACTTCAAATATGGACATAATGGTTATGAAGGGGTTTGAGGAGGTTTTCTTGCTTCCCAAGGCATGGGACTTGCCAAGATCATCAAATATGTCATATATGACATGATAGAATTTCCCTGGAATTTTTGCAGAAAGTTTCCTTTGTAAATATTTCAAAAGCTTGAAATATCCAAAAAGGGTTTTAGAGGGTTTAGCCCATTATTTTGAACATGACCAAGTGTTGAAACTCTTATATATGGACAATATATGTCCTCTGAGTCTCTCTGAATTTTGGCAAATACTTTTGAAACAGTTAAATAATTTTCCCCTATTAAAGACCATTTCTGGCCTTAAGAAAAAGCTTTTAAATAAAATAGGAAAATAACTTTTAAAATTATACCTTTGTGGTTTCTGGGAGTCCTATGACTACTAGGTCTCAAATAAACCTTTTGAAATAATTTTCACACCCTAAATCAAGTACTTGCAGTGCAAATCTCAATTCAGGGGTTTTTGGAAAACTAAATTTATAAAATACTTTTTGGCCAAATTAATTTTGTAAGAAAATACTATACTGTTATATAACACTTGGCATGATCATTGGGCATAAGTTTTGAGTATAGAGATGAAATCTACAAGAGATCATAGTTGACTTTAATGAGCACAAGAAAAAGCACATGAAGAAAACTCAATTCCAAATAAAAGCCAAATGATGCTAAAAAAAAATTTGCTGGTCCAAATTTTCATGCTCCAAAGATACAAATAACATGTTACAAAATGCAGGGTGTGACACATTAGGGTTATAGGGAATGTAGTATGTGGTTACCGAATGCTGTTCGGAGTGCCGGATGAGATCCCGGATATCACGACGAGTTCCGAAACGGTCCGGAGGTAAAGATTTATATATGGAAGTCCCGTTTTGGTCACCGGAAAAGTTTCGGACGCTATCGTTAATGGACCGGGACCACCGGGAGGGTCCCGGGGGTCCACCAGGTGGGGCCACAACCCCAGAAGGCTGCGTGGGCCAAGTGTGGGAGGGGACCAGCCCCGGGTGGGCTGGTGAGCCCCCCACCAAGGCCCAAGGCATGGGGAGAGTGGGAGGGGGCAAACCCTAGGTCCAGATGGGCCTTAAGGCCCACCCTAGGGCGCCCCCCCTCTCTTCCCCCTTGGCCGCACCCTAGATTGGTTTTGGGGGCTGCTGCCACCACTAGGGATGGAACCCTAGATGGGGGCGCAACCCCTCCCCTTCCCCTATATACAGTGGGGGTTTTGGGGGTGCCATACACACGAGATCATCTCCCTCCTGGCGGAGCCCTACCCCTCTCCCTCCTCATCTCTTGCGGTGCTTGGCGAAGCCCTGTTGGAGTGCCATGCTCCTCCACCACCACCACGCCGTCGTGCTGCTGCTGGACGGAGTCTTCCCCAACCTCTGCCTCTCCCCTTGCTGGATCAAGGCACGGGAGACGTCACCGGGCTGCACATGTGTTGAACACGGAGGCACCGTTGTTCGGTGCTTAGATCGGAATCAACCGCGATCTAAATCGCTACGAGTACGACTCCTTCATCCGTGTTCTTGTAACACTTCCGCATCGCGATCTTCAAAGGTATGAAGATACACTCCCCCCCCCTCGTTGCTAGTAGACTCCACAGATGGATCTTGGTGATGCGTAGGAATTTTTTTTGATTTTCTCCTATGATCCCTAACAGTTCTCCCATACTATGCACAATCCCAAGGACAAGTTTACCACACCAGCACCAGATCAAGACTTGAAGGAATCAGTCCATTGAAGAACAAGAAAGTTGGTCGAAGGGATCAAGACAACCAAGACCAGCTGACAAGGAAAGATACCACTGGAAGAAGAGGCCTCCTCGTCGGGGTGGGATCACCCTGGAAATAAATCTCCAACATCGCCCCGGTAGGCCTGCCGGGGGCCCACGGAGGCGAACCGCAACCTCACATTGACGCCCGTCGTCAATCAGTGCAGTGTCAAGCTCCAAAATGGCTTAGTGGTAGCCCCTGCCACACGGCAGCCATTCCCTACAGAAAGAACCTGCAAATGACACCCGTCCGACGACGTGCCAAGCAAGCAGGCTCGAAGCTGGCAAAACAGCCCAGCAAGGCCTGCCGGGCGAGCTTTGATGTGACACCGACTAGCGCATTTAATGCGATTTTTCAGCCTATAGAGTTAGGTTTGACAGCACTATTTGCTATCTAATCAGCCTAGAAATACTGATTTTCCACTTTGGTTACCCCTTAATCTATAAAAGGAGGCCCATGGCAACCATAGAGACGATTCAGCCATTCAAACCCCCACACTCACACGCGCGCGACCGCTCTCGCCCCGAGGCAACCTTGCCGGGCAAGAGCGCCATGCTCATTTCCACGATTCCACCTTCAATCCACCAAAGCAGGAGTAGGGTTTTACGCCTCACGGTGGCCCGAACCAGGGTAAAAATTGCCCATGTGATCTATGTCGTGTTGCGCCACGCTCTCTGCTCTTTGTGCAACGTGTCTATCCCCCCGCCGAACCACAAAGGGACCCATGTCCCATAGGCGGCCGTGGTTTTCCCGCGACATTTTGGCGCGCCAGGTAGGGGGGTCACTTGCGCGAACCCGAGAGATTGAGTAGCGTGTCATCTTCATCACCAGCTTCGCCGTCTCCGGCTCCATCAACCATGGCACCCACGATGATGTCTGGTACCTCCACTCACCCGTCCACCTCGAGGGCCTCGCTTCCCATGGCAATTGACGTCGTGGGGAATGTGGGGATGCATGGGAATGCGGGAGCTGCGGGGGCCGTGGTCGACACAGGTGGCGCCGTTGCCACACCTCCCGCGGCCGAAGCAGGAGCGGGAGGCACCAGAGTACAACAGCATCAAGAAGATCCCATCGATCATGCTCCATGAGTTATGAACAGAGAGATTATTCCATCAGTACCTCCTCGCCCAGCCAAAGAGCATGGTATCGGTGGTGTCGCTCCTTCTGGGGCAAACTGCAACTCTCCGACCACTCCCGTCGCGGGCGTGACCGCAGAGCATGCGCCACCCCCGGAACATGATAACCAAACCACAGTGCTCGACGGAGCCGCTGGCCCTCAAGCCCCCCACCTCTCACACACATCGGCCAAGCGGCTGGCTCCCGGTGATGAGGGCATGGTGCTGTCATCATCGGCACCATCAGGAGCCGGGCGATGCTGCATTCCACATCATCAACACCTATGCCAAGCACCGCCTCATGGGCTATTGCGCGAGTCCAACTGTTGCTGAGATTTCCGCCGGCGGCCGATCCGATGGATGAGTGGTGAGCCACCATCCAATGTCTGATTGGTTTTGCCGAGGTGGGTAGATCACCGCGAGCTAACCCGTCGCGACTTCCCTAGATGACGGCGACGACCAATGTTGTTGGTCGTGCTTAGGGGGCCACCCCCACAGTACAGTCCCCACCACGGTGGCCGGCGCGTGACCCACACCATCAGGAGCCAGATAAGTTCTCGAGGGCCTTGTCGGACCCTTGAGCGCATCAAGGCCGATAGCGAGCCCCGGAGGGCAGGCAAGGGCGCGCGCGCGTCACCATCAAGCAATGGTGCGGCGACCATGGGCACGATGGCCTCAACGTCAAAGAGCCCGCGCTCGACCGAAGCGGTTACATGATTTTTTAGGTTGGGTGCCGTTCCTTCACCCGTGAGCTACGACAAGTCCGTTGGCCATCCGCTCGCACATTCAAGCCAGAGATTATAGAGAAGTATGATGGAAGACTGAACCCGGCAGAGTTCTTGAGCATCTACACCATCGCTGTTCAACCTGCTGGGAGAATATATTAGAAGGTATTTGCCAATTACTTTCCTTTGGAACTCAAGCCTAACGTGAGGTCTTGGTTGATGCATGTGCCACAGAACTCCATTTCGACCTGGGCTGACCTGTGCCATGAGTTCGTGGGCGCCTTCACGGGAGGCCACCAAGAACCAGGGTAGCCCAGCGATCTGCAGTTGCTCTTGTAGAAAGAAGGAGAGACTCTGCGGAAGTACATGCCGAGGTTTAGTCGAGTTCATAAAAATATTCCAGACATCCACACAGCTGCAGTGATAGTAGCATTCCAGTCCAACATGTGCAATCGATGGATACGTTCCAAGATGAATGTTCGGTTGCCCGAGACTGTGTAGGATATTTATACCTTGGTGGACAAGTGTGCTTGCGTGGAAGAGGGGAGAAAAATTCCTGGAGAGGAAAATATCATCGACGTCGACTCAGAGGATAACAATGATGCATCCAGTCAGAGGAAGAACAACAAGAAGCATTGTAAGAAGCACAGTGATAAGGCAGTGATGACAGTTGAGGGTCAAGCACGCCTAGTACCGGCAAGAAAGCTAAAGCTGAATCCCCTGGCAAGGAGGTTGCCGCGTGCAATGATTGCCAGGAAGCTACGACTACCGAGATAGCTGGGCAAAGTGACGACCCTGTTGCAAAATCCATCACACCAAGGGCCACGACCTCTAGGAGTGTCACTATGTTGAGCAGCTTGTCAAGAAGCAGAGGGCTGAATATGAGAAGCAAGATAAGGAAAAAGTTTAGACTGGCACTAGCAGAATGGGCCGGGGCGGCGAAGCAAATCACCCCGGCAAGGCTCTTAGGAACCAAGGAAAACCTGCCTATGGCCATGATAAGCAGGATTGCAATGAAGAGAGTGATGGAGGGAATGAAGAGGAGAATAGTGAGCAGGAGTTCCTAAAGGGCACTGACGCCCTATGCATTGATGGGGGTGCATCTCTGCACTCCTCTCACCGCCAACTTAAACAGTGGGCGCGTGAGGTCAATGCCGTAGAGCCTGCAGCAGAGTTTCGGAAGCCGCTCAAGTGGTCCCGCACACCCATCATCTTTCACGAAGAGGACCACCCTGGCCGTACTACCACGGTAGGGTGTTTGCCGTTGTTGGTCTCACCAACAATCTGTAACCTCAAGGTCACAAAGATGCTAGTGGATGGCGGGGCCGGTGTCAGAACCCCGATCCTAAGTCACACTGATCTAGCTGTAACACGTCATATCACTTTGCGGCCTCACGCACGGTAACCCCACGGGTGCCACCTTACCTCGCCCGGGACCGTTTGCGCATTTTGGCTCACGTATATGACAGTGTCGCTAGCATCCATATGACAGAGAACCCGGTCCGACATGGCTAGTTATAAACCAAAAGTGGAACTAGATTACAGAGACAGGCATCCATGACCCAGCAACGAACGTGTCGGTCATCAACGTATGAACCCAAGTCGTAGCAAGCTACATGGACTTAAAGGAACAACGCGTGACAATTCCCCTAAGGGACAGACACAGGAACGAAGAAGGACACATGCCGGCCAGCCTACGTGTTCCGAGCAGTAGCAAGCTACCAAGGCTCATTGGAATCACGAGGAGGCATTTCCCTGTAAGGTAGGCTACCAAAGGAAAACAACTATGTGTCGGATCCCACACATACCAAGCATTTCAACCATACACACAATATGCTCAATATGTGCAAATACAACATTGCATCACAACAGAATTCTATGACTCAAAGTACTTTATTTAAAAGGCTCCAAGAGCCATACATAACATATCCATACAGGTAGGGGTCACATGACCCAACACTCAAGTCATACAGTCATACAAGCACAAGCGGAAGCTACATGTCTGAGTACAGACAACTTAGAAAATAAAACAGGCTTGGTGTAGCCTGACTATCTACAAGGCCCTTCACAAGCTCCAGATCTCCGTCTGGGTGTCAAGCTACTCGTCGACGTCAACGTCTATGTAGAACCCATCAGGAGGGGCAGGGTTCTCCTCTGCAACAGTTATTAAGCAAACATGAGTACAAAGGTACTCAGCAAGTCTTACCACAGAACCTATCATACATACAACATTATCAAGGGGGTAGTGGAGTTCATAGCAGAAAGCCAGCTTTGACTCTTGGCTAACCTATACTACAACTCTCAACAGATTGCAAGATGTTATTACGAACACGAGTCCTCTAATCACCACAACAATACACTATCGAGGATCCTCTTCCGTCATCCTACGGAAGGGCCATCCACGGCACTCACACTTATCTTGAGGCTTTTAGTAGAATCCATCAACTTGTCTATGAACTGTAAGAGTAACCAAGTAGTCTGTACCGCAAACAACGGCTATTCGAGCGGGGGTGTACCTCTTCACACACGCTCCCACCACTTATCGCCGTTTACTCGACGTGTACTCGGCAACCTTCAAGCGGAAGCCCAGCGAGGGTGTTGGCCACGACCTGACTAACTACTCAAGTCTCTCGTCCAGGTTTATCGCCTATTTGGGTTCCATCCGTGGGGAGATCCGGCCGGGGTGTCGCTCATGGCCCCAAACGATGTGTACAGGGTTCCCGAGTCACCAAACGGGCAACCGGTACACCGTGCCACGTACCTGTCGCATCACAACCCACCCCGAGGGTCAGCGCTGTGCACGACCTCCAGTAAGCTATAAACACCAGAAACTAGTTGCAACTCCTGGACAGAGATCGAGGGTAATTAATAAGCCGAGAGGGTCAATTAAGGATCCCAATGTGTGGTAGTAGCTGTAACTTGAACCACACATACAGATCTCGGGTCCTATGGACGATTCCAATGAAACAACCCACCATGTACTCCTACATGGACTTTCATCGATACCTTTACCAAGCGTATTCCGCACTTCCTTCTCTTTATCGGTATGATCATTTCACTCTGATCCATCACCCAGATGAACCAGACCAGACACAACTCTAAGCAAAGCAGGCAACATAAACAAATAGCATGGTGGATCACACATCACATGGCTCAATCAACTCCTACACATGCTAGTGGGTTTCAACTATTTACTGTGGCAATGACAGGTCATGCAAGGGAATAGGGTTCAACTACCGCAGCAAGTAGCAGTTCACACGCCGTTGCCTTAATGCAGTAAAAGAGAGCAGGAGCGAGAAGATTGGGTTTGTATCGAAATGATCAATGATTGCTTGTCTGACAAAGTGGTTGTCGGGTACTGCTCTTCAACTGGATACGCAACAGTATCCTCGGGAGCAGGACCTAACACAGAGAATACCGGCGATTCAATCATTAAGCAAACAAATGCAACAATATGATGCATGCTCATGACATGGCAAGATGCATGTGTTTTGGGCAAATGCAACTATAACCAGAAGGGTTTGAGCTTATTTGAATCAAAGATTCAAATTGGCAACTGTAGCTATTATTTAATTAAGTGCATTATCATGTTTTAATGTATACAGCAAGGTTAACTTGCTCAAACATGCATGAAACCAGTGCCATTGGAAAGATTGGATTTTTCTGATCATTTTTCATATATAAACTATTTCCATCTGAGCTACGGTTGATTTTATATGATTCTTAGAAGTTTTGGGTATTTTTGCGAATTTCCTGAATTATTTTTAAATCTAAAAATCTCAGAAAAACCTTTACTGCGTCAGCATGACATCATGCTGACGTCAGTCAGTCGACAGGAGCTAGCCCAAGTCGAACATGACATGTGGGCCCGGCATGTCAGTGTCATAGCTAACTAACAAAATTAATTAGTGAACTAATTAGCTGTCAGTAGGGTCTGGGCCCACGGGTCAGTCACTAAACTAACTGACTAATTAAATTAACATTTAATTAATTAAACTAGCTAATTAGGAAAAGGGTGGCCCACACGTCAGTGACCCAGGGTTGGTCAACCCCCCGGTCAAACGAGTCAAACTCGCCGGCGAAGTGACGCCGGCGAGGCCAGACACGGCGGCATGCTTCGGAAAACGTCCACAGGGCTCGGTTCGAGCCGCGGTTGGGCGCGTTGGAGAGCCCTTGTCGTTGCACGTCGAACAGTGGTGGTCGCCAGACCTGTGGTGGCCGGAGGCGACGGCAACGAGCTCGACGGCGGCGGCCGGCGTTCGGGTGTGTGTGGAGACGCGGCTACCGTGGCCTAGGCGATGCGTGCGTAGTACCTAGCTCGTCTACGTGCTGCGGCGAGCGAGATGGACATGTGCCAGTGACCAAATGGTCACCGGAGCATCGCCGGCGGCGAGCACGGCGGCGGTGAGTTTCGGTGATCAACGGAGCGACAGCTACACTGCGCAAATGAAGCGGAGGAGAGAGGGATTCGGCGTAGGAGCTCACAGCGGTGCTAACGAGCTCGACGGAGGGGTCGGGGACGCGCTGCAGCTTCTCAATCGACGGCGAGGTGCTCCGGCGATCCGAGGTTGGGGACGACGGCGTGAAGGCGTTGCAGGGATCCCGGCGATCCGTGGCTCAGCGAGGAGGAAGAGGGCATCGTGGCGAACCTTTTGGACACGGTCACAGGTCGAGGGGGTGGGTCTAGGTGCGGCAACGGCGAGCGGCGGCGACGAGCGGCTAGGTGGCGAGAGGGAGAGAGCCAGGGGAGGCGACAGGGACGAGGGGAAAGTGCGAGAGGGGTCGGGGCAGCTGCGTGGCGACGTCAGGAGACGTCCAGGCCGTCGGGACGCAGGCAGGCAGGGTGGAGGTGACCGGGCGCGTGCCGGCGCGCGGCGGCCACGCGCACTGCCTTCTGGCGCGAGGAGGAAGGCGACAGAACGGGGCTGGTGGGCTGGGCCGGCCTGCCACAGTGCTGGGCCCGAGGTAAGTCATTTCTCTCTTTTTCTTTTTCCTATTTCTTTTCTGTTTCATTTCTTTTGCAACTTTGTTTAATTAATAAAAATGCCAGAACATTTTTATAACTCATAAAACTTGTCATGCCCACTGTATATAATATTAACAGTATGGAACATTTTAGTTTATTATTATTTGAGCATTTAAAATATTTTATAGCATTTAAATGCCCAAACACAAATACCATATGATTTAATCCAGAGCCCTTGGATGTCCTAGAAAATTGTGCACCATTTTTAGCAAAGGTTTGAGACCAAGGCAGAAATGATGAACATTTTTGAAGGGCATTTTGGGTACATTGGAAAATATTTTATCAAACCCTAGTTGTTAGAAGAGGGGTGCTGGGGTTTCTGTCATTCCCATTTCAAGTTTCTTTGATAAGTAAACATGATGCACACTCTAGCTAGCCCTAATGCAAGTGCTAAACTAGGGATGTGACAGCCGGGTTGAATCTGATTTCCCCAAAGGCCATCAGCAGACTCCACATATCATAAGAAAAGCTTGAGGTTACCGGCACGTTTCAAGGAGTTAATCCCAAAGGGAAAGATCACGTTGTCGGTAACATTTGGGGGAGAATTGAACTACCGAAGTGAAAAGGTTGTGTTTGATGTGATTGATCTCCCCTGCCTTACAATTGAATTCTTGGATGCCCAGCTCTGGCCAAATTTATGGCAGCATCCAACTATGCTTACAACACACGAAAAATGCCTAGACCTATGGGAGTTCTCTCCATTCCATCTGACGAGAAGGACACAATCATTTGCGTGGATAAGATGTACAAGGATGCAGTCACGACAGAGATAGCGGGGATCACCGGCCCCGCCAAGGAGAGCAAGAAAAATGAGGAAGCTGTTAAGAGCCTCGATAAGGAGCACGGGAATCGCACCTCTCCGGAATACGCTGCGCCTATTGGTGACTTGGTGGAGAGCTCCAACAACAAAAGGTCCAAGGTTGTTGCGCCTTCTGTTAGGAAGGTCCTGGCAGGGATTGATCACACTGATGGTACATTTACTATCGGTGCCACCCTTGGCGACAAATAGAAAAGCGCGCTCGTTGCCTTGCTGTGGGTGAATGTCGATGTGTTTGCCTGGAAACCATCAGACATCCTTAGTGTTCCTATAGAGGTAATCGAGCACTACCTTGCTGTCTGCTCACATGCCATGCCCGTCAAGCAGAAGGTCCGGAAACGAGCTTTGGAACGGTAGCAGTTCATTATTGAAGCAGAAGGTCCCAAAGGTTTTATTGTTCCATTCTATTATTTATGATGTTTTGGATGTTTAATGGGCTTTGTTATACACTTTTATATTATTTTTGGGACTAACCTATTAACCCAAAGGCCTAGTCCAGATTGCTGTTTTTTTTCCTATTTCAGGGTTTTGTAGAAAAGGAATATCAAACGGAGTCCAAACGGAATGAAACCTTCGGGAGAGATATTTTTTTAGCAAAATATGCACGGGAGACTTGAGAACCATGGAGTAGGGCTGACGTGGCATCCACAAGGGTGGGGGCGCGGCCCTTGCCTCGTGGGCACCCCATCTAGCCCCCGGTGCCCTCCTTCTTCCTGTATATACGTATGTACCCCGAAACCATAAGAACAGCAGAGAAAAACCCAAGTTCCACTACCGCAACCTTCTGTTCCCGTGAGATCCCATCTTGGGGTCTATTCTGGAGCTCCATCGGAGGCGGGATCTTTCCACGGAGTGCTTCTACATCATCATTATCGCCTCACCATGAGTTGTGAGTAGTTTACCATAGACCTTCGGGTCCATAGCTAGTATCTAGATGGCTTCTTCTCTCTCTTTGGATATCAATTCCAAGTTCTCCTCGGTCTTCGAGGAGATCTATTCGATGTAATCTCTTTTTGTGGTGTGTTTGTCGAGATCCGATGAATTGTGGGTTTATGATCAAGATTATCTATGAGAAATATTTGGTTCTTTTCTGAACTATTTATGTATGATTATAATATCCTTGCAAGTCTCTTCGAATTATTGGTTTGGTTTGGCCTACTAGATCTATAATTATTGCAATGGGACAAGTGCTTGGCTTTGGGATCAATCTTGCAGTGTCCTTTCCCAGTGATAGTAGGGGCAACAAGGAAAGTATTGTATTGTTGCCATCGAGGATAAAAAGATGGGGCTTATATCACTATGTTTGAGTTTATCCCTCTACATCGTGTCATCTTGCTTAAGGCGTTACTCTGTTCTTGTCTCGAACGTGATGCCTATGCATTAGGATCATGCCTAGATAGTCTCATATTTATTCACTTTTCTATCAATTGCTCGACAGTAATTTGTTTACCCGCCGTAGAATACCGCTATCAAGAGAGAAGCCACTAGGTAAAACTATGGCCCCCGGGTCTATTCTCAACATATCAATCTACAATCTACTTTACTTTTCCGCTTTTACTTTCTATTCTTATATTGAAAAATACCAAAAATATCAAACTATCATTTCTACCAGATCTCACTTTCGTAAGTGACCGTAAAGGATTGACAACCCCTTATCGCGTTCGCTGCGAAGTTCTTAATTTATTGTGCAGGTGCGAGGGACTCGCGCCTGGTCTCCTACTGGATTGATACCTTGGTTCTCAAAAACTGAGGGAAATACTTACGCTACTTTGCTGCATCACCCTTTCCTCTTCAAGGGAATACAACGCAAGCTCGAGAAGTAGCAAGAAGAATTTCTGGCGTCGTTGCCGGAGAGGCTTACGCAAAATTCATATACCAAGTTGAAGGAAATATGCCCTAGAGGAAATAATAAAGTTATTATTTATTTCCTTATATCATGATAAATGTTTATTATTCATGCTAGAATTGTATTAAACGGAAACTTAATACATGTGTGAATACATAGACAAAACAGTATGTCCCTAGTATGCCTCTACTAGACTAGCTCATTGATCAAAGATGGTTATGTTTCCTAGCCATAGACATGAGTTGTCATTTGATCAACGGGATCACATCATTAGGAGAATGATGTGATGGACAAGACCCATCCGTTAGCATAGCACTATGATCGTTTAGTTTAACTGCTATTGCTTTCTTCATGACTTATACATGTTCCTATGACTATGAGATTATGCAACTCCCGAATACCGTAGGAACACCTTGTGTGCTATAAAACGTCACAACGTAACTGGGTGATCATAAAGATGCTCTACAGGTGTTTCCGAAAGTATTCGTGATGTTGGCATAGATCAAGATTAGGATTTGTCACTCCGAGTGTCGGAGAGGTATCTCTAGGCCCTCTCGGTAACACACATCACAATAAGCCTTGCAAGCAAAAGACTAATGAGTTAGTCACGAGATGATGTGTTACGGAACGAGTAAAGAGACTTGCCGGTAACGAGATTGAACTAGGTATAGAGATACCGACGATCGAATCTCGGGCAAGTAACATACCGTTTGACAAAAGGAACAACGTATGTTGTTATGCGGTTCTGACCGATAAAAGATCTTCGTAGAATATGTAGGAGCCAATATGAACATCCAGGTTCCGCTATTGGTTATTGACCGGAGATGAGTCTCGGTCATGTCTACATAGTTCTCGAACCCGTAGGGTCCGCACGCTTAACGTTTGATGACGATCGGTATTATGAGTTTATGAGTATTGATGTACCGAAGGTAGTTCGGAGTCCCGGATGAGATCACGGACATGACGAGGAGTCTCGGAATGTCCGAGACATAAAGATTGATATATTGGACGGCTATATTCGGACACCGGAAGTATACCGGAAAAGTTTCGGATTTATCGGGAATGCCGGAGGGGGTTACCGGAACCCCCTACGAGAGGGGATGGTCCATAGTGGGCCTAAAGGGAAAGAGAGAGGCAGCCCATAGGGCTGGCCGGCGCCCCCACCTAGGGTTCCTAGTTGGACTAGGATTGGGGGGGGGCACCTCTCCTATTCCTTTCCCCCTTCTTCCTTTTGGTGAATCCTATTAGGAATAGGATTGCAATCCTATTCCTAGTAGGACTCCTTCCCTAGCCGCACCAGGAAGGGCCGGCCGGCCTCCCTCCCTTGCTCCTTTATATACGGGGGCAGGGGGGCACCCAAAGATACACAAGTTGAATTGTTTTAGCCGTGTGCGGTGCCCCCCTCCACAGAATCACACCTCGGTCATACCGTCGCGGAGCTTAGGCGAAGCCCTGCGCCGGTAAACACATCATATCCGTCACCACGCCGTCGTGCTGACGAAACTCTCCCGTGAAGCTCAACTGGATCAAGAGCTCGTGGGACGTCATCAAGCTGAACGTGTGCTGAACGCGGAGGTGCCGTACGTTCGGTGCTTGATCGGTTGGATCGCGTAGAAGTTCGACAACATCAACCGCGTCACTTGACGCTTCCGCTCCCGGTCTACGAGGGTACGTAGACACACTCTTCCCTCTCGTTGCTATGCATCTGGTAGATAGATCTTGCGTGATCGTAGGAAAATTTTAAAATACTACGTTCCCCAACAGTGGCATCATGAGCCAGGTCTATGCGTAGATGATATGCACGAGTAGAACACAATGAGTTGTGGGCGATACTAGTCATACTGCTTACCAGCATGTCATACTTTGCTTCGGCGGTATTGTGAGATGAAGCGGCCCGGACCGACATTACGCGTACGCTTACGCGAGACTGGTTTCACCGTTACGAGCACTCGTTGCTTAAAGGTGACTGGCGGGTGTCTGTCTCTCTCACTTTAGCTGAATCAAGTGTGGCTACGCCCGGTCCTTGTGAAGGTTAAAACATCACATACTTGATGAAACATCGTTGTGGTTTTGTATGCGTAGGTAAGAACGGTTCTTGCTAAGCCCGTAGCAGCCACGTAAAACTTGCAACAACAAAGTAGAGGACGTCTAACTTGTTTTTGCAGGGCATGTTGTGATGTGATATGGTCAAGACATGATGAGTTATACGGTTTTGTATGAGATGATCATGTTTTGTAAAGTTATCAGCAACTGGCAGGAGCCATATGGTTGTCGCTTTATTGTATGAAATGCAATCGCCATGTAATTGCTTTACTTTATCACTAAGCGGTAGCGATAGTCGTGGAAGCAATAGTTGGCGAGACGACAACGATGCTACGATGAAGATCAAGGTGTCAAGCCGGTGACGAAGGTGATCATGACGGTGCTTTGAAGATGGAGATCAAAAGCACAAGATGATGATGGCCATATCATGTCACATATTTTGATTGCATGTGATGTTTATCTTATTATGCTTCTTATTTTGCTTAGTACGACGGTAGCATTATAAGATGATCCCTTACTAAATTTCAAGGTATAAGTGTTCTCCCTGAGTATGCACCGTTGCGAAAGTTCGTCGTGCCGAGACACCACGTGATGATCGGGTGTGATAAGCTCTACGTTCAAATACAACGGGTGTAAGCCAGTTTTGCGCACGCAGAATACTCGGGTTAAACTTGACGAGCCTAGCATATACAGATATGGCCTCGGAACACTGGAGACCGAAAGGTCGAGCGTGAATCATATAGTAGATATGATCAACATAAGATGTTCACCATTGAAAACTACTCCATCTCACGTGATGATCGGACATGGTTTAGTTGATTTGGATCACGTGATCATTTAGATGACCAGACGGATGTCTATCTAAGTGGGAGTTCTTAAGTAATATGATTAATTGAACTTTATTTTATCATGAACTTAGTCCTGGTAGTATTAGCATATCTATGTTGTAGATCAATAGCTCGCGATGTTGCTCCCCGTTTATTTTTCATATGTTCCTAGAGAAAACCAAGTTGAAAGATGTTAGTAGCAATGATGCGGAATTGTTCCGTGATCTGATGATTATCCTCATTGCTGCACAGAGAAATATGTCCTTGATGCACCGCTAGGTGACAGACCTATTGCAGGAGCAGATGTAGACATTATGAACGTTTTAACAAAAGCTCAGTATGATGACTACTTGATAGTTTAGTGCACCATGCTTTACGGCTTATAACCGGGACTTCAAAAACGTTTTGAACGCCACGGAGCATATAAGATGTTCCAAGAGTTGAAATTAGTATTTCATACTCATGCCCGTGTCGAGAGGTATAAGACCTCTGACAATACTTTGCCTACAAGATGGAGGAGAATAGCTCAACCAGTGAGCATGTGCTCAGATTGTCTGGGTACTACAATTACTTTAATCAAGTGGGAGTTAATCTTCCTGATAAGATAGTAATTGACAAAGTTCTCTAGTCACTATCACCAAGTTAGTAGAACTTCGTGATGAACTATAATATGCAAGGGATGACAAAAGGAATTCCCAGCTCTTCGCGATACTAAGGTAGGCGAAGGTAGAAATCATGAAAAAAAAACATCAAGTGTTGATGGTTAACAAGACCACTTGTTTCAAGTAAAGGGCGAAGGGATAGAAGGGGAACCTCAAGAAGAATGACAAGCAAGTTGTCACTCACGTGAAGAAACCCAAAGCTAAACTCAAGCCTGAAACAAGTGCTTATACTGCAAAGGAAATGGTCACTAAAAGTGGAACTGCCCTAGATACTTGGCGGATAAGGAGGATGGCAAAGTGAACAAAGGTATATTTGATATACAGATTATTAATGTGTACTATACTAGTGTTCATAGCAACCCCTCGGTATTTGATATTGGTTCAGTTGCTAATGAGTAGTAACTCGAAGTGGGAGTTGCATAATGAACATAAACTAGTTAAAGGATGAAGTGACGATGTGTATTGGAAGCAGTTCCAAGATTGATATGATCATCATCGCACACTCCCTATACTTTCGGGATTAGTGTTGAACCTAAATAACTGTTATTTGGTGTTTGTGTTGAGCATGAATGTGATTTGATCATGTTTATTGCAATACGGTTATTCATGTAAGTTATAGATAATAATTGTTGTTCTGTTTACATGAATAAAACCTTCTATGGTCATACACCCAATGAAAATAGTTTGTTGGATCTCGATCGTGTGATACACATATTCCTAATATTGAAGCCAAAAGATGCAAGGTTAATAATGATAGTGCAACTTATTTGTGGCACTGCCGTTTAAGTCATATTGGTGTAAAACGCATGAAGAAACTCCATAATGATGGACTTTTGGAATCACTTGATTATGAATCACTTAGTGCTTGCGAACCATGCCTCATGGGCAAGATGACTAAAACTCCGTTCTCCGGAACTATGGAGCGAGCAACATATTTGTTGGAAATCATACATACTGATGTATGCGGACCAATGAGTGTTGAAACTCGCGGCGGGTATCGTTATTTTCTGACGTTCACTGATGATTTGAGCAGATATGGGTATATCTACTTAATGAAACACAAGTCTGAAACTTTTGAAAAGTTCAAAGAATTTCAGAGTGAAGTAGAGAATCATCGTAACAAGAAAATAAAGTTTTCTACGATCTGATCGTGGAGGAGAATATTTGAGTTACGAGTTTGGTCTTCATTTGAAACAATGTGGAATAGTTTCACAGCTCACGCCACCCGGAACACCACAGCATAATGGTGTGTCCGAACGTCGTAACCGTACTTTATTCGATATGGTGCGATCTATGATGTCTCTTACCGATTTACCACTATAATTTTGGGTCATGCATTAGAGACAGCTGCATTCATGTTAAATAGGGCACCATCTAAATCCGTTGATACGACACCTTATGAACTATGGTTTGGCAAGAAACCAAAGTTGTCGTTTCTTAAAATTTGGGGCTTCGATGCTTATGTGAAAACACTTCAACCTGATAAGCTCGATCCCAAGTCGGAAAAATGTGTCTTCATAGGATACCCAAAAGAGACTGTTGGGTACACCTTCTATCACAGATCCGAAGGCAAAATATTCGTTGCTAAGAACGGATCCTTTCTAGAAAAAGAGTTTCTCTCGAAAGAAGTGAGTGGGAGGAAAGTAGAACTTGATGAGGTAATTGTACCTTCTCCCGGATTGGAAAGTAGTACATCACAGGAAATTGTTCCAGTGATTCCTACACCAATTAGTGAGGAAGTTAATGATAATGATCATGAAACTTCGGATCAAGTTTCTGCTGAACGTCGTAGATCAACCAGAGTACGTTCCGCACCAGAGTGGTACGGCAACCCAGTTCTGGAAATCATGTTACTAGACCATGATGAACCGACGAACTATGAGGAAGCGATGATGAGCCCAGATTCCGCAAAATGGCTTGAAGCCATGAAATCTGAGATGGGATCCATGTATGGGAACAAAGTATGGACTTTGGTTGACTTGCCCGATGATCGGCAGGCCATCGAAAATAAATGGATCTTCAAGAGGAAGACCGACGCAGACGGTAATATTACTGTTTACAAAGCTCGACTTGTTGCGAAAGGTTTTCGACAAGTTCAAGGAGTTGACTACGATGAGACTTTCTCACCTGTAGCGATGCTTAAGTCTGTCCGAATCATGTTAGCAATTGCCACCTTTTATGATTATGAAATCTGGCAAATGGATGTCAAAACTGCATTCCTAAATGGATATCTCAAAGAAGAGTTGTATATGATGCAACCAGAAGGTTTTGTCAATCCAAAAGGTGCTAACAAAGTATGCAAGCTCCAGCGATCCATCTATGGACTGGTGCAAGCATCTCGGAGTTGGAATGTACGCTTTGATGAGGTGATCAAAGCATATGGTTTTATACAGACTTTTGGAGAAGCCTGTATTTACAAGAAGTGAGTGGGAGCACTACAACCTTTCTGATAAGTATATGTGAATGACATATTGTCGATCGGAAATGATGTAGAATTTTCTGGAAAGCGTAAAGGAGTGTTTGAAAGGAGTTTTTCAAAGAAAGACTTCGGTGAAGCTGCTTACATATTGAGCATCAAGATCTATATAGATAGATCAAGACGCTTGATAAGACTTTCGATGAGTACATACCTTGATAAGATTTTGGAATAGTTCAAAAATTGGATCAGTCAAAGAAGAAGTTCTTGCCTGACTTGTAAGGTGTGAAGTTTAGTAAGACTCAAAGCCAGACCACGGCAGAAAAATATAGAGAGAATGAAAGTCATTCCCTGTGCCTCAGCCATAGGTTCTATAAAGTATGCCATGCTGTGTACAAAACACGTTGTGTACCTTGCCAAGAGTTTGACAGGGAAGTACAATAGTGATCCAGGAGTAGATCACTGTACAGCGGTCAAAATTATCCTTAGTAATTGGATGACTAAGGAAATATTTCTCGATTATGGAGGTGATAAAGAGTTCGTCGTAAAGGGTTACGCCGATGCAAACTTTGACACTAAAACCAGATGACTCTAAGTATCAATCTGGATGCATATTGAAAGTGGGAGCAATTAGCTAGAGTAGCTTTATGCAGAGCATTGTAGACATAGAAATTTGCGAAATACATAGGGATCTGTATATGACAGACCCGTTGACTAAACTTCTCTCACAAGCAAAACATGATCACACCTTATTACTCTTGGGTGTTAATCACATAGCGATGTGAACTAGATTATTGACTCTAGTAAACCCTTTGGGTGTTGGTCACATAACGATGTGAACTATCGGAAATCACATGGCGATGTGAGCTAGATTATTGACTCTAGTGCAAGTGGGAGACTGAAGGAAATATGCCCTAGAGGCAATAATAAAGTTATTATTTATTTCCTTATATCATGATAAATGTTTATTATTCATGCTAGAATTGTATTAAACGGAAACTTAATACATGTGTGAATACATAGACAAAAACAGTATGTCCCTAGTATGCCTCTACTAGACTAGATCATTGATCAAAGATGGTTATGTTTCCTAGCCATAGACATGAGTTGTCATTTGATCAACGGGATCACATCATTAGGAGAATGATGTGATGGACAAGACCCATCCGTTAGCATAGCACTATGATCGTTTAGTTTAACTGCTATTGCTTTCTTCATGACTTATACATGTTCCTATGACTATGAGATTATGCAACTCCCGAATACCGTAGGAACACCTTGTGTGCTATCAAACGTCACAACGTAACTGGGTGATCATAAAGATGCTCTACAGGTGTTTCCGAAAGTATTCGTGATGTTGGCATAGATCAAGATTAGGATTTGTCACTCCGAGTGTCGGAGAGGTATCTCTGGGCCCTCTCGGTAACACACATCACAATAAGCCTTGCAAGCAAAAGACTAATGAGTTAGTCACGAGATGATGTGTTACGGAACGAGTAAAGAGACTTGCCGGTAACGAGATTGAACTAGTTATAGAGATACCGACGATCGAATCTCGGGCAAGTAACATACCGTTTGACAAAAGGAACAACGTATGTTGTTATGCGGTTCTGACCGATAAAAGATCTTCGTAGAATAAGTAGGAGCCAATATGAACATCCAGGTTCAGCTATTGGTTATTGACCGGAGATGAGTCTCGGTCATGTCTACATAGTTCTCGAACCCGTAGGGTCCGCACGCTTAACGTTTGATGACGATCGGTATTATGAGTTTATGAGTATTGATGTATCGAAGGTAGTTCGGAGTCCCGGATGAGATCACGGACATGACGAGGAGTCTCGGAATGTCCGAGACATAAAGATTGATATATTGGACGGCTATATTCGGACACCGGAAGTATACCGGAAAAGTTTCGGATTTATCGGGAATGCCGGAGGTGGTTACCGGAACCCCCTACGTGAGGGGATGGTCCATAGTGGGCCTAAAGGGTGAGAGAGAGGCAGCCCATAGGGCTGGCCGGCGCCCCCACCTAGGAATCCTAGTTGGACTAGGATTGGGGGGCGCCACCTCTCCTATTCCTTTCCCCCTTCTTCCTTTCGGTGAATCCTACTAGGAATAGGATTGCAATCCTATTCCTAGTAGGAATCCCTTCCCTAGCCGCACCAGGAGAGTTGGCCGGCCCCTCCTCCCTTGCTCCTTTATATACGGGGGCAAGGGGGCACCCAAAGAGACATAAGTTGAATTGTTTTAGCCGTGTGCGGTGCCCCCCTCCACAGAATCACACCTCGGTCGTACCATCGCGAAGCTTAGGAGAAGCCCTGCGCCGGTGAACACATCATATCCGTCACCACGCCGTCGTGCTGACGAAACTCTCCCGTGAAGCTCAACTGGATCAAGAGCTCGTGGGACGTCATCAAGCTGAACGTGTGCTGAACGCGGAGGTGCCGTACGTTCGGTGCTTGATCGGTTGGATAGCGAAGAAGTTCGACAACATCAACCGCGTCACTTGACGCTTCCGCTCCCGGTCTACGAGGGTACGTAGACACACTCTCCCCTCTCGTTGCTATGCATCTGGTAGATAGATCTTGCGTGATCGTAGGAAAATTTTAAAATACTACGTTCCCCAACACAAGTACCTATCACAAACCCTTATCCTTCACATTACATTTTTTGCCTCTCGTTTTCCTCTCCCCCACTTCACCCTTGCCGTTTTATTTGCCCTTCTTTAGCCGTGTGTTTACCGTTCGCTTGCTTCTTGTTTGCTTGTGTGTTGGATTGCTTGCTAGTCACTATGGCTCAGAACAATACCAAATTGTGTGACTTCTCCAATACCAACAATAATGATTTTATTAGCACTCCGATTTCTCCTATTACCGATGCTGAATCTTGTGAGATCAATGCTACTCTGTTGAATCTTGTCATGAAAGATCAATTTTCGGGCCTTCCTAGTGAAGATGCCACGACCCATCTAAACAACTTTGTTGATTTGTGTGATATGCAAAAGAAAAGGGATACGGATAACGTTATTGTTAAATTGAAGTTATTTCCGCTTAGAGATCGTGCTAAAACTTGGTTTTCCTCTTTGCCTAGAAATAGTATTGATTCGTGGAATAAGTGCAAAGATGCTTTTATCTCTAAGTATTTCCCTCCTGCTAAGATCATCTCTCCTAGAAACGATATTATGAATTTTAAGCAACTAGACCATGAGCATGTTGCGAATGTGTGGGATAGAATGAAACTAATGATACGTAATTGCCCTACACATGGTTTGAACTTATGGATGATTATTTAAAACTTTTATGCTGGCTTGAGTTTTGCTTCTAGAAATCTTTTAGATTCGTCCGCTGGAGGCACTTTCATGGAAACTACCTTAGGAGAAGCTACCAAACTCCTAGATAATATTATGGTTAATTATTCTCAATGGCACACCGAAAGATCTACTAGTAAAAAAGTACATGCTATTGAAGAGATTAGTGTTTTGAGTGGAAAGATGGATAAACTTATGAATTTTTTTGCTGCTAAGAGTGTTTCTTCTGATCCTAATGATATGCCTTTTATCCACGTTGATTGAAAATAATAATGAATCTTTGGATGTGAATTTTGTAGGTAGGAATAATTTTGGTAACAATGCTTATAGAGGAAACTTTATTCCTAGTCCTTTTCCTAGTAATTCCTCTAATAATTATGGTAATTCCTACAACAACTCTTATGGAAAGATGCCTTCTAAATTTGAAACTAGTGTTAAGGAGTTTATGAATTCGCAAAAGAATTTCAATGCTTTGCTTGAAGGAAAATTGCTTAAGATTGATGAATTGGCTAGAATTGTGGATAGAATTACTCTTGATGTTGATTCTTTGAAACTTAGATCTATTCCACCTAAGCATGACATCTATGAGTCTCTCAAAGCCATGAGAATTCCCATTGATGAATGCAAGGAAAGAACCGCTAGGATGCGTGTTAAAAGAGAGAATTATATAAAAGCGTGTTCTTCTATTTATCATGTAATGCCCAGGATGGGACTATACCTCCTACGTGTCGAGGCACGACTTAAAGGTATAAGCCCATTCTGGAATGATCTCAAGTTTGGTATCTTTGCACGACTCATGTAAAAATAGGGATGAAATTGCAAAAAGGAGATAGTTGTCTTACACTCGCCACTTCACACAATACATTACATAAGCAAACATCATTCAAAACATCACAACCCAACTACGGGCGAAGATACAAAAGAAAGATACCAAAACATAAAGCCACAGGTCCGAATCGCCCCTAGTAAAAACCACTACTGATCGTCGAAAACGTCACAAGCATACGGCCACTCTCTTCATCGAGCTCCCAGTGAAGTACTTGAACCAGCTCCTGCATCAATCTCGGCTGAACCTGCATCTGGTGTTGTAGTATCTGTGAGCCACGAGGACTCGGCAATCCCATAACCATGTGTATCAAGATTAGCAAAGCTTTGTGGGTAGGAAGAGGTAAAGTGGTGAGGTTGTAGCAGCGGCTAAGCATAATATGGTGGCTAGCTTACGAGTACAAGAATAAGATGAGCATCTACGCAAACGGTCGCAACTAGTAGTGATCGCTAAAGATCCTGAACTACCTACGAGTCAAACATAACCCCACCGTGTTCTCTTGTCAAAGTGAAAAGAGACAGTCACGGTTACTCACACAGTTGTGTGTTTTACTTCGGATCCTCTGTCAAGTTTTCTACAACCGGACATTAACAAATTCCAATCTGCCACATAACCGCGGGCACGGATTTTGAAAGATCATAACCCGGCAGGGGTGTCCCAACTTAGCCCATCACAAGCTCTCACAATTAGCTGAAGTGATAAATATAATATCATCACCCCTTATCTTAGGGAAATCCGATCAGGCTCGGCATCCCGGTGCACAAGACATTTCGACAATGGTAAAACAAGTCCAGCAAGACCTCCCGGCGTGCCGACACCCTGATAGTAGCCGCGCGTATCTCGTCTCAGGCCACTTCCGGATGGGTGATCCTACGAGTAAAACCAATCCTCGAGTTCCCCCGTGGTGGCCCCGCATAACCCCCGTTTGGGACCAACACCATCAGCACTGGCCCCCCTGCTATGTAGAAAGAATATCCGGGGACGCGACCCCCTATGCAAAATTAATTAATTAATTAAGTTGTTATTATGAGCAAATTAAAACCAATGTTGGGCCTTGCTGGAGGAGTTTTATTCAAAGACGAACTGTCAAGGGGTCCCCATCCACCCATCGTGTAAGGAACGCAAAATCAAGGAACATAATGCCGGTTTATCGGCGCCTAAGGTGGCATGAGTGGAACAAAACACCGAGCAAAAGGCCAAGCCTTCCACCCATGCCTAGTATATAGGTGTGTTAATAATAATTATAGATATTGTGATATTCCAACAACAAGTTCCCTCCTGGAACGATCTTCATCTTCACCTGCAACTAACAACGCTATAAGAGGGGCTGAGCAAGCGGGTAACATAGCAAAACAGTGGTTTTGCTAGGAAGGTGTCAAAAGGTTAGAGGTTTCATGGCAACAAGGAGAGGCTGACATAAAAATGGGTAGCGCGACATGTAACAATAGCATCGAGACAACTAAGCATGGCAATGGTAGTAAAGGTATCCAAGGGTATGATCATCTTGCCTGGGATTCCGCAAGGGAGAAGAACGGTTCCATGAAGTAGATGGAGCAACATAGTCGAACGAAACCTCACAACTCCGGAACCAAACCGAAGCTAACAAGAGAAGCAACCGGAAAGAAGCAAACAACACGGTAAACACACAAGCATAAACATGGCATACGATGCACATCCAAGTATGATGCATGTCCGGTTTAATTATGCATGGCATGGCAAAGTGCACAAACAAGACTACAAGTTAAGTGGAGCTCAATATGCAACGAGTTGCATATTGCCGAAACACCACATGTTATTTATTTAGTTGACTCTCGTTTATTTACAAGACAAGATTAAATGTTTTTAACATAGCAAGAGGTGAATCAAAAATAAACTACCTATCTAGCCAATTTAAATGAGGCCAGAAATATCAACAACAATTCCGGGAAAATCCCCATAAGCATGTTTAGCAATTTTTAAGCAACAACAATTCACACATTTTAATGTTGTTAACATGATGCGGATGACATGATCAAGTTTATGCAATTTTTATTAAAAGTTGACATGAAGATGGTAAGGAGTATTTGTCACCGTGGTGGAAGGAAAGGGCGCCACGGCAACGATCCGAAAATGATGCAACGCAACATCTCGGTTCCCGTAACCCGTTGAGATACCGGTGCAAAAGAAAAGGTGGCGTGTCATGCAAGAAGAAAGGTGGGGTGATCCCGTCACCGCGTTCCCACGAGTCGGGGACGAGGCAACCGAGGAGCATGACAAAAGGCGAAACGGGCACGGTGCACACAAGGAAAACATCTCATACAACCACAAGCATTCCATGGGTTATCGTCTCGGGGTTATACCTTCGGAACGTTCGTTTTCGGAGGGGTTCAGGTCGTCGAGGGACGTAGTGGTACTTGGCGTCCGGGGGGGTACTTGATGTCTCGTCGTGTATTCATACACGGGTCTTGTGTAGAGGTACGTGGCTCGGTCGATGAACTTGATGAAAAACTTCAACGATGGAACTTGGTGAAGACTTCGGAGGCGCTACACGTTGGACTTGGCGATCCAGAGACGTGTGGAGGCAGCACGAGCTGCTGGTTGTTGGAGCATGGCCCAGCAGCGGCTGGAAGAAGTGGACGGCGTCGGTGCTGTCGCGGTGGCCAGCGGCGGCTCGAGGAGGACGATGGAGATGACAGGGAGGCGCTGGAGGAGTGGCGGGGCGACGCTTGGCGACGGGGCCGGCGTCGAGGAGGAGGTCAGGCGCCATGGCGAGGCGCAGCCACCGCGGCATGGGCGCAGGAGCACGGGGAGCTCGCGCTGCTCCCGTCGGGCACCAATGGCGACGGCGCCATGGGCCACCAGAGCGAGTCGCGAAGGCCGGGATCCGCGGATCCGTGGAGGTCGACGCAAGGGAAGGCAGTGGCGAGGGTCGACGGCGATGGGGCCGCCGGAGTTGGCTGCTCCGGTGGTGGCGCGAAGGTCGAGCACGGGACCCTGGCGAGGCGACGGCGCGGAGGAGGCGTAGCAGAGGAGGGGGCGGACGCTGCGCTGGAGAGGGGACGATGATGGGGATCGAAGGCTGGAGGGAGATGGGGGCGCTGCGAGCGGGGAATGAGGGGAGCGGGGTCGAGGGGACGAGCTGGCGGCGGGGGTGCGGGAGAGGGAAGAGCAAGGGGTGAGGAGCTACGCTGGGCTAGGGTTAGGAGATAGGTGGGCTGGCTGGGCCTGACGGGCCAGGAGGAGAGGGAGGTTGGCCTCGGTTGGACAGGCCCAAGAGGCCGGCTGGGCTGTTTCTCTCTTAATAAAAAGAGAGAAAAGAAGAAGAAAAAGAAAATAGAGACAAGATAAAGGAAACGAAAGAGGGGGTTATGAGTAGAGTTTGGGCAAGAGGTTATTTTCCTGGACTCGCAAAAATGTCCACGGTCCACAAAAAATAGGAGAGGCAGGAATAGAGAAAGAGAAGGCATGGGGAAAATATGCAAGTGCGTTGGTTAATTCCAAACAATGGAATATTTATATATAGCTCCCTAATAATATTGAGGGGATATGTTTTAAAGAGAAGACATCCTTTTCTCGATTTAAATGGACCGAAGGTCCACACAATTTATTTAGTTGAGAAGAAAAGATTAATGACATGAAGGCATGATGACATGATGCAATGCAAAATAAATAAAGCAAGCACAACTGAAACACACGGGAGAACCCGGAACATCTGGAATCTTCTGGGACGTCGGTGTTCGGGCATCACAACTCTCCCACACTAACAGAGGATCTCGACCCGAGATCCTAGAGATAGCACCGGGTAAAAACGGAAGAGGAAGAGGTAAAACAAAGTTGCTTCTTTGACAAACGAGTGAAACCACAAACCTTGAGAGGTTGAAAACTTGAAGAAATGACACGACGGAGATGAAAGATATTGAATCTCTCTGTTAGACAAGATGAACAAGGGACATTATGAGAACCTTGTAGGTTGAGAGACATGGAACAAGAGCTTACGAATCAAAAGAATATGAAACCACAATGGTATAGCCACGGAATAAGAATGATAGAATTTGGACAGCACTCCAACTGAAAATGGAAGGAATTAACATGAACCTGAGAAGATTGGATGATCTTGATGAAATGAACAACATAATGCCTCCGAAACAATTGAAAGAATGGCACAAGGGGTAAGAAAGATTTCAGATAGCACTCCGGTTAAAAGAGAGTTAAAACTTGATAAGATTAGAGAATTAGAATGAAGGACACAACACTCCGGTTAAATGATAAGCAAGGGAAAGAACATGATCTCGATAAAACGATATTATGGGACAAAGAGGGCAATATCACAATGCCTCCGGAATGAAAGAATATAATATGGATCAATGAAGAAATGAACGGAGAAAATATGACAACTTCTCTCAAAATTGAATTTGAAAGAGCATCCTTACGAAGAAGGGTTGAACGGAGTTGTTGGAAAAATCAACGGCAAAAGAATAAGCTTGAAGTGGGCTTATGGAAAACATCGCAAAATTATGAGGTGACAACCAGCCACTGACGAAAACAATTGATTGGATTGAGATCAACAAGGAGATGAAAAACTTATCTCACCGGGAGGATAAATGAAGAACTTGGGTCATTTATAAGTACCATACTAGCAACAATCCTTGGGGAAATCTTTTAGGTGAATTATAACCCAAGATAACTCCAACGAATAATTAAAGGGTTGAAAAGATCTCCTGAACAAGGAAAATGATGGTTTTAAATATCTCATTCTTGATAACTCGTGAATCATGAAACATGAAGGAATTGTCAAGAATAACATAACACCATCTGAAAAGATAAGGTAGAAAGGATTGCAATAGGAAAGCATGATGAAGAATGCTTGAGCTCCAACAAGAATCTTGATGAAAACTTCGAGGATGAATTAAATCGTGATGAACCACCATGAGAACTTCGGTAATGAAAGCATGAGAAGTGAAAGATGAAAAGAATAAGATTCAAGGCCTGCGATGAATTAGATGGAGCTTTGAAACGATATAATTGAAATAACTTGGAACTCCGGAAAACAAGATGAAGAACTTAGGACCGAGAATATGATATGATGAACAAGCTCTGGAAAAAGAGATTAGTCACTTCGAGGAAAAATAAGAATAAGATTTACTGTATGCTTATCCTTGATCAAAATAAATTGATGACCAGCAACGGATTTGGCCTACTACTTATTCTTCTTGAAAAGGATTGGAGAGAGATATAGCTAAACTTGAGAATAACCTTGAACGACTCACCGATAGGATTATGAAAAGAACAAATGAATTAATATGATAACAACGGAAGAGTAATCTTGAACGAACCACCGTAAAAATATGGAGACGAACGAAGAGCCATCAATGAAGAATATTTGCAGGACGAAGTTGAAAACTGAGAACGAAGAAATCTTCTGAGATGATGGCCTTCGGAGGATCACAATAAGAAGAATTCATGAAATGCTTTGGATGGTATAAAAGAATTCCTCACAATCGGAACAATAATGAGGATGGCATGAAGCTAGAACCACGAATCTTCAAGAAGACGGGCCAAGATTTAAGAGAAACACTTCTCCGGTCTCCAAATGTTGAGAATGAAGACGAGAAATGCCATAAGAATTGTTGAGCACTCCGGAATGAAGAATTAAAAAGGTTGAACCATTGATGACAAAGAATTTGAAAGCGATCTTGGAGAAGGTATATGACTGATGGAAATCATTCTTACGTCACACTTTGAAAAGAATTTGAGTATAACTCCAGAAAAATAGAAGAGTCAGGTAAGATCCTGGAAAAAGACCTGTGGGTTAGGGCCCACTAAAGAAATCACCGTTGGAAAAAATTGCTTGAGAGATATTGCACCGGTTGAATTAAATGGCTTGAGTAAGATAACAATCTCAAAATAGCTTGACAGGATTAAGAATGGAAACACGAATCTTCAGCACTCCGGATATGAATAGCAAGAGGAGAATGATTAATTGGTGCTCCGGAATAAGAAAGCATTGTGAAATGAGGAAAAGGATAAGATCAACACCGAAATCTTGAATTACATCCACCGGCAGAATTTGAGAACAAAAGAATGATGAACTTGGAGTTCTTGAGCATCTTCACGATAAATCACCGGATAAGAACATTGAAGGAATAGAATGAAGAAATATCACATGAATAAAATGGATACTTAATCTGAGAATTTTCTGGCTCCATAAAGAAAAAGGGGTGGCAGGGTGGGGAAAAACAAAGACGACTTGGGATGAATGAAATAGACAATCGTCAGATTTCTCAATGGCGTCCGTATGTAATAACTTGAAGAGAAGGCACACCGGTTGGAAAGGATTAACATGAAAATCTCGATGGTCAAGAAGAATTAGCACTCCCATAGAAATATGAGAACACCGCTTAGGAAGGTATGGAATCAACACTTGACATCGAAGCAACTCGAATACCAGAATCAAATCAAAACAAAGGATAGATGTGTTGCAACGTAATCTTCACAATAGCATCCGAACAGAGAATTGAACGAATGAATTCCGCAGGTACATCAACTTGTCGAGAAGCCACTAGGGAGAACAAAAGATAAATAAAAACAACAAGGAGCAGATAGAACAAATACAAGATAGAAGCTTCGTTCCACATATTCGTGCTGAAAGCTCATGGAACGTGTTACAAAAGGGTTTTGCAATCCCCGGATCAGCATAGCCAAGGACCCTTTAAGATGCAACTCCCGATCAGAACAACGCCCATAAACCACTTCACTCAATGTAGAACCCCGAACTCCATATCATGCATTCGTTGGAAGAATGCCTAGAACTACTAGATGAACCCACCTATTAATTTCCGAAAGTATCCAGTTATGCAATCAGGTGTTGGGGATACAGGGGAAGAATCGCGCACTCAACTCCAATCCTACATCCAGCTGTATCCATCCTTTAACACATAACCAGTTATTTCCGGAAACCGTTTACCTCGGACCTTCGAAACGCATCCACTATAAAAGCTATGGCAATACTCCCGAACTACCTCCCCAGTACTGGGTGATGTTGGGGTTATCTTGCCACTAACTGCATAGGAGAGTTTTCGATGTCGGCCGTCTTAAGTATTCCAGAACTGGTGCGATATATTTGTGACGACAACACCTCAGAGCTCAACTCCCTGGGACACTGCCACAACCCCTAATGTCAGGAGGCATCGAGAACAATATTCTCGTCACAAGGACATCGAAACAATCCAAACAATACTCGCGAGATTCCTAAAAAAAATTGTGCAATTTTTGAAAGTAGAAGAGACAAAGTAATCGTCAGGAGTCCTCACCAGAGTGAAAAGAGATGAGGAGCAAAGAAATCCTACTCTCCGTTATATAATAGGACTCAAAACATTTTCAGTGTGTGCCTAGACTCAACCGTCAACGATTCGATCAATCAGTGGGGGCTTCTAGGTCGGAGAAGGCTCTGAATACCAACTAGTAATGCCCAGGATGGGACTAAACCTCCTACGTGTCGAGGCACGACTTAAAGGTATAAGCCCATTCTGGAATGATCTCAAGTTTGGTATCTTTGCACGACTCATGTAAAAATAGGGATGAAATTGCAAAAAGGAGATAGTTGGCTTACACTCGCCACTTCACACAATACATTACATAAGTAAACATCATTCAAAACATCACAACCCGACTATGGGCGAAGATACAAAAGACAGATACCAAAACATAAAGCCACAGGTCCGAATCGCCCCTAGTAGAAACCACTACTGATCGTCGAAAACGTCACAAGCATACGGCCACTCTCTTCATCGAGCTCCCAGTGAAGTACTTGAACCAGCTCCTGCATCAATCTCGGCTGAACCTGCATCTGGTGTTGTAGTATTTGTGAGCCACGAGGACTCAGCAGTCCCATAACCATGGGTATCAAGACTAGCAAAGCTTTGTCGGTAGGAAGAGGTAAAGTGGTGAGGTTGCAACCGCGGCTAAGCATAATATGGTGGCTAGCTTACGAGTACAAGAATAAGATGAGCATCTACGCAAACGGTCGCAACTAGTAGTGATCGCTAAAGATCCTGAACTACCTATGAGTCAAACATAACCCCACCGTGTTCTCTTCTCAAAGTGAAAAGAGACAGTCACGGTTACTCACACAGTTGTGAGTTTTACTTCGGATCCTCTGTCAAGTTTTCTATAACCGGATATTAACAAATTCCAATCTGCCACATAACCGCGGGCACGGCTTTCGAAAGAT
Organism: Secale cereale; assembly: GCA_902687465.1. NCBI lineage: Eukaryota > Viridiplantae > Streptophyta > Magnoliopsida > Poales > Poaceae > Secale > Secale cereale. The sequence continues at coordinate 363,202,442 of LR738711.1, forward strand.
CATAACCCTGCAGGGGTGTCCCAACTTAGCCCATCACAAGCTCTCACGATTAGCTGAAGTGATAAATATAATATCATCACCCCTTATCTTAGGGAAATCCGATCAGGCTCGGCATCCCAGTGCACAAGACATTTCGACAATGGTAAAACAAGTCCAGCAAGACCTCCCGGTGTGCCGACACCCTGATAGTAGCCGCGCGTATCTCGTCTCAGGCCACGTCCGGATGGGTGATCCTACGAGTAAAACCAATCCTCGAGTTCCCCCGTGGTGGCCCCGCATAACCCCCGTTTGGGACCAACACCATCAGCACTGGCCCCCCTGCTATGTAGAAAGAATACCCAGGGACGCGACCCCCTATGCAAAATTAATTAATTAATTAAGTTGTTATTATGAGCAAATTAAAACCAATGTTGGGCCTTGCTGGAGGAGTTTTATTCAAAGACGAACTGTCAAGGCGTCCCCATCCACCCATCGTGTAAGGAACGCAAAATCAAGGAACATAATGCCAGTTTATCGGCGCCTAAGGTGGCATGAGTGGAACAAAACACCGAGCAAAAGGCCAAGCCTTCCACCCATGCCCAGTATATAGGTGTGTTAATAATAATTATAGATATTGTGATATTCCAACAACAAGTTCCCTCCTGGAACGATCTTCATCTTCACTTGCAACTAACAACGCTATAAGAGGGGTTGAGCAAGCGGGTAACATAGCCAAACAGTGGTTTTGCTAGGAAGGTGTCAAAAGGTTAGAGGTTTCATGGCAACAAGGAGAGGCTGACATAAAAATGGGTAGCGCGACATGTAACGATAGCATCGAGACAACTAAGCATGGCAATGGTAGTAAAGATATCCAAGGGTATGATCATCTTGCCTGGGATTCCGCAAGGGAGAAGAACGGTTCCATGAAGTAGACGGAGCAACATAGTCGAGCGAAGCCTCACAACTCCGGAACGAAACTGAAGCTAACAAGAGAAGCAACCGGAAAGAAGCAAACAACACGGTAAACACACAAGCATAAACATGGCATACGATGCACATCCAAGTATGATGCATGTCCGGTTTAATTATGCATGGCATGGCAAAGTGCACAAACAAGACTACAAGTTAAGTGGAGCTCAATATGCAACGAGTTGCATATTGACGAAACACCACATGTTATTTATTTAGTTGACTCTCGTTTATTTACAAGACAAGATTAAATGTTTTTAACATAGCAAGAGGTGAATCAAAAATAAACTACCTATCTAGGCAATTTAAATGAGGCCGGAAATGTCAACAACAATTCCGGGAAAATCCCCATAAGCATGTTTAGCAATTTTTAAGAAACAACAATTCACACATTTTAATGTTGTTAACATGATGCGGATGACATGATCAAGTTTATGCAATTTTTATTAAAAGTTGACATGAAGATGATAAGGAGTATTTGTCACCGTGGTGGAAGGAAAGGGTGGCACGGCAAGATCCGAAAATGATGCAACGCAACATCTCGGTTCCGGTAACCCATTGAGAGACCAGTGCAAAAGAAAAGGTGGCGTGTCGTGCAAGAAGAAAGGTGGGGTGATCCCGTCACCGGGTTCCCACGAGTCGGCGACGAGGCAACCGAGGAGCATGACAAAAGGCGAAACGGGCATGGTGCACACAAGGAAAACATCTCATACAACCACAAGCATTCCACGGGTTATCGTCTCGGGGTTATACCTTCGGAACGTTCATTTTCGGAGGGGTTCGGGTCGTCGAGGGATGTAGTGGTACTTGGCGTCCGGGGGGGTACTTGCTGTCTCGTCGTGTATTCGTACACGGGTCTTGTGTAGAGGTACTTGTCTCGGTCGATGAACTTGACGAAAAACTTCAACGATGGAACTTGGTGAAGACCTCGGAGGCGCTGCTCGTTGGACTTGGCGATCCAGAGACGTGTGGAGGCAGCACGAGCTGCTGGTTGTTGGAGCATGGCCGAGCAGCGGCTGGAAGAAGTGGACGGCGTCGGTGCTGTCGTGGTGGCCCGCGGCGGCTCGAGGAGGACGATGGAGATGACAGGGAGGCGCTGGAGGAGTGGCGGGGCGACGCTTGGCGACGGGGCCGGCGTTGAGGAGGAGGTCAGGCGCCATGGCGAGGCGCAGCCACCGCGGCATGGGCGCAGGAGCACGGGGAGCTCGCGCCGCTCCCGTCGAGCACCAATGGCGACGGCGTCATGGGCCAACAGAGCGAGTCGCGGAGGCCGGGATCCGCGGATCCGTGGAGGTCGACGCAAGGGAAGGCAGTGGCGAGGGTTGACGGCGATGGGGCCGCCGGAGTTGGCTGCTCCGGTGGTGGCGCGAAGGTCGAGCACGGGACCCTGGCGAGGCGACGGCGCGGAGGAGGCGGAGCAAAGGAGGGGGCGGACACTGCGCTGGAGAGGGGACGACGATCGGGATCGAAGGCAGGAGGGAGATGGGGGCGCTGCGAGCGGGGAATGAGGGGAGCGGGGTCGAGGGGACGAGCTGGCGGCGGGGGTGCGAGAGAGGGAGGAGCGAGGGGTGAGGAGCTGTGCTGGGCTAGGGTTAGGAGATAGGTGGGCTGGCTGGGCCTGACGGGCCAGGAGGAGAGGGAGGTTGGCCTCGGTTGGACAGGCCCAAGAGGCCGGCTGGGCTGGTTCTCTCTTAATAAAAAAAGAGAAAAGAAGAAGAAAAAGAAAATAGAGACAAGATAAAGGAAAAGAAAGAGGGGGTTAGGAGTAGAGTTTGGGCAAGAGGTTATTTTCCTGGACTCGCAAAAATGTCCACGGTCCACGAAAAATAGGAGAGGCAGAATAGAGAAAGAGAAGGCATGGGGAAAATATGCAAGTGCATTGGTTAATTCCAAACAATGGAACATTTATATATAGCTCCCTAATAATATTGAGAGGATATGTTTTAAAGAGAAGACATCCTTCCCTTGATTTAAATGGACCGAAGGTCCACACAATTTATTTAGTTGAGAATAAAAGATTAATGACATGAAGGCATGATGACATGATGCAATGCAAAATAAATAAAGCAAGCACAACTGAAACACACGGGAGAACCCGTAACATCTGGAATCTTCTGGGACGTCGGTCTTCGGGCGTCACATATCATGAAAATAAAGATGAAGATCTGAAAGTTATATATGTGTCTCCTATTAGATCCTTGTTTTCTAGTTTGAATCTCGATAAATATAGGATTGGAGATGAGTCTACTTTAAATTATAGGTGTCCCAATGATTCCGAGTTTTTAGATCTTGATGCTAAAATTGTTAAAAATGGGAGTACAGAGATTAAGACTTTGCATAGTGATGAACCTACTACTTTGGATTTCAAGGTATTCAATTATGATAATTGCTCTTTGATTGATTGTATTTTCTTGTTGCAATCCGTACTAAACTCTCTGCATGCTTATAGTCAAAATAAAGCTTTTACCAAACACATAGTTGATGCTTTGATGCAATCCTATGAAGAAAATATCGAATTGGAAGTTTCTATCCCTAGAAAGCTTTATGATGAGTGGGAACCTACTATCAAAATTAAAATAAAAGATCATGAGTGCTTTGCATTGTGTGATTTGGGTGCGAGTGTCTCCACTATCCCAAAAACTTTGTGTGATTTGCTAGGTTTCCATGAGCTTTATGATTGTTCTTTAAATTTGCATCTTGCGGATTCCATTGTTAAGAAACCTATGGGAAGTATTAATGATGTTCTTATTGTTGCCAATAGGAATTATGTGCCCGTAGATTTAATTGTTCTTGATATGGATTGTAATCCTTCATGTCCTATAATTCTTGGTAGACCTTTCCTTAGAACGATTGGTGCAATTATTGATATGAAGGAAGGAAATATTAGATTCCAATTTCCGTTAAGGAAAGGCATGGAACACTTTCCTAGAAAGAAAATCAAATTGCCACATGAATCTATTATGAGAGCCACTTATGGATTGCCTTCCAAAGATGGGAATACCTAGATCTATCCATGTATCATGCCTAGCTAGGGGCGTAAAACGATAGCGCTTGTTAGGAGGCAACCCAATTTTATTTTTTTTCTTCTATTTAGGAATAAATATTGCATGTAGCTTCTGTATAGATGGGGTTTTGTGTTTTAATTAGTGTTTGTGCCAAGTAGAACCTTTGGAAAGACTTGTGTGAAGTTTATATGATCTTGTTGTGAAAAACAGAATCGTTAGCGCTTGCTAGAATGGTGACCATATTTTACTGGAGCGTGCTATTTATGTGATTATTTTTGCACATGATTAATAGACAAATTCCTCACGTTCACCAATTTAATTAAATTTTTTTGGAGTTACAGAAGTATGCGAAAGTTATAGATTACTAAAGATTGTTCTGTTTTTGATAGATTCTGTTTTTTGTGTGTTGTTTGCTTATTTTCAATGCATCTGTGAGTATTATTGGATAGTATGAATCATAGAGAAGTTGGAATATAGTAGGTTTAACACCAATATAAACAAAGAATGAATTCATTGCAGTACCTTTGAGTAGTGATTTGTTTTCTTGTACTAACGGAGCTCACGAGATTTTTGTCTAAGTTTTGTGTTGTGAAGTTTTCATGTTTTGAGTATTGCTTTGATGGACTATGGAACAAAGAGTGGAAAGAGCCTAAGCTTGGGGATTACCAAGGCTCGCCAAGGTAAAATTAAAGGACAACCAAAAGCCTAAGCTTGGGGATGCCCCGGGAAGGCATCCCTTCTTTCGTCTTCATCCATCGGTAACTATATTCGGAGCTATTTTTTTATTCACCACATGATATGTGTTTTACTTGGAACGTCGTGTATCATTTGAGTCTTTTCTTGTTAGTTTTCCACAATCATCCTTGCCGGACAAACCTATTTGGGAGAGTTAAATATGGCATAGGAATTGTTAGAACACTCTATGTGCTTGACTTATATCTTTTGAGTTGAATAGTTTTTGGTCTAGTGCTTCACTTATATCTTTTAGAGCACGATGGTGATTTTATTTTGTAGAAATTGTTGAACTCTCATGCTTCACTTATACCCTTTTGAGAGTCTATTAAAACAGCATGGTAATGTGCTTTGGCTATAAAACTAGCCTTCACATGATAGGCATCCAAGATGAATGTAGTAAAAACTTTCATACTAAGTGCATTGAATATGATGAGAAGTTGGATGCTTGATAACTGTTTTGAGATATGAGGATAGTGATATTAGAGTCATGTTAGTGGAGTTATTATGAAATTGAGAAATACTTGTGTTAAGGTTAGTGATTCCCGTAGCATGCACATATGGTGAACCGCTATGTGACGAAGTTAGAGCATGAGGTATTTTGTAGAGTGTCATCCGTTGTGTGGAGGTCGGGGGCGGGCGATGGTTAACTCCTACCAACCTCACCCCAAGGAGCATGCGTTGATTGCTTTGTTTTGATGACTCATAAATTTTTGCAATAAGTATATGAGTTCTTATGACTAATGTTGAGTCCATGGATTCTATGCACTCTCACCCTTCAACCATTGCTAGCTTCTCTTATATCGCGCAACTTTCGCCGGTACCATACACCCACTATATATTCTTCCTGACAACAGCCACCATATATCTTCCTCAAAACAGCCACCATACCTACCTATCATGGCATTTCCATAGCCATTCTGAGATATATTGCCATGCAACTTTCCACTGTTCCGTTCATATGACACGCTTCATATTGCCATATTACCATGCATGATCATGTAGTTCACATAGTATTTGTGGAAAATCCACCATGCATAATTTTTCATACATGTCACTCTTGATTCATTGCATATCCCGGTACACCGCCGGAGGCATTCATATAGAGTCATACTTTGTTCTAGTATCGAGTTGTAATATCGAGTTGTAAATCAATATAAGTGTGATGATCATCATTATTAGAGCATTGTCCCATGTGAGGAAAGGCTAAATAAAGAAAGCCCCTCCGAAAAGAAGAAGGAAAGGCCAAAGAAAAAAAGAAAGGCCCAAAAAAAGAAAAGAAAAAACGGACAATTGCTACTATCTTTTTCCACACTTGTGCTTCAAAGTAGCACCATGTTCTTCATGATAGAGAGTCTCATGTTTAGTCACTTTCATACACCAGTGGGAATTTTCATTATTGAACTTGGCTTGCATATTCCAACGATGGGCTTCCTCAAATGCCCTAGGTCTTCGTGAGCAAGCAAGTTGGATCCACACCCACTTAGTTTCTTTTGTTGAGCGTTCATACATTTTAGCTCTAGTCCATCCGTTGCATGGCAATCCCTACTCACTCACATTGATATCTATTGATGGGCATCGCCATAGCCCGTTGATACGCCTAGTCGATGTGAGACTATCTCCCTCTTTTTTGTCTTCTCCACAACCACCACTCTATTCCATCCATAGTGCTATGTCCATGGCTCACGCTCATGTATTGCGTGAAAGTTGAAAGGTTTGAAAGAAAAGAGTATGAAAACAAGTGCTTGGCTAAAACCGGGGTTGTGCATGATATGTTATTTTGTGTGATGAAGAGGGAGCATAGCCAGACTATATGATTTTGTAGGGATAACTTTCTTTAGACATAGTATTTTGAGAAGACATGATTACTTTGTTAGTATGCTTGCGGTATTATGATTTCTTATGTGAATATAGACTTTTGTCTTGAATCTTTCATATCTGAACATGCATGCCACAATTAAGAGAACTACAGTGAAAGTTATGTTGGTTAGCATTCCACATCAAAAATTATGTTTTTATCATTTACCAACTCGAGGACGAGCAGGAATTAAGCTTGGGGATGCTTGATACGTCTCCAACGTATCTATAATTTTTTATTGTTCCATGCTATTATTTATGATGTTTTGGATGTTTAATGGGCTTTGTTATACACTTTTATATTATTTTTGGGACTGACCTATTAACCCAAAGGCCTAGTCCAGATTGCTTTTTTTTTGCCTATTTCAGGGTTTTGCAAAAAAGGAATATCAAACGGAGTCCAAACGGAATGAAACCTTTGGGAGAGATATTTTTGGAGCAAAATATGCACGGGAGACATGAGAACCACGGAGTAGGGCTGACGTGGCGTCCACGAGGGTGGCGGGCGCCCCCTATAGGGCGCGCCCCCTGCCTCGTGGGCACCCTGTTTGGCCCCTGGTGCCCTCCTTCTTCCTATATATACCTACGTACCCTGAAACCATCAGAACAACAGAGAAAACCCTAGTTCTACCACCGCAACCTTCTGTTCCCATGAGATCGCATCTTGGGGCCTGTTCCGGAGCTCCGTCGTTGGGGGGATCTTCCACGGAGTGCTTCTACATCATCATCAACGCCTCACCATGAGTTGTGAGTAGTTTACCACAGACCTTCGAGTCCATAGCTAGATGGCTTCTTCTCTCTCTTTGTATCTCAATACCAAGTTCTCCTCGGTCTTCGAGGAGATCTATTCGATGTAATCTCCTTTTGCGGTGTGTTTGTCGAGATCCAATGAATTGTGGGTTTATGATCAAGATTATCTATGAGAAATATTTGGTTCTTTTCTGAACTCTTTATGTATGATTATAATATCCTTGCAAGTCTCTTAAAATAATTGTTTTGGTTTGGCCTACTAGATCTATAGTTCTTGCAATGGGAGAAGTGCTTGGCTTTGGGTTCAATCTTGCAGTGTCCTTTCCCAGTGACAGTAGGGGAGGCAAGGCACGTATTGTATTGTTTCCATCGAGGATAAAAAGATGGGGTTTATATCACTATGTTTGAGTTTATCCCTCTAAATCATGCCATCTTCCTTAAGGCGTTACTCTATTCTTATGAACTTAATACTCTAGATGCATGTTGGATAGCGGTCGATGTGTGGAGTAATAGTAGTAGATGCAGAATCGTTTTGGTCTACTTGTCTCGGAGGTGATGCCTATACATAATGATCTGCCTGGATAGTCTCATAAATATTTGCTTTTCTATCAATTGCTCGACAGTAATTTGTTTACCCACCGTAGAATACCGCTATCATGAGAGAAGCCACTAGAGAAATCTATGGCCCCCGGGTCTATTCTCAACATATCAATCTACAATCTACTTTACTTTTCCGCTTTTACTTTCTATTCTTATATCCAAAAATACGAAAAATATCAAACTATCATCTCTATCAGATCTCACTTTCGTAAGTGACCGTAAAGGGATTGACAACTCCTTATCGCGGTGGCTGCCAAGTTCCTATTTGTTTGTGCAGGTGCGAGGGACTCGCGCGTGGTCTCCTACTAGATTGATACCTTGGTTCTCAAAAATCGAGGGAAATACTTATGCTACTATGCTTCATCACCCTTTCCTCTTTGAGGGAATACAACGCAAGCTCGAGAAGTAGCAGGGACGGAGGCACAGCTCAGGGACAAGTCGAGGGAGCTTGGGGAGCACGGTGGTTATGGGTCCGACGGGACGATGGGTGGGCTCGAGTACATACAAGATAGAGAGACGGAGGAGGGGAACAACTCGAGGGAGACTGAGAGGGCTCCAGGGGGTGCGTGTTGATGTCTAAGGCGTCAAGGCACAGGCAGGCTGCTTGGAGGTAGTCGAGCGCATCGCCGCGCACATCGAGCGTGTGCCCATGTCCTCCTGGCACGAGGAAGGGGACGACTGGTAGGGGCCAGTGGACTAGACTGGCTTGCTGGGCCAGAACAGCTGGGCCGCCAAGTAAGGTCAGGTAAAACCCTTCTCCCTTTTTTTCAGTTTTCTATTTCTTTTATCCTGTTTTGAATTGATTTCAAACCAAACCAATTTATAAACTTCTGAAAATTTATATGTGGATTTAATGGACAGAACCAAAACCACATACTGAATTTCAGAATATATGAACTCATATCATAAATATTATGGATATGAATCCAACTCTAATACTTATTGATTTAAATTCAAAGTCCCATAATATTTCTAAAAAATGTTCATTGTTTTTGGTTTGTGTCAAAGCCCTTGCCAAAATAGCAAACATCAACGAAGAGATATTTGGAAACATTGAACAGATTTCTAGGGTTCTTGCGCTTTATTGAAGTTTCTGATGCTTGATTATTCTTCAATTCAATTTCATTTGAATTAAAACATGATGCATGATACACTCAAGTTCAACTAATTACAACTAGTATTCTAGGGCTGTGACAACTCACCCCCACTAAAAAAGAATCTCGTCGCATGATTCAAGCATAGGGCAAGAGGAACAGGGGACACTAACTAACACAAACTTCTCAATCCAATTGCCCTTCTCGAAGATGTTGATCATCACATCATCTTGATCTTGACGTCTTGCTCTCGAGATCTTCACCCAACACGATGATGAGGAAAGAAACTCTACATGATTCGATCTTCACCCAACACGATGCGAGGGATGAAAAATAACAGATGACGAAGGTTCAGTTTTGTAGGCAACAATTCCAGACTTAAGAGGATGGTGCATAAGTGTCAAAGTAGCAAGGTATAACTACCATGATTCCATAACAGGGTATCTTGGGGAAAGGTGACTCATAGAACTATACCCTTAAGTGGTAAAAAGAATTACTTTTGATATATAGATCATTGGAACTCTTCATACCAGCCTGAGGTAATTCATAAATGATCGTTTGAAGAGCTCAGAAGGATGGCATACACAGACTAAAATAGATGATATAGACTACCTTTTTGAAGATAACGGCATAAGTGATTTTTTCTTATCATCAGAAATGGATGGGACCCATGGTAGGACCACTTCTACAGATGATCCTGAACAACAGTTGCTGAGAAGGGCATCCCTGGAAAATTGGCACAATGGCGGTTCAAGATGGGAACATAATGCAAATGTTGGAATGTTCCAACCATCATATCTTCCTGAGATTTAGATCTGGTTGGTAACAGGATATTTCAGACTCATCATGTCTTAAAAGGAAGGATTGCAACACAAATCGATGAGATGGCGTTGAGAGATTCTCGGGAAATGAACTACGATAGCAAGCTCCAAAACATGAGCTGGTTTTGCTACAGACATGTGAACACGGTGTCCCAGACAAGCATGACCACATAGTAGTCTTACAATAAAATATTACCGTGTTGTGGTTAGGAACCATCATTAAATATATCAAAGTCTCCATGCGGAAGTCTAAAGTATTAACCATAGAACAGACTCCTTTATCTTGAACAAATCAATCAGTGAGTTCGTGTGCTAGGGTATACATATGGAATGAAGATGATCAGTCTATCAGACCACAAAATACTTCACACAAGCATGACTGACTTGGGATGATTCTAGAGGGAACAAAACAACTTTATAGAATTCAAGGCGGCAACTTGCAACAAATGCACATGAACCAAGAGTAAGTCACTTCTTACATCAAACATATGCTTCATGAACGGGACATGAAGACAATGCTTACACAAGTGTTCAACGCTAACTTAGATGTTCAACATGAATCATGGACAAGATGAAAATGTTGTCAATGGGCTCAACAACAATTTATCGAGATTTCCATATAGATGGACTTCCATGATGATGTGAACAAGGCGATATCATTGGTCAGACCAAGGGAATATATGTAGCGACCACGATCCGAATAGAATGAAGTCTCTGTGCTCTGTGTCATCCCCGAATCGGTAATGATGACACACAGAGTACTTGAAGGGTTTATAACAGAGTGGCAATCATACACTTATTACATCGAATGTCTCAAAAGAGAACTTATTACAAAAGTCTATGGCATAAGGACATCTAACAAAATAACAGCGGAAGGCTTGGAAGACAAGTGAGTTCATCAACTCCAGTGGCCTAGTTGAGTGCATGAAAAATGAACTAGCATGTCTTACTCTTCATCTGAAAAGTCTGCAACGTAACATGTTGCAGCCCGAAACAGGTCAGCACATGGAATATGCTGGCAAGATAACATAATTGAGCAAGTACAGAATAAAGGCTAACACTAGATGCATATTTGGCTGGTGGAGGCTCTAAGGTCAAGGTTTTTGCATAAAGCCAATTTTTCCCTACAACAAAGGAATAAATTTTATTTTAACTATCATGGTAGTTGAAACATCATTAAGAAGGTACCTCTTACTCAATCCCAATTAAAGTAGTCACCATTTACCCAACAAATTAATTTTAGAGTGATGAGATCAACCAACAATTCAAGTACCAGATACTCAAAGATGTCCATAACCGGGGACACGGCTAATCATGATTAGTTTGTACACTCTGCAGAGGTTTGTGCACTTTTCCCCACAAGACTCGATCTCCTCCGTTGGTTTTCTCGCACTGCATGTTGTTTGAGAAACGGATGACTGTGACACAGTCCTTCATAAGCATTTACTCTTTACCCCGGGTGGACCGGTACACCTACTTTCCCCTACATCTCCTAGTCCACCACTGAAAGAGCTCAAACAACTTACTCATACTATGCCAGAGCCGATAATGGCATTGTGGCTGCACACAGAAGTTTCTAGCATGACTAGTTTTATGATCCCTTTGAGCCTGGGTGGCATTCCATAGGATAATCACACGGTTCCTCCGGGATTTCCTAGGACAACATTGGATTCTCTAGGTTCCCTGCAACCAAACCACCCAGGTGTGTATTCAAGTAGCCACCTTAAGTTGAACCATTAATTAACAACTCACATCTGTCATGGATTCTCTCAAACCCAAACCATGTCTACGAGCATAGCATGGCAACCTAAGTGTAACGTAGAAGTAACTCCCATGGGTTTGATAATAATGCGAGTAATAGGTTCTACCTCAATCTACTTCCCAGACCCACAAGTTAAAAGATCCTACTCAAACAATGTGTGAAGGTTTGATCTAATGCATAAAAACTGGGTAATAAAGGGTATGATCAAAGTGTTACTTGCCTTGCTGATGATTCACAAAACCTAGAGGCTCGTAGTAGCACGCTTCGCACTCCGGGAATTCTACCGCAAGAAAACAATAGCATACATAAGAAATCAAGCAAAGATGCACAGATAAAACTCCAAATAAGAAGATCTAACCAGAAAGCTCAACTTAAGAACTCCAGTTTGCAAAAAGAATCAAATCAAACGGAGCAACGAAACTCAAACTGCAAAAGAAACAAGATCCATTTACTAGATTGATCTAAAGTCAAATTTTTACAGTAGCAAAACCTTGTTCAAGTTGGTTAACCGGAAAGAGGGGTTCGAGACAAAGATCTGGCCGTTTGAATCGCCTGATTCCGACTCTCGGGCGAAAAGAAAAACTAAAAACAAGATCAAGGCAGAAATCGTGATCGAAAATAATCGCGGAAAAAGCCCCGAAAAAGAACTGACGAACAGGCTAACGAACGAATGTTCGCTGTCTGTGACTAACAGGCGAACCGCGTTCGTTAAAACGAACGTACGGGCGAACGACCACTATTTAACTAAATCGAAAAAACCGAACCGATCTATAAAAAAATAGATCTAGGGTTTTGTAAGAAAACCGAACGGTTTTCTAAAAAAACTGGCGGCTACCTCGGGAAACAAAATGGCGGCGGCGGCGGTCTCTGGCGACAGCGGTGGCACTGGCGGAGGCGGTCTCGCGGCACGGTGGCGACGGGGCAGCGGCGGCCTTGCGGCGGCGTGGCGGCTAGCGGCGACGGCGGCGTCGGGGCGCGGGCGCGGCGACTAGGGTTTGGGGCGGAGGGGCTGTCGGGCTGGCGGCTCGGGCCTCGACCTTATAAAGGCAGGCTGGGCTGAGGAGTCCGGGTCGGTTATGGCCCGTAGGTCGGTGACTTGAAAAAAACAGTCCTAACAAACTAAAACAGGCGAAAAAAATACTAAACGGACTCCAAAAATTCCTAAATAAATTTTCACCGTCCTCTCATAAAATTTAGGACAAAGTGAACATTTCACGGACCTGAATGCAATTTTGAAAAACACGCATTTTTCCTATGCAAATAAAATCGCAAATAAATCCGGATAAAAACCAAAAGTGATTTTAATATTTTCCTCCAATATTTCTTTTATTCTGGAGAAGTCATATTATCTCCGCTCATATATTTTATTAAGAAATATTTTTAGGAGAGAAAAATAAGTAAAATCAAAGTGAACCCCATACCGGTATTTGAGAAAACTCAAACACAAAAACGGTAAAATGCCCAACTCTCTCCGTGGGTCCTTGAGTTTCTTAGAATTTTTGACGATCGCCGTGCACAAATGCAATAAAATATACAATGCAATATTTTCTATGTATAACATTCCAAATTGAAAATATGGGATGTTACAAACCTACCACCCTTAGAATGAATCTCGCCCTCGAGATTCGGTTTGGCTACAGAACATGTGTGGGTGTTCCTTGCGTAGATCGTCCTCTCGTTCCCAGGTGGCTTAATCCTCGGTATGGTGACTCCACTGGACTTTGCAAAACTTGATAACCTTGCTGCGGGTGATTCTGCTTGAAAACTCGAGGATCTTGACAGATTTCTCCTCGTAAGTCAGATCACTATCCAACTGAATTGCTTCCAGGGGCACTGAGTCTCTCAGAGGAATATCGGCCATCTCTGCATGGCACTTCTTAAGCTGAGAAACGTGAAACACGTCGTGAACTCCTGACAATCCTTCGGGTAACTCCAACTTGTAGGCAACCTATCCCATGCATTCCAAAACACGGTACGGTCCCACAAATCTCGTGGCTAACTTTCCCTTAACTCTGAAACGTTTAACTCCTCGCAGAGGCGACACTCTCAGGTATGCTCTGTCTCCAATTTCGTAGACTACTTCCTTGCACTTTGAGTCTGCATAACTCTTCTACTTGGACTGAGCTACCTTCAGTCTATCTCGACTCAGCTTAACCTTCTCTTCTGACTCTTTGATCAGGTCGGGTCCAAATAACTGACGGTCTCCAACTACATCCCACATTAACGGCGTCCGGCATCTCCTCCCGTACAATGCTTCAAGAGGTGACATCTTCAATCTGGCCTGGTAGTTGTTGTTGTACGAGAACACCTCATAGGGAAAGTTGTCATCCCAACTAGATCCATATTCTAGCGCACAAGCTCTCAACATGTCCTCCAGAATCTGATTGACCCTCTCGGTCTGTCCATCGGTCTGCGGGTGAAAAGTTGTACTTAATTCCAACCCCGTTCCCAAAGTCTGGTGTAGTTGATGCCAAAACTCTGAGGTGAACTATGTTCCTCTATCTAATACAATGGTCCTTGGAACTCCGTGCAGACATACGATCCTGGTCATGTATATCTTGGACAACTTCGCACTGGTATATGTGGTTTTCACGGGGATAAAGTGAGCTAATTTGGTCAAGCGATCTACTAGTACCCAGATTGAGTCATATCCTGATTTGGTCCTGGGCAATCCGGTGATAAAGTCCATGCCAAGCTTATCCCACTTCCATTCGGGAATCGACATAGGCTTTAGCAATCCTGCTGGCTTCTGATGTTCCGCCTTTACTCTCTGGCATACATCACATACTGCTACATACTCGACAATATCCTTCTTCATTCCCGTCCCCCAGAAACGTTCCTTCAAATCCAAATACATCTCGGTGTTTCCGGGGTGTATCAAGTATGGCAAATCATGTGCTTCCTACAGTATCAACTTCCTGATCTCGGCATTGTTGGGCACATAGATTCGGTCTTCAAATCACAAGGTGTTGTATTCGTCCTCACAAAAACCCTTGGCTTTTCCTTCACTCATCTTCTCCTTTATCTCGGAAATCTCTTTGTCATCCTTCTGGGCTTCTCGTATCTTTCCCAACATTGTTGACTGAACCTCCAATGTTGCAACAAAACCTCTAGGAAATATCTCCAAGCAAAGCTCCCTGAGATCTTCTGCTAACTCCTTTGGCAATCCTGCCTTCACCAGGGTATTTGCATAACTCTTCCGGCTCAAAGCGTGTGCAACGACATTGGCCTTTCCGGGGTGATAGTGCAACTTCATATCATAATCCTTTATAAGCTCCAACGATCTCCTCTTTCTGAGGTTCAGCTCCTTCTGAGTGAAAATGTACTTCAAACTCTTGTGATCCGTGTACACATCACAACGATTTCCAATAAGGAAATGTCTCCAAGTTTTGAGCGCATGCACAACTGCTGCTTGCTCCAAACCATGCGTCGCATAATTCAACTCGTGCGGTCGAAGTTGACGAGTTGCATAATAAACAACTCTTCCATCCTGCATGAGTACTCCTCCAAGTCCTAAGCGTGAAGCGTCGCAATACACATGGAAATCCTTGCGTATATCTGGCAAAATCAGCACTTGGCTGTTGTCAACCATTTCTTCAACTCCTGGAAACTTTCTTTGCACTCTTCAGTCCAATGAAACTTTGTCTCTTTCTTCAACAACGTCGTCATCGGCTTTGCAATCTTGGAGAAACTCTCTATCAATCTCCGGTAATATCCCGCGAGTCCAAGAAAATTACGGATCTCTCCAACTGAAGTGGGTGCCAACTACTCAGTGACTACCTGCACTTTGACGGGGTCCACTGCTATACCTTCTCCTGATATAACATGCCCTAAGAATCCAACTTCCTTCAACCAAAACTCACATTTGCTAAACTTGGCATAAAACTGATGTTCTCTGAGCTTCTCCAGAACCAAACGCAAATGCTCCTCGTGTTTCTCTTTGTTCTTCGAGTACACCAATATACCATCAATGAATACCACGACAAACTTATCCAAGAACTCCATGAACACCTTATTCATCATACTCATGAAATAGGCAGGGGCATTAGTCAATCCAAATAACATAACCGTATACTCATATAGCCCATACCTTGTGGTGAAGGCTGTCTTAGGTATATCCTTCTCTCGGATCTTCAACTGGTGGTATCCTGATCGTAGATCGATCTTGGAGAATACTTTAGCTCCTTGAAGTTGGTCAAACAAATCATTGATCATCGTCAGTGGGTACTTATTCTTAATCGTCACTTCATTAAGTTCCCGATAATCAACGACCATCCTTCTTCTCGACCAAAAGCACTGGCGCTCCACAAGGTGATGAACTCCGGCGAATAAATCCTTTCTCCAATAACTCCTTAATCTGCTTCTTGATCTCCTCTAGATCATTTGCTGGCATCCGATACGGTCTCTTTGAAATGGGTTCGGTGCCAGGCAATAGCTCAATCAACAACTCAATATCTCTATCCGGTGGCATGCCTGGTATCTCTTCTGGAAACACATCCGGATAATCCTTTACTACGGGCACTTCCTCCTGAACAACTCTTTTGAGAGAATGTACTTGTGTCCTTCTAGGTGAATGCCTAGATACATACTTGATACTTTTTCCCTTCTGGGTAGTAAGCAGAATAGACCTACTGGCACAGTCGATGTACCCTCCATACATCGATAGCCAATCCATTCCTAGTATCACATCCAATCCTTGTGAATCCAGAACTATCAGGTCTGAGGGGAAAACATGTCGTCCAATGATCAATGGCATCTGAAAACATCCTTGATGTGCCATATACTCTGCTCCTGGAGAATTTACTAACATGGGAGTCTTAAGGACTTGGGTGGGCAACTTATGTCTATTTACGAATTCCCTTGAAATGTATGAATGTGATGCAACAGTATTGAAAAGAACTACTGCGGTAAATGACTTAACCAAAAACTTACAAGCAACTACATCGGGTTGCTCTTCAACCTCCTCCACGGTCACGTGGTTCACTTGTCCTTTGTTGAACGGGTTGGGCATCTTCCCGGTGCTTCCATTTTCGTTCCCATTCTTAGCTTCAAGGCACTCCGTGGCATAGTGTCCATTCTTCCCGCATTTGAAACAGGTAACGTGGCTTAAATCCCTCTTGGCGGGCGTCGATGGGGTAGGGCGGTTCTGATTATTGTTTGCTCCATTCCCATTCCCATTCTTGGAGCCATTGTGGTTGTGAGAACTTCCTCCATTATGGGTGTGGCTTCCATGGTTATGGGTGTATCCTCCCGAGTTCGGGGTGAAACGGGGCTTCTGCTGGGCTCCATAATTATTCCTTTGTTGTCCATACTTCCTCTTGCGACTCTCAATCTAATGCTGCTTCCCTTCAATCATAAGAGCTTTATCTACCAACTCCTGGTAGTTGTGGAAGGTTGCCACCATCAACTGTACGCTCATCTCATCATTCAGCCCTTCCATAAACCTCTCCTGCTTTGTGGCATCTGTGGCCACATCATCCGGGGCATAACGAGATAGAGTACTAAACTCATCTACGTACTAAGCCACTGTACAATTTCCTTGGTGCAAGTTGCGAAACTCTCACTTCTTCATGCTCATGGCTCCAGTTGAGACATGGGCAGTGCGAAAAGCTTGCTG
Organism: Secale cereale; assembly: GCA_902687465.1. Classification (NCBI taxonomy): domain Eukaryota; kingdom Viridiplantae; phylum Streptophyta; class Magnoliopsida; order Poales; family Poaceae; genus Secale; species Secale cereale. The sequence goes on from LR738711.1 coordinate 363,219,628, forward strand.
AAACTGATCCCAAGTGACATTGGCTACAGGGAAAGTGGCTGTGTAGTTCTCCCACCATGCTGTTGCTGGTCCAGCCAACTGATGTGCGGAAAAACGCACCTTCTCAGCATCTGTGCAATTGGCTGTGGTCAAATCCCTTCCGATCTTGCGCAGCCAGTCATCAGCAACTATTGGTTCAATGCTGCTAGCAAACACCGGTTGGTGCAACCTTATAAAACGTGTCAAGTTGTCCATGGGTGGTGGTGGTGGAGGGTTGTTGCTGTTGTTGTTCTGATTATTCTGATTGCTCTGGACAAGAAGTTGCATCAAAGTGTTCTGCTGCTGGATCAACTGAGTGAGCTCAGGGGGAAACTAAAATCCGGGCTCACGTCTCGGAGGCATCTGATGGGTGTAGAGGGAAGAGATTAGAATAGAAATGAGGTCTCAGAGAAATTCACTACCCTTATGCACATGAGACAAACACAATCATATCACACCAATAAATTTCAAGCAAGGGCTTACAAAGATTCTAACTGACGTTACAAAAGTGCTCTAAATTCTACTATATGGGGAAAAACTACTAGTCATAGGGTGGTCATCTAGAAATTTTGTTGGGCGGAAGATTCCATGATATCTGCTCTAGTTTCATTTTCATAGTCGTCATCACTATCATCGGGGTCTGAGTCCGTTTCGCCGATGATGATGTAGTCCTCAGAACGAATCTCCTTGGGTTCTTCTTCTTCTTCTTCTTCTTCTCCTAGTGCTGGATCTCCCATGAATACTCCTAGCTTCCTTGTCAAGTCATCATTCTTCTCCACAACTATTGTCATCTTCTCCTCGTATCCGTCGCGTGTATACTTGAGTTCCTCTTCTAGCTCCAAGTTCCTGGTTAGCGCCTTCTTCAAATCTATCATCCCTGCGCACATCTGGTGCTCCTATCGACGAATGTGCTGGTTTAACTCCCGGATGAACGCTGCAATGGACATGTCCTTCCGGGTGTTGATCATGTCCCATTGCTTGTCTCGGCGTCCACATATCTGGTAGATAGTGTCCTTCAGCTCCTGCATGTAGACTTCTCCAATACATCCCATGGTAATGTGGGCTGCCATACTCTTGCCTAGGCTCCAGGTTGGTGCATCAAAAGAAAACTCTATTGGTTCAGTGGATGGCGCGAAGATCCTTCCGGGAATTTGAACTTGAATACTCCATCGCTCCTCTTCTGGTAAAGTGTCGGTGTAGGTCCCAGTGAAGCTTGGTATTCCGATGTTCAGGTACCTAGTGACTTCCTTCAAGTGTCGTTCAAACGGTGTGTCTTCATCTGGTTGAGTGAACTTGTTCCTTGGGTCCACCATCCTAAAGAGTAGAAAATGGAGAGGAGTCAGAAATGAGTAGAGAAGAGTGACCTAGGGTTTATCTTAGTGGTCGTGTCCTACAGTCAGCGTGTGCTCTGATACCATCTTGTAGAGACCACGATCCGAATGGACCGAAGTCTCTGTGTTCTGTGTCATCCCTGGATCAGTAATGCGGACACAAACAATACTTGAAGGATTTATAAAAGAGTGGCAATCACACACTTATTACATCGAATGTCTCAAAAGATAACTTATTACAAAAGTCTATGGCATAAGGCCATCTAACAAAATAACACCGGAAGGCTTGGAAGATAAGTGAGTATCTCAACTCCAACGGCATAGCTGAGTGCATGACAAACGGCCTAGCACCTCTTACTCTTCATCTGAAAAGTCTGCAACGTAACATGTTGCAGCCCGAAACGGGTCAGCAGATGGAATATGCTGGCAAGATAACACAGTAGAGCGAGTACAGAATAAAGGCTAATACTATATGCATATTTGGCTGGTGGAGGCTCTAAGGTTAAGGTTTTTGCATAAAGCCAATTTTTCCCTACAACAAAGGAATACATTTTATTTTAACTATCATGGTAGTTGAAACATCATTCAGAAGGTACCTCCACCTCAATCCCAATTAAAGTAGTCATCATTAACCCAACAAATTAATTTTAGAGTGATGAGATCAACCAATAATTCAAGTACCAGATACTCAAAGTTGTCCATAACCAGGGACACGACTAATCATGATTAGTTTGTACACTCTACAGAGGTTAGTGCACTTTTCCCCACAAGACTTGATCTCCTCCGTTGGTTTTCTCGCACTGCATGGTGTTTGAGAAATGGATGACAGAGACACAGTCTTTCAGAAGCATTTAATCTTTACCCCGGGTGGACCGGTACACCTACTTTCCCCTACATCTGCTAGTCCACCACTGGAAGAGCTCACACAACGTACTCATACTATGCCAGAGCCCATAATGGCATTGTGGCTGCACACGGAAGTTTCTAGCATGAATAATTTTATGATCCCTTTTAGCCTGGGTGGCATTCCATAGGATAATCACACGGTTCCTCCGGGGTTTCCTAGGACAACACTGGATTCTCCACGTGCCCTACAACCAAACCACCCAGATGTGTATTCAAGTAGCCACCTTAAGTTGAACCATTAATTAACAACTCACATCTGTCATGGATTCTCTCAAACCCAAACCACGTCTACGAGCATAGCAGGGCAACCTAAGGATAACGTCGAATTAACTCCCAGGGGTTTGAAAATCATGCATGTAATAGGTTCTACCTCAATCTACTTCCCAGACCCACAAGTTAAAAGATGCTACTCATGCAATGTGTGAGAGTTTGATCTAATGCAGAAAAACTGGGTAATAAAGGGTATGATCAAAGTGTTACTTGCCTTGCTGATGATTCGCAAAACCTAGAGACTCGTAGTAGCACGCTTCGCACTCCAGGAATTGTATTGCAAGCAAACAATAGCATACATAAGCAATCAAGAAAAGATGCACAGATAAAACTCCAAATAAGAAGATCTAACTAGAAAGTTCAATTTAAGATTTCCAGTTTGCAAAAAGAATCAAATCAAACGGAGCAACGAAACTCAAACTGCAAAAGAAACAAGATCCGTTTACTAGATTGATCTAAATTCAAATTTTTACAGTAGCAAAACCTTGTTCAAGTTGGTTAAACAGAAAGAGGGCTTCGAGACAAAGATCTGGGCGTTTGAATCGCCTGATTCCGACTCTCGAGAAAAAAGAAAAACTAAAAACAAGATCAGGGCAGAAATCGAGATCGAAAATAATCGCGGAAAACCCCCAAAAAAGAAAACTGACGAATAGGCTAACAAACGAACGTTCTCTGTCTGTGACTAACGGGCGAACCGCGTTCATTAAAATGAACGTACGGGTGAACGTCCGCTATTTAACTAAACAAAAAAACCGAACCGATCTATTAAAAAACGGATCTAGGGTTTCGAAATAAAACCAAACGGTTTTCTAAAAAAAGGTGACTACCTTGGGAAACAAAACAGCGGCGGCGGCGGTCTCTGGCGATGGCGGTGGCGGTCTCCGGCGGCGGCGGTGTAGCGGCGCGGCGGCGGCGGGGCAGCGACAGGATTGCAGCGGCGCGACGGGGGCTGGCGGCTGGTGGCGGTGGCGGCCTCGGGGCGCGGGCATGACGGCTAAGGTTTGGGGCGGCGGGGCTATCGGGATGGCGGCCTCAGGGCGCGGGTGCGACGGCTAGGGTTTGGGGCGGCGGGGATGTCGGGCTGGCGGCTCGGGCCTCGGTCTTATAAAGGCCGGCCGGGATGAAGAGTCCGGGTCGGTTATGGCCCGTAGGTCGGTGCACTTTTTTTTAAACAGTCCTCACGCACTAAAACAGGCGAAAACAAATACTAAATGGACTCCAAAAATTCCGAATAAATTTTCACCGTCCTATAATAAAATTTAGGACAAAGTGAACATTTTTCGCTGACCTAAATGTAATCTTGAAAAACACGCATTTTTCCTATGCAAATAAAATCATAAATAAATCTGGATAAAAACCAAAAGTGATTTTAATATTTTCCTCCAATATTTCTTTTATTCTGGAGAAGTCATATTATCTCTGCTCATATATTTTTTTAATAAATATTTTTAGAAGAGAAAAATAAATAAAATCAAAGTGATCACCGTACCGGTATTTGAGAAAATTCAGACACGAAAACGGTAAAATCCCCAACTCTCTCCGTGGGTCCTTGAGTTGCTTAGAATTTTCGAGGATCACCATGCACAAATGCAATAAAATATGCAATGCAATATGATCTATGTATAACATTCCAAATTGAAAATTTGGGATGTTACAATATAATGATGTGTGCTTGAGGAACAACCACGAGTAAGACAACATTACGAACATCATTGGCTCTGATTCGATTTGGCGATAACCCATACTCAAATCAAACTTTTGACAAGACAATGGATCCAACAACTGATCACAAGGATTAATCGATGAAGATACCATCTTTCTTCAACAAACATACAAACACAAGGATATCCCGTTGGCAATTAACTAAGCGGGACGAGATTTCAACTTCCAACTCTCCAAGTTGTTGTTTAGCTCAAACAACTAGTTCAGGGGTACCCACCCTGAATCTTGGATAAAGGGTGGTATAGAGAAAACCAACACCACCACGAGCTCAACATAGCGGTCAGGGAACAACCTGGTAATACTTCTGAGAAGATAATCGAAAATCATGAACCACCGATATGCTACTAAGCTCGAGAACAACCTTGCTTTTCAGGAAAAGACGATAAGATCAAAAGAGTGAGGGATTGACAAAATCCTAACTCATTGATCAAAGAGTGCACCTTGGAAAATGGACTAGGTATAACGATGAATCTTAGAATAATGATTCAGTAACCAACATGCTAAGAATGAGATTATCTTCCATTAACTACCAAGCAACAACGTTGCTAGGAATATTGATTTCGCTCATCATGATCCACTTGTCAGTATTCCACTTACAATAACACAGAGACCGAGGAATGAATAATAATGGCGAGAAATATCATTGTATCAAGAGTTCATAGGAGGTGGTGCAATTCCCATGACGTTCTTGACATAAATATGATAATATTCCAAGGTAGAACAGATTAGAAGCTGGATTGGTATTCATCATCTGCGGAGTACAATTACTTAGACCCAATCCTGGATATGGATAAGGTATTGGAGTTTGTTTCTCCTATCATTCTGAAATAGAATGGATTGATGGACCACAATAGTAACAGGCATCGATGAACATAAATGCACACATGCCCTTGACTATCAACTAATAGACGAAGGCCGCAATACAACTAAAGAGGAACAACTCAAAGGAACATAAGATTTTATGAGTTGTGAATGCATGGATTAGCATGTCGAACAAGTTCAACATATTTCTCCCGGATAACCCATGCAGAAAGGTAGGATTGGTAGAGTTACACTATAAAATGGAGAACTCATCAAGAGCGCTCTGCTTGTGATCTTTTGGTTCATAGAACTTATGCCAAGGATGGTTCATGGTGTTGGAAGAATGATACACCACGGACCTCGAAGACTATCACAGACGTTACTAATATCCTAAAGGGACGAGCGACTATCAATAGAGATTAAGTAGAGTGAATCTTGGATTCAAGAACCCAAAGGTAGAATACCTACTAACTAAATGGCATCACGAGATGCTTTCGAGAATGATGGCAAGAATCATCACACTGCGAATATAAAGCATTGCTAGATTACTGGGTGATTGTCTAATACACCTAGGTTCATAATAATAGCTCGAACATATATGTCGAGGCAATGGAGTACCTCCGCTCAGCAATTAGTGTGGTTAATCTGGCCTAAAAGGACATCGGGACATGGAGGAAAGATTTGCAAATGCATCAGATTGTTTACAAACCTGGGATGACTCGGATAGCATAACAACTATAAATGCATGAAAAACATTTGAGACATCCTGCAAAAATGGTGGCATAACCACTTAACCTCACAATATCAAGGTTCCGAGATCAACTGTCAACATACAGAAGTAGTAGGAACTGAACTGAGGGTTGAATCCACGAGCAGCATGATCCTGATAGTTTGATGACAAGCCTAGTTCTTAATCCCCGTGGAAAGAAGAGGGTTACTCAGATCAGAAGGACATAAGGTAAAGGAGTAAAGAGAGCCCTACATTCCCTTCCACAATTAATTCCCTTATATAAATAAAGAATTTCTAGACATGAGTTCGACCAGTTTGGCTTGGTAATCCTACATGGAGTCAGACTCTGATACCAAAGCTGTCGGGACCCCGATCCTAACTCACACAAGTCTAGCATATAACACGTCACTTTGCGGCCTCACGCGTGGTATCCCCACGGGTGTAACTTTACCTGGCCCGGGACCGTTTGTGCATTTTGGCTCACGTATATGATAGTGTCGCTAGCATCCATATGACAAAGAACCCGGGCTGACATGACTAGTCATTAACACTAGGTGCCACAAACTTACAAGGACATGCATACATGACCCATCAATGCATGTGTCGGTCAGCAGCGAGTGTTGCCGGGCTGTAGCAAGCTAACAGGACTCCGGTATACACCGCGTGATATTTCCTTGGAAGGGACAAGCATAGGAGCAAAGAAGGACACATGCCGGTCAATCCATGTGTTCCGGAGCAGTAGCGAGCTACCAAGGCTTAGTGGAAGCACTAGGAGGCATTTCCCCATAAGGAAGGCTACCAAGACCAAACAACTAGGTGTCGGATCCGACACATACCAATACACGCTACACATACGCATAACATGCACAATATGTGTAGATACAACATGGCATCACAACATAACTCAACAACTCGTATGGATAAAGGCCCAGAAGAGCCGTCATAGCATTTATTACAAAGAGGGGTCACATGACCCAACATACAAAGTCATACAAGCAACGAAAGCATAAACATGTCTAAGTACAGACATCTGCAAAGGAAGAAGCCTATAAAGCCTGACTATCTACAAGACCCTCCCAAGGGTACAAGATCGTAGCTAAGATTACAATCTAAACGTCGTAGTCCACGCGGAACCACTAGTGAGACTGAAGTCTCTCTGCAAAACATAAATTAAGAAAACGTGAGTACAAATGTACTCAGCAAGAGTTACGTGAGAACTAGCTACATATGCATCAGTATCAACAAAGGGGTAGTGGAGTTTAACTGCACCAAGACAGCTTGACTTAGTGGCTATCATGTACTACGGCTGCTCGTAACTCTTTTGAGGTGGTGCACACGTGTCCACATATTCACCATATCAATACACCACTATGGATACGCTCCCGCCTCCCTACGAGAAGGCCATCCATAGCACTCACACTTATCTTGTGCATTTTAGAGTATCCACTTTCACTTGTCTATGAACTGCATAGGTAACCCAGTAGTCCATTATCGCAGACGCGGCTATTCGAATAGATCATATTACCCTATAGGGGTGTACTTCTTCACACACGCTCTCACCACGTATCGCCGTTTACATGACATGTACCCGACAACCTTCAAGCGGAAGCCCGGCGAGGGTGCCGGCCATGACTTGACTAACCACACAAGTCTCTGGTCCAGGTTTATCGCATATTTGACTTCCATCCACAAGGATGTCCGGCAGAGATTTCGATCACGGCCCCAAACGATGTATGCAGGGTTCCCGAGGCACCAAACATGCATCTTGGTACACCGGACCATGGTGTATCTTCCGCATCATAGCCCACCCCTAGGTTCAGCGCTACGCACAGCCTCCAATACATATCCTGCAAACATCAGAAACTAGTTGCAACTCCTGGACAATGTGTGGAGCTTGGAGTGCCCGGAGCACAATGTGTGGTAGTAACTGTCTTGGATCACAAACACAGAACTCGTTTCCTCAGGACGGTCCCAATGAGACAACCCACCAAGTACTCCTACATGGCCTCTCATCACTACCTTTACCAAATCGTGTTCACACACTTACCTCTCAATAGTAGGACATGTTCACCTCCTTTCCAATCCGTCCCAGATGAATCAGACCTGATACAACTCTAAACATAGCAGGCATAACAAGCAGGCATGAATGAGTAGGCACATCATGGCTCAAAGAACTCTTATTCAGGCTAGTGGGTTTCAACTATTTAATGTGGCAATGACAGGTCATGTAGATGAAAGAGGGGTTAGCTACCGCAACAAATAGCAGTTGAAACATTCTTGTCCTAATGAAGTAAAAGAGAGCAAGAGCGAGAGGGTGGTATTTTTATCAGAATGTTCAATTGGGGTTGCTTGCCTGGCACTTCTGAAGATGATAAAGCTCTTCATCCATGTCAACGACCACATCTTTGGAACGTCTGCTACCGAGAGGGAACAAGCACCGGCAAACAGAGAAGGAACACAATAAGTGCAATGCAACATTATGATGCATGATCATGTCATAGAAATATGCTTTGATTTGGGCTAATGCAATTTACTAAAGGATTAAATGAAGTTGATTTGAACCAAGTGTTCAAATTTAAACTCCATATAAATCATTTCAAATGCCATTGATTTAATTTGTCCAATTCATAAACTATAAGTTGTTCCAACTTGCATGAAAATGCCATAAATAGATTCCTCATATTTTACTGATCATTTTCATATATAAATTATTTCATTTGGAGTTACGGTTGATTTTCTATGATTTTTAGATGTTTAAGAGATTTTCCAGATCAAACCTGACCTGTGGGTCCAACACGCCAGTGTAATAGGCCAGGACTAGAGGGTGACCAGTGGGGTGAGGTCAACATTGATGTGGCAGGGTCAAACTAACGTGTGGGGCTGGATGGACTAATCTAAACTAAGCAAGAAATAAATCCCGACTAAATTAGGGCCTGGGGCCCATATGTCAGTGAGAGAGGGGGTTAATTAGCGGGGTCATCAGTGCTAATGACATCGCCACGTCAGATACGTCGGCAATAAGTCGCCGGTGACCACGGAACATGGAGGTGAGCTTCGGAAATCACCGTCCGGTGACGGTTTGGCGCGCGACTAGGCTCTGTAGAAATCTTGGAGTGCTCCACGTCTACTGGTGCAGGAAGAAGAAGCTCTGGTGGCCTAAGTCAACGGTGGAAGTGACTTGCGGGGCGGGCGGAGTTCGGGAGTCGACCGAGTTGATGTTGTGGTGCACGAGGGGAGAAGATTGTGATTGCTGTGGGCTCCTAGAGGTGCGGTGAGCGCGAAGCAGTGCTTGGATGCGTGTTTCGGCCATGGTGGCCACGACGGCGACATGGCCGGTGGACCACAGCTTCGGACCGAGGCGGGGCTGCACCTAGAGAACGCGGAGAGGCGGGGGAGAGGGGGAGTCGAAGCGGGCGCTCACAGGGAGGCTGCAGGGTAGCTCAATGGGCTCGGGGACGACCTCTAGCGTGCGACCGACGGAGACAGCCGACGAGCATATGCGGTGGTGGCGAGCTCGAAGGCGACGGAGTAGGCCATCCGGTGTTGCGTGGCTTGGAAAAGATGGCATAGGGTTTGGAGGCAGAGCTAAGGGACAAGTCGAGGGAGCTCGGGGAGCACAGTGGTTATGGTTCGACGGCGGCGATGGTGCGCTCGGGTGCGTACGAGATAGAGAGACAGAGGAGGGGGGAGCTTGAGGGAGACTGAGAGGGGTCCAGGGGTGCGTGTCGACATCTAGGGCGACAAGGCTTAGGCAGGCTACCTGGAGGTGGTCGGGCGCGTGGCTGCACACGTCGAGTGTGTGCCCTTGTCCTCCTGGCGCGAGGAAGGGGACGACTGGCAGGGGCTAGTGGACTGGGCTGGCTTGCTGGGCCAGAATAGCTGGGCCGCTATTTAAGGCCAGGTAAAACCCTTTTCCCTTTTGTTTCAGTTTTCTATTTCTTTTATCTTGTTTTGATTTGATTTCAAACCAAACCAATTTATAAACTTTTGAAAATTTATATGTGGATTTAATGGACAGAACCAAAACCACATACTAAATTTCAACATATTTGAACTCGTATCCTAAATATTATGGATATAAATCCAACTCAAATAATTATTGATTTAAATTCAAAGTCCCATAATATTTCTTAAAAATGTTCATTGTTTTTGGTTTGGGTCAACGCCCTTGACAAAAATAGCAAACATCAATGAAGAGATTTTTGGAAACATTGAATCATATTTCTAGGGTTCTTGCCGTTTATTAAAATTTCCGAGGCTTGATTATTCCTCAATTCTATTTCATTTGAATTAAACCTTGATGCATGATGCAGTCCAGTTCAACTAATTACAAACAGTATTCTAGGGCCGTGACACTCCAACATCGCCCCGGCAGGCCTGCCGGGGGCTCATGGAGGCAAACCACCACCTCACATTGACGTCTGTCGTCAACAAGTGTGGTGTTAAGACCCTCAAGGGCTCAGTGGCAGCCCCCTCGCACATGGTAGCCATTCCCTACAGAAATAGCCCGCAAACGACACCCGTCCAACAACGTGTCAACCAAGAAGGCGCGAAGCTCGCGAAACAGCCCGGCAAGGCCGGCCGGGCGAGCATTCATGTGGCATTGAGCAGTGCATTTAATGCGCTCTGTCAGCTTGCAGAGTTAGGTATGATAGCAACGTTTGCTATCTAATCAGCCTAGAAAGACTAATTTGCCACTATGCTGACCCCTTAATCTATAAAAGGAGGCCCATGGCAACCGTAGAGAGGATTCGGCCGTTCAAACCCCCACAATGATACGCGCGGGCAAGAGCACTGTGATCATTTCCATGATTCCACCATCAATCCAGCAAAGCAGGAGTAGGGTTTTACACCTTGTGGCGAACAAACCTGGGTACAAACTTCTCGTGTGATCTCTGTCGTGCCACACCACGCTCTCCGCTCTTTGCGCAACGTGTCCATCCCCCCGCCGAACCAAAAAGGGACCTCAGTCCCATAAGTGGCCATGGTTTTCCCACGACATCAACAATGTATAGGTCACCTCTACGAATGCCGGTAAAGACCATGTTATGATTATCTCTACGAAATACTTGGCAATCAACATGAGTAAATAGAACATTCAAGTAAAAATCAGCTAATCTAGATATCAAATGAAGATTGTAACCAAGAGATTCAACAAGCATGACATTTTTGATTGATCTATCAACTTACTAAGGCTAGCAACTTTATCCTTAGAGTTGTCACCAAAGGTAACATACTTTCGTGTAACATCATTTCTTGCAAGCTCATCAAACATGTTCTTATATCCGGTCATATGATCTGTGCATCCGCTATCAAGAACCCATTCCTTTCCTATGGCTGCGTAACCACGAAGATTGGCCATAGGACCAAAGTGTCTCATTGACTCATCAAGATCAACATCACTATCTTCACTTTCGTCATAATATCCATGCTCAACATCATCATCTTCAGTGTGATCATCAGCTACGACAAGTGATTCATTAGAATTTCGATAATGACAATGTTCAAGTTTATGAGTTAAAATAGCTTCCGCAATAATGTGACTAATGATTCCAATGTCACACTTAGCACGCATAAGATCACGTAGCTCAAATAAGCATTCATCAAACTTAGGATCACTAGGCTTCATCTTTTGAAAAGTAATGTATTTTTAAAGAATCCTATCTAGACTTTTCAGGGAATAGTTAGGAAAGCTTTCTTCAAGAAATTTCCTTATAGTGTAAGCACATTCTAAGTAAGGAAATTCTCTAAGCAAGTAGTTCGGTAAATCTCTAACAATAAGATTGATAGTTGTAGTGTTCCAAACCATGTCAAGATACACATCGGGGGTAAAATGCATAGGATCAATAGCAGGCACATAAGGGCGAAGAATATACTTGTTCAAATGATATTCATTGAAGATATCAAGCATGCCATTTTCCATTCCCTATAAAACTGCCCTTCAAGGATAGGCACTCTACGTCTCATACTCCCAATCGTAGACTCATCCATCTTCCTCCAATTGTGATTAAACCAAAGCAATGGAGACCAAAGCTCTAATCCCAATTGAAAGGATCGAAGCAGAGGTGTTGATGACCCACAACCGTAAGGGATCTATTGCAGCGTTTTCGATAAGTAAGAGTGTCGAACCCAACGAGGAGCAGAAGGTATTGATAAGTGATTCTGAGCAAGGAATAACTGCAAGCACTGAAAGATAACTTTTTAGGGGTTTTCTTGATATAAGCAACAGGAAAGTAAAAGCGAGCAAAGTAAAAGGCACTGGAGAGTAACAAGTGGCCCAATCCTTTCGGAGCAAAGGAGAGGCCTAGCAACTGAACTTATAAAGGCTAAAGTGTTCTTGAGGAAACACGGGAGAGGTAGTCATGTGCTTTCGCCATATTCCGTATCGGTACTATGTGATGCGTTGATAAGTGTTGAGTGGGTGGATCTATGCCAGTACACCCTCTAGACTAAGATGAGTGCACTCTTATGATTAAACACCTTGCAAGCATCCGCAAATACAAGATAGTATTTAAGGCAAAATCCTAACCATAGCAATACGATCGATGATCCATTGTTCCCTTGTGCAAAAGCGTGCGAACTGGGGTTCAGGTTTCTATCACTCCGGCAACCCACCGTAAGCATTCTTTGTACACAATGTATTCCCCTAGGTCCTTAATAAGGCGAAGTGTTGAGTGTTCGACTCACACAACACCACTAGGAAAATAACAACACAACTTAAGTATCAAACAACACATATTACTTCAACACATATGACTACTAACAACAAGACTTCTCCCATGTCCTCAAGAACTAAAGTAACTACTCACAAGACATAAAAGAGATCATGATCAATGGAGATAGATGGATGATAAACAATCTGGACACAATGATATTTCTCCAACAAAACTCAATAGCATTCACCACAAAGTAGTAATCAACACCGATAGAGTAGAGAGGATAGATAGTACGGATTACAACACAAGTTGCAATTGTGAGATGAGATTGGATGAATATGGAGATGGTGCTGATGTTGGGGATGATGTTGATGATGATCTCGATGATGCCCGTGACGATGGTGATGACGATGGCAATGATCTTCCCTTCCGGGAGGTGATCTCCCCGGTGGAATCTGCCCGATGGCTTTTCTTCTCTGTAGGTTTCCGCCACGGAGCGGCGGCGGAACTCCGTAAACTCTCCCCCTTTTAGGGTTTCTGGATGACGAGGAGTATATAGGCCAGAGGGGGGAGCCTGGAGTGGTCCAAGGGCTCCAGGCGCCCTCCCGGCACGGCCAGGGTGGGGGCCGCGCCAGGTGGCCGCCTGGGCACCCTGTGGCCCCCCTCTGGTTGCTCTTTTGCGTATCTTCGTGATCCTTATGGAAAATACCCTCCATGGATTTTCAGGTAATTTGGAGGTATTCTTCTTCAGCAACTCAGCGTCCACTTTTTACCGCTGAATCCTGCGTCTGCTGCTTCGGCACCGGAAAGTTGCAAACTGTGTAAAATAGGCCAAAACAGCATAAGAACATCATCGTAATGTGAAATATATCAATGAATAAGGATGAATTACGATATATAATAGTGATGCATTTTGGACGTATCAACACCCCCAATCTTAGACCTCGCTTGTCCCTAAGCGAATAATGAGCTTGGTAAACCTGTCCACAAGTTTAGAGAATGAAGTGTCGATAAATAGAATACGGACAAGAAGCATCACAGTTTCTTCACCATACTCAAATATCCTCAACAACAATCTTCAACTCATAAGGCCCTTATAAAAGAGTGGTAACACTTATAATCGAAAGTAGGGCTAAGGAAACTCATCAAGTCATGGCAAACATGTCCTTTGGTCAAAGAACAACTAATAGCTTTTACTTTTGCTCGTTCTCTTTATGTTTTGGTGAGATTAATTGAAGCTTTTGAAAGAACATGTTATTAGGCAAGAAGTGAAAGTGTTAACACAAAGGAAGATGTTTGCTTTAGCTGGGCTTGACAAACAACTTACTTATCAAATGATAATGTCAACAAGGATATGGTATGAAAAATCTTAATGCAACTTTATATGAATGAATCCTCGTCAACATCAAATGTCTGCTCTCTTTAAGAATAGAAGGAAGTAGGAATAACTGACTCAACCTAAAACTAAGAGATAGGCCCTGCTCTAGGGAAGTAGGGAAAACTCATGTGCTATCCTTAAATCAAACAGAATGAAAACAAGTTTTGAGAGGTGCATGATTTGTAAATGAATGCTAATAGATAACTCAATTACTTCTCAAACTGGACAAGTTTCGAGGAACGGCTCCCGCACGGGGACGATCACATCCCCTTAATGTCCTTTTTTTATCACTGCCAAAAGTTTTCTGATTTCTCATGAACAAAGCGTGAAGGAGGGTTTGTTTGTTGTATTATCTTTTATGAGCCGGGCGCACTGATGCCATTTCCTCCTCGTATTAGGGGTTTGCAGATTTGACATGCAATCCCGGGGTAAAACTTGTCCAACTTAAAAAGATCATGAATTAACTACTACTTCCTCATGAGCTAAAACAGGGGCACAAAATAGAAGATTTTGAACATTTAAGGATATCACATAAATTCTATACTTTAGGAGGTGGTAGTGGAATACCACGAATAGGAAGGTATGGTGGACTCATATGGAAGGTATTGGTTTAAGGGTATGGATGCACAAGCAGAATTCCGCTTAGTACAGAGTTTAGGCTAGCAAAGGCTTTGAGAGAACAGACAATTGATGATGACTAAGATGCAAAGCAATATAAAGCATAAACATTAAAATAAGCATAACACATCAAGTTGTCTTCCTTGTCAGCATAACACTTCAAGCATAATAACATAAAGGTTTTGGCTATGTCGCTACTTTAAGAAAATCATGCTAGTTGTTATGACCAAAGCTATGTTTGCCAAGATTAAATAAAGTTTTCAAAGCCATACCTGATATAAGGTCAATACTCCCCATAAGAATCATCATATAAGGTCGATTGCGTGAAGAGAATACCGAGTGCAGCAAAGGAACCAATAGACTTCTCATTAATATTCCATCATAGACGACTCCACACTCACGGATACAATCTCTCCACAGAAGGAGTGATAGACCTCAATGCACACACCTACTTCATATAATAACCTCCCTAGACATGATACGACTCTACTTGACTCTAAAAGACAAAAGATAAAGATAAAGATACCGGGCACTCCCCCATGCTTGGAACAAGCCAAGGGGATGCCATTACCCAAGGAGATTTCACTCCTCATTCTTGTTGACGTTGATCACATAGTCCTCGGCGAAGCGCTTCCATGGAAGGGGTTCTCCAGTCTCATATGAGAAGTTTGTCTCCTAAATCCTGCATGCAGCACCCATACCCATGCGCATAAACCTTAGTTCATACTGTAATGCCCAGGATGGGACTATACCTCCTACGTGTCGAGGCACGACTTAAAGGTATAAGCCCATCCTAGAATGATCTCAAGTTTGGTATCTTTGCACGACTCATGTAAAAGAGGGATTAAATGCAAAAGGAGATAGTTGGCTTACACTCGCCACTTCACACAATACAATACATAAGCAATACATCATTCAAAAACATCACAACCCGACTACGGGTGAAGATCCAAAAGAAAGATACCAAAACAACATAAAGCCACAGGCCAAGATCGAATCCTAGTAGAAACCACTACTGAACATCGAAACGTCACAAGCAAACGGTCAAACTCTTCAACAAGCTCCTGGTGAAGAACTGGAACCAGCTCCTGCATCAAACTCGGCTGAACCTGCATCTGGTGTGGTGAAGTAACTGTGAGCCACAGAGGACTCAGCAATCCCGTTCCCGGGTAACAAGACTATTTAAGCCTTGGGTGAGGACAAGGCTGAAGAAAGAATAAGAGGTGAAGGAACAAACAAGAGTCTGCAGCAGCAACTAGCACTAACTTACGTAAAAGAGAGCGAGAAGAGAAGTGCATCGGTCGAAAGATGATCAAGAAGTGATCCTAACTAAAGCCGGTCAAACATAACCCCACCGTGTTCAACTCCCGAATCCCTATTCGGAAATTGACAGTCACGGTACACACGCTGGTAGTGTATTGGAACATTGTGTCAAGTTATGTACAACCGGAATTAACAAGCTCCCATCTGCCACATAACCGCGGGCACGGCTTTCGAAAGTTCAAACCCTGCAGGGGTGTTCCAACTTGACCCATTACAAGCCCACGATCCGCGGAGTCGCAACTCCATAGGTGGGAAGACCCGAGTATTCTCGGAATCCCGTGCTCAAGTTAAACCGAACTAAGGTAAGGCTAATCCAGCAAATCCTCCCGGCGTGTCGACACCCTGATAGTAGCCGCGCGTATCTAAGTCTCAGGACACGACCGGATGGGTGATGCTACAGGACCCAAACCTCGAGTTTCCCCGTGGTGGTTCCCGCAGGACCCCCGTTTGGGACCAACACCATCGGCACTGGCCCCCCCTGCTATGTAGAAATAAAGGATCCTCGAGGGAGCGACCCTCTATGCAAATTTAATTAATTAATTAAGTTGTTATTATGAGGCAAATAGTACCAAATGTTGGGACTTGCTGGAAAAGACTTAGCACTTAGCGGTTTATCAAGGGGGTCCCATACACCCCAACCGTGTTAGGAACGCAAAATCAAGGAACATAACACCGGTTTATACGGTTCCTAACGGCATGAGTGGAACAAAACACCAAGCAAAAGGCTTAGCCTTCCACCCTGCCAGTATATAGGTGATTTCATTTAAGCATTTATATAGTGTGATATAACCCAACCAAACTTCAACATGAAGCAAGCATCTTCGATCTTCACCTGCAACTAACAATGCTATAAGAAGGGCTGAGCGAAGCATACTTAGCCAAGCAACGGTTTGCATAGGTAGGGTGGTTAAACATGGCAATGGTTACAAGTAGGAGGCTGACAAGAAGACATGGGCATCGAGGCAAAACTAATGATCGAGACTACTAGCAATAGGCAAAAATAGTAATGGTATCCGGGTTCGGTCATCTTGCCTGGGAATCCACAAGGGAGAAGAACTGAACCAAGAAGAAGACGGAGCAACAGACTAGCGGATCCTCACAACTCCGGAACGAAACCGAAGCTAACAAGAGAAGCAACCGGAAAGAAGCAAACAACACGGTAAACACACAAGCATTAACATGGCATACGATGCACAAGCAAGCATGATGCATGTCCGATTTAATTATGCATGGCATGGCAAAGTGCACAAACAAATACTACAAGTTAAGTGGAGATCAATATGCAACGAGTTGCATATTGACGAAACACCACGTTTAATTATTTAGTTGACTCTCAGTTATTTACAAGACAAGATTAAATGTTTTTAACATGGCAAGAGGTGAAGCATAATAAAACTACACTATTAAGACATTTTAAATGAGGCCGGAGAATAACAACAACATATCCGGAAAAATCCTCATGAGCATGTTTAGCGATTATAAGCAAACAACAATTAAACATTCTCATGTTGTTATCATGATGCGGATGACATGATTAAGTTTTATGCAAGTTTTTGTTAAAGGTTGACAATTAACAAGATATGAAGCATTTGTCACCGTGGTGGAAGAAAGGGTGCCACGGCCACGATTCCGAAAAATGATGCAACGCATCATATCGGTTCCGGTATCTCGTTGAGAGACCGGTGCAAAAGGTGACGAAGCGAGTCAAACGAGATGAAAGGGGTGGGGTGATCCCGTTGCCGGGTTCCCACGAGTCGGTGGCGAGGCAACCGAGGAACATGACAAAAGGGACGAAACGGACACGGTGCACACACGGGAAACATTTCATACAACACAAGCAAGCATGCATCACACGGGTCATCGACGGGGTTATACCTTCGGAACCATCGTTCTCGGAGGGGTTCGAGGTCGTAGTGGAAGAAGTCGTTCACGGCCGTAGAGCGAAGTAGGCGTTCACGTTTCCGAAGTGGAAGTAGTCGTTCCGTAGAGGTACTTGGCGCCTCGGTAGTCGTTCACGGGGCGACGGTAGTGGTACACGGCGACGGTAGACGAACTCGTTCGTAGATGTACTTGGCGCATCCGTCTTTTCCGGGCGACGGTAGTGGTACACGCGACGGAAGTCGTTCGGGTCGTCGTGGTACTTGTCGGTCATGTAGTCGTACACGGATGTAGTGGTACTTGGCGTTTCCGGGCGTCGGTAGTCGTACTTGTCATGGCGTTGGACGTAGGGGTACTCGACGCATCGTCGTGGTACTTGGGATCTTGTTATTGCGACGGTAGGGGTACATGTTATGTAGTGCTCCAGTCATTGTACACGGGTCCTCTGTCAAGCTCAACAACACGAAGCAACAAAACAAAAACAAAAACAAAATACACAGCGCAAGGCAGCAAAGGGGTCAGCGACTTGGGGACGGCGCACGTCGAGGCGCCGATGGAGCTGGCCGGCGGCGGAACTGGCGCAGGAGAGGCCTGGAGCTGCTGCAGCCTCGAACCGGCGCCCTGGAGACGCGGGCTGCTGGAGAGGACGGCTCGCGGTCGAGGCGGAGAGCAAGTGCGACGGGGCCGCGCTGGAACGGAGGGAGGCCGCAAGCTCGTCGCTCGGGGGCGCGGTCCTGGCGACGGAGGCCAGAGGGGAGGACGCCGCTGCGGATCCTGGCCGGAGGGGAGAAGGCCGCAGGGCGGACGGCGCTGGATTCCCGCGGCGACGGCGGCTGCTGGAGGAAGGAGGCCATGGCGCTCGGGAGGCGCTCGGCTTGGGGGCGGTCGCCGGCTGCTGGCCGGGACACTGGAGAGGGAGGCCGCGGTGCACACAGGAGATGGCGCCTCGGGGCTTCGTCCTGGGGCGAAGGGAGGGACCGCGCCGGAGGGTCGCGGCCTCAGGGCGGAGGGGCGCCTGGCTTCGCGTCGCTAGGGAGGAGGGAGCCAGCAGGCTCGAGGGAGAGAGGGAGGCTGCCGATGGGATCGGGCAGAGCGAGGGAGAAGGGGAGGTCGAGGCGCACCGGGCGAGAGGGACGAGCGGGTTCGAGAGGGATGAGTGCGGCGGCGCTGAGGGAAAGAAGGAGAGCGAGCGAGCGCTGCTCGGTCGAGCTAGGGTTAGGAAGGGGGTTTGGGCCAAGGGGAATGGGCCTGAAGGCCGGCGGCCTGGGCCAGAAGGTGGCTGCGGCTGGAGAGAGGGAAAGGAGGAGGCTGTGGCCTGAGCCCTCTTCCTTTTAACTGTTTTTTTTTTGCAGAAAAAAAAAACAAAAGAGAGATAAAGAGAAAGAGGAGGACGGTTAGGGAAAAGATAACACAATGATAATTTTTCTCGGGCTCATAAAAATAAGCACGACCGGAGAAAAATAAGAAAGGCATGAACGGAAAAATAATTCAAACATATTTGAATATAATTCAAATAGGTTTGAACTAAGACGAGATTATTGAAGTGTCCAAAACTGTCCGGAATTTTGGAGGAGCCTCGAAAATAACGGAAAAGAATTAAGACAAGGTTTAGAAGGTGAAACTCGAAGTGAAAAGACAATGGGGAATTATGCAAGTGTGTTGCGGTTAATTCCAACGAATGGAATATTTATTAATATAGCTCCATAATTATTAGGAGGCTTTTATATGTTATAAAGAGAAGTCACCTTCCCTCGATTTAAATGGACCGAAGGTACACACGAATTATTAGGTTGAGATGCAAAAATTAAAATGACATGATGGCATGATGACATGATGCAATGCAAAAATAAATAACACAAGCTCAAAAGAAACACACGGGCAACCCGGAACATCTGGAATCTTCGGGAAGCTTCTGGAATCTTCTGGGACGTCGGTCTCGGGCGTCACAACTCTCCCACACTAACAGAGGATCTCGACCCGAGATCCTAGAGATATCACCGGGTAAAAACGGAAGAGGAAGAGGTAAAACAAAGTTGCTCCTTTGACAGACGAGTGAAACCAAGAACCTTGAAAGGTTAAACAAGTTGAAAGAAGAAAACAACGGAGATGAACGAAGTTAAGAGCACTCCGGTAAAGGAGGAACAAGGAACATAACAAGAACCTTGTAGGTTGAAGACATGAAACAAGAGCTCACGGACCAAAAGAATAAGAAACCGCAATGGTATAGCCAAGGAATAAGAATGACAGAATTTGGACAGCACTCCGTCTGAAAAAGGAAGAAATTAACAAGAACTTGAGGAGATGGAATGATATTTGATGAAATCAACAACACACAGCCTCCGGAACAAATAAAAGAATGGCACAAGGGGTAAGAAAGATTCAGACAACACTCTGGTTGGAAAGAGAGGCAAACTAGATAAGATGAGAGAACTTGAATGAAGAAAACAACACTCCGGTTAAAAGACAAGCAAGGAAGACTATGATCTTGATATGACAAGATGATGGTCACGAGAGAGCAATATAACAATACCTCCGGAATGAAAGAATAGCATATAGATCAACGAAAGAAAAGAATGGAGAAGAAAAGACAACTTCTCCGGCAAATGAATTGAAAGAGCCTCCTTACGAAGAAGGGTTGAACGGAGTTGTTGGAATTTCAACAACGAGAAGAATAAGCTTGATGTGGGCTTATGGAAAACATCTCAAAATTAAGAGGTGACAACCAGCCACTAACATAACGAATTGCTTGGATTGAGATCAACAAGGAGATGAAAAACTTATTCCACCGGAAGGATAAATGAAGAACTTGGGTCATTTATGAGCACCATAATAGCAACAATCCTAAGGGAAAGCTTTTAGGTGAATTATAACCCAAGATAACTCCAATGAATAAATTGAAAGGTTGGAAAGATCTCCTGAACAAAGAAAATGATGGGTTTAAATATCTCATTCTTGATAACTCGTGAATCATGAAACATGAAGGAATTGTCAAAATGACATAACACCATCTGAAAGGATAAGGTAGAAAAATAGCAATTGGAAAGCATGATGAAGAATGCTTGAGCTCCAACAAGAATCTTGATGAAGACTACGAGGATGAATTAAATGATGATGAACCATCATGAAAACTCCGGTAAAGAAAGCATGAGAAGTTAAAGATGAAAAGAATAAGATTCAAGGCCTGCGGTGAATTAGATTGAGGTTGAAATGATATAATTGAAATAACTTGAAGCTCCAGAAAACAAGATGAAGAATTTAGAACCAAGGATATGATAAGATGAACAAGCTCCGAAGGAAGGGATTAACCTCTTGGAAGAAACTAGAATAAGATTTATGTTATGCATATCCTTCATCAATTTAAATTGGTGAGAACCAAGGATTTGGCATACTACTTATTCTCGTTGCAAGGAATTAAAGAGAGATCTAGCACAAGCTTGGATAAATCTTCAACGAAGCACCGGTAGGATTATGAAAAGAACAAAAGAATTAACACGATAACAACGGAAGAGAAAACTTGAATGAACCACCGTAAGAATTAGGAGACGAACGAAGAGACATCAATGAAGAATATTTGGAGGACGAAGTTGAAAACTGAGAACGAAGAAATCTTCTGAAATGATGGCCTTCGGAGGATCACAAAGAAAAGAATTTATGAAATGCTCCGGACGGGTATCAAAACGATAATGAGGATGGCATGAAGCTAGAATCACGAATCTTCAAGAGAACGGGCCAAGATTTAAGAGAAACTCTTCTCCGGTCTTCAAATGTTGAGAATGAAGACGAGAAATACCATGAAGAATTGTTGAGCACTCCGGAATGAAGAATTAAAAGGTTGAAACAACGATGAAAAGAATTTGAAAGCGATCTTGAAGAAGGCATGTGACTGATGGAAATCATTCTTACGTCACACTTGAAAAGAATTTGAGTATAACTCCGGAAAAATTGGAAGAGTCAGGTAAGATCCTGGAAAAGACCTGTGGGTTAGGGCCCACTAAAGAAATTACCGTTGGAAAGATTGCTTAAGAGATATTGCACCGGTTGAATTAAAAGGCTTGAATAAGATAGCAATCCTCAAAATAATTTGAACGGATAAAGAATGGAATTATGAATCTTCAGCACTCCGGATATGAATAACAAGAGGAGAATGATTAATTGGTGCACCGGAATAAGAAAGCATTGTGAAATGAGGAAAAAGGATAAGATCAACACCGAAATCTTGAATTACATCCACTGGAAGAATTAGAGAACAAAAGAATGATGAACTTGAAGCTCTTGAGCAACTTCACGATAAATCACCGGATAAGAACATTGAAGGAAAAGAATGAAGAAACAACACATGTATAAAATGGATATTTCATCTGAGAATTCTTGCTCTGAGAAGAAGAAGGGTGGGAGGGTGGGGAAAAGCAAAGATAACTTGGGATGAACAAAATGGACACCGGTTGAAAAGAATTTAATATGACCATCTTGATGATCAAGAAGGACCTGCACTCCCATAGGAATATGAGAATACCGATTAGGAAAGGTATGGAATCAACACTTGACATCGAAGCAACTCGAATACCAGAATCAAAACAAAACAAAGGATAGATATTGAACGAATAAATTCCGCAGATACATCGACTTGACGAGAAGCCACTTGGAGAACAAAATAAATAAAAGGAACAAGGATCAGATAGAACAAATACAAGATAGAAGTTTCGTTCGACATCTTCGTTGTGAAAGCTCATGGAACATGTTACAAAAGGGTTTTGCAATCCCCGGATCAGCATAGCCAAGGACCCTTTAAGATGCAACTCCCGATCAGAACAAGTCCATAAAACCACTTCACTCAATGTAGAACCCCAAACTTCATATCGAGCATCCGTTGGTAGAATGCCTAGAACTACTAGATGAACCCACCTATAGATTTCCGAAAGTTTCCAGTTATGCAATCAGGTGTTGGGGATACACGGGAAGCACCGCGCAATCAACTCTAAACCTACATCCAGGTGTATCCATCCTTCAACACATAACCAGTCTTTCTCGGAAACTGTTTACCTCGGACCTTCGAAAAGCATCCACTATAACAAGCTATGGCAATACTCTCGAACTACCTCCCCAGTACTGGGTGATGTCGGGGTTATCTTGCCACTGGCCGTATAGGAGAGATTTTCGATGTCGGCCGTCTTAAGTATTTAGTACTGCCGCGATATGCTTGTGTCAATGATACCCCGAAGCTCAACTCCTCGGTAACAGGAGGCATCGAGAACAATATCCTTGTCACAAGAACATCGAAACAATCCCAGAATACTCGCGGGATCCTAAAAAAAATTTGGTGCAATTTTTGAAAGTAGAAGAGAAAAGAGTAATCGTCAGGAGTCCTCACCAGAGAGAAAGGGGATGAGAAGCAAAGAAATCCTACTCTCCGATATAATATAGGACTCAAAAAGTTTTCAGTGTGTGCCTAGACTCAACCGTCAACGATTCGATCAATCAGTGGGGGCTTCTAGGTCGGAGAAGGCTCTGAATACCAACTCGTAATGCCCAGGATGGGACTATACCTCCTACGTGTCGAGGCACGACTTAAAGGTATAAGCCCATCCTAGAATGATCTCAAGTTTGGTATCTTTGCACGACTCATGTAAAAGAGGGATTAAATGCAAAAGGAGATAGTTGGCTTACACTCGCCACTTCACACAATACAATACATAAGCAATACATCATTCAAAAACATCACAACCCGACTACGGGTGAAGATCCAAAAGAAAGATACCAAAACAACATAAAGCCACAGGCCAAGATCGAATCCTAGTAGAAACCACTACTGAACATCGAAACGTCACAAGCAAACGGTCAAACTCTTCAACAAGCTCCTGGTGAAGAACTGGAACCAGCTCCTGCATCAAACTCGGCTGAACCTGCATCTGGTGTGGTGAAGTAACTGTGAGCCACAGAGGACTCAGCAATCCCGTTCCCGGGTAACAAGACTATTTAAGCCTTGGGTGAGGACAAGGCTGAAGAAAGAATAAGAGGTGAAGGAACAAACAAGAGTCTGCAGCAGCAACTAGCACTAACTTACGTAAAAGAGAGCGAGAAGAGAAGTGCATCGGTCGAAAGATGATCAAGAAGTGATCCTAACTAAAGCCGGTCAAACATAACCCCACCGTGTTCAACTCCCGAATACCTATTCGGAAATTGACAGTCACGGTACACACGCTGGTAGTGTATTGGAACATTGTGTCAAGTTATCTACAACCGGAATTAACAAGCTCCCATCTGCCACATAACCGCGGGCACGGCTTTCGAAAGTTCAAACCCTGCAGGGGTGTTCCAACTTGACCCATTACAAGCCCACGATCCACGGAGTCGCAACTCCATAGGTGGGAAGACCCGAGTATTCTCGGAATCCCGTGCTCAAGTTAAACCGAACTAAGGTAAGGCTAATCCAGCAAATCCTCCCGGCGTGTCGACACCCTGATAGTAGCCGCGCGTATCTAAGTCTCAGGACACGACCGGATGGGTGATGCTACAGGACCCAAACCTCGAGTTTCCCCGTGGTGGTTCCCGCAGGACCCCCGTTTGGGACCAACACCATCGGCACTGGCCCCCCCTGCTATGTAGAAATAAAGGATCCTCGAGGGAGCGACCCTCTATGCAAATTTAATTAATTAATTAAGTTGTTATTATGAGGCAAATAGTACCAAATGTTGGGACTTGCTGGAAAAGACTTAGCACTTAGCGGTTTATCAAGGGGGTCCCATACACCCCAACCGTGTTAGGAATGCAAAATCAAGGAACATAACACCGGTTTATACGGTTCCTAACTGCATGAGTGGAACAAAACACCAAGCAAAAGGCTTAGCCTTCCACCCTGCCAGTATATAGGTGATTTCATTTAAGCATTTATATAGTGTGATATAACCCAACCAAACTTCAACATGAAGCAAGCATCTTCGATCTTCACCTGCAACTAACAATGCTATAAGAAGGGCTGAGTGAAGCGTACTTAGCCAAGCAACGGTTTGCATAGGTAGGGTGGTTAAACATGGCAATGGTTACAAGTAGGAGGCTGACAAGAAGACATGGGCATCGAGGCAAAACTAAAGATCGAGACTACTAGCAATAGGCAAAAATAGTAATGGTATCCGGGTTCGGTCATCTTGCCTGGGAATCCACAAGGGAGAAGAACTGAACCAAGAAGAAGACGGAGCAACAGACGAGCGGATCCTCACAACTCCGGAACGAAACCGAAGCTAACAAGAGAAGCAACCGGAAAGAAGCAAACAACACGTTAAACACACAAGCATTAACATGGCATACGATGCACAAGCAAGCATGATGCATGTCCGATTTAATTATGCATGGCATGGCAAAGTGCACAAACAAATACTACAAGTTAAGTGGAGATCAATATGCAACGAGTTGCATATTGACGAAACACCACGTTTATTTATTTAGTTGACTCTCAGTTATTTACAAGACAAGATTAAATGTTTTTAACATGGCAAGAGGTGAAGCATAATAAAACTACACTATTAAGACATTTTAAATGAGGCCGGA
This sequence comes from Secale cereale, assembly GCA_902687465.1. Lineage (NCBI taxonomy): Eukaryota > Viridiplantae > Streptophyta > Magnoliopsida > Poales > Poaceae > Secale > Secale cereale. The sequence continues at coordinate 363,244,801 of LR738711.1, forward strand.
GAATAACAACAACATATCCGGAAAAATCCTCATGAGCATGTTTAGTGATTATAAGCAAACAACAATTAAACATTCTCATGTTGTTATCATGATGCGGATGACATGATTAAGTTTTATGCAAGTTTTTGTTAAAGGTTGACAATTAACAAGATATGAAGCATTTGTCACCGTGGTGGAAGAAAGGGTGCCACGGCCACGATTCCGAAAAATGATGCAACGCATCATATCGGTTCCGGTATCTCGTTGAGAGACCGGTGCAAAAGGTGACGAAGCAAGTCAAACGAGATGAAAGGGGTGGGGTGATCCCGTTGCCGGGTTCCCACGAGTCGGTGGCGAGGCAACCATGGAACATGACAAAAGGGACGAAACGGACACGGTGCACACACGGGAAACATTTCATACAACACAAGCAAGCATGCATCACACGGGTCATCGACGGGGTTATACCTTCGGAACCATCGTTCTCGGAGGGGTTCGAGGTCGTAGTGGAAGAAGTCGTTCACGGCCGTAGAGCGAAGTAGGCGTTCACGTTTCCGAAGTGGAAGTAGTCGTTCCGTAGAGGTACTTGGCGCCTCGGTAGTCGTTCACGGGGCGACGGTAGTGGTACACGGCGACGGTAGACGAACTCGTTCGTAGATGTACTTGGCGCATCCGTCTTTTCCGGGCGACGGTAGTGGTACACGCGACGGAAGTCGTTCGGGTCGTCGTGGTACTTGTCGGTCATGTAGTCGTACACGGATGTAGTGGTACTTGGCGTTTCCGGGCGTCGGTAGTCGTACTTGTCATGGCGTTGGACGTAGGGGTACTCGACGCATCGTCGTGGTACTTGGGATCTCGTTATTGCGACGGTAGGGGTACATGTTATGTAGTGCTCCAGTCATTGTACACGGGTCCTCTGTCAAGCTCAACAACACGAAGCAACAAAACAAAAACAAAAACAAAATACACAGCGCAAGGCAGCAAAGGGGTCAGCGACTAGGGGACGGCGCACGTCGAGGCGCCGATGGAGCTGGCCGGCGGCGGAACTGGCGCAGGAGAGGCCTGGAGCTGCTGCAGCCTCGAACCGGCGCCCTGGAGACGCGGGCTGCTGGAGAGGACGGCTCGCGGTCGAGGCGGAGAGCAAGTGCGACGGGGCCGCGCTGGAACGGAGGGAGGCCGCAAGCTCGTCGCTCGGGGGCGCGGTCCTGGCGACGGAGGCCGGAGGGGAGGACGCCGCTGCGGATCCTGGCCGGAGGGGAGAAGGCCGCAGGGCGGACGGCGCTGGATTCCCGCGGCGACGGCGGCTGCTGGAGGAAGGAGGCCATGGCGCTCGGGAGGCGCTCGGCTTGGGGGCGGTCGCCGGCTGCTGGCCGGGACACTGGAGAGGGAGGCCGCGGTGCACACAGGAGATGGCGCCTCGGGGCTTCGTCCTGGGGCGAAGGGAGGGACCGCGCCGGAGGGTCGCGGCCTCAGGGCGGAGGGGCGCCTGGCTTCGCGTCGCTAGGGAGGAGGGAGCCAGCAGGCTCGAGGGAGAGAGGGAGGCTGCCGATGGGATCGGGCAGAGCGAGGGAGAAGGGGAGGTCGAGGCGCACCGGGCGAGAGGGACGAGCGGGTTCGAGAGGGATGAGTGCGGCGGCGCTGAGGGAAAGAAGGAGAGCGAGCGAGCGCTGCTCGGTCGAGCTAGGGTTAGGAAGGGGGTTTGGGCCAAGGGGAATGGGCCTGAAGGCCGGCGGCCTGGGCCAGAAGGTGGCTGCGGCTGGAGAGAGGGAAAGGAGGAGGCTGTGGCCTGAGCCCTCTTCCTTTTAACTGTTTTTTTTTTGCAGAAAAAAAAAACAAAAGAGAGATAAAGAGAAAGAGGAGGACGGTTAGGGAAAAGATAACACAATGATAATTTTTCTCGGGCTCATAAAAATAAGCACGACCGGAGAAAAATAAGAAAGGCATGAACGGAAAAATAATTCAAACATATTTGAATATAATTCAAATAGGTTTGAACTAAGACGAGATTATTGAAGTGTCCAAAACTGTCCGGAATTTTGGAGGAGCCTCGAAAATAACGGAAAAGAATTAAGACAAGGTTTAGAAGGTGAAACTCGAAGTGAAAAGACAATGGGGAATTATGCAAGTGTGTTGCGGTTAATTCCAACGAATGGAATATTTATTAATATAGCTCCATAATTATTAGGAGGCTTTTATATGTTATAAAGAGAAGTCACCTTCCCTCGATTTAAATGGACCGAAGGTCCACACGAATTATTAGGTTGAGATGCAAAAATTAAAATGACATGATGGCATGATGACATGGTGCAATGCAAAAATAAATAACACAAGCTCAAAAGAAACACACGGGCAACCCGGAACATATGGAATCTTCGGGAAGCTTCTGGAATCTTCTGGGACGTCGGTCTCGGGCGTCACACATACTCACAGTTCTGGTGATGTAGATCATAAATTTGCCCTTGGAGCTCTTCAATTCTTTCTTCAGATGTGGTGATGCTTTTCCACATCTCCTTCATCTCCTTCAGGAAGTAGGTCTTCAGCTCATTGATGATGTCAAAGTTAGCTTCAACACCACACTCGATCAACTTCTTGTACTTGAAGACTTCTTGCTCCACTTCTTCTAGCCTGGCCTGGATGCTCCCCTCCTTGATAGGTCCCTTCAGATCTTCTTGATGGAGGACACCATCCTCCATCCGAACAACCTGAGGGTGCTTCTTCACCTCAGCGAGGTAAGGGTTGATGACGTTGACGATGAACATGTCCTTAGGGGAACTTGGGGAAGCCATGGCACCTAGGTCTAGCTAAAAGATTTCCTGGCAGAAACAAATCGAAAAGAAAACACACGAAATCGCGAGATACGTTGCCGGAACAATCCAGGGAAATATATAGCAAAAATTTCTGCACAGAAAGGAAGGTAACAAGCTAAAGTGGGGTCGGAGACGGACTCCTGGGTGCCCAGGCGGCCTCCCGGCATGGCCAGGAGGTAGGCCGCGCCAGGGGGGGCGCCTGGGCCCCTTGGAGCTTGTCTCCGGCTCCACTTAGGCTTAGAATTTTCCTAATTTTGCAAAAACTCCTAATATCGAACTTTTATGGCGGTTCACGATGTTTCCTTACTGTAATACATACCTTTTCTTATTCTACTTCTGCTGGTGTCTGAAACAGGGCTGCAACATGTTCTTCGTGAGTTGTTGTGCATATCATATTCACATCAACATTGACAGGGTCTCTTGCTATGTAATGCTTAAGTATTTTCCCATTCACAACTTGAGGTTTGGTGCCTTCAAAATTGTTAATCTTGATTGCACCAGACCGATAGACTTCTTCAATATGAAATGGCCCTTCCCACCTGGAAAGTAGTTTGCCTGGAGAAAACCTGAAACGGGATCTAAACAACAAAACTTTATCACCAACATTAAATTCACGTTTCAGAATCCTCCTATCATGCCACTTCTTTACCTTTTCCTTGAACATTTTTGCGCTCTCGTAAGCTTCACTTCTCCACTCATCTAGAGAAGTCAAGTTCATGAGACTCTTCTCACCAGCTAACTTTGGGTCAGCATTAAGCTCTCTAACAGCCCAGAAAGCTTTGTGCTCTATATCTAATGGCAAATGGCAAGCCTTGCCATAAACCATCTTATAGGGGGAATAGCAATAGAAGCAATACTTTCAACAATTTTATCATCACTAGGTAAATCGGTACCACGAGGCTGCTTAGAGAACTTAGAAAAGTTAAATTCATATGGCTCACCATTGAATTCAACAGAAACTTTACCTTTCTTGCAATCTATTATAGCTCCACAAGTTCTGAGAAAAGGTCTCCCAAAAATAATAGGACAAAAATTGTCCCTCACTGAAGCAAGTACTAGAAAGTCGGTAGGGTATTTTACCTTTCCACTTAGGACTTCAACGTCTCTCACAATTCCGACATGAGAGATAGTTGCTTTGTTTGCAAGATGAATGGTAACATCTACTTCTTCATGTTCACAAGGTGAAATCTCACCGATGATCTCTTGATAAAGTGAATAGGGGATAGCACTAGCACTCGATCCCAAATCGCATAGCCCATAATAATTGTGATCTCCTATTTTAACAGATACTACTGGAGTACCTGAAATTGGGCCTTTATTCTTGGCTGTGACAAGGTTAGTGGAAACAGCACAAAAATTTACATTGGAATCCGAAACATCGTTAGTAACAAGGTCTTTAACCAATGCAACTTGAGGATCGACCTTGATCTGGTCCTCAGGCTCATCAATTCTTCTCTCACTTTTATTTATTATGCCTGTCACAAGAGAGGGCTCCCTTATCCTTTCGGGAAAAGGAGGCTTTTCATATATAACTGCAGGCAAAATAGGGTCAGCAACATGAATATCAACAGGTAACTCTTTGAAAGGTTCAAGATGCTGATCTCTCTTCTTTTTAAAAGAATCAACGCGAGAGGCAAAATCCTTACAGAAATCAATCATTAGATGGGAATCAAGATCAAACTTAGAGAAAAAGGTATTGAAGTAATCTGTTTTCACATAGCTCTCAATATAATCATGCTCATAATTTATAGCGGGTTCAATACCTTTATCGATTTCCCAATCTTCGGTATTCCTCTGGATCCTTTCAATGAGATCCCACCTTTCTTCAACACTCTTTGTCTGAAATACCCCACTAGAGGAGGTATCCAGCATCTCCTTATCCTGACGAGAAAGCCTGGCATAAAAATTTGTAAGTATAATTTTCTTGGGGAGCTCATGAATAGGACATTTGAGCATTAGGGACTTCACTCTCCCCCAAGCTTGAGCAATGCTTTCTCCGTCACGAGACCTAAAGTTATAGATATAGTTCCTGTCTCGATGAATTTCATGAAGAGGATAAAACTTGGTATAAAAGAGAGACATAAGCTCTTGCCAATCAAGCAAGTGTGAGTTATCGAGAAGCTTATACCAATCTGAAGCTTTATCTATAAGCGATACGGAGAACAATTTCCTCATGACAAACTCCATTGATATACCTGCAAGCTTAAATAATGAACATAGTTGTGATAGATATAGCAAGTGTTCACCGGGATGTCTGTCTCCTGCATAATGATTAGCCAAAACATAATCGATAATACCAGCTGGTATTTTATAGGGCACAATTTCAGTAGGGGGAGGAGCAACCACCAGAGATGTGGGGCGTCTTCCCACAAGCAACGATCCAATAGCAAGGTTGTCCATAAGGACAAAGAGCAGCAACAGCAAAATAAAAACAGAAATATAAAAACTTCCTTACCAGCTTCACTTACGAATAGCGCTACACTCCCCGGCAATGGCGCCAGAAAACGGTACTTGATGACCCACAACCGTAAGGGATCTATTGCAGCGTTTTCGATAAGTAAGAGTGTTGAACCCAACGAGGAGCAGAAGGTATTGATAAGTGATTCTGAGCAAGGAATAACTGCAAGCACTGAAAGATAACTTTTTAGGGGTTTTCTTGATATAAGCAACAGGAAAGTAAAAGCGAGCAGAGTAAAAGGCACTGGAGAGTAACAAGTGGCCCAATCCTTTCTGAGCAAAAGAGAGGCCTAGCAACTGAAGTTATAAAGGCTAAAGTGTTCTTGAGGACACACGGGAGAGGTAGTCATGTGCTTTCGCCATATTCCGTATCGGTACTATGTGATGTGTTGATAAGTGTTGAGTGGGTGGATCTATGCCAGTACACCCTCTAGACTAAGATGAGTGCACTCTTATGATTAAACACCTTGCAAGCATCCGCAAATACAAGATAGTATTTAAGGCAAAAGCCTAACCATAGCAATACGATCGATGATCCATTGTTCCCTTGTGCAAAAGCGTGCGAACTGGGGTTCAGGTTTCTGTCACTTCGGCAACCCACCGTAAGCATTCTTTGTACACAATGTATTCCCCTAGGTCCTTAATAAGGCGAAGTGTTGAGTGTTCGACTCACACAACACCACTAGGAAAATAACAACAAAACTGAAGTATCAAACAACACATATTACTTCAACATCATATGACTACTAACAACAAGACTTCTCCCATGTCCTCAAGAACTAAAGTAACTAATCACAAGACATAAAAGAGATCATGATCAGTGGAGATAGATGGATGAAAAACAATATGGACACAATGATATTTCTCCAACAAAAGTCAATAGCATTCACCACAAAGTAGTAATCAACACCGATAGAGTAGAGATGATAGATAGTACGGATTACAACGCAAGTTGCAATTGTGAGATGAGATTGGATGAAGATGGAGATGGTGCTGATGTTGGGGATGATGTTGATGATGATCTCGATGATGCCCGTGACGATGGTGATGACGATGGCGATGATCTCCCCTTCCGGGAGGTGATCTCCCCGGCGGAATCTGCCCGCCGGAGATGGCTTTTCTTCTCCATAGGTTTCCGCCACGGAGCAGCGGCGGAACTCCGTAAACTCTCCCCCTTATAGGGTTTCTGGATGAAGAGGAGTATATAGGCCAGAGGGGGGAGCCTGGAGTGGGCCAGGGGCTCCAGGCGCCCTCCCGGCGCGGCCAGGGTGGGTGCCGCGCCAGGTGGCCGCCTGGGCACCCTGTGGCCCCCCTCTGGTTGCTCTTTTGTGTATCTTCGTGATCCTTCTGGAAAATACCCTCCGTCGATTTTCTGGTAATTTGGAGGTATTCTTCTTCAGCAACTCATCGTCCACTTTTTACCGCTGAATCCTGCGTCTGCTGCTTCGGCACCGGAAAGTTGCAAACTGTGTAAAATAGGCCAAAACAACATAAGAACATCATCGTAATGTGAAATATATCAATGAATAAGGATGAATTACGATATAAAATAGTGATGCATTTTGGACGTATCAGGTGTCTAGAGGGGGGTGATTAGACCCTCAACAAGAAAGATAAAAGTTTTTAAATTCTTTAAGTTGAGGTGGAGGTCTACCACAAGATTAAGCATTCACTACACATTTCAAGCAAGCATATCAAGAGTATAAGCAGCGGAAAGAGTAACAAATGCTAGTTGCAAAAAAGTAACCAACCTACACATGCAATACTAAGAGTGTAGCAGCGGAAAGTAAAGCATTACATATGGAGGTAAAGGGAGAGGTTTGGAGAGTGCAAACTCAATGGAGACAAGAGGATTTTTGGCGTGGTTCCAATAGGTGGTGCAATCGTACATCCACGTTGATGGAGACTTCAACTCACGAAGAGTAACGACTACGCGAGTCCATGGAGGGCTCCACCCATGAAGGTTCCATGAAGAAGCAACCTTGTATATCCCACCATGGACAATGCCCACGAAGGACTTCCCTCACTTGGGTAGATCTTCATGAAGTAGGCGATCTCGTTGCCCTTACAAACTCCTTGGTCCAACTCACAATCTTGTAGGAGGCTCCCAAGTGACACTGAACCAATCTAGGAGAGAACACTCTCCAAAAAGTAATAAATGGTGTGTGGATGATGAACTCCTTGCTCTTGTGCTTCAAGTGATAGTATCCCCAACACTCAACTCTCTTTCAAAGATTTGGATATTGTCGAAATATTATTTGAGTGGAAAGAAACTTTGGGAAGGCTAGAGATCCAGATTCTTGTGGTAGGATAGGGATATCTTGGTCTCAACACATGAGTAGGTGGTTCTCTCTCAAAAAATGTGTAGTGGAAGTGTAGGCACGTTTGATGGCTTCTTACACACATTTGACCAAACTCGGTCAGATCGAATAGGTGAACTCGGTGAGACCGAAGCAATTCAAAATGTGAACGTTAGGAATCTCAGTGGGATCAACATGATCAACTCGGTGTGACCGATGTGCTAGGGCTAGAGCAAAACCTCATATCGGTGAGACCGATCACATGAACGCGGTGGGACCGATTATAGCAAAAGATCAAACAGTGAGTTTTTCAAGCAAACTCGGTGGGAAAGATTGCACATTTTAGTGAGATCAAAATAATTACAACAGGATCACAGAGAGTTTGCAAGGCCATCTGGGTGAGACTGAGATCCATATCCGTGTGACCGAATTGTCTAGGGATTGTGGCAGTGGCTATGTCAAATGAACTCGATGGCGCCGGATGGTTCAAATCGGTGGGGGCGAGATTGACTTTAGGTTTTCGACATATGTGGAATTTGAGAAAGTGCTTGTTGGTTTTGGAGCAATATCATTAAGCAATTGAGCAACCAGATCATTAAGCAACACCTCTTCCCCTTTTAATATTATTAACTTTCCTATGGACTCAATGTGATCTTGGATCACTTAAATGGAAATGTAGAATCTTGAGCTTGTGTCAATGTTTGTCCTTGACAGCTTGAAAGGATTCCACATCCTCTTGTCCTTGCCACTCCAATGTTGAACTTATCTAAAATACACTATGTAAAGGTATTAGTCCAATAGGGGATATGTTGACATTAATTACCAAAATCACCTAGGAAGCACTTGTGCTTTCAGCCTGAATGCCGCGCTCCGAGACGAGGAAGCCGAGTAGCTACCCGGCGGGCACGACGAACACGCACTTCTCCGGATTGAGCTTGATCGGGTATATGCGCAGATTGGCGATGGTCTCCTTGTGGTCTGCTAGGAGCATGAGGTGCTACTTGGTCTTCACCATGATGTTGTCGACATAGACGTGGATGTTGCCGCCGAGTAGTGGTAGCAGGCATTTCTGCATGCAGCGGTGGAAGGTGGCCCCGACATTCTTCAAGCAAAACCACATGGTGACTTGGCAATACGCCCCAAAGGGCATGATGAAGGATGTCTTCAGGGCATCGTCCAGGTCTAGCTTGATCTGGAGGTAGCCGGAATAAGTGGCGAGAAAGGATAGGAGGTCGCAGCTGGCCATGGAGTCGATCATCTGATCGATCTAGGGTTAGGCGAAAGGATCCTTGGGACATGCCTTCTTAAGGCTGGTGTTGTCGATACACATGCATTAGGTGTTGTTTTTCTTCAGGACGAGGATGGGGTTGGCCAGCCACTCTGGATCGAATACCTCCGTGATGAAGTCGGACGTGAGAAGCCGAGCAATCTCTTCACTGATGGTACTCTGTTTTTGTCGGAAAAGCAGCGCGGTGGCTGGCAGATTGTTTTGCCATCTTTGCCGACGTGGAGTTTGTGCTTGGCGAACTTACTCGTAATACCTAAAATGTCTTTTGGAGACCATGCGAAGATATACCAATTCTCACGGAGGAAGTCGACGAGCTCGCGTTCCTATTTCCTGCTAGGGCGAGAGCTCACCACAAGGTACTTGTTGTAGCTTGTGTCAGATGGGTTGAGCTTGACCTTCTTTGTGTCTTTGGACAACTGGAAGGAGGACTCGCACGCTGATTCCTGGGCTGGAGTCGGCACAGCCGGCTCCTCGCCAGCTAGGGCCACAATCCGGTCGAGCTAGCGCTGCTCCTCGGCTATGACCAGTGACTCGGCCAGCTTGGCGTTGGCTTGAGCGCACTGTATGGACCCGACATCTTCATCTTCAGGGTGTAGTGGGGAACCGCCATGAACTTGGCCAACGTGGGTCTTCCCAGGACCTCGAACCAGAGTGGCTCATGCCGGAAGTGGTGGCTGGAGCTGAAAAGGACATCAAGCCAGATCTTGCTGACGGGGGAGCAAGAGAGGCCGAGAACGATGTCGTGGAACACCGTCCGGGTTGTATCCAGCTGCTTCGCCTTGATGCCGAGCTTGGTCATGGTGTCGCGGTAGAGGATGTTGATGCTGCTCCAGCAATCTATGAGGACGCGCGAGAACTTGCAAGTGCTCTACGCAGCACTATGGTGGGGTCGATGACCAGAGCGTAACCGCCCGGCGTGCATGAAGACCGCGTGGTCATTCCGGGACCAGGTGACCGGGCGCTCTCACTAGTGCATGAACTCGGTTGTGGCCGGGATGACGGTGTTCACCTCCTGCCAGAGTAGGCGGTCATTGTGTGTGTCGCCTCCCGTTCTAGTGAAGATGAGGTAGCAAGTGTTTGGCTCGGGGAATGCTTTGTTGTGCATGGCGCCGGCTGCTGGGGGTGGAGGCGGTGGCGACCCCGCGCCCAGAGCTGGAGGAGGAGTTGGCGGGACGTCGCCCCTCATCAATCTTTTGGTGATGTTGCGCTATCAAAGCGTGTGCGTGGATGGCTTCGCGTTGTTGTGGTGTTTGCAGGGAGCGTCGAGCATCTGCTCGAAGCTCATGGAGGGTTGCCAAGCGATATTTTTGGTGCGCTGCCACTTGCTGCCACCTTGCTTGGCAGGCGGTGCTTGCTCGACCGTGGCGACTTGGCGGTTGTCTTAGGAGGGAGCCGAGTACTCACTCGTACGCTTGTTGTTCTGCTGGTGATTCTGCTGGCATCTAACTCAACCTGGACCTTGATGGCGAAGTTGGTGGTGGCTTACTTGTCGGTCGTCTCCATGAGATTGTCCAGGGTGGTACACACCATGTGCAGGATCTTGTGCTGGAGAAGAATGCCATCCTGACAGCCGCTTGTGAAGTTCAGGATGGCTTGGACTTCGTGGACCCCCTCGCAGCTGTTCTGGAGCTCGGTCGGCCAGTGAGGTATGGGCGACCGGTGTGTGTACAACAAACCCTGGGTCTGTTTCCCTGACTATGCACAGGCATGGGAGCAAGATTGAGGCACCAACCCAAGTCAGAGTACAAGATACCAAGAGGTTCAAGTAACCAACAAGTAGATCAGAGAGACCAAGACCGAGCATGAAAAGAAAGACATTGCAAAGAGAAGGGCCTCCCTTTCCGAGCAGGTGAGCCCGACAAGGGGCGAGGTCATTCCAAGAAGAAGACAATCAAGGCATCCCGTCAGGGCTTGCCAGGACTCGTGGAGGCTAAACCACTTCACCGCCCGCTCTTCCACGACTCACGTCGCCAATCAGAGCGGTGTCAAGCCGCTAAGTGACTAAGTGGTAGCCATTAGCCACATGGTGGCCTTACCCTACAACAAGAGCCCGTAGACGACACACGTCCCGCAACGTGTCAAGTACACAAGCGCAGAGCTGGCAAGATAAGCCTGGCAAGCCTTGCCGGGAAACTAGTGATGTGACACTAAACAGCACATTTAATGCGCACTATCAGCCCGCAGAGTTAGGTATGGTAGCACTGTTGCCATCACAACAGTGCATAATGACTACTTTCCCACTGTGTTGACCCCTTAATCTATAAAAGGAGGACCATGGCAACCGTATACGGGGTTAGAGGGTTGGTTAACTCACACACCTGTATGCGCGTAGTCATTACTGCCCTGAGGCAACCCTTGCCGGGCAAGTGTACTAGGCTCCACCACCTCATTTTCCACCATCAATCCACCAAAGCAGGAGTAGGGTCTTATGCCATAATGGTTGCGCGAACCTGGGTAAGTATGCCCACGTTATCTCTGTCGTGCCGTCCACGCTCGTCTGCTCTTTGTGCAATGCGATGTTCCCCTGCCGAACCAACAAGGGACCTTTCGGTGCCATAGGTGGCCATGGTTTACCCCGACATCTATGGCGTGCCAGGTAGGGGGATTCACTTATGTGAACCTGAAGGCGTGTGCAGAGCGTCACCTTCATCACCATCTTCATCTTCAATGGCGCTGTCAATAGTGGCGCCCAAGAAGAAACCAGCTTCTTTGGCGCATCGTTCTACCTCAAAGCCTCCGCAGCCCGCGGCCTCTAATGCTATGGGAGGTGCGGAGGCCCGTGAGGACGGAGCCGCTGTAGGGGATGTGGTCAGGGCATGCGGCACCATCACCACTTCTCCCGCGGCATATGTGTGAGCGGGAGCCGCTAGAGGAGAGCAGCATCAGAAACACCGCGACGGCCATGCTCCCCAAGGCATGGGTGAGGGGGTCACTCCATCTGCACCCCTTCTGCCTATCGACGAGCATAGCTGAAGCAACGGTGCTCAGACCGGGGCGAATTGCCGCCCTCTGGCCGTTCCCACCACGAGTGCGGTCGTAGCACACGCGCCTCCCCCGGGACGGGTCGACCAAGCCGCTGCGCTTGACGGAGCCGCTGGCCCTCATGCGCCTTCGCCACACCCCTTCCATCCACGCAGTCGCCCCGCAGCAACGGGGGTGCAGTACTGCCGCCGCGGGCACCATAAGGAGTCGGCCGATGCTACGTTCGACTTCTCCAGCACCTATGCCAAGTACAGGCTCGGAGGCCATGGCGCAGGTTCAGCTGCTGCGAAGATTTCTGCGAGCAGTCGAGCATATGGATGAGTGGTGTGCCACCATCCAAAGTCTGCTCAGTTTTGCCGAAGTTGTGGGCTCACGGCGAGCTGACCCGCCGTGGCCTCCCCAAGCGACAACAACAGTTCGTGCTGCTGGCCATACGAAGGGAGCTGTCCCCATGGTGCAGTCCACACCATGGCAGCCAGCGGGAGCGTGGCAGAATCAAGACCACGATGACATCTTGATGGCCTCTTCTGGCCCTCGAGCGCGTCCAGGCCAGCGTCGAGTCCCAGAAGATAGGCGGGGAGGGGACGCGTGCGTCGTTGTCGAGCAACGCTGCGACAACTTCTGCCAGAATGACGGGTGACGGCCCCGACGTCGACGAGCCCACGCACGGTATCGGCGGGTGCTTACCTTTCGAAGTTGGCTGCCCTGCCTTTACTCATGAGATGCGGCAAGTCCATTGGCCATCCGTTCGCATTCAAGCCAGAGATACCTGAGAAGTATGATGCGAGGCTCAACCCGGCAGAGCTCCTGAGCATCTACACCATCGCTGTTTAGGCTGCCGGGTGAAGAGATGAGAAGGTGTTCGCCAACTACTTTCCTTTGGCCCTCATGTCCAATGTGAGGTCTTGGCTGATGCACCTGCCGGAGAACTCCATTTCGTCCTGGGCTGACCTGTGCTACGAATTCATCGGTGCATTCACCAGTGGCCACCAAGAACCCAGCAGGCCCAGCGACCAGTAGCTTCTCCAGCAAAAGGAAGGAGAAACTCTCCGCAGGTATTTACAAAGATTCAACGAAGTTCATAAAAGTATCCCAAATATCCATCCGGCAGCTGTGATAGCCGCCTTCTAGTCCAATGCGCATAACCGTAGAAATCATTCTAAGATGAATGTGCGGTTTCCCAAGACTGTGAAGGAGCTCTACACCCTGGTGGACAAGTGTGCTCGGATGGAGGAGGGAAGAGCGTTGCCTGGAGAAGTGGATTGCATCAATGTTGATTCAGAGGATGATGATGAATCAACTAGTCAAAAGAAGAGTAAGAAGCACAATATGAAGCATTGAGATAAGGCAGTGATGACTGTTGAAGGATCGGGTATGCCTAGTACTGGTAACAAGGTCAAAGCTGAGGCCCCCGGCAATGAAGCTGCCGTGTGCACTAGCTGCCGGGAAGCCACTGCTACCGAGGAAGCCGGGAAAGGTGATGGGACATATGATACGTCTCCAACGTATCTATAATTTTTGATTGTTCCATGTTGTTATATTATCATTCTTGGATGTTTTCTAATCATTTTATATCACTTTTTGGTAATAACCTATTGGCATAGTGCCAAGTGCCAGTTGTTGTTTTCTGCATGTTTTTTACATCACAGGATATCAATATCAAACGGAGTCGAAACACAGTGAAACTTTTTGTGGATTTTTTTGGACTAGAAGACATCCAATGGGTCAGGGCTACACCTGGGGGGAGCTCCGAGGGGAGCACAATCCACCAGGGCATGTCTAGGGGCCGAGGCGCACCCTGGTGGGTTGTGCCCACCTCGGGTGCCCCCGGGACCGCCTCTTTCCTCTATAAATACCCCAATATTCCAGAAACCCTAGGGGAGTCGACGGAATTTTGATCCAGTTGCCGCAGAGTCCAGAACCACCAGATCCAATCGAGAAACCATCGTGAAGGGGTTCACCACTTCCATTGGTGCCTCTCCGATGATGCATGAGTAGTTCCTTGTAGACCTATGGGTCCGTAGTAGCTATATGGCTTCATCTCTCTCTTTTGATTACTAATTCAATGGTCTCTTGGAGATACATATGATGTAAATCTTTTGTGGTGTGTTAGTTGGGATCCGATGAACTTTGAGTTTATGATCACATCTATCTTTTTATATCCATAAAATTTATTTGGGTCTTCTTTTGATCTCTTATATGCATGATTGCTTATAGTTTCATATTTCTTCTCCGATATTGGGTTTTGTTTGGCCAACTTGATCTATTTATCTTGCCATGGAAGAGGTGCTTTGTAGTGTGTTCGATCTTACGGTTCTTGATCCCTGTGACAGAAGGGTAACCGACACGTAAGTATCGTTGCTACTAAGGATAAAACAATGTGGTCTATTTCTACATATATAGTTCTTGTCTACATCATGTCATCGTTCTCATAGCATTACTCCGTTTCTCCATGGACTTAATAGACTAGATGTATGCTGGATAGCGGTCGATGTGTGGAGTAATGGTAGTAGATGCAGGCAGGAGTCGGTCTACTAATCTTGTACGTGATGCCTATATAATGATCATTGCCTGGATAGCGTCATGATTATTTGAAGTTCTATTAATTACCCAACAGTAATTGTTTTCCCACCGTTTGCTGTTTTCTCGAGAGAAGGCACTAGTGAAATCTACGGCCCCCGTGTCTCTTTCTCATATTATTTGCCTTTGCGATCTATTTTCATTTGCTTTTATTTTCAGATATACTAAACCAAAAATCCAAAAATACTTTCCTGCAATTTATCTTATTTATCAATCAATCTATCATTATTTACAACTCTATCACGTCCGTTACCCGAAAGGGATTGACAACCCCTTTTACACGTCGGGTTACGAGTATTTGTTATTTGTGTGCTGGTGTTGTTTACGTTGTGTCGCTTGGTTCTCCTACTGGTTCGATAACCTTGGTCCCATCATTGAGGGAAATATCTACCGCTGCTATACTGCATCATCCCTTCCTCTTTGGGGAAATACCGACGTAGTTCTAGCAGTCATCAAATTGAATTTCTAGCGCCATTGCCGGGGAGCACCTTCAAGATATACCAGGTTCATAATCACAAATCTCATCTCCTTGCAATTTACATTATTTGCCATTTAATTCTCTTTTTCATCTCCCCCACTTCACAAAAATTTGCCGTTTTTATTCGCCCTCTTTTTCGTTTGCCGCCAGATATGTTTTCGTTTGCCTTGATGTCTTACTTGGTTACTTTGCTTGGTTGTTTGGTATAATTTGGTGTTTTATTGAAATCAGAAGGAACGTGTTTATGGATCCTCATCCACTTACTGATATTTTCAAATGATCCAATTATGATGAACCAATTGCTAGTGACTTAAGTGTACTAGATTATCTTTATTCAAGTTTTGCTGGAGATTCATGAATCTAAAAATTGTGTTGAAGTTATAAAAAAGAAATGTATGAAGTAATTCATGATAGCTCCTTGAATGAAAAGCATGATTGCAATGATGTCATGATAAATTATCTTAATGTCAATTATGCTAATAATATGCAAAACATCAAGCTTGGGCATGCTAATTTTGATATGTCCTCTACTTATTTCAAGAATGATGATTGGGGTGATTCTTCTTACAATCATGAAAAATTATTTAAGACTCATGATGAATATGTTTGCGATAATATTGAAAGTGGGCATGGAGAGGTCATGACTTTATTTGATGATAATCACACTATTTTGGAAGAGTGTCAACTTTCTATGCATGTGAATGATGAAGATAAATTTTTATATCATAGCTATATTGTTCAATTTGAGCATGATCCTACATGTAATTATTATGAGAGAGGAAAATATGGTTGTAGACATTTTCATGTTACTAAATTACCTCTCTTTATGTTGAGATTGCTATTGTTTCTTTGTTCTTCCTTGCATATGCTAGATGTTTCTTCTCTTCATAATTTGGTTGCCTACAAAATGCCTATGCATAGGAAGTATGTTAGACTTAAATGTGTTTGTCACGTGCTTCATGATGCTCCTTTTGTGCTTCAACTCTTGTCTTTCATGTCAGCATCATTGAAATCTCAAGCCTATCTTAATGGCTATAAAGAAAGAGCTTGTTGGGAGGCAACCCAACGAATTATATATATATATATATATATATATATATATATATATATATTGCTTTTTATTTTTTGTTCTTGTGTGTATACCCTTTACTACCTCTGTTTAGATATGTTTTTGTGGTTTGAATAAAGGTTTGTGCCAAGCAAAGCCTTAGGATCATGTTGGGTGTTAGTAGATTTGATCTTAAAAAAAAATAGAAACTTTTGCACTCATGAGAAAAATTCTCACCTTTAACAGAAGATTCCTTTTTGGTTGACTCTTTTTGCAGAAGATTAATATATAAATTACCCACGTGGCCCTATTTTTTCGGAAATTTTAGAGTTGCAGAAGTATTTATTGCAGATTGTTCTGTTTTTGACAGATTCGATTTTTATTGTGGTTTGTGCTTGTTTTGATGATTCTATGGTTTTCCTTGACGAGTTTTTGCCATACAAAAGTTGGAATACAGTAGATATAATACAAATACAAAATATGAATTGGTTTTCTACAATACTTATAGTAGTGATTTGTTTTCTTATGCTAACGAATCTCATGAAAGTTTTGTTGAGTTTTATGTGATTGAAGTTTTCAAGTTTTGGGTTATCTTACGATGGATAATGGAATAAGGAGTAATAGAAATCTTAAGCTTGTGGATGCCCCGGCATCCACACTGTTATCCAAAGAGAAGCAAGCAACTAAGCTTGGGGATGCCCCCGAGTGGCATCCCCTCTTTCTTCTAACAACCATCGGTATTTCACTCGAAACTATATTTTTATTCATCACATGATATGTGTTTTGCATGGAGCGTCTTGTATGATATGAGTCTTTGCTCCTATTGTTTTTCTTTTTAAGTCATCAATCCTGGCTGTACATATCTATTTGAGAGAGCCATAATTATTCCATGACTTTTTAAAATAGCTCTCTATGCTTCACTGAAATTTTTATGAGCTATGGATTTGCTCTAGTGCTTCACTTATATCCTTTTGAGCATGGTGTGATTTAATTTTTTTGAAGAAATCATCTCTTGCTTCATGTAGATTTATTTGAGAGTTAGTAAACTTTTAAGAAATTCTCCCTTGCTTCACCTGAATTATTTTGAGAGAAAGAGAATTTTTATGCTCATGCTCTTCACTTATATTTGTTTGAGCTTAAAAAAGGCAACACATGGAAAATAGTTCCAAAGGGATAGATATACAAGAAGGATATAATAAAAACTTTCTTGATGAGTAATAGTTTTGAGACATGAAGATGTGATATGTGAGTCATGTTGATGAGTAATTATGCTTTAGTAAGAATATTCGTGTTAAGGTTTTTTATTCCCTAAGCAAGCACAAAAGACAATAATTATGGAATGAAATTATATCCTACGTGTGGTGCATTATTCGGTGTTATTTATGCTCAATTTTCGCTTATGAGATTGTTTGTTTCATGGTTGGTCGCTTCCCAATCTTTTGCTAGCCCTCATTTTGCACTAACTATGATCTCTAGTTGTGCATCCAAAACCATTTAAACCAGTTTTGCCACAGGTGTCCACCATACCTACCTATATGCGGTATTTCCTTGCCATTATAAGCAAATTTGTATATGCCATCTCTAATTTTCAAAATAAATTTCCCTTTTGTGTGCCCGTACCGCTCGCGAGGCGGTGAGGGGTGGCCAATATTTTCTATGCTAGATGTGTTATTCTCACAGTGAGTGTTTATTCACTTGTCATTGCATGAGAGTAAGGCAAAGGCATTAGGGATGCCCAGTCCCGAAATGAAAAAACAAATTTACTTTATGTTGTCAAATAATAAATTCCTTGGGAAGTGTTCATATGGAAGGCAACTGTGGATTCGGCTAGCCATAGCTTGTGAAAGTTTGGTGGAAAAGGAATAAACTTTATTCTATGTTTGGGAACCTCCTATGATATATCTAGCATGGAAAGTGTTGGGAACCACAAGTCGTTTTGGTTGGTGGGAAAAGTATACCTCCCAAAAAAATTTTTCTCTCAATTTAAGATTTGAGCTCTCGCACCTTTACAAATCTCTACTTCCCTCTGCGAAGGGCCTTTCTGTTAGTTATGCAATTTTTAATTTTTAATTTGAGTCTCCATCTTATCTTACAAGCACCAACTAGGAAACACTATGATCGTACTTGAGCATTGGGTGTAACTAATAGGCGAGCGTGTTTCATGAATGGATGAATGGTTGAGCATGATGGGCTAGGGATAACTTGTTTTAGCATTGATATTTTGAAACACATGATTGCTTGTTGATACGTTTGAGTATTTAAATCTCATGTCAAAACTAGACTATTGCTTTAAGCCAAATAAAAGTCCAAATTTCCATCCTTTGAAGAAAAGAATATGATATGACATGATAGGCATCATTCCACATCAAATTTTTTGTTTTTATCATTTACCTACTCGAGGACGAGCGGGAATTTAGGTTGGGGATGCTGATACGTCTCCAACGTATCTATAATATTTTATTGTTCCATGCTGTTATATTATCATTCTTGGATGTTTTACAATCATTTTATAGTCATTTTATATCATTTTTTGTTACTAACCTATTGACATAGTGCCAAGTGCCAGTTGCTATTTTCTGCATGTTTTTTACATCGCACGCAATCAATATCAAATGGAGTCCAAACGCAATGAAACATTTTATGGAATTTTTTTGGGCAGAAGAAAACCAATGGGACAGGGTTGCACCTGGGGGTGCTCCGAGGGGAGCACAACCCACCAGGTCCGTAGTCAGTAGCTAGATGGCTTCGTCTCTCTCTCTCTTTTGTTTATCGATACAATGGTCTCTTGGAGATCCATATGATGTAACTCTTTTTCGGTGTGTTTGTTGGGATTCGATGAACTTTGAGTTTATGATCAGATCTATCTTTTTAAATCTATGAAAGTTATTTGAGTATTCTTTTGATATCTTATATGCATGATTGCTTATAGCATCGTATTTCTTCTCCGATATTGGGTTTTGTTTGGCCAACTTGATCTATTTATCTTGCCATGGGAAGAGGTGCTTTGTAGTGGGTTAGATCCTATGGTACTTGATCCCTGTGATAGAAGGGGAACTGACACGTAAGTATCGCTGCTCTAAGGATAAAATGATGGGGTCTATTTCTACATAAATAGATCTTGTCTCCATCATGTCATCGTTCTTATTGCATTACTTCGTTTCTCCATCAACTTAATACACTAGATGCATGCTGGATGGCGGTTTATGTGTGGAGCAATATAGTAGATGCAGGCACGAGTCGGTCTACTAATCTTGGATGTGAGGCCTATATAATGATCATTTCCTGGGTATCGTCATGATTATTTGAAGTTCTATCAATTGCCCAACAGTAATTGTTTTCCCACCGTTTCCTATTTTCTCGAGAGAAGCCACTAGTGAAATCTACGGCCCTAGGGTCTCTTTCTCATATTATTTGCCTATGCGATCTATTTACCTTTGCTTTTATTTTCAGATCTACTAAACCAAAAACCCAAAAATACTTTTCTGCAATTTATCTTATTTATCAATCAATCTATCAATATTTACAACTCTATCATGTCCGTTACCCGAAAGGGATTGTCAACCCCTTTTACACGTCACATTGCGAGTATTTGTTACTTATGTGCAGGTGTTGTTTACGTTGTGTTGCTTGGTTCTCCTACTGGTTTGATAACCTTGGTCTCATCACTGAGGGAAATACCTACTGCTGCTATACTGCATCTTCCCTTCCTCTTTGGGGAAATACCGATGTAGTTCTAGCAGTCATCACCGTATTGCAAGATTCATCGGACCAAGGGCCACGGCCTTCAAGAGTGTCACTAGGTTGAGAAACTTGTCAAGAGACAGAGAGCAGAATATGATTAGCGTGATAAGGAAAAAGGGTCAGAATGTTGCTGGCGGCAAGGGCCGAGGTGGTGAAGTAAATCGCCCCGGCAAACCCCTCTGGAACGAAGGAAAGCCCACTAGAGGTGGTGAAAAGGGAGTTTGTAAGGATGAGAGTGATGGAGGGGATGAAGAGGAAACCAGTGAGAAAGAGTTTCAGATCGCCACTGACACCCTATGCATTGTTGGAGGTGTGTCTCTGCACACCTCTCACCGTCAACTCAAGTGGTGGGCATGCGAAGTCAATGTTGTGGAGCCAGCGGCAGCGGCCCGAAAGCTGCTCAAATGGTCCCATACGACCATCATCTTTGACGAGTCAGATCACCCTAGCCTTACCACTATGGTAGGATGCTTGTTGTTGTTGGTCTCCCCATCAATCCGCAACCTCAAGGTCACAAAAATGGTGGTGGACAACGGGGCCGGGTTGAATCTGATTTCCCTAGCAGTTATCAGCAAACTTCAGATATCAAAGGAAGAAGTAGAAGTTACCAACACGTTTCAAGGAGTTAATCCCAGCAGGAGTCATCCTAAGGGAAAGATCACGTTGCCGATAATGTTTTTAGGAGAGTTGATCTATCGGACCGAGAGGATTGTGCTTGATGTGGTTGATCTCCCCCTGTCGTACAATGGGATTCTTGGACGTCTGGCACTGGCTAAATTCATGGCGGCATCCCACTATTCCTACAACACGTTGAAGACGCCTAGGCCACTGGGAGTTATTACTATCCCATCAGATGAGAAGGATGCAATCATTTGTATGGATAAGATATACCAGGACGCAGTCGCGAGAGAGGTAGTGGCAGTAGCAGTTCCCGCCAAGGAGAGTAAAGGAAAGAAGAAGGATTGTAGGACCTCCAGCAAAGAGTCCGGGAAGCGTGCCCCCACCAAGTGCACGCCCCCCGTTGACGACATCCCGGAGTGTTCCAACAGCAAGAGATCCAGGGTTGCTGCACCCCAAGTTAAGAAGGTCCTGGCAGGGATGGCTGTTGTTGATGGTACCTTTACTAGCAGCGCCACTGTCAATGACAAATTGGAAAACGCGATCGTTGCCTTCCTACGAGCGAATGTCGATGTGTTTTCCTGGCAACCATCTGATATCCCCGGTGTTCATAGGGAGGTAATCGAGCACCACCTTGATGTCCGCCCACATGCCTGACCTGTCCAACAAAAAGTCCGGAAGCAGGCCTTGGAGAGGTAGCAGTTCATTATAGAAGAGATCAAGAAACTTGAGGAAGCTTGTTTGGTCAAAGGAGTGCTACATCCAACATGGTTGGCAAATCAAGTGGAGGCTTTTCCCGAAGGACCCATTTCCCTTGCCACGCATTGATCAGATTGTGGACGCCACTCCAGGTTGTGATTTGCTCTCCTTTCTGGATGCATACTCTGGATACCACCAGATCTTTATGTCCAAGGAAGATGAAAAGTAGACGTCGTTCATCACTCCATGTGGTACGCACTGCTTTGTCCGCATGCCATTCGGATTAAAGAGTGTCGGGTCCACTTTTGCAAGGGCAGTTCAGATTGGTTTTGAGCCACAGCTACACAAAAATGTAGAGGCCTATATGGATGACATTGTGGTCAGGACCAGGGACATGGCTGCCCTTATTCAGGATTTGGAGGAGACATTTGCTAACCTACGAAAGATCAATTTGAATCTCAATCCGGAGAAGTGCATATTTGGTGTTCCCTCCGGCAAGCTACTTGGGTACTTTGTATCCCACTGAGGTATCGAGGCCAACCCCGACAAGATCAAGGCTAGCGAGCAGATCCAAGCACCTAGGACAGTTAAGGATGTGAGGTGTCTAACATGATGTGTTGCCGCACTAAGCAGATTAATCTCCAAGTCTGCCAATCACGCCCTGCCGTTCTTTAATTTTTTGAAGAAGGCAAGGCCTATGAAGTGGACCCCAAAGGCGGATGCAGCTTGGCAAGAGTTGAAGGCCTATTTGTCCTCAGTGCCTACCTTGGTTGCTCCCAAGCCCCAAGAGCCGTTGTTGCTATACATAGCGGCAACCAACAAAGTGGTCAGTGCAGCCTTAGTAGCACAGCGAGAAGTGGATGAGGTAGAGAGTGAACAGAGGCCGATAGGGCTAGAAGAGGATCATGATAGAAGTGAGCACGACAGCGAGAACAACCCCAAGGACACGGCAAGGAAGAAAGTGGTGCAGCGCCCAGTTTACTTTGTCATCTCTCTATTACAGGGGGCTAGGTCGAGGTACTTTGGTGTGCAAAAGTTGATCTTTGGTCTCATCATGGACTCAAGGAAACCGTGCCACTACTTCCAAGACCATGATATTACGGTTGTCACTTGCTTCCCATTGGAAAAGATAATCCAAAACCCTGAGGCTACCGGCAGAATAGTGGATTGGGCTTTGGAGTTATCCAACTTTTGTTTGAAGTATGAGAGCACATAAACTATCCAGAGCAGGGCATTGGCAGAGTTTATTGAAAAATGGACGCCAACCCCTAATGAGGAGACAATAGAGACATCTATCCCCGGCAAGGAATCACCCAAGGAATGGATTATGTATTTTGATGGTGCTTTTTCCCTATAAGGTGCAGGAGCTGGCGTGCTTCTCGTCACCACCTCCGGGGAGCATTTGAAGTATGTTGTCCAAATGCATTTTGCCCGGGAAGAAGCAACTAACAATACAGCTAAGTATGTAGGGCTCCTTGTCTTGCTGAGGATTGCAATGGAATTGGGAATTAAGAGATTGATCATTTGAGGAGATTCACAGCTTGTGGTGAGACAAGTCAAGAAGGATTATCAAAGCCCATTGATGGATGCATACGTCAAGGAAATGAGGATATTGGAGGAGCACTTTGACGGATTGCAAATAGAGCACGTACCCCGTGCAGAAAATAGCCTAGCTGATCATCTGTCGAAGTGTGATGTGATCAGCATGTACCCCTTGTTGTCGCTGAAGAGAAGCGCCTCCTCGATCGGGTGGTGGCAATGGTCGGCGAGCAGTCGGGCATACCATCCGATGCCAAGGACGCGGAACCTCAATGCTCCTTCTAGGCGGCCAAAGAGACAAAGAAGATTGCCTTGGACCTGGTGCACCTGGAGAGATTGGTCATCATAGGGTCAAACCTTGATAGCCAATAGGAAAGCGAGCTCATTGAACTCCTCCGTGAGAATCGGGACATCTTCTCATGGTCCCCCAATGACATGCCGGGTGTTCCGACGGATTTCACCGGGCACAAGCTACATGTCAGGCCAGAGGCGAAGCCGATCAAGCAAACACTCTGCCGCCTGTCAGAAGAAAAAGAAGAATTGTTGGAGAAGAAATTGCCCGACTGCTAGCATCCGTCTTCATCATGGAAGTGTTCTACCCCGACTGGCTAGCCAATCCAGTCCTTGTGCTGAAGAAGAATAATGAATGGCGTTGTGCATTGATTACACTAGACTCAACAAATCCTGTCCATAGGATCCGTTTGCCTTGCCTCATATAGATCAAGTGACCGACTCCACAGCCGGATGCCAGCTGCTGTCGTTGCATGCAGAAATGCCTCCTCAAAGAGCTCGGTAGAAACGCCCATGTCTATGTGGACAATATTGTGGTGAAAATGGAGAAGCATGGCACCCTGTTGGAATATCTCAAGGAAACCTTTTAGAATCTGTGCCGATTTCAGATTAAGCTAAACCCGGAGAAATGTGTCTTTGGGGTACCAGCTGGCCAACTCCTTGGCTTCCTGGTTTCTAAACGCGGCATCGAATGCAACCCTGTGAAGATTAAGGCCAAGAAAAGGATGGAAAGGCCAACCCGGCTGCGAGACATCTAGAAGTTCACCGGGTGTTTAGCATCTCTCAGCCGGTTCATCAGCAGGCTTGGCGAGATGGCTCTTGCCCTATACCAGCTGATGAAGAAAACCACTTGTTTTGAGTGGAACGACAAGGCGGGCGAGACTTTCCTCCATCTCAAGAAGATGTTATCCATGCCGCCTGTCCTGGAATCTCTGAATGCTAAGTAACCCATGTTCCTTTACATCGCGGCAACCAGCCGGGTGGTCATTACCGTGATCATTGTCGAGTGCCTAGAAGATGGCAAGGCATAGCCTGTCCCGAGGCCCGTCTACTACCTGAGCAAGGTGCTGTCAGCCTCCAAGCAGAACAACCCTCACTACTAGAAGATGTGCTACAGCGTGTACTTCATCGCAAAGAAACTCAAGCAGTACTTCCAGGAGCCCTTCGTCACGGTCGTCTGCACCGCCCCACTCGCCAAAATCATAGGAAATAGGGATGCGTCAGGCCGGGTGGAAAAATGGGCCATCGAGCTAGCCCCCTTCACCATTTTCTACCATCCCGCACCGCCATCAAGTCCCAAGTAATGGCGGACTTCCTCATCGACTAGGCCGAGACCCAGAACCTGCCTCCAGCACCGGACTCCACCCATTGGCGGATGCACTTTGACGGCTCGCAGATGCGCACCGGCTTGGGAGCCGGCGTCGTCCTCACTTCTCCCTAAGGCGATAAGCTCAAGTACACGCTGTAGATTCACTTCGCCGCCTCCAACAATGTGTACGAGTATGAGGCACTCATCCATGGGCTCCGCCAGGCCAGAGAAATAGGCATACGCCGGGTGCTGTGCTATGGGGACTCAGACTTCTTGGTCCAGCAGTCATCTGGCGACTGGGCCGCCAAGGATGCAAACATGGCGAGCTAACGCTTCCTCATCCAGCAGCTCAGCGGATACTTTGACGTGCGAGTTCCTTCAAGTGCCACTGCCGACAACGAGCAAGCTGATACCCTGTCACGGATTAGCTCCACCCGACAAGCGATACTAGCCGGCGCCTCCCTCAAGTGGCTGCGCAAGCCGTATGGCAAGCCTTCGCCTGGATTAGAGTCTATCTTCGTGCCGACTGATCCTGAAGCAGCTGGATCCCGCTCAAGGTCTGTAGCAGTCAGCCCGGGGACTTCGGCAGGCAGCTCAGAGATTCCAGTAACCGCACCTACCCCGGGGACTTCAGAACCCGGCCCAGGGGCTGCAGCAGTTGGCCTGGGGACTTCAGAGCCCAGCCCGGGGACTACAGCAGCTGGCCCGAGGACTTAAAAAAAACAAGTGGCGGGCGGCTCCAACCAGCCGCCTCCCAGCCCAACTACCCTGGTATCGGTCCCCGATATAGCAGTGGTCATAGCACCATCTTGGGCACAACCCATCCTCAACTTCATATTGAAAAGAGAGCTACGGGCTGATGAGATCCTGGCCTGACAGGTGCAACGCTGGGCATTAGCATATACAATAGTAAACAGAGAGCTCGTCAGACGCAGCGTTATTAGGGTGTTCCAGCGCTGCGTAGAGCCGAAGAAGGGCTTGGTAATCTTAAGAGACATTCACCAAGGCAAATGCGACCACCATGCGGCCTCCAAATCCATCGTCGCCAAAGCTTTCTACCATGGATTCTTCTGGCCGACTGCTTTGGACAATGCCAAGGATTTGGTCGAGAAATGCAACGGGTGTCAGCGCTTCAGCTCCAAACAACATCTGCCAGATTCTGCACTCAAGACCATCGCCCTCACTTGGCCATTTGCCATTTGGGGGCTGGACATAACACCAGGCGTCATGACTTATCTGCTGGTCGCCGTGGACAAATTCACCAAGTGGATTGAAGCCAGACCAATCAAGAAGCTCAACAATCTGATTGTTGTAACCTTCATCGCCGACATCACCGTCCAGTAAGGCCTACCACACAACATCATCACCGACAATTGCACAAACTTTGCGAAAGGCACTCTGGCCCGTTTCTGCGCAATGCAGGGCATCCAACTGGACTTACCATCCGTTGCCCATCCGCGGTCAAACGGCCAGGTCAAGCAAACAAACGACCTTATCCTATCCGGCATCAAGCCCCGACTAGTCAAGATGCTAGAGCGCTTGGCCGACCTCTAGAGCCTCAGGACCACACCAAACAAAGCAACCGGCTTCACTCCCTTCTTCCTCGTTTACGGGGCCTAGGCCGTCATCCCTACCGACGTCGAGTTTGACTCACCTCGCGTCGCCATGTACACGAAGGCAGAAGCGAAGGAAGCGCGAGAAGACGGCATGGACATGCTGGAGGAGGCCCGGCTGCTCGCACTCAGCCGGTTACCAGCAGGGCCTGCGCCACTACCATGGTCGAAAGGTTAGGCCACGTTCCTTCCACGAGGGGGACCTTGTGCTCCGGCTGATCCAGCGAACGGTCGGCCAGCACAAGCTCACAGCCCCTTGGGAGGGACCGTTCATCATCAGCAAGGCCTTGGGCAACGACTCCTACTACCTCATCGATGCACAAAAGCCCAGGGCACACAAGAGGGTTTATTCCGGCAAAGAGTCATAATGCCCGTGGAACAAAAATATACTCCGTCAGTTTTACAGTTAAAATGCAGTATGTACCACGCTACCCATTCTATCATGCAAAGACAACGGGTCCCTCGAGGAGCACTCGGGGACAACCCTCTTTATCCATGTGATAAGATTATGCCTGTGAATGTGTTATTTCATTTCTTTGCCCGCCACCGGGTCCGGCTAGCCGGCCCGGGGGCTCGCCGCCTTGTCCTATGTTGGTAACTCCTGCAGTCGGACAAGTAGTGTGCCGACATCTAAGCCCTCTCTCACCTTAATTCACAGCTGGCAGAGCGACTGTCCGACTGGAGAGAGCTAAAGGCAGGAAACGATGCCCACGCAAAAAATGACTAAGGAAAGACAACAACATAGACCAAGCCGGGTTTTGACCTCAACCGTCCGGCTGCGGAGGAGCCAGCCGGCCGGCTTCTCGTTGCCAGACGCGTGGTTGGGCCGAGTTCGGCTGGTCGCTCCATCATCCAGCTCGATGTTTTTGCCTTATTCCTCCTCGTCGTCTTCCCCGCTTTCGTTGTTGGAGGCGATCTCCTCCGCCGAGTCCTCCTCCACCATTGGGTCCAGCCCAAACCAGTCGGGTGGTACCTCAGCACCATTCTTGTCCAGCTACGAGACGAAGACGGTGGTGTTAGCATACTCGGCGAGCGCCATGACGCACTTGACGAGGTCATCGCGCACCGCCTCCAGATCAAGCCCAGCCTCCTGTCGGAAGGTCGCCAACTGGGCCAGACCAGATGCTGGTACAAGGCCTCGCAAATTCCAAGGCCATCTGAGTTCCCGCCTGAGCCGCGGCGCCCTTCCAAGCTACAAACCGGTCGACCGCCACCTCCAGCCAGTCGGCAGTCCGAATGGGGGTGTAGGGGACTTGGACACCTGGCCAGAGCGCAGCCAGCTCCTGGGACTTGATGCGTTGTAGGAGGCGGAGCACTCGGCGGACTGGATACAGGCATGCCCTGACGGCCATGAGCTGCTCGCTGAAAGTTTGGGGCGTGTTCGGCGGAATGTCCCTGCCCACCTTCCTCTGCCGCTCGCACCAAACCTCGATGGCCTGATTGACGGCAGTGGCTTGGCTGGGAAAGAATTCTGAAGAAGAAGAAAACCCAATGGTTCAGCAACCAAGGGTCAGCTCCTGCGGCAGCCTGCTATCGAACAAAAGAAAAAAAGGGCGACATACCAACAACCATGTCCTCTATCACGCCGTAGCCGTCGGACAGGAACTTCTCCTTCTTGGTCCAGTTCGACTGGTGAGTCTCGAACTCGGCCTTGATGAGAATTTCCTCTTCCTTCAGTAGCTCCACTTCTGCCTTGTGGTTCACCGCCTAGTACCCCAGCTCCTTGACCAGGCAGTCGCACTCCTGGACAGCCCGGGCGTGCTCCTGCTCCTTGGCGTTGATCTCAGACTGGATCTGGCCCAGCTGCATCCGCAACTCCGCCGCAGCCGCTGTCAAAGGCAAGAAAAAGAATGCATCAGCACCAACCAAAGAAAAATTGTCATCGGAAGATCCGTCCCGACTGCTCAGCAGTCGGCCCAAATCTTGGGGACCACACCCAGTAGGTGTGCTGACGCGCCCCCGCAAATAGAAGAGATGAAGCACTTACTCCGGCTCTCGGTCAGATCAGCGGTCCACTTGGCCAGCTCCATGTGATGGGAGTTGTAGGCGGCCGCGCGAACATTGTGGTAGTTCTGTAACAAGGACTGAGGAAAAAGACAACTTAGCACTCGAAAATTTAACTTGAAGTTCCGACCCGCCTACTCAGCAGTCGGCCTGGGGGGTAGGCCTATATAAACCCCCAGGTCTCCCAATGCAAGGGGTTCAGAATCCTAGCCACCCCACACTCATCTAGAGGAAGAGCTAGAGCTAGCCTTGCTCTTCTTCTTCCTGTAGCCAAGACAACTCAAGGAGCATTCTTGTAGTTACTCTATTGACGATAGTCATGACGCGGAGCCCCCGCAGAGCAGGACTAGGGGTGTTATATCCACAGAGAGCCACGAACCTGGGTAAATCTTGTAGGCGTTCTAGATATCGCCTTATCCCGCTTCCAAGACCCAACGATGTTCTATTGACCCCGTCCATGATAAGCCATCCTTTGGCATATGTTGCACGAAACCGATAAAGACCTCAAGAGAGTGGCCTCTTCACCGACCCCGCATGTGCACTTGTTAGGCCCTACCCCGCCGATGCCCGACAGCGTATTTGGGGCAGGCCCCGGGGCTTCTGTTGGTACAACAAACCCTGGGTCTGTTTCCCTCACTGTGCACACGCACGGGAGCAAGATTGAGGCACCAACCCATGTCAGAGTAGAAGAGACCAAGAGGTTCAAGAAACCAACATGCAGATCAGATAGACCAATACTGAGCAAGAAAAGCAAGACATCACGACGAGAAGGGCCTCCCTTGCTCGGCAGGTGAGCCCGGCAAGGGGCGAGGCTATCCCCAAAAGAAGACAATCAAGGCATCCCGGAAAGGCCTCCCGGGACTCGCGGAGGCTAAACCACTTCACCAACCGCTCTTCCACGAGTCATGTCGCCAACCAGTAGGTGTCAAGCCGCAAAGTGACTAAGTGGCAGCCATTAGCCACAGGGAGGCCTTCCCCTACAAGAAGAGCCGTAGATGACACCTGTCCTGCAACGTGTCAAGTACACAAGCGGGGAGCTGGCAAGATATGCCCATCAAGCCTTGCCGGGCAACCAGTGATGTGACACTAAGCGGCGCATTTAATGCGCACTGCCGGTCCGCAGATTCAGGTATGATAGCACTGTTGCTATCATATTAGTGCATAATTACTACTTTGCCACTATGGTGACCCCTTAATCTATAAAAGGAGGCCCATGACAACCGTATATAGGGTAAGAAGGTTGGATAGCTCACACACCCATACGCGCGTAGTCACTGCTGCCCTGTGGCAGCCCTTGCTG
This sequence comes from Secale cereale, assembly GCA_902687465.1. Lineage (NCBI taxonomy): Eukaryota > Viridiplantae > Streptophyta > Magnoliopsida > Poales > Poaceae > Secale > Secale cereale. Next base: position 363,273,834 of record LR738711.1, read on the forward strand.
CGCAAATGCACTACGCTCCACCACCTCATTTTCTACCCTCAATCCACCAAAGCAGAAGTAGGGTCTTACACCATAATAGCGGCCCGAACCTGGGTAAAAATGCCCTCGTGATCTCTTCCATGCTGTCCCACGCTCGTCTGCTCTTTGTGCAATGCGACGTCCCCCCGTCCCACAACAAGGGACCTCTCGGTCCCATACGTGGCCATGGGTTACCCCGACAACCGGTCTCGTCCGCCCCCTGGATGCACATGGAAAGCTGGCTGGGCTGGCCCGGGCGCCTGTAGGTGCCGGTGAAGTTGTGCATGAAAGCATGCTCGATGTCGAGCTAGGAGTTGATGACATCGATCGACAAGCTGTTGAGACACGTCTAGGCTGAGCCTTGTAGCATGAGGGGTGCTTAGCGGACGGCTTGACGGTGGTGGTGTAGTCGATGAGCCAGTCTTCGGGCTTGACGATGTCATTGTACTTAGGAGTGTCACGAGGCAGCGTGAACCCCTTGGTGAAGGGCTCGTCGCGGATGGGTGTGCCGAAGCAAGCCGGACCAGCTACGTCGTCTTTCTCAAGCTGGAGGGAGAGAGCCAGCTACTCGATGCTGTGGCGGGCGTCGGCATTGACAATGTCGCGCGGACCCAGCTGCCTTGCGACTGGGCCCCGGGGAGCCGGCTTGGCCAGAGCCGGTCGGTCACCCCGGGGTGGAGGGAGATCTTGCCAGTGTCGGTTATCAGGAGCTGACCTATTGCCGAGTTCATTGCCGCCCATCACGGTTGGCTCTGCCAAGGCCGGGCTCCCCGGGTTCTCTCGAACTGGGCTTCGCTGGCGAGTGGAGAACACGCCTGCTGGGTATCCCCGAGGTTGGCCGAGTCCTTCAGGCAGCGCGAGCCAGTTGCGGTCGGGTTGTCGAGGCGCTTCGACCTCTCTCTATTGTCGAGGCACTTCTGCTACGCATTGGCTGTGGCGAGGAGATCCCGAACGTGTTGCTGCCACTCTAGTAGCTATTAGCCCTGCAAGTTCTCCAGGTCTTCTGCGGCGCGCATGTTCTTGACGGGGGTATCCTAGACGAGGGATCACGCCCAGCACACGCTCAGCCTTGCATTCCGGCTGGGCTCAGCCGCGGCCGGCGTGCTGCTGAACACAGAATCATGCGCCCACTGAGTGGACTCCTGCTAGCGGTTCATTGTAGCGAGCGTTGTGCCCTTGTCCAGCAAGCGCAAGCGCTTCTCGTCCAGCCGGGTCCTGGCCTGGGTGGCGTCGACATCAGTGGCGATGGGAACGCTGAGATTCTGCAGCATGGTGCGCAGCAGGTTGGCCTTGGCCACGGTAGCCTGGGCTACAAGGGCTTTGGTAGTGGCGCTACTGGAGGAAGAGGTCGAGCCAGTGGTGAGTACCTAAATGAGAGTGCAGTGGTCTAATACGTTGCTGGGATCGGCATAGTCGACAGGGACGGGGGAGTCTTTGATGTCGACGACTCCGATGGGGAACTCGTTAGGCACCAGTGCTATGGAGACATGGAACACGCTGAATGGGACAATAGAGTCCACGAGGATGCCGGCAGCGTCTGTGCCAGCTGTAGGGACGACGCCGTGCACGATGCGCACGCCTGGGCAAGCGAAGGGCCTTGTCTGGAACTTTAGTCCGGCCGGCACCTTGAGCTACACCACGGTGGGCGCCAACTGTCGTGGTGAGATCTCATGACAGATGCCATAGGATGGCTAAAGATTGGGACAGACACAAGGGCATCGGTGGGTTCCAGAAGCTAGGTTAGCACGCGTAGGTGTGGAGACACGAGACGTACCCAGGTTTGGGGCTCTCCAGACAGATAACATCACTAGTCCTGCCAAGTGTGGTTTATATGAAGATTGTACAAGCTTGCTCCGAGCCATATTGAGGAAGGAACACGGGCCAAGGCATAGGCTACTCCTTCTCCTACGTGTGTATGTGGGTGTGTATTCTAATGAGGGCCGCCCCTGTACATGGAGGGGTGTCAGGGGGTCTTATAGACCGGCCTCGCCCCCGTCGTGAATACAACGGTCATATTACACATGCACAAGGCCCGAACGTTAGTGTTTGAAAGCCGACGCTGGGACCTGCCGGGTACCAGGGTACGTCGGGTTCTCCGAGAAGCACTATGCTCGGAATGCCATACGTCATGGGGTGGGTGAGCCAGGTCAGCTACAGTGTTGTGATGCCTGATCGCCATTGATCTTTGTTGATGGGATGGAAGGGCACTGTAGCCATTCCCGCATTGGTCAGCGGGGTAGGAGGGCCACTTTAGCCACGCTCGCCCACTCGCGGGGCCCTTTCTTGCCGTACGATTGGAGGGGACCGGCGTTGACCCGTCGTCGGGTTGAGGAATGCGCCGTGTTGTAATGCCCAGGATGGAGTTATACCTCCTACGGGTCGAGGCCCGACTTAAAGGCATAAGTCCATCCTAGAATGATCTCAAGTTTGGTAATCTTTGCACAACTCATGTAAAAGAGGGATGGTAAACTTAAAATAGTCGGCTTACAATCGCCACGTCACAGAATAACAGTACAAGTCTCAAACATCATACAATAAGATCACTACAACCCTCTAAGGGCAAAAACCAAATGTCAAAGTACCAAACTCAGATAAATAAAACAACCACAGGCGGATCGAATCCTAGTAAGAGTCTCCACTACTGATCGTCCGGGTAGCGAACGTAGTAACGACTACGCTCCTCGTCGTACTCCCAATCCAGCTCGGTGCCATCACCTGGATAGCTCACGGCTGGACCTGCATCTGGTGTGTGAAGTAACTGTGAGCCACAGAGGACTCAGCAATCCCGTTCCCGGGTAACAGAACTATCAAAGCCTTTAGGTGAGGGAAAGGCTGAAGAAAGGAATGAGGTGAAGGAACAACAAAGAGTCTGCAGCAGCAACTAGCACTAACTTACGCAAGAGAGAGCGAGAAGAGAAGGCATCGGCGAGAAGTGATCACTAAGTGATCCTAGCTACAAGCTCACAAGCATAACCCCTCCGTGTTCAACTCCCGAATCCCTATTCGGAAATTGACAGTCACGGAACTCACGCTGGTAGTGTATTAGTATCATTGTGTCAAGTTATCTACAACCGGAATTAACAAGCTCCCATCTGCCACATAACCGCGGGCACGGCTTTCGAAAGTTCAAACCCTGCAGGGGTGTTCCAACTTGACCCATTACAAGCCCACGATCCGCGGAGTCGCAACTCCGAAGTGGGAAGACCCGAGTATCCTCGGAATCCCGTGCTCAAGTTAAACCGAACTAAGGTAAGGCTAATCCAGCAAATCCTCCCGGCGTGTCGACACCCTGATCGTAGCCGCGCGTATCTAGGTCTCAGGACACGACCGGATGAGTCATCCTACAGGTGTATGCCAGATACCTCAGGTTGCCCCGAGGCGGCCCCGCAGTCTGCTCGTTTCGGACCAACACTCATGTGGAGCACTGGCCCGGGGTTGTTGATTAAGAAAGAGGGTTAATTACTCCCTTATGCAAGTTTAGTTTGTTATTAGGCAAATAGTACCAATGTTGGGATTTGCTGGAAAAGACTTAGCACATAGCGGTTTATCGAGGGGGTCCCATACACCCCAACCGTGTTAGGAACGCATAATCAAGGAACATAAAACCGGCTTATACGGATCCTAACGGCATGAGTGGAACAAAACACCAAGCAAAAGGCTTAGCCTTCCACCCTTGCCAATATATAGGTGATTTCAATTAAAGCATTTATATAGTGTGATATAACCCAACCAAACTTCATCATGAAGCAAGCATCTTCACTTCACCTGCAACTAGCAACGCTATAAGAAGGGCTGAGCGAAGCGTACTTAGCCAAGCAACGGTTTGCATAGGTAGGGTGGTTAAACATGGCAATTGGTTACAAGTAGGAGGCTGACAAGAAGAACATGGACATCGAGGCAAAACTATCGATCGGGACTACTAGCAATAGACAAAGATAGTAATGTTATCGGGGTTCGGTCATCTTGCCTGAAGAGAAGAAGTTCGGATCAAAAGAAGGGTCCTCTTGCTCAAACTCGTTGGAAACCTCGTGATCAACCTCGTTGGAAAACTCGTGCTCAACTTCGTGCTCTAAACAAGACAAACACAACAAGCACCATTCAACACGATGCAATGCGCACTCGATAAACATGTATGCATGATGGATGCACTAGAGATGCACATGGAGCACGTAAAACATCACTCAAGCAAAACACCTCAAAACAAGATAACAACCTGATAGTATTAATCTACACAGAAAATCACCCAAGTTTGATATAAAGATCGCTGAAATCGGAGTTACGGGCTAAAAGTTATGCCCGAAACAAGATTTGAGCGAAAACTGCAAATTACAGCAACATAGCATCTTGGGAGCTCAAAATAATTAATCTACAGCACCCAAAAAGCATGGCAAAGGACTTGAACATAAACTAGATATAAAGTACAGCAACTAGGTCCAAAGTGCACCCCCAACGGAGTCACGGATCACTAGCAATGATCTTGGACATATTGAACTTTGAAATAAAATTCTGGCAGCAGAATTTTATTGAAAGTTTGGAGCAAAAGATAAACATGCTACAGCACCTCAAATGGACATGTGAGGACATGGATGGAAAGACAACAATATATACTTCAAGGAACAATCAAAATCCACCCCAAAACTATCATGCCTTGTCCTACAACATCACACGAACATGGCATCGGAACGTTACAGATTTCAGACTTAGTGAAATTTCACTAAGTCCCAAAACAGCAACATCATCATAGCAACAAAAAGAGCATGTTTAAGACACCTCGAAACTAAACATGGCAAAGGGTAAGCACCGCATCAAAATACATATGACGGTGATCCCGAAACACACAAGCATGCATCAATGTGGTGAACACACCGATTACAACGAGCTCAACAACAAGGCATTTCATAACAAGTAAAAACACAACATTTGAACATGGCATCTTGCAACGATGATAACAAGGAAACAATACATCTACCATGCAACCTATCACAAGCAACACGTAGTTCGTGACAAGACGAACACGTGGACATGTCATTTGCATCGTTTGGACAAACGAGCTAAAAGATATCACAAGTCAAAGGTGGCACAAAAATAACACATAACAGCAGTTTATATCATCATACACTCTTGCAACAGCAAAACAAAGCCCTAGATGATCTCCAACATGCATGACTACAACAGGTAAAACGGAGAGGGCATCTCCACGAACATCTGGACATATTACACGCACAAAACGGAGCACCACAGTAAAAGTTATGCATGGTCAAAGTAGGCATCTCAGAACAGGAAAAACAGGGGCTTAGGAAAAAAAAACAACCTAGCAGATCTGGTGAACAGCGCGGATCTGGCCCGCGGAGGAACAGTAACAGGCCCGGATCTGGCGGATCTGGCCCAGCGGAGAGGTACTGTTGCGGCGGCGGCCCACGGGCGAATCGGGGCGGCGGCCCGGGTAGGCGCGCGGCCGCTGGCGGGCCCGTGGCCTGGCTGGCGAAGGCGGGGGAGCAGCGCCTGGCCCGGCTGCTGTTGGAAGGCGGCGGCCCGCGGCCTGGCTGGGGCTGGAGGCGGCCCAGCTGCGCGGCCTGCGGGAGGCGAGCCGGTGGCCTTCCCACGGAAGCGGAGGCGGGGCGGTGGCCGGCCCACCCTGGCTGTGCGGGCGAAGGCGACGGGGAGGCGCGAAGGGGAGCAGCGCCTGGCGCCTGGGAGGCGCGCCGAATGGGCCGACGGGCCGTACGCGGCGACGAAGTGGTCCTCGAGGCCGGCTGGAACTGGTCGAGGCCGACGCGGCGATCGCCTAGGCCAGCTGGCGATCAAGTGCAGCGCCGCGACCGCATTGACTTGCGCCAGGAAGAGCTGCTGCAGCCGTTTCGTGGATCTGGAGGCGCCGATGTCCCGCGGATCGAGGGGATCCTTCGGGATCCCGAGATTGTTTTGGGGATCTGAGATCTGAAATTTAGGGAAGAAGGAGGGGAATGGCCAAATAGACTAGGGGTCTATATATAGCAACTTAGACTAGGGTTTGGGGGCTAGGAGAGTCTAGGAGCCCTCCGATCTGGATCCAACGGATCCGATCGCGGGGATGAATAAAAGGGCCCAGACGGAGATAAAAGAAAGCAACGAGGGTGTTTTCGGGACACGAAGTAAGGGCACTTCGGACCCACACGGACAACGGAGGGAAAAGTCAACGGAGTCCAAACGAGACGAGATTTGAGAGGCGGGTTGCACACAACAAAACAACAACACACAACACAACCTCGCGGCACACCGGTAACGAAAAACGCCCGAACAACAAAGAAGGCCTACGGGACGCCACGGACACGCGAGGGAGCTCCGGAACACGAAACGGACAACGGGAAGGAACGCCACGAACCGGAAACAACCCACAACACAGATACAATGCAATGCACATGTCTACATGATATGAATGAATGCCACACACTCACACAACAAAACGACGAAAGCCCGAAAGACAAGGAACCCGAAAAGGAAATAGATGAAGCTGGAGATTTATTATAAGCCCAAAAGGGAAAGTATTACATCCGGGGCATTACAAACTCTCCTCTACTACAAAAAGATCTCGTCCCGAGATCTAGGACTGGAAAAAGGAAGGGTACTCGGAACGAAGATGATCTTCTCGTTCCCAGGTAGCTTCTCGGTCTGTGTGATGTGACCACTTGACTTTCAGAAACTTGATGGTCTTGTTGCGAGTCTTGCGTTCAGCTTCTTCCAGAATTGCAACTGGATGCTCTCGGTAGGAAAGGTCTTGTTGAAGATCAATCTCCTCAAACGGAATCATCCGCTCAGGTGCCTTGAAGCATTTGCGAAGCTGAGACACATGGAAGACATCATGAACATTTGCAAAGTTGGAAGGGAGCTCGAGCTGATAGGCTAGATCGCCTCTTTTGCCAAGAATTTTGAAAGGCCCGACGTATCTAGGAGCAAGCTTTCCTTTGATACCGAACCTCTGGGTTCCTTTCATCGGAGAAACTCAGAGATAGACATGATCACCGATGTCGAAAGCCAAAACATGATGCTTTCCGTCATAGTAACTCTTCTGACGCGACTGAGCGGCCTTGAGATTCTCACGTATGACTTTGCACATTTCTTCGGCTTCAGAGATCAAATCATTGCCAAGAAGTTGGCGTTCGCCTGTTTCAGACCAGTTGAGAGGGGTACGGCACTTTCTGCCATAGAGGATTTCAAACGGTGCTTTGCCTGCACTTGCTTGAAAGCTGTTGTTGTAAGAGAATTCTGCAAATGGAAGACAGTCCTCCCATTTCATGCCGAAGGAGATGACACAGGCTCTGAGCATATCTTCAAGGATCTGATTCACACGCTCGACTTGACCACTAGTCTGAGGGTGAAAGGCAGTGCTGAACCTGATCTTTGTGCCCATGGCGGACTGAAAGGAGTCCCAGAACTTTGATGTGAACAAGCTGCCACGGTCTGAGGATATCACTTGAGGAATGCCATGTAGGGACACAATTCTGGAAGTGTACAGCTCTGCAAGTTGAGCTGCATTGATTGATTCTTTGACTGGAAGAAAGTGAGCAACTTTGGTAAGCTTGTCAATCACCACAAAGATAGCATCATTGCCTCGCTTGGATTTAGGAAAGCCAGTGACGAAGTCCATCTCAATGTGGTCGAACTTCCACTCAGGAATAGGAAGAGGTTGGAGAAGACCGGCTGGACGTTGATGTTCTGCTTTCACTCTTCTGCATACATCACATTCATTCACGAATTGGGCAATCTCCCTTTTCATGCGTGTCCACCAGTAAGACTGCTTGAGGTCTTGATACATCTTGGAACTGCCAGGATGAATGGAAAGGAGAGAGTCATGAGCTTCTTCCATTATGAGCTTCCTGAGATCACCTTTGGGAACAACGAGTCTGTCCTCGAAGAACAAGGTATCTCTCTCATCAACACGGAAGCACTTATATTTTGGAGTGCCCTTTGCAATCCCATGTTTCACCTTCTTCACCATGGTATCACTGAGCTGGGCCTCACGGACTTGATCTTCCAAGGTAGGAGCAATTTGGAGATTAGCAAGAAAACCCTGCGGAACAACCTGAAGGTTGAGCTTCCTGAAAGCTTCACAAAGCTCAGGCTGGTGTGGCTTGATAAGAAGGCTGTTGCAATATGCCTTTCTGCTCAAAGCATCTGCAATCACATTCGCCTTGCCTGGAGTGTACTCAATACTGGGGTTGTACTCTTGGATCATCTCGACCCAACGAGTCTGGCGGAGGTTCAGATGCGGCTGTGTGAAGATGTACTTCAAGCTCTTGTGATCAGTGAAGATGTCGACCTTTCTGCCCAACAACAGATGTCTCCACGTAATCAGAGCATGTACCACAGCTGCTAGCTCGAGATCATGTGTGGGATAGTTCTTCTCAGCTGGCTTGAGCTGACGTGAAGTATATGCCACAATTCTCTTCTCTTGCATAAGCACACCACCAAGGCCTTGAAGAGAAGCGTCACAGAACACTTCATAGGGCTTGGATTCATCAGGAGGAATCAGAACTGGAGCTGAGACAAGCTTCTCTTTGAGGGTTTTGAAAGCCACTTCACAATCGGGAGACCAAAAGTATTTGACATTCTTCTGAAGGAGGTTGGAAAGAGGCTTGGCAATCTTGGAGAAGTTCTCCACAAATCTTCTGCAATAGCTGGCAAGACCCAGAAAACTGCGGAGCTGCTTGACGTTCTGAGGAGCTTCCCAGTTGACAATTGCTTCAACTTTCTCGGGATTAACCGCAATACCGTCAGCTGAGATAATGTGGCCCAGGTAGAGAACCTTATCGAGCCAAAACTCGCACTTTGAGAACTTGGCATAGAATTTGTGCTCTCGGAGTCGATCAAGAACCAGACGCAAGTGCTTTTCGTGATCTTCTTCATTCTTGGAAAACACCAAAATATCATCCAGATACACTAGCACAAACTCGCCTGTATAGGGGTTGAAGATGTAATGCATCATCCTTGAGAAGGTAGGAGGAGCATTGGCGAGGCCGAAGGACATGACGGTATACTCATATGAACCGTAGCTCGTTCTGAACGCCGTCTTGGGAATGTCTTCCTCGCGAATGCGAATTTGATGGTAGCCCATTCGGAGGTCAAGCTTAGAGAATACTTTAGCTCCTTTGAGCTGCTCAAAGAGTTCATTGATGTTGGGGAGCGGATACTTGTTCTTAATCGTCTTCTTGTTCAATGGCCGGTAGTCAACACAGAGACGCTCCGTGCCATCTTTCTTCTTGACAAATAAGACACCACAGCCCCACGGAGATGTACTCGGTCTGATGAGACCCATACGCTCTTGTTCATCCAACTGTTTCTTCAATTCCTTCAATTCATCTGAAGAGAGCTTGTATGGACGCCGGCAAACAGGTTCGGTGCCCGGCTCGAGTTCAATGACAAACTCCACCTGACGGTGTGGAGGCATGCCTGGAAGTTCTTCTGGAAAGACGTCTTGATATTCATTCACCACTGGAATTTGCTCTATGGCATTAATTTCACCCTTATCATTAAGAGAGAAAAGCCGAATAGTATTATCCCTGGAGGCGAAGATAATCACATCTTCATCAGAATGAGTCAACTTGACTTCCTTTTGAGCGCAATCAATGTGAGCATCGTGCTGAGAAAGCCAATCCATTCCGAGAATGAGGTCGATGTCAGAATGACCCAGAATCACCGGTTTAGCCAGAAAACGATAATCTCCCATGCGAATAGAAACATCCGGAGCAAATATGTTGGAAGTCATGCACTTGCCCGGAGAAATTACTTGCAACCTCTGAGGCAGACTTTGGATGCCAATATTATGCTTGGATGCAAAAGGTTGAGACATGAAAGAGCATGATGCACCCGAATCAAACAATACTTTAGCTGGAAAAGAGTTCACTGAGAGATTACCCAGAATGACATCAGAAGAAGCCTCTGCTTGTGCTGCATTCATCAGATTAACCCTTGCAGACTTTGGGTCATGCTTGACAATAGCTGAACTCATAGGAGGAGGAGGTGGAAGACGCTTCGGATTCGGACATCTGTTGGCATAGTGACCCTTCTGGCCACACTTGTTGCACACCACTTCAGAGAGAGGACGGAAATGAGAGCCACTGGACTTGGAGCCTTGGGACTGAAACTGCTTCTTCGACTGGTTGCTTGGGTTGGGTGGGTGGGAGAAACCACGACCACTAGAGTTCTTGTTGTTGGAGTTGTTGAAGTTGCTGGAGTTGTTGTAAGGAGCTCGAATCATTGGAGGAGGAGGAAGCCAGAATTTCTGTTGTTTCGCAGCCAACTGAGACGATGAGGTAGAGTGAACAGCATCTCGAATTCTCTTCTTAGAAGCCTCCATCTTAAGCTGAGCTGCTTCTTGTTTCAAAGCCATGTTATAGAACTTATCGAATTCGTCTGGCTCGAACAAAGTGAGAGCAAGCTGAAGTTCATCTTTGAGACCTCCACGGAACTGATAGATTTTGCTCTTTGCATCAGGTATGTCTTGCTTTGCATAACGAGCGAGGTTTTGGAACTTGACATTATACTGATAGACTGACATGGAGCCCTGCTTGAGGTTGCGGAATTGCTCACGCATACCCTCAATAACACTTGTAGGAATGTGATGCGAGCGGAAATCCCTGCAGAAGTTCTCCCACGAGATCACTTGACCCGGCCTTGAGTCTTTGTACTGCTGCCACCAATCAGCTGCTTGATCTTTCAGTTGGAAGGCTGCAAACTTCACATAGTCATCTTCTTTCACGTTACTGCACTCAAAATGCTTCTTTATGTCGGTCAGCCAATCCTCGGCATCAAGAGGGTCGACACAGTAACTGAAAGCTTTAGGATTGTTGGCCAAGAACTGGTTGAGGGTAGCATGGTGCTGCTGGAAGAAGTTGCCTTGGTTCATTGGAATGCCCTGATTAGCTTGATTAGCTTGCATAGCCTGCATTTGCTGCATCATCTGCATCATCAACTGAGTGTTCTGAGCAGTAGTCTGCATAATTGCTCTCCAAGCCTCAGGCGGAGGAGGAGGTGAAGGAGGACGTTCTGGAACCTCTTCACCCTCTGGGTTGGCATTCGGAACCCTTTTCGGAGCCATCCTGTAAGAGATGACCACGAATCAGCAATTGATTGACAAAAGGAATAAGCTGAATCAATGGAATGAATTGCAACAAGTCTTCACAATAATCATTCGAACAATAAGAACGAATGAAATCATCCGAACAAGAGGAACGAATGAATTTCTTAGTTAAATGATAACATCAGTCTTCACGAGAAGCCACATAGAGATCAAAAGGATAAAATAATAAAACAACAAGGTACGGAAAGGAACAAACACAAGAGAGGAGTTTCGTTCTAACATCTTTGTGCTGAAAGCATATGAACGCGTTACGAAAAGGTTTTGCAATCCCCGGATCAGCATAGCCAAGGACCCTTTAAGATGCAACTCCTGATAGTAACCTCGGTCATATATCCTCTTCACTCAATGTCGAACCCCGAACTCACTAACCTGCATTCGTTGGAAGAATGCCTACGATCTACTGGATAAAACCCACCTATAGCTTTCCGAAAGATTCCAGTTATGCAATCAGGTGTTGGGGATACACGGGAAGCACCGCGCAATCAACTCTAACCTACATCCAGGTGTATCCATCCTTCAACACATAACCAGTCTTTCTCGGAAGCTGTGTACCTCGGACCTTCGAAAAGCATCCACTATAACAAGCTATGGCAATACTCCCGAACTACCTCCCCAGTACTGGGTGATGTCGGGGTTATCGTGCCACTGGCCGTATAGGGGAGATTTTCGATGTCGGCCGTCTTAAGTATTTAGTACTGTCGCGATATGCTTGTTACAGTGATACCCCGAAGCTCAACTCCTCGGTAACAGGAGGCATCAGGAACAATATCCTTGTCACAAGAACATCGAAACAATTCCAGAATACTCGCGGGAATCCTAAAAAAAAAAATTTGTGCAAATTTTGAAGATAGGAGAGACAAGAGCAGACGTCAGGAGTCCTCACCAGAGAGAAAGGGGATGAGAAGCAAAGAAATCCTACTCTCCGATATAATATATGACTCAAAAAGTTTTCAGTGTGTGCCTAGACTCAACCGTCAACGGTTCGATCAAACAGTGGGGGCTCCTAGGTCGGAGAAGGCTCTGAATACCAACTTGTAATGCCCAGGATGGAGTTATACCTCCTACGGGTCGAGGCCCGACTTAAAGGCATAAGTCCATCCTAGAATGATCTCAAGTTTGGTAATCTTTGCACAACTCATGTAAAAGAGGGATGGTAAACTTAAAATAGTCGGCTTACAATCGCCACGTCACAGAATAACAGTACAAGTCTCAAACATCATACAATAAGATCACTACAACCCTCTAAGGGCAAAAACCAAATGTCAAAGTACCAAACTCAGATAAATAAAACAACCACAGGCGGATCGAATCCTAGTAAGAGTCTCCACTACTGATCGTCCGGGTAGCGAACGTAGTAACGACTACCCTCCTCGTCGTACTCCCAATCCAGCTCGGTGCCATCACCTGGATAGCTCACGGCTGGACCTGCATCTGGTGTGTGAAGTAACTGTGAGCCACAGAGGACTCAGCAATCCCGTTCCCGGGTAACAGAACTATCAAAGCCTTTAGGTGAGGGAAAGGCTGAAGAAAGGAATGAGGTGAAGGAACAACAAAGAGTCTGCAGCAGCAACTAGCACTAACTTACGCAAGAGAGAGCGAGAAGAGAAGGCATCGGCGAGAAGTGATCACTAAGTGATCCTAGCTACAAGCTCACAAGCATAACCCCTCCGTGTTCAACTCCCGAATCCCTATTCGGAAATTGACAGTCACGGAACTCACGCTGGTAGTGTATTAGTATCATTGTGTCAAGTTATCTACAACCGGAATTAACAAGCTCCCATCTGCCACATAACCGCGGGCACGGCTTTCGAAAGTTCAAACCCTGCAGGGGTGTTCCAACTTGACCCATTACAAGCCCACGATCCGCGGAGTCGCAACTCCAAAGTGGGAAGACCCGAGTATCCTCGGAATCCCGTGCTCAAGATATACCGAACTAAGGTAAGGCTAATCCAGCAAATCCTCCCGGCGTGTCGACACCCTGATCGTAGCCGCGCGTATCTAGGTCTCAGGACACGACCGGATGGGTGATTCTACAGGTTTTTACCAAACCTCGAGTTTCCTTGAGGTGGCCCCGCAGACTCCCCGTTTCGGACCAACACTCATGTGGAGCACTGGCCCGGGGTTGTTGATTAAGAAAGAGGGTTAATTACTCCCTTATGCAAGTTTAGTTTGTTATTAGGCAAATAGTACCAATGTTGGGATTTGCTGGAAAAGACTTAGCACATAGCGGTTTATCGAGGGGGTCCCATACACCCCAACCGTGTTAGGAACGCATAATCAAGGAACATAAAACCGGCTTATACGGATCCTAACGGCATGAGTGGAACAAAACACCAAGCAAAAGGCTTAGCCTTCCACCCTTGCCAATATATAGGTGATTTCAATTAAAGCATTTATATAGTGTGATATAACCCAACCAAACTTCATCATGAAGCAAGCATCTTCACTTCACCTGCAACTAGCAACGCTATAAGAAGGGCTGAGCGAAGCGTACTTAGCCAAGCAACGGTTTGCATAGGTAGGGTGGTTAAACATGGCAATTGGTTACAAGTAGGAGGCTGACAAGAAGAACATGGGCATCGAGGCAAAACTATAGATCGGGACTACTAGCAATAGACAAAGATAGTAATGTTATCGGGGTTCGGTCATCTTGCCTGAAGAGAAGAAGTTCGGATCAAAAGAAGGGTCCTCTTGCTCAAACTCGTTGGAAACCTCGTGATCAACCTCGTTGGAAAACTCGTGCTCAACTTCGTGCTCTAAACAAGACAAACACAACAAGCACCATTCAACACGATGCAATGCGCACTCGATAAACATGTATGCATGATGGATGCACTAGAGATGCACATGGAGCACGTAAAACATCACTCAAGCAAAACACCTCAAAACAAGATAACAACCTGATAGTATTAATCTACACAGAAAATCACCCAAGTTTGATATAAAGATCGCTGAAATCGGAGTTACGGGCTAAAAGTTATGCCCGAAACAAGATTTGAGCGAAAACTGCAAATTACAGCAACATAGCATCTTGGGAGCTCCAAATAATTAATCTACAGCACCCAAAAAGCATGGCAAAGGACTTGAACATAAACTAGATATAAAGTACAGCAACTAGGTCCAAAGTGCACCCCCAACGGAGTCACGGATCACTAGCAATGATCTTGGACATATTGAACTTTGAAATAAAATTCTGGCAGCAGAATTTTATTGAAAGTTTGGAGCAAAAGATAAACATGCTACAGCACCTCAAATGGACATGTGAGGACATGGATGGAAAGACAACAATATATACTTCAAGGAACAATCAAAATCCACCCCAAAACTATCATGCCTTGTCCTACAACATCACACGAACATGGCATCGGAACGTTACAGATTTCAGACTTAGTGAAATTTCACTAAGTCCCAAAACAGCAACATCATCATAGCAACAAAAAGAGCATGTTTAAGACACCTCGAAACTAAACATGGCAAAGGGTAAGCACCGCATCAAAATACATATGACGGTGATCCCGAAACACACAAGCATGCATCAATGTGGTGAACACACCGATTACAACGAGCTCAACAACAAGGCATTTCATAACAAGTAAAAACACAACATTTGAACATGGCATCTTGCAACGATGATAACAAGGAAACAATACATCTACCATGCAACCTATCACAAGCAACACGTAGTTCGTGACAAGACGAACACGTGGACATGTCATTTGCATCGTTTGGACAAACGAGCTAAAAGATATCACAAGTCAAAGGTGGCACAAAAATAACACATAACAGCAGTTTATATCATCATACACTCTTGCAACAGCAAAACAAAGCCCTAGATGATCTCCAACATGCATGACTACAACAGGTAAAACGGAGAGGGCATCTCCACGAACATCTGGACATATTACACGCACAAAACGGAGCACCACAGTAAAAGTTATGCATGGTCAAAGTAGGCATCTCAGAACAGGAAAAACAGGGGCTTAGGAAAAAAAAACAACCTAGCAGATCTGGTGAACAGCGCGGATCTGGCCCGCGGAGGAACAGTAACAGGCCCGGATCTGGCGGATCTGGCCCAGCGGAGAGGTACTGTTGCGGCGGCGGCCCACGGGCGAATCGGGGCGGCGGCCCGGGTAGGCGCGCGGCCGCTGGCGGGCCCGTGGCCTGGCTGGCGAAGGCGGGGGAGCAGCGCCTGGCCCGGCTGCTGTTGGAAGGCGGCGGCCCGCGGCCTGGCTGGGGCTGGAGGCGGCCCAGCTGCGCGGCCTGCGGGAGGCGAGCCGGTGGCCTTCCCACGGAAGCGGAGGCGGGGCGGTGGCCGGCCCACCCTGGCTGTGCGGGCGAAGGCGACGGGGAGGCGCGAAGGGGAGCAGCGCCTGGCGCCTGGGAGGCGCGCCGAATGGGCCGACGGGCCGTACGCGGCGACGAAGTGGTCCTCGAGGCCGGCTGGAACTGGTCGAGGCCGACGCGGCGATCGCCTAGGCCAGCTGGCGATCAAGTGCAGCGCCGCGACCGCATTGACTTGCGCCAGGAAGAGCTGCTGCAGCCGTTTCGTGGATCTGGAGGCGCCGATGTCCCGCGGATCGAGGGGATCCTTCGGGATCCCGAGATTGTTTTGGGGATCTGAGATCTGAAATTTAGGGAAGAAGGAGGGGAATGGCCAAATAGACTAGGGGTCTATATATAGCAACTTAGACTAGGGTTTGGGGGCTAGGAGAGTCTAGGAGCCCTCCGATCTGGATCCAACGGATCCGATCGCGGGGATGAATAAAAGGGCCCAGACGGAGATAAAAGAAAGCAACGAGGGTGTTTTCGGGACACGAAGTAAGGGCACTTCGGACCCACACGGACAACGGAGGGAAAAGTCAACGGAGTCCAAACGAGACGAGATTTGAGAGGCGGGTTGCACACAACAAAACAACAACACACAACACAACCTCGCGGCACACCGGTAACGAAAAACGCCCGAACAACAAAGAAGGCCTACGGGACGCCACGGACACGCGAGGGAGCTCCGGAACACGAAACGGACAACGGGAAGGAACGCCACGAACCGGAAACAACCCACAACACAGATACAATGCAATGCACATGTCTACATGATATGAATGAATGCCACACACTCACACAACAAAACGACGAAAGCCCGAAAGACAAGGAACCCGAAAAGGAAATAGATGAAGCTGGAGATTTATTATAAGCCCAAAAGGGAAAGTATTACATCCGGGGCATTACACGTGTTCAGGCTCATTTGTCTTCTACACATTCGTGTTGTTGGGAGAAGCCGACATGCACTTGTCGGCAGGCCGGGTTACCACGTTTGGCCGGGTTGCGATGGGAAGCCGGCCAGGGTGGGCCGGGTTGAGGGGCGTTGCTAGCCCCGATGATTTTTGTAAGGGTTCTGGACTCCGTTGCTTACCCGGGGGCCATCCCAGTGACAAGAATGGCATTGTCGAGCGCAAGAACATTACTCTTTCTGAGCTGGCTCGCACTATGCTTGATGAATACAAGACGCCTCTTCACTTCTAGCCTGAGGCTATTTATACTGCGTGCCACATAATCAACAGGGTATATCTCCACAAACTCCTCAAGAAAACCTCATATGAACTCCTCACTCACATGAAACTCAATGTGAGTTATTTCAAAGTTTTCGGTGTTAAATGTTCGATTAGAGATCCTCGTCACAGTTCTAAATTTGCACTGAAAGCACATGAATGTTATATGCTTGGTTACGAAAAGGACTCGCACACCTACAGAGTCTTCAACACCCATCATCACAATGTTTTGGAAACTGTAGATGTGCGGTTTGATGAAACTAACGGCTCGCAAAAAGAGAACTTGCTTCCTGTGCTAGATGAAATACCTCCCAAGGAATCCATTAAGCGCAAGGCTACTGAGGATATCATACCCACTAATGAACCTACTAAAGAAGTTATTCTAGACCATGAAGACAATCATAGTGGTGCACCTGAAGAAACTGTAGCTGAAGAAAATGCTCACCCAAACCAAAGTCATCAACCTGCTCATCCTTGAGTGGCAAAAGAAGTGCAGATTGAGAAAATCATCGTCAGCATCAACGCACCAGGTCCTCTCACACGGTCAAAAGCTTCCCACATTTCTAACTTCTGTGGGTACCTCGTTTTTGTCTCTATCATAGAGCCCACCAAAGTTGATGAGGCATTTATGGAGCCGGAGTGGATTCAAGCAATGCACGAGGAATTGCATCAATTGGAGCTCGACAATGTGTGGAAACTCGTAAAGCAACCAAATCCTCGCAAGCACAACATCATAGGTACCAAATGGGTCTACCACAACAAGCAAGACGAAAATGGCCTAGTGGTGAGGAATAAGGCTCCTCTTGTAGCACAGGGCTACACATAGGTTGAAGGAATCGACTTCGATGAAACTTTTGCACCTGTTGCTAGACTTGAAGCTATTCATATACTGCTTGCTTATGCTAACCATCATAATATCATCTTATATCAAATGCATTTGAAAAGTGCATTCCTCAATGCTAAGCTTGAGGAAGAAGTATATGTTAATCGACCCACAGGTTTTCAAGATCCTAAACATCCTGATAAAGTCTTAGGACACAACAAGGCCCTGTATGGCATCAAGCAGACCCCTCGGGCATGGTATGACGCACTGAAGTAATTCCTGATGAAGAAAGGCTACAAATCCGGTTCACTTGACCCAACTCTTTTCACCAAAATTTATGCTAATGAATTATTCGTGTGCCAAATATATGTGGATGATATTATCATTAGATGTACTGACAAACGTTATGTCGATGAATTTGCCTGCATGATGAGTGAAGAATATCAAATGTCTATGATGTGAGAATTGAAATTCTTCTTATGTCTTCAAATTCGTCAATAACGCAATGGCATCTTCATATCTCAAGAGAAATACCTCAAGAATGTACTGAGGAAATTCGGCATGCAAGATTTCAAAGGCATCAAAATCCATATGCCCACAAATTGCCATCTCTGGACCGACAAAAATTGTAAAGATTTTGATCAAAAAGTATATCGCTCCATGATTGGCTCTTTATTGTATCTATGTGCATCTAGGCCAGATATTATTCTTATTGTTTGCATGTGTGCCCGTTTTCGAGCTACACCGAAGGAATCACACCATAAGGCTGTGAATCATGTTCTTGGATATCTAGCTCACACACCAACACTTTGATTATGGTATCCCAAGGGCTCGATTTTTGTTCTCATTGGATATTCTGACTCGTACTATGTTAGTGGTCGAGTGGATCGCAAGTCAACATCAGGAACATGCCATTTCCTCGGACGATCCTTTGTATGTTGGTCGTCGAAGTAGCAGAACTGCATATCACTGTCTACTGGTGAAGCTGAGTACATTGATGCCGGTTCGTGTTGTGCTGAATTGTTGTGGATGAAGCAAACCCTCAAGGACTACATCTTCAATATGAAGCATGTGCCTCTCTACTGCGACAACGAGAGTGTCATCAACATTTCTTACAACCAAGTTCCGCACTCGAAGACTAAGCACATCCAGATTCGTCATCATTTTCTTTGTGACCATGTGTTCAAGGGCGACATCTCCGTCCACCACGTGAAGACTGAAGAACAGTTGGCAGATATCTTCACAAAGCCCTTGGATGAAATAGAATTTGCAAGTTGCGGTGTGAGCTAAATATCTTAGAATCATTTAATGTTCTTTGAAAGGACAGACATCCCAACATTTATGCAAAATTGATTACTTAGATGTACAACACACAAAGTACCCTTTTTCTTCAATCAATGAAGACCAACCCTCTAAGTGTGAAGAAAATAATGAAGAATTTGATTCTTAGAGCCCTACGACAATTGTATGCGGTGTCTGAAATCATCATTCTTATATGGTGGGACCCGCCACCAACCAAAGTTGTAATTTAATTTTTTTCTTCAATTTTCAAATTCCTCAAATTTGCTATTTCTTCAACTTTTCGACTGTCATTCTTCATTGACTACATGTATTTGAGTTTTTCATGTCCTCAAGAGCATTCACTTATTGCTAATTCTTCAAGTAGATATTCATCTAAGTGAATGTGCTCGGATCCGTTCCCCCTCTATGCTGAACTCAACCCAGTCTGTTCGCAAATTCTTCATGTGCATTCTATTTGAAACCCTATCACAGTCTTCACCGTGTCCTTGACATCTGAAGAAGTTGTGAAAGAAACACTAAATTCTTCATGTGCGTTCTATTTGAAACCCATTCAAAGTCTCCCCTTCCCATGATGGATTAACAACTCACCCACAACCCTCCACTATCTCCACTCCTCAGAATGTGGGTGAAACATGTCGTTAGGATAGCAAGGGTCAGGCACATGTTCGTCCAAAATCTTTTGACAACAGTCTTTCATTCCGGCTATAAATACCCATTCTCTTCTTCAGACCACATTTACTCTGCTTGACCTCACTCTCCTCGCTCGAGCTCTCGGACCTACCGCCGCCGCTACACTCCATCATCACGGTGAGGAAGAGCTTCACTGCCTTGACCTCGTTGCCATCGTACTCCTGCCGGCATTGGAAATCTTCACTCCGTTGCCGCCGTACCTATCTCCAGCCACAAAGTTAGGGCGTGGTCGAACTAAACTTACGAACTTCTCCATCTCCACTGCCAGCTCGTTGTGTTCTTCATCAAGGTTAATTAAAATCTAATTTTACTGTCCTACATTGAATCTTATGATTTCCACAAAAATTTCAAAAGGTGTTTATTCTTCAACTTCCGACTCCTTAAACACCTGGATGATTATGCTCCTTGATTTGTTCCTCTAAGCTATGTTTTTCTTCAAGATTCCTCGGTTGTGTAGATTTTCTAAGCTATACAAGTCTGGAACCTAACTCAAGAACGCTTAGTGAAAATCTTCAAGATACCAATGGTCATATTCCTCAAACTTGATACTTTTTGAAAAATTTGCGAGAACGCACATGACCTCTCCAAATTCATCGCACTTATACTTTGTTCACAGTTACAAAATTTCTAAGAATGGAGGGAATATCGTTATGTAACACCAAAGTACACGAAGAAATTCACCGTCAATCAACCATTCTCAAGACCACCTTTGGCTGCTAGCAAATGAGCTGATCCCACCAGCATAAGGTGTGGTGAAGAAATTACAAAAGA
This sequence comes from Secale cereale, assembly GCA_902687465.1. Lineage (NCBI taxonomy): Eukaryota > Viridiplantae > Streptophyta > Magnoliopsida > Poales > Poaceae > Secale > Secale cereale. The sequence goes on from LR738711.1 coordinate 363,294,103, forward strand.
ATGGGCCAATCGCCAAGCCAAGCTTCAGAAAGTTGCCAAAGCAGTAGTGAATAAATTGAATGAGGATTGTCAAGCTGCTGCCGCTAAGGCCTCTGCCAGTATGTCTGCACCAAAGAAGGCCATACTGAAGAAATTTGCGGTGAAGAAAACTTCAAGCTCAATGCCCTCATGGCCAAGCTCTTAAACTTCAAAGCCCTCTAGGAAAATTCCTCAAGCAACTTCCTCAAGGGAAGCACCAACTCCTTCTGTTGCTGCAAAATCCTCAGTTGCTTCCTCAAAGACCTCAACACATGTGCATCTTGCAACATGTCAACGGACGGCCGGAATTTCAATTGCTTCAGGGGCATCTACAACTTCGTGAGTGCAACCATAGTCTTCAAGTGGCCCGTCCTTGCTGAAGGTTAAGATTACTGCTGGACGCGGAAAGAGGACAAGTCCTCACAAGAAGCAAGTGGCATTCCATGTTCCATCTAATGATGATGAGGCTGTTGAAGAAGAACTTGCTTAAATCATCAGAGACAGACAGCAAAAGGGCTACTAGATCCAAGGGTTGCATTGTACCTCTTATGCTGGATCTGAAGAAAATCCTCGACTTTTTTGATCTTGTGCACAAGGATCCCAACACTCCACTCCCTGACCTAGATCTGTCTCCTGGTCAAGGTCACAAGCAGGCCGCCTTCATAGGTGAAGAAAAATGGAAATTTGAACAAGCCAGGAAATTCAAGAAGGACCAATACAGGAAAGAGCACTTCCTAAAGAAAAATGTTTTGAATATGTCTCATGAAGAACTTGTGAAACTGCAAACGGAAATCAAAGATCTCAGTGATGAATTCGACCAATATCGTGCTGATTGTCCAGGAGCCATGGTTAGATTTGTCAACCTCTTGAACAACCTCAAGCTAAATTTTGCAACTCCATCGCAACAAATTCCTCAGGCTGAAGCATCTGCTCAGCCTACTAAAGAAACTACAAGCACAACTGATGAAAATCAAGCTGCTAAAGAACCTACTAGGACAGCTAGAGAAATTTTTGCTCCTGAAGAAAATGTCAGGGCAACCACCGATGTTGTGCCTAAAGAACAACCCAGGCAAGCTGAAGAAACTGCTGCACCTGAAGAAAATGTGAATGCCAGGGCGATTGCATCAGGCGTGCCTGATGAAACTACACCAACTTCATCTTTTCCTCCTACAAAATTTTCAAAGGTGAAGACAATCACTCTTCCTTCTGCATCAGAAGTGAAGAAGACGAAGGTTGTGGAGAAGGAAGCCGCAAGGAAGTGGAAAGCATCAACATCTGCAGAGTCCTCAGCTCCCAACATAGTGAGGACTTTGACGGGCTCTTTCCAAGAACCAATTGATGTTGTTCCAATAACTATAGTGCAATCAAAGGAGCTCATACCATTTGTTGAAGAATATGTTATTCCAGATGACACTGATGAAGAAAATCCTTCTGCTGCTTCCTCAGAGCAGTTGGATGAAGAAATTCATGTGGAAGCTGTTGTTTCCACACAATTGGTATCATCACATGTGCCTCAGTTCAATGTAGAATAGGCGGGCGTTGAGTAAATTAAAGAAGATGTGGACATTGGCTCTACAATTCCTATGCAGAATGATGACTATTGGGAAAATATTCACCTCAATCCAATTGCCACACCTCTGCATCAAATTCTAACAGGATCTGATGGACGTCAAGCTTCACTTTAGTCCATATCGGAAGAAATAGAGACCCAGACTACTGCTAATAAAACTGCCACTTAAATACCTCATTCTTCCACGTGAAGCTATGACACAAGAGGCTGGGAGATCGTCAACTTCTAATCTTCAGCCCAATCCAAAAAATCCTCTAGCAAAGAGGACAAAATTCAAAGCTGGTAATTTTGTAAGTTCATCTAGTGCCACTTAGTGACTTTGGTGTATTGAAGACTTATTGGTTAAGGGACCAATGTGTTTGTCAGTGTACACATGCTTTATAAGTCTATGAGGAGTTTGATATTTCTGTAGAAAGTCGAACCCTAAAAATGAATGTCTTCATTTGAAGACTTTGGTTTTCTTGAATACTTTAAAATGAGGAAATTGGTGTGACCTTGAAGACTTGGATATTAATCCGAGGATTATGAAGCATGAAGACTTTTGTTTTCGTAGTTTCATTTACTATTTCTTGAGTCGAGGTAAACACTGTACTGTTAAAGGGGGTCAAGGTAAAACTATGGAAACAATTTGCAGCTGATGCTCATGTCAAAATCAGCACTACCCAATCCTATCAAGTAAAGCCATTGGAAATCTCATAGAGTCACTAGTGGAATGAGGATCTTTGCCGTTGGCCATCTCTTTGCCGTCCGCTAGCTGGCAGCGAAGAAGGTCATTGCCATCAGCTTAAAGAAAGATGACGGCAAAGAAAATGCTGACGAAAAAGACCATGTTTGCCGTCAGCTACCTCGGTGCCGTCCTCTAGCCGACGGCATAGAATATCTATCGTCATCTAGCAGACGACAAAAAGGGACGGTGGCATACTAGTGAGGGCTACCTAACGGCCACTTTCTTTGCTGTATTCTAGCGGACGGCAAAGAAAGTGGCTAGCTAACGTTCGTTAGCTAGGCTCTTTGCCGTCAGCTAGTAAACGGTAAAGAGCTGTGACCTAAACTAAAAAGCGTTCAGCCCCACGTCCCTCTCTCTCTCCCATCTCTCTCCCTCCCTCATCACACCCGCGCTGCCGCCCCATGCCCAAGCCGC
>LR738711.1:363299613-363322012 GCA_902687465.1 Secale cereale
CCCCCCCCCCCCCCCGTACAGATTATCAAAGAAACAACATTTTCCTAATGTTGATGATTCCAGCCGCTGAAGGACGAATTGCAAGAACCCTGGGATAATGGAATCAACACATATGACGCCTTTAGCAAACGGAAATTCATAATGTGTGTCTGGTACATGTACGCGATGCATGACTTGCCGGCGTATGCGCTATTCGTTGGCTGGTGTGTGCATGGAAGGTTCCCGTGCACCACATGCAATGGAGCTCTTGAGTTTCGTTAGCTTTAGGCCGGTCGCAAGTTTTCTTGATTCAACATGTAGAGACAATTCCTGGATCCTTGCCCTATGTTCAGGAAAGACAACAAGAACTTCATCAAAGGTAGAGTTGTCAAAAACTCTACACCACCTGCGTTGACAGGCCAAGAGACCCTTGTCGGCGTTCTAGGAACGGGGGTGTCCAGACGTGCCTACCTGCGGTCCACAGCATGGCCCGTTAAGCGGCCTGGTACGGCCCATCTTCGTCAGCAAACCACTCAAGACCATCGTGAGGGGCCAAGCCTCGCAAGGCGGATGACGCAAGACCTCCCCTATGGCGGCCTCACTAGGCTGGCTCCCGAGGAGCGGAGATATCAAGGCAAGGGACACCTCGTGAGGTTCGTGTGATGTGAGCCATGACGACCAAGGCTAGGCGGGCGCCAGCGGGCGCAGGGAACCAGTTTCCTCTTTGGTGCTAAAGGGGCAAGTGCGGGCGAGGAGTCCCGAGGCGTCAGGCAAAGGTTTCCATATCGGTGGAAAGAGACCAAGACCAGCAGGACGGCAGGGCGAAGGTCACCATGGAGCCCACGACAATGTCAGCACCAGAGCCTTTGGCAGACGAAGACCACCTTTTGTCAGGATAACTTGTACTAGTTGTCCCCCATCAAACATGTCCGTTGTGGGATCCCTTCCCGCTCAATATTTGGGAAGAGGACCCGGGCCACTATAAATAGTACTAGCAACCACCATAGAGAGGCATTTGAGATCATCTTGATCTGAGAGAGAGAGCTTGCCTAGTAGAACAGAGGGGGGATCAGATGCAGACCTCCCTGACACCCACTAGCTCACCAAGCACAAGAACACCTCTCCTTAGGAGGCTGTTCTTCCCGTGTACCTGTTCATCCTCAGCCTACAAGGCAATCCACCACACCACACTAGATTAGGGTATTACACCACAATGGTGGCCCTACCCAGTATAAACCCTTGCGTCTCTTGTTCTTCGAGTTCGACGAGCTAATCCTAGGAATCGGTGCGAGAGCGAGCTAGGGCGAAAAGGAGAGATCTTCGTGCGCAACCCAGTGTTCGAACCTCAAGGGTTTGCCGGAACCCATAAACCGACATTTGGCGCGCCAGGTAGGGGTGTGCGGAAGCTTCCCTTTTGTCGATCCACGCTCCATCATCCCGTCGGTTCGATGGCCGACGCTCGCCATGCTCGTGCTGAGCGGCGGGCTGCCCTTGTTCCCCACGTCGCCCAGACGGCTCCCGTCGGCGGGGCTCCTCGCCGTTATCCATCGCCTGCAGCCAACGTCGCCACTGGCCTGGCGCGGCACGAGCAGCAAGCCTCGTCGCAGCACCCCTCCATCCAACGGGACGGACACACCTCCACTCTATTGCTCAGTCCGGCGGGCTCATCGTCCCACGCTCGTCGTGGACCCGCGGGCGCGCCGGCTGCATTGCTCATGGCATGCGAGCTCCTGCGTTACCGTCCCGTCAATGACCACTACAAAGACTAGCTCGACCTCATCGCCGAACTCCTCACCGCCGCTAGGGGCTCTCCTACACCATCCCTCTCGCTACCTCACCCGCCTCCCTTTGCAGGCGAAGTAGCCCATGAAGCACATCCACCACCTCCGCATCAAGGCTTCATCCAGGACCCAAGGCACGCGGCCCCGCGACGCGACCACCCGCGCGCGGCGCCTGTGCATGAAGAAGGAAGCTGCTAAGAGATCCAGCGGCCACGAGGAGGAGCGCCATCACTCCCTCCACCGCCACGTTGAGACTGTGCGCCCCCTGCCGTGGTGGCGCACAAGGACCAAGACCAATCTCCGCCTCCAGGACAAGCTCCATTGTCAACAGCAGGCTGCAAGGCCCTTGCCCTCGAGCTGCGCAACATCAACTGGATTGGGAAGTTCAAGCCTGACCTGCCTCCACGCTACGATGGCACCCCCGACCCTGCTTAGATCCTGCAGCTCTACGAGCTGAGCATCGAGGCATCCGGCGGCAACGAAAAGATCATGGCAAACTGGTTCCCCATGGCTCTCAAGGACGACGCACGCTCCTAGCTTCTGAACTTGCCCACGAGATCGATCTCCTCCTAGGTTGAGATGCGCGGGCGGTTCATCGCCAATTTTCAGGGCACCTGCGACAGCCCTCCGGCCGCACGTGACCTGCGGCGCATCAAGCAACAACCAGGAGAAACTCTGCAGAAGTTCATCCAGCACTTCAACAGCGTCCGCGTTAAGATCCCCAAGGTCATAGGCGAGGCCATCATCTCAGCATTCTCTGATGGCGTCCGCGATGTCAAGATGAAGGACCATCTCGCCATCCATGAAGATCTATGCACGACCCTGGAGTTGTTCAACCTCGCGACCAAGTGCGACGGAGTTGAGGAGGGGTACCTCTCCCTTGTCGAGCTCCCCACCGTTAAACCTAAAGAAAAAGAAGGCCAAGGCCAAGGACGTGAAGCACAAAGGAGTGACCGTGATCGCGTCCGTACTAGAGATGAAGCTTGGTCGCGACCACCCGGAGTCATCCAAGAGCAGCCGTCCGTTCTGCGCCTTCCACAACGTGCACAACCACAACACCAACGACTGTCAAGTGCTCATGGCCAATTGCAAAGGGCGCACCGGCCAACGCCTCGAGCGCAACAATCGGGGCTACGGCCGTGGAGGAAGCCGGACTGGGGGGCGCTGGGACGACCACGGCCCTCGTCAGGAGTGGCGTTATCAACCTCGTGAGGACCGCTGACACGATCAGCCCCGCGTGGGAGCCTGGAGGGACCAGCCTCCTGAGGGTGCCTGGAGGGACCAACCTCGCGAGGACCGTCCTCAGGGCAAGGCCGGCCTCCCTCCGCTGCCACCACCAAGGAGAAAGGATGACCAGGATGAGGGGGTTGGGGGCTTCCAAGAGCCTTGTGCCATCGCTTGCATCTTGGGCGATGCGCAGACCCCAGCCTCTCAACGCCTTTTCAAGCAGTTCGCCCGATAAGTAAACGCGACTCTGCCCAAGCTTGAAGCCACGCGCCCACTCAGGTCGTCCAAGTGCGCCATCACCTTCAGCTCACCAGACCAGCTCAAGTGCGCGGCGACTTCTCGCGCCCTCCCGTTGCTCTGGTCACCCGTCCTCAGCAACGTTCAAGTCACGAAGACCCTCATCGACGGCGGCGCGGGGCTCAATGTCCTATCCGTTGGGACGTTCGACAACCTCCAAGTGCCATACGATCAGCTACAGCCTACCAAGCCCTTCTCAGGAGTGACCGACGGCTCCACCACCCCGATAGGGCAGCTTCGCCTGCCTGTCACCTTCTGCTAGCGCGAAAACTACCACACCGAGCTCATGGCCTTCCCTACAACGCCATCCTCGGGTACCCAGCTCTGGCCAAGTTGATGGCAGTGACTCACCACGGCTACAACGTCCTCAAGATGCCAGGAAGCGGCGGCGTCATCACCGTTACTTGCGAAGAAAAGGATGCAGTGTGGTCGCTCGAGCATGCTTACCGGGCTACGGCGGTCGAGGATCCACATAATGATGGTGTCATCTACCCTCCAGAGGCCGTCCCCAAGAAGCAGAAGCAACTGCTTGCCCTGGAGCCTCATGAAGATGCAGCACCCAACGGCCGTACCTCAGGACCTACGCCCGGGGATGGGGCACCTCCCTCCCTCGCATAGGAAGGCCCGCCTGGCGCTTCCCTTTGGCTGGGCTTGGGAGCTCTCCTCTTGAGGGACTCGGACCTAGCCAATGTCTCGAGGGAGGCGCCCGGGCACCATGTGGAGGTGTGCTTCGCCACACGTTTCCCTCCAGAGTCCTCAAGGCGTGAGGCACCAAGCGCTCAGGAGTTATCAGCCAGACCATCGAAGACTTGCAGGTGGCAAGGGCAATGCGGGGCGAGCGCCGCCTCGCACCCTGGAGTGCATCTCTCGTCCCAGGCTCGGGCGACGGGCTGCGCGTCTGCGTTAACGTCCCATGACTCAACATGATCGCGTCTCAGGAGCTCTACTGGCGATCTCAGGTGGGCCGGTGCGAGCCCCCCCCTCAAAGCTACATTTGCATGCCCTTCAGCTTGCCGAACCAAGCGGCCCTGCACCAGCGCCACATGCGGGAGGTCCTGGTGACTCGCGAGGCCTTGCATCAGGAGATCTTGGCGGAGGTGTCCTCGGTTCTTCACGAGCTTTGGGAACCTCCGGAGCTTTGCGAGGGCCCGGAGTCAGGTGGCTCGTGAGGAACGACATCTGCACCCAGCGTGTTCAGCCACATTAGCACCACTTCAGCAACTATGCGAGGTGACATTTTCCAGTTTTGTTCAGCTGGGAGCACCCCTCACGCTACATTATTCCCAGGTCACATGGGCCTGCCCCTGCGACGTGTATCTTTTTGCATCTCAAGCTTACTCTGTTGGGGGTGCCCCTCGGGCTGCATCATCCCCAGGGTGCACGAGTCCGTCCCTGTGGCATGTATCACATTTTACGTCGCCCAAGTTAGCTCATTTCCTCTTTTGATTTACCTTATGGAATTTTGCTCATCCCTCAACAGGAGCCGCGTGCCGGTTGTCTTTCTTTAGAATACCCACATGAGAAGACTAGGCATGGCGCCTGTCCTTGGGTCCATCCCTACATCGTCGATAAACCCAACGGCTGAGCTCTGTCTGGCGGGCCGGCCCCATTAAGTCACCTCCTGGGGTCGTTGGTGTCTGGCCTTCTCATGTGGCAACCTCGAGGGATTCACTCGGTCTAGGTTGCCTAACCATCACGCAAGACCATCTCAGACGCTCTCAACCAAGATCAGGCGCAACCCGCCTTGAGGTAGGGTCCCGTGAGTCCCGCGCTGGCTCACGGGTGCCCAGATACACCTCGTCCAACCCTATCGTGCAAGCCATGTGTCAGGCCAGGCTTGTACACGCCCCGGGGGCTCTCCACAGTAGGGAGTTCCCTCCCACGTGCGAGTGGAAGCACCGTGCTCCACGCTGGTGGTCGACACGGTCGAGGAGCGGCTATGCCAGTGAAAGAACAGTAGCGCCATGCTCCGTGGTGGTGATAAAACAACTGGGGGTCGCCTCACGGCTGCTTTAACCTCAAGGAGCCACCCGGCTCGGTGACTAGCCCCACAGCACTGCTTTCCCTTCGGGAGAGTACCCCGAGGGGGCTGGGCACGGGGGCTACGCTTAGGTCCCGCCTGGCTTATGCCCCGCCAGGTCACCCGGACCTGGTCGTCGAGGACAGGTATAAGGTATGTTCATATGTCAAGGGGGACCCTTGGGCATCATGAACCAAGGGCCGAACTGGTCACGTAGCCCCTCACCCCTTGGTCTCGTCTTGGTGATCCGGACGACCCAACGATGGCTGAGGCACGCGCGAGGCCGGGCCTTGCTGACGCAGGACACTAAGGCATGCACTTGCATTTCCTTCCCAAGGGTTGTTCGTACGTCAAGGGGGACTCCTGAGCATCGTGACTCAAGAGCCTAACTGGCCACGTAGCCTCTCACTCCATGGTCTTGTCCCAGCGATCCGGACAAGCCAGCGGTGGCTGAGATATGCGCACGGTCGGGCCCTGCCGGTGCAGAACACCAAGGCCCAGTCCAGCATTTCCTTCCTGAGGGTCGTTCGTATGTCAAGGGGGACTCATGAGCATCACGACTCAGGAGCCTAACTGGTCACGTAGCCCCTCACCACTTGGTCTCGTCCTGGTGATCCAGACGACCTAATGGTGGCTGAGGTACGCGCGGGGCCGGGCTCTGCCGACGCAGAACTCTACGGAAATCGGGAAGGAAATTGCGAAATCACAGCCACGCGAAATTGGAAACTAGCCAGCCGCGTCGCTTCAGGAATCACCTCAGACTCGTCAAGATAAGTCATGCATCCCATCGACGTGCCACCATCGCTTGACGAGTTGGTTTTTGTAGTCACACGTCAACAATGTCACCTCCCTTTTTAGCCTTCGGAAGCTGCTTGCATGCCAAGGGGAACTATTGAGCATCGCGCCTCAGGAGCTCTTACCGGACCCCGGGCCGCTCACCTCCTGGCCTTGACCACAACATCACGACCTAGCATACTAGTGACGGCTGTAGCTTGCCTTGGGACGGGCACCTGCCGGCGTAGATCACCAAGCTACTGAAGGGTACAAAGGAACGACATTGTCGGAATGACGCTTGCAAATAGAGTCTCTTTGCAAGGATAATAAACATCTGAGCAAAAGTGTTACAAACTCTTAACATGCGCCCATGGGGTTGGCTTTGATTCCTTGCAGGGGGCACAAGGGAAGAATTTCGGGAGGCCCTAACTGCGACTACCATCGTCGACGCCATCATCAACAGTGGGCTATGAGAGGTTATCTCCAACACCGCTCAAGTCACTGTCGGCGACGAGCTCGTGCAGCTGACATGCTCCGGGCGCTACGCGAGCTTGGAGGCGCGTAGCTGTCGTCGCTCGTTTCCGAAGACTTGTTAGCCTCGCGAGAGCCGCTGGACTCCCGAGGGTAATCGCTGCTGCTAGGAGAGGCGACGGCGGGATCAATGGCATGCACGGCTCCAGTCGCTGTGCCACCCTGTCGGCCCCCTCCAGGGCACCACTTCAGGCGGCATCCCTCCTCGTCGAGCACCTTGAAGAGCAGCACAGAGGCGTCATCGTACACGAAGTGGATGTCGCGTGCGCCCTCCGCTCGGCAGACGCGGGCGACCTCGCCCCATCCGCGGGTCATTAAGATCTTGCCCGGGAAGACGACCTCAACCTCAGCCCCTATCGCCGGGGCCTGGCACTCGGCATGCTGTAACCACAGCTCAAGCGGCTCTCTCGGTGGCATCTCTTCAGAGAATAATTGCGGGAAGCGAACCCAGGGGCTTGGAGGCATCGCCGCCCACACCATGAATTCACGCAAAGAGCCTCCAGCATGCGTTCGCGGGGCAGCGGCGCGCACCACACCGGCATGCTCGACGCGGCCAAGGCATGAGCGGCGCCCGGCGCCGCCTTCCCCTCTGGAGCCTTACGCTCATGCTTACAAGGGCAGCGGGTAATCGGGGGAGGCTGCTCGTGCCAAGGTATCATCACTTCCCGCCTCAGGACGGCGTCACGAGGGCAGTGCGGCCTTTTCTTCCGCGGGAGCAACCCCAGCTTTTCGCGTGAGGTCTTTCCCTTCTTGGCGGCGGAATAGCGCCGAATCGGTGCCATGTGTGGTGCTGCAAAGCAAGGAGCAAGGAGGAAGAAGAAGAAGCAAGCAGAATGGAGGAAGAGATGGGTAACGGGGGCTCTGCCCATCGCATCATTTATAGCCAGGAGGAGGCCAACCGCCGGCCTCCAAAATCGTAGGTAATGATGGTCTTTGTGCATGTAGGGACTCGTCAAGTCGTGCAGTTACCGAGGCAGCATGGGGAAGTGGAGACGTCCACGTCCTGTCAATCGCCACGCGCCAATCAAGGCCGCGGGATTTTAGGGCTCGCTGTGCTCCGCACTTGACCCTTGGCTTCGCCGCGAAGCCAAGTCCGATCGCGCCTTGGGCCCGGGGGCTACTGTCAGCATTCTGGGAACGGGGGTACCCAGACTTGCCTGCCTCCGTCACAGAGTGTGGCTCGTTCAGCGGCCTGGTACGGCCCATCTTCGCCAGCAAACCAATCAAGACCCTTGCGAGGGGCCAAGCCTCGCGAGGCGGACGACTCAAGACCTCCGCTAGGGCGCCCTCACTAGCCTGGCTCCCAAGAAGAGGAGACATCAAGGCAGGGGACACCTCGTGAGGTTTGCGTGACATGAGCCATGACGGGCAAGCCAAGGCGGGCGCCAGCGGGCGCAGGGAGCCAGTTTCCTCTTTGATGCTAAAGGGGCAAGTGCAGGCGAGGAGTACCGAGGCGTCAGGCAAAGGTTTCCATATCGGTGCAATGAGACCAAGACCAGCAGGACGGTAGGGCGAAGGTCACCACGGAGCCCACGACGATCTCACCACCAGAGCCTTTGCCAAACGAAGACCACCTTTTGTCAGCATAACTTATACTAGCTGTCCCCCTTTAAACATGGCCGTTGTGGGATCCCTTCCCGCTGAATATTTGGGAAGAGGACCCGGGCCACTAGAAATAATACTAACCACCACCGTAGAGAGGCATCTTGAGATCATCTTGATCTGAGAGAGAGCTCACCTAGTAGAATAGAGGGGGGATCAGATCCAGACCTCCCTGACACCCACTAGCTCACCAAGCACAAGAACACCTCTCCCCAGGAGGCTTTTCTTCCCGTGTACCTATTCATCCTCAGCCTACAAGGCAATCCACCACACCACAACGGTGGTCCGAACTAGTTTAAACCCTTGCGTCTCTTGTTCTTCGAGTTCGACAAGCTAAGCCTAGGAATTGGTGCGAGAGCGAGCTAGGGTGGAAAGGAGATATCTTCGTGCGCACCCGAGTGTTCGAAGCTCAAGGGTTTGCCAAAACCCATAATCCGACAACCCAAGATCAGTTAAGCGCTCTCGAGCCCGATCCAGAGCATCCAGGGTATTTGAAGGGGTATAATTCAAAACACGCCTAGATTCACAAGGCATGCTTGTGGGATCTGCCATAATTCAAAGACCTCATTTGCCCACACAACATCGACGTGATGCACACTGAGAAGAATATTGCCAAGGCACTTTTTGGAACATTGTTCGGCATAGATGGGAAGTCAAAGAATATTACTAAGGCTAGAGTCGATCTGGAGGCGCGAGGTGATATGCCGTTACAAAACATGAAAGAACCAAAATGAAAGAAGAACCTGACGAAGCCAAAGGCATGGTTCAATCTGGGAAGGCCAGCTATGAGAGTGCAACAACAGTTGATATTCCCAGATGGGTATGCTGCGAATCTAAAGAGGGGAGCGAGTCTTGATAAATTGAAGATATTTGGTCTCAAGATTCATGATTGGAACATATGAATTGAGCGGGTAATGATGGTGATGTTGTGTGGCTACATCCCTGAGGATGAATGGCTAGTACTGGGAGAGCTGAGCTATTTATTCCATGTTCTTTGTTCGAAAGACCTATCGCCTGGCCTGCTAGAAGAAATGGAAGAGTTGGCGCCGGAGTTTATCTGCAAGTTAGAGAAGATCTTTCCGCCGGGCTTCTTTAATCCAATGCAGCACTTGATTTTGCATCTGCCAACCGAGGCAAGATTGGGGGGCGTGCAAAATAGTGGGTGCTACGTAACTGAGAGGATGTAGAAGACGCTACGGGCAAAATGTAAAAATAAAAATAGAAATGAAGCATCGATGGCTGAGGCATTCATTACTGAGGAGGTGGCAAACTTCGTGACAGCACACTACGAAGCCAAAAATCGTCATTTGCATAATCCGAATCCTCGGTACAATGCTGATGACCCGAAAAAAGGGTGGATCCAACTTCAGCCTATTCAAACGGGATCTCGCACCAGCCGGTGCTTCTAATTCCTTAACGTTGGATTTTGAACAATGGGAGATCATTTCATTGTATATCTTCACCAACATAACAAAAGTGCGGTCGTACATCGATTAAGTTCTCTGTACATTGTTTCGCAACTTCTAATTACTTTGAACTGCTCTTATTCCCGGATAAATTTGATGCAGTCAATACGTCGCCAAATTCACGTATGGAGCGGTGATCCAAAAGGATTCCATTGAAGAGTATGAGCTTCTGGCAAAGCATGGAGGTGGCTATCCCAGTTTCATATCTTGGTTAAAACTAACGGTAATTTCCATTAGACCATTTCATTTCTTCGTCTAATTTGTGGCTAATGCAACAATCCCTTTCGTATTAAACTTGTAGGCTAATTCATGGATTATGGACGCCGAATTGAGACAAGTCGCTAATGGTTTTCACTTTAAGGTCCGTTCATTTGACAAATATGACATCAACGGGTATCGCTTTCGTACCTATGGCAAAGAGCTATCTATGGCCGACCGAAAGACTACAAATTGTTGTGTCTCTTTTATAGGCAAATAAGATACCGAGTATTATGGAAGAGTTGAAGCAATTTATGAACTTCAATTTTATGGTGCAAACCCACCAAACGTCATAGTCGTCAAATGTTATTGGTTCCACCCGAAGGAGAATAGAAGGACACATGAACACTTCGGGTTAGTGGAAATCAAACAAAGCACCCATTTGGATGTTCCCGATGTCTATATAATGGCTGAACAGGCAACACAAGTTTTCTATCTATAGTGGGCCTATCAAAGTGATCCAAATCTCAATGGTTGGGATGTCGTTTATGAAGTGCCGCCAAGTGTTAGACCACGTCCCCCCAATGACGAGGATTGCGAACCTCACATTAACCCAGACACATATGAAGGAGAATTCTTCCAAGAAACACATCTTTCCATAACATTTAAGCAGACAGCTATGGTGAACCCGACTTCACCCTTGAGCTGGAACAAAAAGAGCCTGAACTAGAAGAGGTTACTAGTGTGGATGACTTCTCAATGCTTGACCGAGTACATAATGGTGTCCTTCCATATGATGATTCATTTATTGATGATGACGATTGGCACGTCATTACTGATAGTGATGATGATGATGCATTTATTGATCCCGGAGCATTTATTGAACCCGATGATGCATGTTATTATTAGGTATTCAATTTGTTATGTTGTACTTAATTTATATAGTTACTTGTATGATTCTACAGTTTTTATAATTACTTGTATAATTTTCTTACTTTGTATAATTGTTTGATACACATAGTGCCATGGTGTTGATATCCGTCCCCGACGGCCCTTAACCGCTTTATTATTCGGATGTGGTAAATTCTCTTTTATAACTATTTATTGTATTTTGCTTTTCTGACAAGTATGGCCATCAAGTTGACATAGAGATATTTTTATCTAGGAGGTATGTGAACCGGAAATTGCAACCGACCCTCTTGTCGAGAAGTTAAATTTAGTTGAAAAAGAAAATGAGTATTTGAAATAAAAAATTGAAGAATTGAAGAAGCGAAGATGATATTGGAGTTGTATGTTGCCGATGCCGTCGATGATCGCAAGATGAAGATTAATGCAATGCGCTTGAAGATGGATGCAATGCGCTTGAAGATTAGAAAATATGCCATTGATAATGAGGCTTGGTATCATTATGTTGTTGGATCAATTGTTACCTTTGTTCCAATCTTCATCGCATTTGTTGTGATGTGGGTAAGTTTTCTCTAGTGTTTTGTTTAACAAAGGCATACTTAGCTTATTTACATAGCTAGTCTTCTTCTTCTTCTAGCTAGTCTTCTTCTAGTCTTCTTCTTTTTCTTTTAACTTTCTTCTTTCCCAATTTGCAGATTTGCTTTAGATAAGGGAGGCTTGCGTTGATGGAGTCTACTCTTCTCCTTGTGCTTCCTTTTTCTTTTGATTTTTTAGGGTGAACAATGTTAAAGTTGCTACATATATATGTATGTATGGATGAAACCATTGTATGCTTGTTACTGGATATGTTGGCTAGCTATATATATGTTGCATATGGACTTTTGATTTGGTATGTATATGTGTTGTATGATCATATCCATATGGCCGGGATATGATTTGGTATGTATATGTGTTAGTATGCTCGTTCAATGTATTTTCAATTGTGTATATATATGTATATATGTGAAATTCTGTGAAATTGATTGAATTTAAGAAAAAAAAGGCTATACAGGCAGTTTGCCGTCTGCTGCCAGACGGCAAAGAGCTTTTCCATCAGCTAGCGGACGGCAATGCTATCACGTGGTAGCTACGTGTGCTACCTGGGGTGCATTGGGCTGGCCAATATGGCATGTTTTGCCGTCTGCTGATGGAAGGCAAAGAACTTTGCATCTTAGCCGTCTGCCAGCAGACGGCAAAACATGCCACGTGTGAGATGCTGGGGGGAACCTGGGATAACCACTTTGCCGTCTGCTAGCTGACGGCAAAGACCTTTGCATCTTTACCGGCTGCCAGCAGACAGCAAAACACGCTGTTAACCCCTAACGGACCTAACCTGACAGGCCTGCCGTCCATGCTCTTTGTTGTCTGCTAGCTGACGGCAAAGGCCTTTGCAACTTTGTCGTCCACCTGCAGACGACAAAGTACCCTTTGTTGGAGCTCGTTCACCCGGACGATTTGCCGTCTGCCGGCTGAAGGCAAAGGTCTTTGCAGTCCGCCAGGTGTACCTTTGTCGTCCGCCATGGCAGACGGCAAAGATCTTGATTCCTATTCACAGTTCAGTCAATTTCATTAGTGGCAGAGACGAAGATCTTATGGTCTCTAAGGAATTTGTTCTTACTGAGGAGTTAGGATTCGCTAGTGCGGATTGCCTACAAGTGAGGACCATGATAGCCCTGAGGAATTTGACAGCTCAAATTTCCAACTGTTGTTGTGCTACGCGCCAGTTGTCCTAAATATCCTATCTACCTAACAGTGATATCATTGCAGGGCATTTATGTCTTATCATGTGGGCCGCTCCCTAGCTATAAATAGCCACCCCCACAACCACTATTTGGTTGGCTGCTCTGAGAGAAACTAACACTTGTCATTTAGAGCATCCCATCCTCCGAGGACTTTGAGAAAAAATAATCAACGAGGAAAAACCCAAAACCCCAACACCTAAAATCCAAAGAGATTGAGCATCACTGAAAAGATTGTTCCTGTGTGGAACCGACGCTTGTTATATTTTAAGACTATGTGTCTTCCAGACAGTTAGGCGTCAGTAGTCTAGAGCATCTAAGAGGAATTGTGGATCGTTGGTTGACCGAAGTCTGTGAAGGTTTGGGAGTCACCTTGAAGACTTACAACGAGTGATTGGGTGAGGTCTGTGTGCCTTAGCTCAAGGGGACTACGGTGAGGACTGTGCGTCCGGGACTGTGTGTCCTCATGTTTAAATACCTATCTTCCCTAACCAGATGTACAACTGTCACAACATTTGGAACTGGTCTACCAAATCATTGTCTTCAACGAGCTACTGGTTCTATTTCATCAACCCTTTCATTTCCCCATTCATGTGTTAATGAAATTGATCGTTACTGTTTGTAGACTTTGACTGAAGACTTTCTCAATTTCCTCAATCCTATTTCTTCAGTCATTCTATCTTTTGCCTGCTTATCCTGTTTACACGCTACCTGTGCTCTGTGTATGCTTCATTTCATCATGATGACTATGATACTACTTTGTTGTGCATGCACCTGAGTATTTATTCCGCTGCTTGTAGTTCATTTCTTAGGAAATTCCTCACTTATAATTTCCTCAGTAACGAATTTGTAGAAATTGCCTGTTCACCCCCCTCGAGTTGATATAACGCACTTTCAGTTGGTATCAGAGCAAGGTACTCGCTTGTTTTGTGTGATTTTGGTTTAACCACATGGAGTTTTTGTTATGTCGACTGCATGCATGATCAAAGTCTTGGCTGGGTGTCCTACCTTCGATGGGACGAACTACCCCTACTGGAAGAACAAGATGTGCATGCATCTTGAGGAAATCGATAACAATCTCTGGTACGTTGTGGAAAATGGTGTTCCCACCGTCACTCCTTTTGTGAATGCTGCTGATGTGAAGAGATTCAACCAACTCGACTCTCAAGCGAAGAATATCATTTGTGGCCATCCGAGCAAAGGGAAGTATTGCAGAGTGAGTTCTTTGGAAACTGCTAAGCTTATCTGGGATAGGATGTCCAAGGTCAACGAAGGAGTCTCAACCCAACGTGACTCTTGAGTTGACGTTCTTCGCAATCTCTTCAATCACTTAAAAAGCGTCGACAATGAAAATGTTTAGCAAACCTCCAATAGCCTCACTAACATCTCAAATGATATTCAAGTACTTGGTGCTATAGACATCACGGACCACGAGGTGGTGAAGAAATTTTTGAGATCACTTGATTCCTCATTCGATACATTGGCAATAATGATTCAAGAATGTGGAGACTACAAGTCTCTAGATCCCGCCTATATCCTTGAGAGGATGAACACTCATGAATTCCAACAATATGAGAAGAGGGATCTCTATGGGCCAAGCTGTGGAAGATCACGTGCAGTGAAGGCCAAGGCTGTTTCCTCATCTGAAGGAGAAGATTCTGATAGCAGCCTTGGTGATCCTGAAGAACTAAGCCAGGAGTTAGCAATGCTCATGAGGAAATTTCAGAAGTTCTCAAGACGTGGTTGCTTTGGAAAATCTTGAAGAGGTGATGACATGACATCAGATTCCTCGTCTCATGATTAAAAAAATGACTTGCCACAAATGCAAGAAACCTGGTCACTTGATAACTGATTGTCCTTAATGGGTGAAGGAATCTAAGAAGAGGAAGTACAAGGATGATAGTTCAGAAGTCTCGAAGAAAAAGAAAAATTCTTCAAAGTCTTCATCATCAAAACCTTCAAAGTCTTCATCTCACAAGAAGAGCAATTCTGGAAAGGCTCAGGCATTCATTGGTAAGGAAATGGACTCAGAAGTTGAATCAAAGGAGAATGAGGAAGATGAGGAATCTGAGGAGACATATCCTAGTGTGGCGAGCCTAGCTCTTGCTGCTGCTTTCGTCAGCAAGTCTTGTTGGGGTACAACACCTATGGGATCACTGGAATCCCTTCTATGGTTGGCAGGCGCGGAGTTGTGCAAAGAGCGGGTCTAAGAGTCAGTACAAGGATCGTTTACCAAGGTTCGGGCTACGAGAATGCATAATACCTTAGTCCTGCTTTGGTGTGTATTTGAGTGTTCTTGGGCTCTTGAACTAGCTACGGTGCATGCCTAGTCCAAAAGATCCGAATCCCTCTCCAGTATGCCTCGGGCCTCCTTTTATAGTCAAAAGGGGCTGCCACAGTGGCACACAGGAGGTGGAAAGTTCTAGAGTGTACAAGCTTATCTCATGCCATTACGGGACAAGACGCATTAAATGCGCTACTTAGGTGTCCATTTGCTTTATCGGGGACAGGAACGTGGCCCGTCCCGTCCGCTGCCGCTCTGTTTGGTTGCGACACACGTCCAGGCCAACGGGGCAGGCAGCTGAGGTGGCGTGGTGGTAGGGTCTTCATGAAGATCTGCATGCCACCACGCAGGTGCTCGACTAGCTGGATCAGGAACCACGTACTCCCACGTGGGTATTTTCCTGGGCTAGTGGGTCAGCCGCCGAGCTAGGGCGATGATGGGGCGGCAAGGGCTTGCCACGGTCTTGCGTCTGTTCTCGGCAAGGGTCTTGCTGGGGCCTTTGTGAGCGCCCTTAGCAAGAGGCTTGCCGGGGCTTCGTGGGCATCTTCGGCAAGGAGCCTTGCCGGGGCCTCGCGGGCATCCTCGACAAGGAGCCTTGCGGTCGTCTTGTCTTCTGGTTCTCATCTTAGGATTTGTGGACCCTTGTCTTTACAAAGATCTGCATGCCATCACGTAGGTGCTTCCCGAGCCTTGGTTCCAATATTGTTGATGGTGTCGGAGCTCCTAGGCTCAAGGGTGGCTCCAACGGAGGCGTTGGGTGAGTTTCCCCGGCAAGTGTTCTTGCCGAGGGCGTGCAGGCCGCCCCGGCACGGGTCTTGTCGAGGGAATCCCATATTTTTGCTTGGCCTTCTTGCACCACTGTCTTGGCGCTGCTCTGGTAGTCTTGTGCTTTGGTTTCCCTCTTCTGCCCTGTTAGGCGTGGCCGCAGGCGTGGCTCTGACTGCCCGTGCACAAGTAAGGGGTACAAAGGAGAGCCCCTACTTTTGTACACCGACAGGAGCCCCCGGGCCTAGGCCATACACAAGCGCGACGGTGTGTAGGCAGTTGGGGTCGAATTCTTTTTACCGCAGTAACTCCTCTGGTGGTTGCGCTTCCCCATGATCTGCGGCGATGTGGCTGTTGTGCGTGGAGTGACCACAGCATACTTGCGTCACCCCGTGGTTCCAAATAGTAAAGAGGCGGTTTGTGTTCTCCTAAAAAAATGAGGAAGTTGCGGGGGCGCGGCTCATTTAATAAGTGGATTTGGGTCGCTCCATGATCATGGGGCGCGAAACAGTCGTACCACACGCCATCTGAATCCCGACCCGCACGCCACATGCCCCTCATGCGTCGGGGAGGGCAGGCGGCGAATGCAGACGGTGCCGGCTTTAACGCCGGGGCGGGGGGCCGGGCGCTGCTGATTGGGGCGGCGGGTCGGTCTTTTTTTCTCGCGGCTTCGGCGACTGGATTGGTCTATTCGGGCGGTCTCCTTCAGGCTTGCTTGGTTTCGCTCTCCTATAAAGAAGGGGAGAGGGACGGTGCTCCCTGCCCCGCTCATCCTCTTCCAGTCTGATCCCTTTCCTTCCCGAGTCATGGCGAGAGGGCGTGGCCGTGGCCGTGCCCCTCCGGAGGCGACCAGATCTTCCTCTCGTCAGAGGGCGGCGGTGGTCAAAGAAGAGCCGGACGCCCAAGATGAGGGTCATGCTAGAGGCAGAGGCGCCGGCCGGGGTCATGGTCAGCGAGGTGGTCGAGGCAGAGGCGGGCGAGGACGGGGGAACCCCGCTTCGTCATCATCTCCGTCTCCATCTCCTCCGCCGTCTCCTCCTGCTTCACCACGCGGCCATGTCGGGGACACGGCGCTGGAGTTCATTTTGCAACTGCACGAGCCGCCACGCAGTCGCCTCCTTCTTCCTGAAGCGATCGTGAGCGTGTTGGAGGTCGACCAGCCATCGAGGTTGAGGCTTCACATGGAGGGGTGTTGCAATGGCGCCATGTGGGTGAACACCAAGTTCCCCGCTCCTCCTTCAATGCTTCTCCGCCTGGGGTGGAAGACCTTGGCGCGTGCCCCTTGCTTGATGAAGGGGCACGTCCTCTGCTTCAAGTTAGCGAAGAGCGATCTGCTCTCCGTCAAGGTCTTCGGGCGCTCGGGACACAGGCTAGGGTGTGGTGTGGAGAGCTCGACCGATGACGAAAACTCCTCCCCGAGCGACGGTGATGGGAAGGACAGCGACAATGATAACGAGGGTAGCAGGCGGGAGGATTATGGGTCAGGCTAGGCATCGGACACACCGTCCATGGGCAACGCCGGCAGCACCATCATCTGCATCGGCAGCATCTTGAATTTCTCGAGGTCGCCACCTTGGGCGGCTGGCGTTGGGAGGCCGGAGAAGACGAAGAATGTGGGCGGCGGCCGTCATGTCGAAGTACGCGGGCATCAAATGCCTTCCTCGTGTGTTGCCAGCCCGTTGCCTCATCTTTCGGTTCTTCTCCCGGCGCCATCATCACCAGACTTCTTCGCGGCGACCACCGGGATGTTCTCTTGGTGCTTTCTGTTGCTCGCGCTTCGCCTAGGCGCTCCCTTTGCCCTTTTGCCATCTTGTTCCATTTCCTGAGGAGAGGGACAAGAAAGGGATTATGAGCATCTTATCTTTTTTCAGTTTTAAGCCTACGGGCCTTTGTAAGATTTAAATCTTGTAATCCCCTTGCTCATGTATGCATTCCGTACGAATTGTACTTGCTTACAATGTATTGAGAAAAGGGTGTTTGCTGGGTTTCTTTTGTGCGTGGGCAGGGGCCACAAGAAGGAACGAATCCTTCTTATCTTAAGATAAACATCGTACCCCGGCAAAAGGCCATCCCATCTTCCTGCTCTATAGCTCGACCACATTCACGCCCTTGGCGAAAGTAGGAGCAGAGTAGGATTAGGCCCTTCCTCTGCTCCTTTCCCATCATACTACTACCAAGTTCCGGTCCAAAACAAAGTTTCTTGGGCGCAGGGAAAAAAGGAGCATGATCGTATAAGAGCAAGCGAAGTCTCGTACGTTCAAGTTTCATATGAAAGTAATGCGTGGGGGATGAAAGACTTATCTGGTATTGTAGCCCCCGGCAACCTTGTCTTACCGTGGTCGGATCTTGGATCTGCAGCACCCGGCAACCTTGGTTCACCGGGGTCGGAGCATCGGCTCGTCCTCTTTCTTTCGAACAGCTCAGCAGAAATGTCCATGCATCCTGTGAACATCAGAGAATGGAAAGGAAACAGAGAGACACATGATCGACCTCTATGCACTATCAACCCTAACAGAGAAAGAGACTCAACCTAGCACACATGCTAAAACTTAAGGCGCCAATGCTTCGTTTATTTATACCCAGGCTCTGCGCCTGGCTTTGTACGAAGGGTTGCATGCCTTGCCGGCAAGGCTTGTACAAAAGGGTGGCTTGCCGGGGAGCCCGGCAACCATGCCTTTCGGGTAAAACTTGCGAATATGTTCGATGTTCCAGGAGTTGCTCAATAGAATACCATCTTCGGTCTCCAGGCGAACTGCGCCAGGCCTGGTGACTTGTATTACTCGATAAGGGCCTTCCAACTGCGGCGTCAACTTGTTGGAATTCTTGGCCGACTGAACGCGCTGAAGAACAAGGTCGCCTTCCTCAAAGCTTCGGGCATGAACCTTGCGGCTATGATAGCGGCGCAAGACTTGCTGGTAGCGTGCTGCTCGCACAGCCGCCTGAAGACGATCTTCCTCGAGGAGCATTGTGTCATGTTGCCGCAGTTTCTCTTGCTCAAGCTCATCATAAGCGAGCAGTCGGGGTGACCCGTATGTGAGTTCTGTGGGGAGAACTGCTTCCGCCCCGTAAACGAGGGAGAAGGGTCTCAGGCCGGTGGCTCGATTTGGTGTCGTTCTGATTGACCAAAGAAGCACAGGGAATTCATCAATCCAGCGCCTTCGGCACTTGTGCAGCCTGTCAAAAGTTCTAGTCCGAAGGCTTCGAAGTACTTCAGCATTTGCCCTCTCTGCATGGCCGTTGCTTGGAGGATGAGCAATAGAAGCAAAACATACCTTCCTGCCGAGGTCTTGAATATATTGCATGAAGGTGCGGCTTGTGAACTGTGTGCCATTGTCGATGATGACACTGTTTGGTACACCAAAATGGCAAACTAGGCCCTTGAAGAACATGACGGCTGATTGTGCTGTCACCTTTCTCACTACTTCCACCTCTGGCCACTTTGTGAACTTGTCGATTGCAACGTACAAGTACTCAAAGCCCCCGATAGCATGGGGAAAGGGTCCCAGTATGTCGAGCCCCCAGACCAAGAATGGCCAGGAAAGAGGGATTGTTTGGAGAGCTTGTGCTGGTTGATGAAGCTTCTTTAAATGGAACTAACACGCTGAGGGCAGTGGGCCAGAAGAAACCTTGCCGGAACGCCTTGCCGGCAAGGGCCCTTGACCCAGTGTGGGAGCCACATATGCCTTCCTGTATCTCTGCCAACAGCTCCAGTCCTGCCTCTCGGGGAATGCACTTCAATTTCACAGCTATCGGCCTTTTTCTGTACAAGATGTCATCGACGAACTGGTACATGGCAGACTGACGGGCTACTTTCTACGCTTCTTCCTGCTCCTCAGGAAGCTCCCCTGCTTGGAGAAATCGAATGGTATGTTGTGCCCATGCCGGAGCAGCTGTCTCCACGGCCAGGGCTTGACGTCCTGCCGGAGTCTGTTACCCTACGGCAGGCTCAGCGTCCCCGGCAACATCTTCACCGGCGGCCCCTTGGGGGCTCGGTGGGAAAGTACTTGCTGGGGCATTATTTCCTTCGCTTGTTCTACTCTCTCGATGGTTCAACGGATGGCTGAGTTAATCAAAGCACAAAGATACCTGGTTCCACAGGTAGTTTGAGGGCAACGCGCTTTGACAAGTAGTCGGCGATGTCGTCCTCCGCTCGGGGAACATGCTCTGCTTGTATACCATCAAAACGCTCCTCCAGCTTCGTCACCTCATCTTCTTAGGCCTCCATCAACGGGCTCTGGTAATCTTTGTTAACTTGCTTGACGACAAGCCGCGAATCACCTCTGACGATGAGCTTCTTGATTCTGAGGTTTGCCGCGATCCTGAGTCCAGCAAGTAGTCCCTCGTACTCGCTAGTGTTGTTCGTTTACATATCCCTAGGGAAGTGCATATGGACCACATACTTGAGGTGCCCTCCGATGGGTGCAACAAGCAGTAAACCAGCACCGATGCCTTGCAGCGAGAAAGCTCGGTCACAGTACATAACCCAGTCGTGACTTGTTTCCTTGCCGGGAGAGTGGTCTCCTGGATCTCTTCGTCTGGCATCGAGGTCCATTCTGCAACTAACTCCGCCAAGACTCTACTCTGAATCATTGAAGTGCTTTCAAACTTCAAACCAAAGCTCGATAGTTCCAAGGCCCATTCCGCAATCCTCCCGGACGCATCTGGGTTATGCAATATCCACTGCAATGGGAGGCAGATGATGACAAGCCGCGAATCACCTCATCTTCTTAGGCCTCCATCAACGGGCTCTGGTAATCTTTGTTAACTTGCTTGACAACAAGCCGCGAATCACCTCTGACGATGAGCTTCTTGATTCCGAGGTTTGCCGCGATCCTGAGTCCAGCAAGTAGTCCCTCGTACTCGGTAGTGTTGTTCGTTGACATCTCCCTAGGGAAGTGCATATGGACCACATACTTGAGGTGCCCTCTGATGGGTGCAACGAGCAGTAAACCAGCACCGATGCCTTGCAGCGAGAAAGCTCGGTCACAGTACATAACCCAGTCGTGACTTGTTTCCTTGCCGGGAGAGTGGTCTCCTGGATCTCTTCGTCTGGCATCGAGGTCCATTCTGCAACTAACTCCGCCAAGACTCTACTCTGAATCATTGAAGTGCTTTCAAACTTCAAACCGAAGCTCGATAGTTCCAAGGCCCATTCCACAATCCTCTCGAACGCATCTGGGTTATGCAATATCCGATGCAATGGGAGGCAGGTGACGACGGTAATTTCATGTGCTTGGAAGTAATGACGCATCCTCTTCGAGGCCATAAGGAGGCCGAAGAGCAATTTCAGCACACCGGAGTACCTTGACCTAGCCCCTTGCAAGAGGGAGCTAACAAAGTATACCGGGTGCAGCATCATCTTCTTCTTTTGCACTACTTCGTTGAGTCGCATCGCTTCTGCCCCACTGGTGTTGGGTTTTGTCGTTGCTATTACTTCCGCATTAACCTATCTCTCACTCCTAGCGCAGCACTGACCACTTGATTCGTTGCCGCTATATATAGCAGCAACGGCTCTTAGGGTTTAGGCGCGACCAGTATTGGCGTGGAGGAGAGGTACTTCTTATGGGGTTATCAATGCTGTCTTCTCTTTATCTTCTCTCGTCATGAAGATTTGATTGTACCCTGAGTAAGCGTCAAGGATTGATAACAGGTCACACCAGGCCGTGGAGTCTACAATCTGGTCAATGCGCGGCAATGGGAAAGGGTCCTTTAGACATGCCTTATTGATGTGTGTGTAATCAATACACAGTCTCCACTTCCCATTTCCCTTGCGCACCACCACTGGATTGGCCGACCACGTTGGATGGAGTACTCCTCTCACCAAGCCTACCTCCTCCAACTTCTTGGTTTCCTCTCTGATGAACTCTTGTCGTTGCAGAGCTTGCTTCCTGACATTCTGCTTGACGGGCCGCGCATGAGGGCATACATCAAGATGGTGCTCAATCACCTCTCTGGGAAGGCCGGGGATGTCGGATGCTTTCCACGCAAACACATCGACATTCACCCACAGGAAGGTGACGAGCGTGTCTTCCCATTTGCTGTCGAGGGCGGAGCTTATGGTGAAAGCCCCTATAGTGCCATCCTCTTTGACGGATACCTTCTTGGTTTCTGGTGGTGCAGCTCTAGATTTCTTGCAATTGCCGGTGGAGCTCTGTGGCACGTCCTCAACGGGAGCGCTGCACACCGAAGAGGTGCGCTTGCCGGGGTGGGTGCGAGAGGCCTTACCAGTCTTCTTTCCTCCCTGGGCTTCAGCGGCAGGAGCTAGTGCCTTGGCAGCAGTCGCTGCAACTGCCTCCCGGTAAAGTTGATCAGCGCAGATCAGTGCATCCTTCTTCTCGGAGGGGACGGTGATGATGGACATCGGTCCAGGCATCTTCAATGTGTTGTAGGCGTAATGTGATGCTGCCATGAACTTGGACAACGCTGGGCGGCCGAGGATCCCGTTGTAAGGCAAGGGGATCTCGGCAACATAAAAAACAACCCTCTCTGTCCTGTCGACGGCTTCGACGAAGAATGGCTCGACCGCATTGCCAAGCTCGTCAGCGCCGCTGGGGGCTCTCCAGGGCCGTCCCTCTAGCTACCTCGTCCGCCTCCCCATGCGGATGATATGGCCCATGAAGCTCCTCTGCTACCTCCGCGTCAAGGCGTCGTCCAAGATCCAAGGTACGTGGACGCGCAGCGTGATCGCCCACGCACGGCGCTAGTGCACGAAGAAGGAAGCTGCCAAGAAATCCAGCGGCCCCGCGGAAGAGCACCGGCGCTCCCTCCACCACCGTGTCGAGACCACGCAC
>LR738711.1:363322075-363528024 GCA_902687465.1 Secale cereale
GCCGTGGTGGCGCACGAGAACCAAGGCCATGTTCCACCTCCTCGACATGCTCTGGTGTCGACATCATGCTGCAAGGCCCTCGCCCCCCCAGTTGCGCAACATCAACTGGCCTGGGAAGTTCAAGCCTGACCTGCCTCCATGCTACGATGGCACCCCCGACCCTGCGGAGTTCCTACGGCCCTACGAGCTGAGCATCAAAGCGTCCGGCGGAAACGAGAAGATCATGGCGAACTGGTTCCCCATGGCCCTCAAAGATGGCGCGCACTCATGGGTCCAGAACCTGACCGCGGGATCGATCTCCACCTGGAGCGAGATGCACGAGCGGTTCATCGCCAACTTCCAGGGCATCCGAGACCGCCCCTCGGCCGCGGGTGACCTGCGACATATCAAGCAACAACCAGGAGAAACCCTACAGAAGTTCATCCAATGCTTCAACAGCGTCCGCGTCAAGATCCCCAAGGTCACGGATGAGGCCGTCATTTCAGCGTTCTCAGATGGTGTCCGCGACGTCAAGATGAAGGAAGATCTCGCCATCCACGAAGATCTATGCACGTCCCTGGAGTTGTTCAACCTCGCGACCAAGTGCGCCAGAGCTGAGGAGGGGCACCTCTCCCTCGTCGAGCTCCCCGTTGTTGAACCTGAAGACAAGAAGGCCAAGAGCAAGGACGTAAAGTGCAAAGGAGCAGCAGTGCTCGCGGCTGAACTAGAGATGAAGCGCGGCCACGACTACCCAGAATCATCCAAGAACAGCCGGACGTTTTGCGCCTTCCACAACGTGCACAGCCATAACACCCACGATTGTCAAGAGCCCAAGGCCCTCTGTGAAGGACGCGTCATCCAACGCCCTGAGCGCAGCAACCATGGCTACGACCATGGGGGATGCCGGACCGGGGGACGTTGGAACGACCACGGCCCTCGCCAGGAGTGGCGTGACCAACCTCGGGAGGACCGTTGGCGCGATCAGCCCCGCGAGGGTGCCTGGAGGGACCAGCCTCGTGAGGACCGCCCTCAGGGCAAGGCTGGCCTTGCACTTCTGCCGCCACCAAGGAGGAATGACGACCAGGACGAGGGGGCTGGGGGCTTCCAGGAGCCATGTGCCATCGCCAGCATATTGGGTGGAGCACATGCCCCAGCCTCTCAGCGCCTCTTCAAGTAGTTCGCCGGGGAAGTAAACGCGGCTCTCCCCAAGCTCGAGGCTACTCGCCCACTCAGGCGGTTCAGGTGCGCTATCACCTTCAGTTCAGCAAACCAGCTCAAGTGCGCGGCTACGGTCGGCGCCCTCCCGATGCTTTGTTCGCCCATCATCAGCAACGTCCAAGTTACCAAGACCCTCATCGATGGTGGCAACGGGCTCAATGTCCTGTCCATCGAGACATTCGACATCCTCCAAGTACCCTACCATCAGTTGCTACCTACCAAGCCCTTATCCGGAGTGACTGACGGCTCCAACACCCCCGTAGGGCAGGTCCGCCTGCCTGTCACCTTTGGCAAGCGTGACAACTACCACACTGATCTCATCGACTTCGATGTTGCACACATCCATCTCCCTTACAACGCCATCCTCAGGTACCCAGCCCTGGCCAAGTTCATGGCAGTGACTCACCACGGCTGCAACGTTCTCAAGATGCCTGGAAGCGGCGACGTCATCACTGTCGCCTCTAAAGAGAAGTACGTAGTGTGCTCACTCGAGCGCGCTTACTAGGCGGCAACAGTCGAGGATCTAGATAACGACATCATCATCTACCCTCCTGAGGTCGTCCCCAAGAAGAAGAAGCAGCTGCTGCCCTGGAACCTCATGGGATGCAGCACCTGGCGGCAGCACCTCGGGACCTACACATAGGGAGGGGCCTCCAACCCCATCGCACAGGAAGGCGCGCCCGGCGCCCCTCTCAGGCTGGGCTCGGGAGATCTCCTCTGGTGGGCCTCGGACTTAGCCGATGTCACGAGGGAGGCGCTCGGGCACCATGTGGAGGAGTGCTTCGCTGCACACTTCCCTCTAGAGGCCTCAAGGCATGAGGCACCAAGCGCTCAGGAGTTCATCAACCAGACCATCGAAGACCTACAGGTGCTAAGGGCAATGCAGGGCAAGCGCCGCCTGGCGCCTCAGAATGCAGTTGTCGCCCCAGGCTCAGGCGACGGGCTGCGCGTCTGCGTCAACGTCCCCGCACTCAACATGAGCGCATCTCAGGAGCTCTACTGGCCTTCCTAGGTGGTCTGGTGCGAGGGTCCGCCTCACAGCAATGTTCGCATGCCTTTCGTCGTGCCGAACCAAGCGACCCTGCACTAGCACCATATGTGGGAGGTCCTGGCGACTCGCAAGGCCAGGCATCAGGAGATCCAGGCGGAGTTGGATTTGGTGCCCCGCGAGATCTGGGGAACCCTGGAGTCTCGCAGGGTGCCAGAACCAGGCGGCGCATGAGGAGCAGCATCTGCATCGAGCGTCTTCCGCTACACCAACAATACTTCAGCAACTGTGCCAGGTGACATTTTCCGGTTTTTGTTCAACTAGAAGCGCCCTTCAGTCTGCATCATTCCCAGGTCCCACGGGCCTGCCCCTGTGACGTGTATCATTTTGCATCTTCAGCTTACCTTGTTGGCGGCGCCCCTGGGGCTGCATCATCCCCAGGCCACATAGGTTCGCCCTTGTGGAATACATCGCCCTTGCATCTTACCTGAGCTAGCATTACCATTTCTGTCAAATACGTTAGAATCTCTCATCTATCTGACCATCACTCGCCCTCGCAAGCTTGCTCGCACCCTCCTTATGATCAAGGGCGGGCATGGCGTCTGTGCTTGGTTCCGTCCCCGCAGCGTCGCCAAATCCAAGCGGCTGAGCTCTGACTCGCAGGTCAGCCACGTGTATGTCACCTCACGTGGCGCTTGGTCCCTCACCCACGCTCAAGCCGGATGCTAGCAGGTGGGTTGGGGCGCACAATACATTTCCCTGTCTCTACGGGAACCGCGCGCTGGTTGACTTTTCTTATGGCATCCACATGACAAGACTAGGCACGGTGTCTGTGCTCGGGTTCGTCCCTGCAGCGTCGATAAACCCAACGGCTCAGCTCTGTCTGGCAGGCCAGCCCCATTCACGTCACCTCCTGGTGTTGTTGGTGCATGGCCTTCTCATGTGGCAGCTTCAAGGGATTCACTTGGCGCAGGATTGCTTAACCATCTTGCAGGACCACCTCAAGCGCTCTCACTCATGACCAGGCGCAACCCGCCTTGAGGTAGGGCCTTGTGAGTCATGTGCTGGCTCACAGGTGCCCAGATACACCTAGTACCGTACCAGCCACGCGTCAGGGCGAGGTTGTACATGCCCCGGGGGCTCTCGGAAGTAGGGAGTGCCCTCCCATGTTCTAGTGGAAGCACCATGCTCCGCGCTGGCAGTCGACACGGTCGAGGAGTGGCTATGCTCATGCAATAACTGTTGTGCCATGCACCGCGCTGGTGATAAACAACTAGGGGTGGCCTCACGGCCGCATTAACCTCAGGAGTCCCTCGGCTCGGTGACCAACCCCACTGCGATGCGCTCCCCACGGGAGGGTAGCGCGAGGGGGCTGGGCACGGGGACTGCGTTCAGGTCACGCCTGGCGTATGCCCCACCAGGTCCCCCGGGCCTGGTTGACACACAACCCTCCCGAGCGCAAGCCCGGTGAGAACCTGTATGAGGTATGTTCGTATGTCAAGGGGGACCCTTGGGCATTGCGGCCCAAGGGCCTAACTGGTCCCGTAGCCCCTCACTCCCTGGTCTTGTCCTGGTGGTCCGGTCAAGCTAGCGGCGGCTGAGGTACGCGCGGGGCCGGGCCCTGCCGACACAGAATGCTAAGGCCGGCTCACGCACTACTTCTCTCAGGGCTGTTCGTACGTCAAGGGGGACCCTTGAGCATCGCGACCCAAGGGCCTAACTGGTCCCGTAGCCCCTCACCCCCTGGTCTTGTCCTGGTGATCCGGTCAAGCCAGCGGCGGCTCAGGTGCGCGCGAGGTCGGGCCCTGCCGACGCAGAACACAAAAGCCTTGCCTAGTGCTTCCTACCTAGGGACCGTTTGCACGTCAAGGGGGACTCTTGAGCATCGCAACTCAGGAGCCTAACTAACCACGTAGCCCCTCACTCCCTGGTCTTATCCCGGTGATCTGGACAAGTCAGCGGCGGCTGAGGTACGCGCGGGGCCGGGCCCTGCCGACGTACAATGACAAATAGGAAGGTAACCGTGGACATCTAGAAATTATTACAAGCCAAATTGTTCTTCAAGCATAAAATAAAAGTTTTAACGCCTCCACGAGGCTCGTAACATGTCGGAGGAAAACGAAGATAGGAAGGAGCACTGTCTCTCACCAACAGGTCATTCCTTCAGCCTTAGGTGCCGCTGCCAGGAAGCACTTCCTCGCCAACAGCATCGCCATGCCCTGTGGAGTCTGTCTTGGCCGCGGGATCAGTGGCGCCGTCGGCTGGGGGAGAAGGGTCGGTGGCGAGGAACTTCTTATCTTCAGCGGCAGCCTCGTAGCGCTCTACTTCCACGGGCTCGAGCAGTGCCCCAAGATCGTTGTTGGGATCGTGAAGGTGCAGGTGGCTAAGAACGCGCGTCAAGGCGGAAGAAGAAAGCACGCGAGCTTCCTCCTCCTCTAGGGGGCCGATCTCTTGGACGACACCCTCGAGCACCATGACAAGATAAGGAAGCAGCTGGGCGGGGCCTTCATCGTCCGTCGCTAGCGGTTTCTCCAAGCCCTTCTCATAGAGCGCCCTCAGCACCTGGCAGGACCTCTCCTCGAGGGACTTGAAGGCCGCGCGGTCCTCAGCCAGAACGTTCAACTTGGTTGCCAGCTGGGCCTCCTTTGCTTCCATCGCCTGCTTCAGGTCCTCCAGGTGACCGCGCTCCGCAGACAGCTCCTTCGCCAACTGCTCCAACTCGGCGTCGCGGCTGGCTATGGCATCCTCTCGGGCCTTCATCCTCTCCTCATCCGCCTCGCACTTGCTACACAAGTCCCGCAGCTCGGTTTCCACTGACTGGCAGCGCTCCCGGACGGCCCGCGCATCCTTCAACGCCGCCTCGCGAGCGGCTGCGGCTTGGTCGATGGCCTGCTTGTCCTCTTCGGAGGCCACCACGACTCGGCTCAGCACATCCCGAACAGACGCGTTGGAGTTCAGCCAGCGGGAAACCAGCTCCAAATGCCCAGCCATTAGATGACGATTGGCGCCTTGAAGGTCATTATGGAGCTGCGTCATCACGGAAAAAGCCTCCTTCAGGGCGCCGGGCGAAGCCGGAAGACCGCGAGCTAGCGGCACGTTCGTAGTAGGGGACTATGGCATGGTCAAGACCTCCTGAGCCTTGGCGCCGCCAGCAGAGGAGCTAAAGACGGGACCCTCCTAAGCCTGTTCGACCAATGACGTTCACCCCACCTGAGGTTGGTCCATTGGGCCTTGTGATGGCGATCGAGCAGCGGAAGCAGGAGCTACTCCGCCACCCGTCTGCGTTAGAGGGGACGAAGCCAAGCTAGTTCGCTGGGCCTCTGATTCGGCCGCCTCCCCCTTCTTCTTCTTCATCGATGGTGCTAGCCTAGCAATGTAGGGCAAGATGTCATGAATCAACAAGGGAATGAAGAACGAAGACAAAATGAGGCCAAGGTACTCCCTGGTAAACTGCGGTGAAACCTCGACGCCTCTTCAGAACCATGGAGCCCAAGGGCCCCGCAGTGCGCGCCACGGGAACGCGAGCCCCCATGGCAGACAAAGTCGTATCAGCCGGCACAGCAACAGCGTATGGCGGTGCCGGGGCCGAGGCGCCACCTCGGGAGATTAGCACCAACCTGCTCTTCGTCGGGACCCCTGCCAACGGCTTCTTCGAGGGGGTGAGCTTGGACCTCATGAAAACCCCACCCGGGGGTGCCACCTCCTCCACCGGGTGGTCGTCGGCGTCGTCGTCATCAGGCAAGGCATGAAGGAGGTCGGAATTGCGTGGCGGGGAGAACTATCCGGTCCCCTCTACGGTCACCTCTGAGTCATCTTCCCCGCTAGAGTCGCCCGAAGACAGCTCTACCGGTTCTGCTGCCACTTGAGCTTCAACGGGCGCCGGAGGCACGAGCCCGCGCCCGTCGAAGGTGGGTATAGAAGCCTCTACCATCGTCTCGTCCTGGTGGCGGTACAAGGGGACATGGGTAGTAGGCGGATATCCCAGATAGTCCCCAACTAGGAGACGGAGAGTTGCCCCAAGTTGCTCGGCGAACAGTGCATCACGGCACAGTCGGAGGTTGTCCGCATCGTCCCCAAGTGTCCACAAGGGGCGCGAGCATGCCTGAAGTGGAGCCACGTGGCGTGCTAGGAATTCCTTGACGATCATGGCCCCCATCAGCTTCGCCGCCTCGGGGTCATCAGGCTTCAGGTCCGCAGTCATCTTCTCCAATACCTTCCCTGTCCGAGGGTCAGTGAGCTTCGCGCTGAGCCACCTATCGCTCGACTTGGGCATCGCTGTCGGTAGCACCAGCAAAGGATGGGAGCACTTGGCGTCCATGAGGACCCACTTGTTCCTAAACTTCTTGGCATTCTTCTGGGCCTTCGAGATCGCGTTGGCCCCATTCGCTACGACGAAGTTGGCACTCCCAGAACGAAGTGTGCCCTTGTTTCTAAGGTACAAGAAGTGGCGAAGCAGCGCCACGGATGGCATCACCCCAACAAATGCCTCACAATAGAAGGCAAAGATTGACAGGAGGAGGACAGAATTGGGATGAAGATGAAGGGCATGAAGCTTATAGTAGCTGAGGGCGGAGAAAAAGAAATCGGAGAAAGGAGGAACAAGCCCCGCAACAACGCTGCTCATAAAGAAGGGATTGAAGGTACGCTTGGAGTCCTCTGGCTCGGCGGAGGTGGCTCAGACCACGGTCTTCCCCTTCACGTTGGTGTCCTCCGCCGTCGTCAGGAGCATGGCGGCATGGTTCGTCTCCGAGACAATGGGCGCCCACAAGGCCGGCTCGTACCAGGCGGGTGGTGCAGCGGCCTTCGACTTGCAAGACACCATCAGCTGCGAGCTCGAAGGGGACACGGCGGAGATCTGGAGTCTTGTGGAGGAGCAAGAAAGGGGATCTCGAGCAAGGCAAAGGCTAGCAATGAAGGCACATCATCATGCACTTTCCTTTTGTCAGTCGTGCGGTTGCCGAGGCGGCGTGGGAAGCGCAGACACCCACATCCAATCAATCGCCATGTGTCAGTCAAGGACGCAGGCTTTTGGGGCCCGCTGCGCTCCGCACTTGATCCTTGGCTTGGCCGTGAAGCCAAGCCTGAGTGCACCTTGTCCTAGGGGCTACTGTCTGCGTTCTGGGAACGGGGGTACCCAGACTTGCCTACCTGCAGCCTGGGGCATGGCTCATCAGGCGGCCTGGTATGGCCCAACTTCTTCAGCAACCACTCAAGACCCTCACGAGGGGCCGAGCCACATGAGGCGGATGGCGCAAGACATCCCCTAGGGTGGCCTCACTAGGCTGGCTCATGAGGATCGGAGATATCAAGGCATGGGGTACCTCGCGAGGTCCTCGTGGCGTGAGCAGTGGCGACCAAGGCCAGGCGGGCGCCAACGGGCGCAGAGTGCAAGTTTCCTCTTTGGTGCTAAAGGAGCAGGTGTAGGCGAGGAGGCCCGAGGTGTCAGGCAAAAGATTCCATATTGGTGCAACGAGACCAAGACCAGCAGGACGGCAGAGCAGAGGTCATCACGGAGCCGATGGCGGCGTCACCACCGGAGCCTTTGGCAGGCGAAGACCACCTTTTGCCAGGATAGCTTGTAATAGATGTCCCCCTTCAAATTTGGACGTTTTGGGATCCCTTCCCGCTCAATATTTGGGAAGAGGACCCGGGCCATTATAAATAGGACTAGCCACCACCATTGATCTCATCTTGAGTTGATCAGATAGAAGGCCACACACCCACAAGCTCACTCGAGCACAAGAACACCTTTCCCCGAGAGGATGTTCTACCCATGTACTATTTCTTCCTCAGCCTACAAAGCAATCCACCACACCACATTGGATTAGGTTATTACACCACAACGGTGGCCTGAACTAGTATAAACCTTGTGTCCCTTGTTCTTCGGATCTGATGAGCTAGGCCTAGGGATCGGCGAGTAGACCAACTAGGGTGGAATGAAAGATGTTTGTGTGCACCCCAGAGTTCGAACCACAAGGGTTTTGCCAGAACCCAAGATCCATCAAAGTCCCTCAAGCTCACTGGTGCTACTTCCTCGCAAGAAGAAATTCAGCTTACTGAAGAAACTGAAAGAGCAGCTGAAAATTAGGCTGCTAATGACACTGAAAGTACCAGGGTTGATGAAGAAATTCTAGCCCCTCCTGATGAAATTGCCAGGGTAAGTCCCAATGTCGCGCCTGAAGAACAACCCAGGCCAACTGAAGAATCTGCTGCTGCGCCAGAAGAAACTGAGCATGCTAGGGTGACTCCATCAGTCGTGCCTGAAGACACTTAACCAAATTCATCTACTCCTCCTGCAAAGTCATCGACGATGAAGAATGTCAACCATCCTTCTGCATCAGAAGTGAAGAAAAACAAGGCTGCCGAGAAGGTAGCTGTGAAGAAAAGGAAAGCATCAACGACTGTAGAGTCCTCAGCTCCTAAGAAAGTGAGGATTTTGAGGATCTCTTTGACCAACCCTATTGATCTTGTTCCAATTTTGATTGTGCCCTCAAAGGAAATTGTTCCTTTTGGTGAAGAATATGTCATACCAGATGACATAGATTAAGAGAATCCTTATGCTGCTTCTTTAGAGCAGTTGGATGAAGGAATTGAAGTGGAAGATATCCCTTAAACATGACTGGCATCATCGCCCATGCCTCAGTTCATAGCTGAAGAGGAAGGCGTTGAGGAAATGGAAGAAGAAGAAGATGTGGACATTGGTTCTACAACTCCGGTATTGAATGATGACTATTGGGAAAACACTCACCCCAATTCACCTTTGACCACACCACTGAATCAAATTCCTCAGTCCCCTGTGCAAACTGAAGAAATTCAAACATGATTTGAAGAACATCAAACATCACTTATGTCCATTCCGGAAGAAACTACAGCTCCGACAGCTAAAGAAATGGAGAATCCAGCCACTTCCGAAGAACCTGAAGCTTCAATTCCTCAGGAAACAACTCTAGACCTTTTGAAACAAGAGGCTGTGAAGTCTTCAACTGTTAATCTTCACCCCAAGCAACAAAATCCTCATGCTAAAAGGCAGAAATTCAAGGTTCATGATTTCTTTGCTGAGCAACATTTCTTCATAGAATTCAATCCATATGACTCACCAGGACATCGAC
Source organism: Secale cereale (assembly GCA_902687465.1). Classification (NCBI taxonomy): domain Eukaryota; kingdom Viridiplantae; phylum Streptophyta; class Magnoliopsida; order Poales; family Poaceae; genus Secale; species Secale cereale. The sequence goes on from LR738711.1 coordinate 363,331,370, forward strand.
GCAAGCGGTTCTGGACTGCAAGCCAGATGAACTTCTATTCTTCACCACCGTTTGACAAAGACAAGTTATTTGAGAACCGTCTAATTCCTCATGTTGACGTGGAATCCATCCCTGATAGAGGCAAAGGTGTCCCGTCTTTCAATGAGATGGTGGCTATCGTTTTGGAGGAAGTCGACTTTGACGATCCGACTACGAACGTGCGAAGACGTCGCGCCTTAGCAATCGCTAAACCAACTCCGAGAGGTTATTGACCACGCCGGAGCACGATCAACCTGACCACGAAGGTCTGTTTCCTGCAGGCAAACGAAGAACAAGCAAGAAACTGAGATTGCAATCTGGATATTGGGAATTCAAGAGGAAAGCTTTATTGATCAAGTGGGGTTCTGAGACGTCCTTGTCTGGTCCTTGAACACAAACGAAGTACGCGAAGTTGTAGCTATGGAGAACTTTAATCTAAACAAAACCCAAAGTCTAAACGACGCCCTAAGGGCTGTATATATGGGGGGGAGAGGGGGGAATTTCGTGGCCCTTGGTGGAGGGGTCCGAAACCAACCCTAACTCTTGTTTCCCCACACATACGAACTCTAAAAACATCCTATACTCAAGTATTTCGAAATTACATGGGCATGGCCCAATAATAAGGTGATGCAGCACCTATAATAGCCTCTGGACGAAATTTATGAAGTGGTATCTTGTATATTTCGTCCAAGGCATCACACACTCATTATGGTGGCTTCAAAGTCCTGAAATCATCACTTGTAACTCCATTCTTGTTCCCCTTGCGCATTCCATCATCTCCATGCTTGTTCTTGCTCCAATGTTCATCCTTTTTGTCCAAGCTAGGCCCTTCATTTGTAAGAAAGACAAATATATCCAATTTAGGTAGCATCATATTCTCATGAATATTAGAATCATTACCAAGAAACGAAAGTACCTGGTAATTTAATTGGCGTGAGCGAGCTTTAGTAATTGGTCCTGTATATGTGTCAGTTGGAGCTGTGGGTGTAACCTTGTTAGTGATGTCCTCATCAATCCCTTGCTTCCAGCTAGTCTTGAATGTTCTTCAAGAAGCTGGCTTCTGAGTTTCTGCGCTGACATCTGCGATTGGAATAAAGAGCTAATTCTTCAATTCTATGCTACTATGCACCTCACTGGTGATACGGCCGATGTGAATTTATGGGTGCTTGATTGGATGACGGAAAACACTCATTACAAAGCCCCGGCCTCTGAATTGCTTCATGCCATACCAGTCAGTCCTCTTGCTGAAGGCGCAAGAATGATCTTTGATGAACATGAGCTTCCAAATCATATGATGCAACTGCTAATGAAGCGTTTGAAGGCTGGCCAACCTCTAAGAACCACGTTCCTTGTGAAGGATTTGATCTATGTGCCAAGGACAATCTACCGCATTCTAACGAAAACCCTCAATCCAATTAAAGGCCACAACTCTGAAGAAGAAGAAGACATTGTTGGCATCATGAAGAATCTATTGTTCAATATCATACATGGGATACACATTAATTATCGTGATTTCTTCATGAGGACTTCTGTTAATGTTGCACTTTCACCGTTTGGGTTGGAGCCTTATGCTCCCTGGATTATGAAATTCATCAGAACCAGATCTTCAATTCACTACAAGGCAGATTGTCGGTATCGCCTCAAGTATTTTCCTCCTATTGAAGTCCTCAAAAGGACTATTTTCTCAGTTGATGAAAAAGGCAAAGCTGCTGTTATTGATGAACACACTTGTCCATTGGATGGTCGGTTTCGCAAAGTTGCATCTTATTCCACCAATGATGACTCTGCAACTCAAGACTCTGCCGCAAAAGCTTCAATGGAAATTCCTCAAGCCACTGCCTCACAAGTGACGATTTTTTGTGAGCTTCTCCTAAGTCATCATCAGAAGGTTGATTGCAATCACAAATGGGTCAAGCGTCGGTTTGCTTCAATTTTTCAGAACATGACTGTCACACAAAACATTGTGAAGACAAATCACCATTGTATGCATCAATTCTTCGACCGCACATGGGACATTCTTTCACATCTCTACAGTGCTGAAGAACTCAAGGAGATGGACTTTTAATAGGACTTTGACTGGTCTCAGCCACCTTTGAAGAAATTCAAGAAGGTCAAAGTTCGTCAGCTGGTTACAAGTTCATTTTCTTCATTGCGTGAGACAGATGAACCTGAAGATTTGGACGACACTGTGGCAGGCCCTCCATCGACAAACGACCCCAACATCACTGGCGCTCCTCCATCGACATCAGGATGATATTCTTCAGGGGCATTAGTCCTCATTTTTTGTCCCTTTTGGTCATTCGATGACAAAGGGGGAGAAATTTGAGTTAGTCTGCAAGCTGCTCTTATATATGGGCCATTTTTTGTTAAGTTACAACTCTCGCTCTACTCAGGTGTTTGCTCTGATGAGTTGTAAACTTAAGTCTGGTGGTGGTCTGACCCTTTTTTAACTGCTTTCTACATGCTTATTTCCTCAAGTACCTTAATGCACGCATGTTGAATTTCGTCAGACACCATATTTCATCATGCATTTCAAATTCTTCGTATCATATGTTAAATGCGTGTATGAATTACAAGATATATGGGGAGATCTCCATGATATTACTCTACAATGTACATTTGTTGTTCCTAGAAAATTCCTCAAATACGCACATCTTCAGGGAGAGTTCTTCTATATCGTGCAAACAAATTCCTCAACATCAGTATTTACACTTCATATGTTTATCCCCGTTAAAAACTTGACCTATTTTTCATCAATCACCAAAAATGGGGAGGTTGTAAGTGCATCTTGTGCCCCTTAGTGATTTTGGTTTTTTTTAAAACACTTTGAAAATAAAGAAATTACTCAATATCTATTTGTCATCAATCACCAAAAAGGGAGAGATTGTAAGTCCATCTATCGTCCCTTAGTGATTTTGGTGTATTAAAGACTTATAGGTTAAGGGACTAATGTGTTTGTGAGTGTACACATGTTCTTTAAGTCTCTGAGGAGTTTGATATTTTCGAAGAAATTCGACCGCTAAAAATGAATGTCTTCATTTGAAGACTTTGGTTTTCTTGAAGGCTTTGAAAATGAAGAAATTTGTGTGACCTTGATGGTATTGATACCGATGCGATGATTATGAAGCATGAAGACTTTTGTTTTCGTAGTTTCATTTTCCTTTCTTCGGTCATAGGAAACACTCTACTGTTACAGGGGTTCGAGGTAATACTAAGGAAACATTTCCAACTAATGCTGATCAAAGCCTATACATACCCAATCCTTCGAGTGAATTCTTTGGAAATCTCATACCGTTCAGTCAATTATTTAGTGACAGAGACAAACTTCTTCTCGTCTTTGAGGAACTTGTTCTGATTGAGGAGTTATGAATTCGCGAGTGCGGATTGCCTACAAGTGAGGAACATGATAGCCCTGAGGAATTTCAGAGCTCAAATTTCTGACCATTGCTGTGCTAAGCGTCAGCTGTCCCAAATATCTTATCCACCTAACGGTCATATCATTGAAGGGAATTTTTGTCTTATTATGTTCTGTTGTTTCCTGGCTATAAATAGCAGCCCCCTCAACCACTAGCTGATTTGCAGCTCCGAGAGAAACTGACACTTGTCATTTAGAGCAACCCATACTCCGAGGACTTTGAGCGAAAATCATCAATGAGGAAAACCCCAAAACCTTACACCTAAAACCCAAAGTGATTGAGCATCACTTAAGAGATTGTTCCTGTGTCGAATCGACGCTTGTTACCTTTGAAGACTGTGCATCTTCCAGACGGTTAGGCGTCAATGGTCTAGAGCATCCAAGAGGAATTGTGGATCGCCGTCTAACCAAGTCTGTGAACGTTTGGAAGTCACCTTGAAGACTTACCATGAGTGACTGGGCGATGTCTGTGTGACCTTGGCTCAAGGGGAATACGATAAGGATTGTGTGTCCTTTGGTTTAAATACCAAGCCGCACTAACCAGACATACAACTGTTACAACAGTCGGAACTGGTCTACCAAATCATTGTCTTCACCATTCTTCTGGTTCTATTTTCTCAACTCCTTCATTTCATCGCTTACTTGCTAATGCATTTGATCGGTACTATTTGAAGACTTTGACTGAAGACTTGCTCGATTTCCTCAATCCTAATTCTTCAGTTAATTTGTCTTCCGCCTGCTTATCCTGTTTACATGCTACATGTGCTCTGTGCTTGTCTCATTTTATCATGATGACTATGCTACTATCTAGTTATGCTTGCATTTGAGTACTTATTCCGCTGCTTGTAGTTCGTCACTTAGCTATATCATTCAGAAGTAATTCCTCAGTGAAGAATTTGTAAAAATTGCATATTCACCCCCCCCCCCCTCTGGTCGATATAACGCACTTTCAGCCTTGTTTATTTTAGTTATTGACAATGTGATGTCCTACATGTGCAAGTATGAACTGTGCAGTTCAATCTCACCAACACTAGTTTCAACTGCAATTCTATGAATGACTATATTTGGTTGCTATTAAGCATGTTGTATTTAACACAACCTTCCATTTGATTTAACAATAACTAGTGTACTTAGACTTGCACAATACCAGTTTGAATGACTATTTTGCTTGTTTTAAAATGTTAGGCCTGTTGCAGCTAACACACCTTTCCATTTCTTGTTTTTCTTAACTAGCATGCTTAAACCTTCTCCATGAAGCTATCATTTGGATATTATGTTGTCTACCATGGAGATATTTGTTTGACGTTTTAGCCTATTGTGCTTAACATGCCTTTAGATGTACTTACACACGACAATATTGGAACAACTATTGTTTATCATCGAGGTTAATTTCATCCCATGGGTTATATGTAATCATTGTTCAGGATATTTGTAGTTGGTACCATATAGGCGAGGGCTGATAAAGGATTAATCATCGAACTGGACATTTAACTGAATATATCTATGACCCATTTATCGGTAGGTTAACTAGGGCCATATCTATCATATCTGACGCTACATAGCAACATGCATTGTAATCAATAACTAAATATGCAATCCTAGGTGTGAGGGAAAATATACAGGGGTATGTGTTTTCCCCTACCTGGTGCACGGACAATCCAAGGCCAAGCCAGGATGAAAAAGAAACCAAGATGTCCATAGTAACATCTCAGAGCAGACAGATCAAGGCCAAGCCAGAGAAGCAAGACATCACCAAGAGAAGGGCCTCCCTTACCGGGCAGGCGAGCACGACAAGGACCGACGCCACCCCCGGAAGCAGATAGCGGAAACACCCCGGCAGGGCCTACCGGGGGGCTCGCGGAGGCCAAAACGCCTAACAAAGCACTCAAGCACGACCCACGTTGTCAATCAATGCGGTGTCATGCCGCAAGATGATTAAGTGGCATCCATTAGCCACATGGTAGCAATTTCCTGCAAGAAGAACCCTCAGATGACACCCGTCCTACGACGTGTCATGAAGGCAAGCGCGGAGCTGGCGAGGAAGCCCGGCAGGCCTTGCCGAACAGTAGTTGATGTGACACTAAGCGGTGCATTTAATGCACCCTGTCAGCACGCAGAGTGAGGTATGATAGCACTGTTTGCTATCATGTTAATGTATAATGACTACTTTGCCACTATGGTCGCCCCCTGGTCTATAAAAGGAGGACCATGGCAACCATAGAAAGGGTTGGACACTAGAGAAACCCACAACTCCATACGCGCATAGGCACTGCTGCCCAAGGGCAACCCTTGCCGGGAAAGTGTACCTCACTCCACCACCACCACTCCATCATCAATCCACCAAAGCAGGAGTAGGGTCTTACGCCTCGCGGCGGCCGAAACCTGGGTAAATGGCATGTGTGCTCCCCGACGTGCTGCCATGCGCTGGTCTGCTCTTTTTGCAACATGACTTCCCCCTACCAAACCAGCAAGGGGCCTCCTGGTCCCTTAGGTGGTCGTGGATATCCCGCGACATCTTTGGCGCACCAGGTAGGGGGCTCGCTTGCATCAACTTGAAAGATTGCACAACGTGTTTCCTTCATCGCCACTCTCATATTCAATGGCACCATCGATGATGAGCGCCCGCGAAGACGTCGGGATAGCATAGGGTTGTCCCCGCATTCCGCCTTTGATCGCCGCGCCCTGCCGCGGCCCCAGTCGTGGCAAAGATCGTCGCTGGTGGAGACGAGTTCCGCCCCAGCGGCCCGTGCGGCGTGAGGGAGCTACTCAGAGAAAGGACACCAGGTGAGCGGGTGCGAGTTCCCTCCTCCCCGTCCCTTCCTTTCATCAACAGTAAATTTGCTTTAGCCCCGGCATCGTCAACGTCACCGACTACAGCGCGACGCTCGGATAAAGTATGCCCCCCATGTTGGGTAATTATGAGCGAAGTGCTGGTATGAGTCCGTTGATAGATACCCCGACAAAATATACCTTGGAGAGGCACCTTGCACTGGCACAATCCTTGCAACGGCAGCCGCCAGGTTAATTCGAAAGGAAGGGAGAGAAGCGGGAGGAGAACCAAAGTAACCCGACACAACACCCTTGGTGCCCGCCAATCATCAGATAATCACTTCAGTCCATGCCGGGAAGGGATAGACCACCTGATTGCTCTTCCGGGCCACGCGGATAGACCCGATGCGCGACCCGACAGGGGATGAAGGGAAGCCCAAGGTAAAAGCTAAGTTTACAATACCTCGTCCTATTGCTACTTTTTAGAAATTTGTAGTCACTTGTCCCTTGACTCTAGTGAGCATTCGTATTGTGACCACCCTCATGTGGCGGAACCCGGGCTAGTGTCTTTGATCACACCATCGTTCTGACCAGAGCCATGCTCGTAAGACGGGAGGCTGCATCGAGAACTACCCGGGAAAAACCTGCTGGGATCCATCCACGCCAAGATGACTGATAAGGGCTGGACCCTTACGACTATCGTGGCAATATGATACTAGCAGGCATCCAAAGCATACATAGGGATCAATCATGCGAACGCAAACATACAGAGCTCTAAGGGATAAATACGCATTCAGGAATCAACTGAGATGTCGTTTCCACGCAAATAGAAGGGATATAGTAACTAAACGCAGAATATATGTTCCGATTCATTACATGCAACAGAGCCTCGATCATTGGACCGGTTGCTTAATGGAGCAGTTCAAACTTAAAGAACCCTCTTGTCTTGGGGCGTTGCTTTCTCCTTGGTGGCCGCAACATTTGCACTCGCTCACGATGTTTTGAATCCGTCATCATGGTCGAGGTTCGGTTGGCGACAAGCGAAATTGCTCAGAACCATGAAGAGGGCGTCGCGGGCGAGCCTTCTGGACTTGGTTGCAAAGTGCCCCGCACTCCCCTCTTCGTGCGCATTGAGCTGCTCGATCAGCTCGTTGAAGAAGAGTCCCAACTTGGTGCTGGGGACTTCATGCTTGCCGATCGAGAAGACTGGCGCTTGTACATTCCAGTTTCAACCCTGGTGGCCCTCTCCACCAGGGTATTCGACCACTCAAGCTCTTCATCTAGAGTGGGTAGCTAGCAACTCCTTGATACTCCCTTAGCATTACATTCCGGCATCCACTTCAATATCTAATCCCTGGCGGAGTTGATGTTCAGAGGGATGAGAGTTGCTGGGAACTTAAAGAGTCCAAAATGGCCGAACAGCTGGTCGCATAGTAAGCCGTGGCCATAGACAGACAAGTTGTTTGCCAACCCCGACAGCAATCTCATCATGTCTGTCGCGTCTCCATACAACCACGGAGGCCTATCCCTTTCCTGCAGCGGTGAGATGTGGCGGAAAAGGAAATTTGCCCCCACATGCTCAATAGTTAACCCGGGAGCCGCCGGACGAGTGATCCTGTTGATCGCTAGGCGCAGCCTGTCCTCGGTAAGGCCTCTAGTGCTCCATGCCTTGCTGCGCTCGACGCACTCCTTCCGGGCATCACAAAACTCAAGGATTTCCTTGTCCTGAATCCAGCACCAATCTCGTCTCGACTCTTCCCACCACTCGCACTGGGATCTAGGGATGTAATCCCAAAATTTCTTTACCACGCGAGGCATCCAGCTAATAATCCCAGAACAATTGACTTTTCTCTCCACCCGTGGGACAAAGTAGTGCCAGAATAAATCCACATTGGGATGGGCTTCGACAAAGTTTTCACACAAATGCGAAAAAATGGCCATGGTCGCTATTGCACTTGGCGTGAAGTCAAGAAGGTGGAGCCCATAGATGTTCATAACCGCCTCAAAGAATCCATAGAAAGGAGGGCAGAGGCCGCAGATGAAGTAAGCACAGAAGAAGTGATAATAGTTTTGTGGGTTGCCCTACCCCGCGTAGACCATGGGCGCTCCGTGCTCTATCGACAAATCTCCCCCTCACATATCCATAACTCGCCTAGAGAACGGGGCCGCTCAGATTCGACAGAGTGAAGACTACGTCATCGCTCCGCTTCTTGTTCAGCTCCACCGCCCTCTTACTCCCCTCAGGGGTGGCCTCCGTCGCCGTGACCTTCTGCATCTTCTTCTTCGTGGCTTTCTTCCCCATTCCAGCAGAGGCGACGTGGAAAGGAAGGAGATTCGATAGGAGGTGACGGCGGCCAGAAGGAAGGGCGAAAGGAAGAACTTTTACTTGGCTTGTGAAAGAAGGAGATGGGGGAGCGGGGCAGGAGGCAGATGGGCCGTGCCGTTCAGCTTTTCCTTCTCTAAAGGAAGGGAAAAGCGGAGCAGAAGCGCGCCTCTTCAGAAAGTTACCGTTTTTACCGTAACTGCAGCAACCCCACAATCGCACGATGCGTAGTAATTCCGCAAAATGGACATTGGAGCAACATGTCATCATGACAAAACCGACACCCTCAGCCCTCTCCTACCATGTGTCTGCGCACTGTTTAAGGCCTAACCCAACGTGCCAAGCGACACATGTGGCTTAGGCCCGGTGGCTTATGTGGGGGAAATATACAGGGGTATGTGTTTTCCCCTGACTCGTGCAAGGACAATCCAAGGCCAAGCCAAGATGAAAAAGAAACCAAGAGATCCAGAGTGCCAGCTCAGAGCAGAGAGATCCAGGCCAAGCCATACAAGAAAGACATTACCAAGAAAAGTGCCTCCCTTACCGGCCAGGTGGGCCCGGCAAGGGGCGAGGCCACCCCCGAAAGCAGATAGCGGAAACACGACGGCAGGGCCTGCCGGGGGGCTCGCGGAGGCGAAACCACCTCACCAGCCTCAAGAACGACCCACATCATCAATTAATGTGGTGTCAAGCCACAAGATGATTAAGTGGCAGCCATTAGCCACATGGCAACCAGTTCCTACAAGAAGAACCCTCAGATGACACCCGTCCTGCGGTGTGTCATGAAGGCAAGCGCGAAGCTGGCGAAGAAGCCCGGCAAGCCTTTCCGGGCAGCCGTTGATGTGACACTAAGTGGTGCATTTAATGCACCCTGTCAGCCTACAGAGTTAGGTATGATAGCACTGTTCGCTATCATGTTAGTGCATAATGACTACTTTGCCACTGTGGTCGCCCCTTGATCTATAAAAGGAGGCCCATGGCAACAGTAGAAAGGGTTGGAGACTGGAGAAACCCGAACCTCCATACGCGCATAGGCACTACTGCCCAAGGGAAACCCTTGGCGGGAAAGTGTACCATGCACCACCACCACCATTCCATGAGCAATCCACGAAAGCAGGAGTAGGGTCATATGCCTCGTGGTGCCTGAACCTGGGTAAATTGTTAGTGTGCTCCCCGACGTGCTACCGTGTGCTGGTATGCTCTTTGTGCAACGCGACGTCCCCCTGCTAAACCAGCAAGGGGCCTCCTGGTCCCATAGGTGGCCGTGGATATCCTGTGACACTAGGCCACATGGAAACAAGGAAGGGCTATTTGGTTCTAGGCCTAGGAGTGCCACATTTTGCCGTACAATTTTTCCAAACTTGCGAATGGTTAGTTCTTCAAAATGAGAGCCACAAGTTGGCATTCCTAAGAGAATCTTGCCGCACTTTTTGAGTGTATGTGATGTGGGACCATAGTGTGTCTAGCTTAAGATGTGGCTTGAACCAAACACACACCTATGTTGTTCAAACTTGCCTAACCTTAGGTGTGGCTACCTTTGGCAAACGTAGTCTCAAACCAAAATTGTTACCTTAATGTTCTCATGATGTCTAGACATACATAGAAGAGTAGCAAGAACTACAACAACACAACATCAAATAACTACAGTTAATCAGCTGATATTGATAAACATATAATAAAATCCCTCCGCCGCATAATATAAGATATTTATTTATCCACACCGTGAGTATATTGGATGTTATAAGATATTATATAATGGGACGGAGGGAGTGTTGTAGTACATCATTGTGCAATTTTTGTTTAGCTTTTAGGTACATGTCATTGGTAAAGATTCGTGCTTTAACCCTTTCTGCATATGGGGCAATGAGATATTGATGAACACGCATCAAGTAAGGAAACTGATAAAGATTGTTAGTAAAGTGGGTCAAAATATGACAATTAAACTATTTTTTCACACATTATCCAAGACAACAATGAACTGTGGCATGCTAAGTAAGAACTCTACAACCTTCTTTTTACTACCCGTAATGAGTTGTGTTAGACGACAATGTTTGAATGTTTTGGTTTGAAGTGGTTCTCAAAGCAGTTTACTCAAGATTACCTGTCAAACTACATGATTGGTGGGCATGCAAAGGTTAAAGTAATTCTACCAAAATGCAATGCCTGTCAAGATGTCCTCATAAGTCCTGAAGACAGTGAAGGATTGCGGTCGGCTACCATAAGGGGCTGGACTAGAGTCGTGCGTGCCTTCTACATGGAGGAGAGCACAACACAAGCATTCCACTTCACCTTGTTCAGCAAACAAAATGTCTTTCGCATCTTTCTTTACTATGTTTAATAGTACAAGTATACAACCCTGGTTTATCATTCTTTATTTGGTGCTTATGTAATTCTTGAAAATATGTATCCGCAAATCAAATGAGGCATTGGTTGTTGAACCCGATGTATATGAATAAAGTTATAGCCAACTTTCAAATTCAAATTTGGAACAATTTTAAATAGCAATGAATAAATTAGGGTCAAAATATGCTTTGCAGGCTGTTGCGATGCACACGGTCTATAAAGCACAAACATGTGTGATATACATCATAACTAATATGTTTCCAACTTATCTACAATTTATGAATAATTCATGCCATGTTTACAATAATTTTATATTGTTTTGGTATGATTCTATTAGAACTAACTGGAACTGGCATTTTTTCAGTAGAACTACATGGTGTCGTTTTTTGTGTAGAAATAAAAGTTCTTGGAATGGGCTGAAAATTTACGGCGTTTTCTTATGGACCAAAAGAGAGCCCCGAAGCACCGGAGCTGGACCAGGAAGTGGACGAGGTGGCCACAAGAGAGGGAGGCAGGCCCTACACCCCGGGGCGCTAGCTCCCGGCTTGTGGACCCCTCAGGCACCCCCTTCATGTGAGACCGATGCGAGAAAATTCATATAAATACCCAAACCTCTGAAAAGAACCCTAGATCGGAAGTTCTGCTGCCGCAAACATCTATAGCCGCGAAAAACCAATCGGGAGCCTGTACCAGCACCCTACCGGAGGGGGAAATCATCACCGGAGGCCATCAACATCATCCCGGTGGCCACCATGATGAGGAGGGAGTAGTCCACCCTCGGGGCTAAGGGTTTGTACCAGTAGCTATGTGTTTTATCTCTCCCTCTCCCATGTTCTTAATTTGGCATGATCTTTATGTACCGTGAGCTTTGCTATTGTAGTTGGATCTTATGGTGTGCCTCCCTCTATCTTATGATGAATTGAGTCTTGGCTTTCGACGTTTGGTTATGTCAGATTGAATCTTTGGATGTGAGAGCACTTGATATATGTCTTGCGACGGGATATCCGTGGTGACAATGGGATGTTCTATCAATCCACTTGATGTATGTTTTGGTTATCAACTTGCGGATTCGTGTGGTGACATTGGGGTAATCTATGCATAGGGGTTGGTACGCTTTTTCATATTCCTTTCTCTGATAGAAATCTTGGGATGGTCTTTCACTTCTTTGTGTTGGATTAAATATTAGGAATATGAAATTTTGTGATGCATATCATATAATTGACCCACGGATACTTGTGGTTACATTGGAGTATCAAGGTGACATTTGGGTTGATTAATGTGTGCCACGCGGTGTTATTCTGATACGTCTCCAACGTATCTACTTTTCCAAACACTTTTGCCCTTGTTTTGGACTCTAACTTGCATGATTTGAATGGAACTAACCCGGATTGACGCTGTTTTCAGCAAAACTGCCATGGTGTTGTTTTTGTGCAGAAATAAAAAGTTCTCGGAATCGCCTGAAAATTAACGGAAATTTATTTCATAAAAAATACCTGCAAGAAGATCAACACCTGGGGGCCCACAGGCCGTCCTCGAGGGTGGGGGGCGCGCCCCCTTCCTAGGGCGCGCCCCCTGCCACGTGGGCAGCCCGGTGCCCCACCGATGTATCCCCAGGTCCTATATATTCCATTTCGTGGAGAAAAAATCAAGGAGAAAGAATTAACACGTTTTACGAGACACAGCCGCCCCCAAGCCTTAATCTCTCTCGGGAGGGCTGATCTGGAGTCCGTTCGGCACTCCGGAGAGTGGAGATCATCGCCATCGTCATCATCAACCTTCCTCCATCACCAATTCCATGATGCTCACCGCCGTGTGTGAGTAATTCCATCGTTGCCTTGCTCGACGGTGATGGGTTGGATGGGATCTATCATGTAATCGAGTTAGTTTTGTTAGGGTTTGATCCCTAGTATCCACTATGTTCTTAGATTGATGTTGCTATGACTTTGCTATGCTTAATGCTTGACACTAGGGCCCGAGTGCCATGATTTCAGATCTGAACCTATTATTTTTTCATGAATATATGTGTGTTCTTGATCCTATCTTGCAAGTCTATAGTCACCTACTATGTGTTATGATCTCGCAACCCCGAAGTGACAATAATCGGGACCACTCCCGGTGATGGCCATAGTTTGAGGAGTTCATGTATTCACTATGTGTTAATGCTTTGGTCCGGTACTCTATTAAAAGGAGGCCTTAATATCCCTTAGTTTCCTATAGGACCCCGTTGCCATGGGATGGTATGACAAAAGATGTCATGCAAGTTCTTTTCCATAAGCACATATGACTATATTCGGAATACATGCCTACATTGCATTGATGAACTGGAGCTAGTTCTGTGTCACCCTAGGTTATAACTTCTACATGATGAATTGCATCCGACGTAATTTCCCATCACTGATCCAATGCCTACGAGCTTCGCCTATATTGCTTGTCGCTTATTTGCTTTCCCGTTGCTACTATCGCAAAAACTACAAAAATACTATCTTTACTTTTATTGCTGCTACCACCACTATCATATTACTATGCTACTAAACTATCTTGCTGCAGATACTAAGTTTCCAGGTGTGGCTGAATTGACAACACAGTTGCTAATACTTAAGAGTATTCTTTGGCTCCCCTTGTGTCGAATCAATAAATTTGGGTTTAATACTGTACCCCCGAAAACTATTGCAATCCCCTACACTTGTGGGTTATCAAGACTATTTTCTGGCGCCTTTGCCGAGGAGCATAGCTCTATTCTTTAAGTCACTTGGGATTTATATCTGCTTATCACTATGAAGAATTTGAAGGACTCAAAAACCAAGATCGTACACTCAACTACGAGGGGCGGTAAGGAATTTCCATCTAGCTCTGCACTAGATTCTCCTTCTGTTATGAGTAAACTTGCAACACCTACTCCTGCTATTGAATCTGATATGTCGTATGTTCTAGATGATGCTACTTCTGCTATGTATGATGAAACTATCTCTATGCCTGATACTGTGCCACTAGGTGAATTTCTAGATGAACAAATTGCTAAGGTTAGGGAGAGTGCAAATGTTGATGATATTTATGAAAGTGATGATGAAACTACTTCCAATAGATATGAATTGCCTGTTGTGCCTGAGGGTTATGCTATGGATGAAGAAACTGCTGTTGGGGATCGTAGCAGAAAATCAAAAAAATTCCTACGCATCACCAAGATCTATCTATGGAGTAATATAGAAACGAGGGGGAGGGGAGTGCATCTACATACCCTTGTAGATCGCGATGCGGAAGTGTTGCAAGAACGGGGATGAAGGAGTCGTACTCGTAGCGATTCAGATCGCGGTTGATTCCGATCTAAGCGCCGAACAACAGCGCCTCCGCGTTCAACACACGTGCATCCCGGTGACGTCTCCCACGCCTTGATCCAGCAAGGAGAGAGGGAGATGTTGGGGAAGACTCCATCCAGCAGCAACACGACGGCGTGATGGTGTTGGAGGAGCGCGGGATTCCAGCAGGGCTTCGCCAAGCACTGCGAGAGACGAGGAGGGAGAGAGGTAGGGCTGCGCCAAGCGAGAGAGGTCAAACCGTATGTTGGGCAGCTCCAAACCTCACATATATATAGGGGGAAGGGAGGGGCTGCGCCCCCACCTAGGTTTCCACCCCTAGGGGTGGCGGCCAGCCCTAGAACCCATCAAGGTGGGCGGCCAAGGGGGAGAGGGAGAGAGGGGCGCACCAGATTGGGCCCTAGGGCCCATCTGCCATAGGGTTTGCCCCCTTCCCCTCTAGGATGTGCCTTGGGCCCTGGTGGGGGGCTCACCAGCCCACCTGGGGCTGGTCCCCTCCCACACTTGGCCCACACAGCCCTCTGGGGCCGGTGGACCCCCAGGACCCTCTCGGTGGTCCCGGTACGCTACCGATAGCGCCCGAAACTTTTTCGGTGACCAAAACAGGACTTCCCATATGTGAATCTTTACCTCCGGACCATTCCGGAACTCCTCGTGACGTCCGGGATCTCATCCGGGACTCCGAACAACATTCGGTAACCGTGTACATACTTTCCCTATAACGCTAGCGTCATCGAACCTTAAGTGTATAGACCCTACGGGTTAGGGAACCATGTAGACATGACCGAGACAAATATCAGGCGAATAACCAACAGCGGGATCTGGATACCCATGTTGGCTCCCACATGTTCCACGATGATCTCATCGGTTGAACCATGATGTCAAGGATTGAATCAATCCAGTATACGATTCCCTTTGTCTATCGGTATAGCACTTGCCCGAGATTCGATCGTCGGTATCCCAATACCTTGTTCAATCTCGTTAGCGGCAAGTCTCTTTACTTGTTCCGTAACACATCATCCCGTGATCAACTCCTTGATCACATTGTGCACATTATGATGATGTCCTACCGAGTGGGCCCAGAGATACCTCTCCGTCATACGGAGTAACAAATCCCAGTCTCGATTCGTGCCAACCCAGCAGACACTTTCGGAGATACCTGTAGTGCACCTTTATAGCCACCCGGTTACGTTGTGACGTTTGGTACACCCAAAGCATTCCTACGGTATCCGGGAGTTGGAAAATCTCATGGTCTAAGGAAAAGATACTTGACATTTAGAAAAGCTTTAGCATACGAACTACACGATCTGTGCTAGGCTTAGGATTGGGTCTTGTCCATCACATCATTCTCCTAATGATGTGATCCCGTTATCAACGACATCCAATGTCCATGGTCAGGAAACCGTGACCATCTGTTGATCAACGAGCTAGTCAACTAGAGGCTTACTAGGGACATGGTGTTTGTCTATGTATCCACACATGTATCTGAGTTTCCTATCAATACAATTCTAGCATGGATAATAAACAATTATCATGAACAAGGAAATATAATAATAACCAATTTATTATTGCCTCTAGGGCATATTTCCAACAGTCTCCCACTTGCACTAGAGTCAATAATCTAGTTCACATCGCCATGTGATTAAGATTCACATGTAACATCGCCTTGTGACCAACATCCAAAGAGTTTACTAGAGTCAGTAATCTAGTTCACATCAATATGTGATTAACACTCAATGAGTTCTGGGTTTGATCATGTTATGCTTGTGAGAGAGGTTGTAGTCAACAGGTCTGCAACATTCAGATCCCTATGTACTTCGCAAAACTTTATGTCATATTGTAGATGCTGCTACCACGTTCCACTTGGAGCTATTCCAAACTGTTGTTCCATTATACGTATCCGGTATCTCTACTTAGAGTTATCCTCATAGGTGTTAAGCTTGCATCGACGTAACTCTTTATGTCGAACTCTTTATCACCTCCATAACCGAGAAACATTTCCTTATTCCTCTAAGGATAGTTTTGACCGCTATCTAGTGATACACTCCTGGATTACTTTTGTACCCTCTTGCCAGACATGTGGCAAGGTACACATCAGGTGCGGTACTCAGCATGGCATACCGTATAGAGCCTATGACAAAAGCATAGGAGCCGACCTTCGTCCTTCCTCTTCCTTTAGCCGCGGTCAAGCTTTGAGTCTTACTCAACTTTACACCTTACAACTCAGGCAAGAACTCCTTCTTTGACTGATCTATTTTGAACTCCTTCAAAATCATGTCAAAGGTGTGTGTCCCTTTTGAAAGTATCACCAGGCATCTTGATCTATCTCTATAGATCTTGATGCCCAATTATGTAAGCAACCTTATCCAGGTCTTCCTTTGAAAAACTCCTTTCAAACAACCCTTTATGCTTTCCAGAAATTCTACATCATTTCGGATCAACAATATGTCATTCACATATACTTATCAGAAATGTTGTAGTGCTCCCACTCACTTTATTGTAAATACAAGTTTCTAACAAACTTTGTATAAACTCAAAAACTTTGATCACTCCATCAAAGCATATATTCTGACTTCGAGATGCTTGCTCTAGTCCATGGAAGGATCGCTGGAGCTAGCACACCTTTTAGCATCCTTACGATCGACAAAACCTTTCTGATTGTATCACATACAACCTTTCCTTACGAAAACTGGTAAGGAAACTTGTTTTTTGACATCCATCAGCCAGATTTCATAAATGCAGCTAATGCTAACATGATTCTGACGGACTTAAGCATCGCCACCAGTGAGAAAATCTCATCGTAGTCAACTCCTTGAATTTGTGAAAAAACTCTTTGCCACAAGTCGAGCTTCATAGACGGTGACATTACCGTCCACGTCCGTCTTCTTCTTAAAGAACCATTTATCTCAATGGCTTGCCGATCATTGGGCAAGTCCACCAAAGTCCATACTTCGTTTTGATACATGGATCCTATCTCGGAGATCTTGGCTTCTAACCAATTGTCGGAATATGGGCCCACCATCGCTTCTCTATTGTTCGTAGGTTCATTGTTGTCCAACAACATGACATCTAATAGAGGATCACAGTACCACTCGGAATAGTACATATCCTTGTCGACCTACGAGGTTCGATAGTAATTTGATCTGAAGCTTCATGATCACTATCATTAGTTTCTTCTTCAACAGTCGTAGGTTCCATAGAAACATCTTTCTGTGTTGTACTACTCTCCGGTTGAAGTGAGGGTTCGACAACCTCATCAAGTTCTATCTTCCTCCCACTCAATTCTTTCGAGAGAAACTCCTTCTCGAGAAAGGACCCATTCTTAGCGACAAACATTTTTGTCCTTGGATCTGAGATAGAAGGTATACCCAACCGTTACCTTTGGGTATCCTATGAAGATGTATTTGTCCGTTTTGGGTTCGAGCTTTTTCCGGCTGAAGCCATAAGCATCGCAGCCCCAAACATCAAGAAAACGACAACTTTGGTTTCTTGCCAAACAATACGGCGTCGTCTCAACGGACTTAGATGGTGCCCTATCTAAAGTGAATGCAGCTATCTCTAATGCATAACCTCAAGATAATAGTGGTAGATCGGTAAGAGACATCATAGATCGCACCATATCTCATAAGGATCAATTACGACGTCCGGACACACCATTACGCTGTGGTGTTCCAGGTGGCTTCAACTGCGAAACAATTCCACAATGTCTTAAGTGATTGCCAAACTCATAATTCAGAAAATCTCCCCTTGATCAGATCGTAGGAACATGATCTTCTTGTTATGATGATTCTTAACTGCACTCTAAAATTTCTTGAACTCTTCAAACATTTCAGACTTTGCTTCATTAAGTAAATATACCCATATCTACTCAAATTGTCAGTGAAGATGAAAAAATAACTATATCCACCACACGCCTTAATTCTCATTGGATCACACACATCAGCATGTATGATTTCCAACAAGTCACTTGCCCGTTTCATTGCACCTGAACACGGGATCTTAGTCATCCTGCCGATGAGACATGGCTCGCATGTGTCAAGCGATTCAAAATCAAGTGACTCCAAACATCCATCAGCATGGAGTTTCTTCATGCATTTTATGCCAAAATGACCTAAGTGACAGTGCCACAAGAAAGTGGTACTATCATTATTAACTCTAAATCTTTTGGCGTTAATATTATTATCATGTGTATTACTATGATCGAGATTCAATAAACCATTGGGTGCATGACCATAAAGGTATTATTCATGTAAACAGAGAACCATTATTCTCTAACTTAAATGAATGGCCGTATTGCAATGAACATGATATAATCATATTCATGCTCAACGTAGACACCTTATATCATTTATCTAGGTTCAACACTAATCCCGAAGGTAGAGGGAGCGTGCGATGGTGATCTTATCAACCTTGGAAACACACATCGTCACCTCGCCCTTAGCTAGTCTCCGTTCAGTCCGTAGCTTTTGCTTCAAGTCACTAATAATAGCAACTGAACCGGTATCCAATACCCAAGCACTACTCGGAGTACTAGTAAGGTACACATCAATAACACGTATATCAAATATACTTTGTTGAAGTTGCCAACTTTCTTATCGACCATGTATTTGGGGTAGTTACGCTACCATGTGACCGTTCCCCTTACAATAGAAGCACTTAGTCTCGGGGTTTGGGTTCAACCTTGGGTTCCTTCATTAGAGCGACAACTGGTTTGCCATTCATGAAGTTTCCCTTCTAGCCCTTACCCCTTTTGAAACTAGTGGTCTTGTTAAACCATCAACGCTTGATGCTCCTTCTTGATTTCTACTTTTGCGGTCTTAAGCACCGCTAATAGCTCCGGGATCATCTCCATCCTTTGCATGTCATAGTTCATCACGAAGTTCTAGTAGCTTGGTGATAGTGTCTAGAGAATTTCGTCAACCACTATCTCATCTGGAAGATTAACTCCCACTTGGTTCAAGTGATTTTAGCACCCAGACATTCTGAGTACATGCTCACTAGTTGAGCTATTCTCCTCCATCTTGTTGGCAAAAGAACTTGTCAGAGGTCTCATACCTCTCAACACGGGCATGAGCCTGAAATCCCAATTTGAGCTCTTAGAACATCTCATATGTTCTATGGCGTTCAAAAGGTCATTGGAATCCCGATTCTAAGCCGTAAAGTATGGTGCACTAAACTATCAAGTAGTCATCAGGACGTGTCTGTCGGGTGTTCACAACATCCACAGACAATGTTTTAGGGGTTTTCACATCGAGCGGTGCATCAAAGACGTAAGCTTTCTATGTAGCAGTGAGGACACTCCTCGGACTACGGACCCAGTCCGCATCATTGCTTACAATATCTTTCCACTTAGTCTTTCTCTAGGATTGTATTTAAAATAGGGAGCTACAACGCAAGCTTTTGGTCTACAACATAATTTTTGAAAACAACTTAGACTATTGTTCATGATGACTAAGTTCATCCAATGAACTCCCACTCAGATAGACATTTCTCTAGTCATCTAAGTGATACATGATCCGAATCGACTAAGCCGTGTCCGATCATCACGTGAGACGGACTAGTCATCAACGGTTAACATCTTTATGTTGATCGTATCTTCTATACGACTCATATTCGACCTTTTGGTCTTCCGTGTTCCGAAGCCATGTCTGTACATGCTAGGCTCGTCAAGTGAACCCTAAGTGTATCACGTGTGTAAATCTGGCTTACACCCGTTGTATGCGAACGTTAGAACCTATCACACCCGATCATCATGTGGTGCTTCGGCACAACGAACCTTAGCAACGGTGCACAGTTAGGGGAAACGCAATTCTTGAAATTTTTGTGAGAGACCATCTTATTCACTACCGTCGTTCTAAGCAAATAAGATGTAAAACATTATAACATCACATGCAATCAAATAGTGACATGATATGGCCAATATCATTTTGCTCCTTTTGATCTTCATCTTCGGGGCTCCATGATCATCATCATCACCGGCATGACACCATGATCTCCATCATCGTGTCTTCATCAAGTCGTCTCACCATACATTACTTCTACTACTATGTCTAACGGTTAGCAATAAAGTAAAGTAATTACATGGCATTTTCAGTGACACCCAGGACATACAATAAAATAAGACAACTCCTATGGCTCCTGCCGGTTGTCATACTCATCGACATGCAAGTCGTGATTCCTATTACAAGAACATGATCAATCTCATACATCACATATATATCATTCATCACATCCTTTTGGCCATGTCACATCAAACGGCACATGCTGCAAGAACAAGTTAGATGTCCTCTAATTGTTGTTGCAAGTTTTACGTGGCTGCTATAGGTTTCTAGCAAGAACGTTTCTTACCTACGCCAAAACCACAACGTGATATGCCAATTCCTATTTACCCTTCATAAAGACCCTTTTCATCGAATCCGATCCGACTAAAGTGGGAGAGATAGACACCCGCTAGCCACCATATGCAACTAGTGCATGTCACTCAGTGGAACCAGTCTCACGTAAGAGTACGTGTAAGGTCGGTCCGGGCCGCCTCATCCCACGATGTCGCCGAATCAAGATAAGACTAGTAACGGCAATAGAATTGACATGATCTACGCCTACAACTACTTTGTATTCTACTCGTGCAAGATACTACGCATAGACCTAGCTCATGATGCCACTGTTGGGGATCGTAGCGGAAAGTCAAAAAATTTCCTATGCATCACCAAGATATATCTATGGAGTAATCTAGCAACGAGGGGGAGGGGAGTGCAACTACATACCCTTGTAGATCGCGATGCGGAAGCGTTGCAATAACGCTGATGAAGGAGTCGTACTCGTAGCAATTCAGATAACGGTTGATTCCGATCTAAGCGCCGAACAACGGCGCCTCCGTGTTCAACACACGTGCAGCCAGGTGACGTCTCCCACGCCTTGATCCAGCAAGGAGAGAGGGAGAGGTTGGGGAAGACTCCATCCAGCAGCAGCACTACGGCGTGATGGTGTTGGAGGAGCGCGGGATTCCAGCAGGGCTTCGCCAAGCACTGCGAGAGACGAGGAGGGAGAGAGGTAGGGCTGCGCCAAGCGAGAGAGGTCAAACCGTATGTTGGGCAGCTCCAAACCTCACATATATATAGGGGGAAGGGAGGGACTGCACCCCCACCTAGGTTTTCACCCCTAGGGGTGGTGGCCAGCCCTAGATCCCATCTAGGGGGCGGCCAAGGGGGGAAGGGGGAGGGGGGAGCACCAGATTGGGCCCTAGGGCCCATCTGCCCTAGGGTTTGCACCCTTCCCCTCTAGGATGCGCCTTGAGCCCTGGTGGGGGGGCGCACTAGCCCACCTGGGGCTGGTCCCCTCCCACACTTGGCCCACGCAGCCCTCTGGGGCCAGTGGCCCCACCCGGTGGACCCCCGGGACCCTCCCGGTGGTCCCGGTACGCTACCAATAGCGCCCGAAACTTTTCTGGTGACCAAAACGGGACTTCCCATATATGAATCTGTACCTCTAGACCATTCCGGAACACCTCGTGACGTCCGGGATCTCATTCGGGACTCCGAACAACATTCGGTAACCGTGTACATACTTCCCCTATAACCCTAGCGTCATCGAACCTTAAGTGTGTAGACCCTACGGGTTCGGGAACCATGTAGACACGACCGAGACAACTCTCCGGCCAATAACCAATAGCGGGATCTGGATACCCATGTTGGCTCCCACATGTTCCACGATGATCTCATCGGATGAACCACGATGTCAAGGATTCAATCAATCCCGTATACGATTCCCTTTGTCTATCGGTATAGCACTTGCCCGAGATTCGATCGTCGGTATCCCGATACCTTGTTCAATCTCGTTATCGGCAAGTCTCTTTACTCTTTCCGTAACACATCATCCCGTGATCAACTCCTTGATCACATTGTGCACATTATGATGATGTCCTACCGAGTGGGGCCAGAGATACCTCTCCGTCATACAGAGTGACAAATCCCAGTCTCGATTCGTGCCAACCCAATAGATACTTTCGGAGGTACCTGTAGTGCACCTTTATAGCCACCCGGTTACGTTGTGACGTTTGGTACACCCAAAGCATTCCTACGGTATCCGGGAGTTGCACAATTTCATGGTCTAAGGAAAAGATACTTGACATTTAGAAAAGCTTTAGCATACGAACTACACGATATGTGCTAGGCTTATGATTGGGTCTTGTCCATCACTTCATTCTCCTAATGATGTGATCCCGTTATCAACGACATCCAATGTCCATGGTCAGGAAACCGTGACCATCTGTTGATCAACGAGCTTGTCAACTAGAGGCTTACTAGGGACATGGTGTTTCTCTATATATCCACACATGTATATGAGTTTCCTATCAATACAATTCTAGCATGGATAATAAACAATTATCATGAACAAGGAAATATAATAATAACCAATTTATTATTGCCTCTAGGGCATATTTCCAACAACTTCTAGAGACTTTCTTGCTTGCAATGATAGATATGATCTTAAGAAATTATTAGCTAAGCTGAAAGAAAAGTCCTTGAATGCTAGAATGAAACATGACCCTGCTTTTGCTACTTCACCTATATGTGCTACCAATAAGGATTATGAATTCTCTGTTGATCCTGAGTTAATTACTTTTGTTGAATCTGATCCTTTCCATGGCTATGAGTCTGAATACTGTTGTGGCACATCTTACCAAGTTGAATTATATAGCTACCCTGTTTACCAATGATGAAAAGATTCGCTATTACTATATCCTTAAGTTGTTTCCGTTCTCGTTAAAGGGTGATGTTAAGACTTGGTTTAATTCTCTTGATCCTGGTTGTGTGCGTAGTCCCCAGGATATGATGTATTACTTTTCTGCTAAGTATTTTCCCGCTCATAAGAAACAAGCTGCCTTACGGGAAATATATAACTTTGCTCAAACTGAAGAAGAGAGTCTCCCACAAGCTTGGGGGTGGCTTCTCCAGTTACTTAATGCTTTGCCTGATCATCCTCTTGAGATGCATTATATACTTGATGTCGTCTATAATGGACTAACCGATGCTTCCAGAGACCACCTGGATAGTTGTGCTGGTTGTGTTTTTAGGTAAAGAACAGTTGAACAAGCTGAATTACTATTGAATAATATGCTGGCCAATGAAAATAATTGGACACTTCCTGAACCAGCTCCTAAGCCAACTCTGAAGAAAAGAGGTGTTCTATTTCTCAGTCCTGAAGACATGCATGAGGCAAAGAAATCTATGAAAGAAAAAGGTATTAAAGCTCAAGATGTAAAGAATTTACCGCCTATTGAAGAAATACATGGTCTTAATAACCCGACACAGGTAGTAAAGGTAAATTCTCTTTATAGATTTGATGAAAGTGATATTCCTCGTTATAAGTCTGCTAGCCAATGCTTAGATGAGTTTGACAATTTTATTGTGAAACAATAAAACTTTAATGCTTATGTTGATAGACAATTACAACACAATGCTCATATGATTGAACGCTTGAGTGATTGTCTGTCTAGTGCTAAAGATGAACTGAAACTCATTAGTATACATGCCTCTATGGTTACCACTCAAGTAGAACAAGTACTTAAAGCTCAGAATGATTTGCTCAATGAACTAAATTGTAAGAATAATGATAATGCCATTAGAGCTGTGACTAGAGGTGGTAGAAAGACTCAGGAACCTCTGTATCCTGAAGGCCACCCTAAGAGAATTGAGCAAGATTCTCAGAGAATTAATATAGATGCACCTAGTTCTTCTAAAAGGAAGAAAAAGAAAAAATGGTAGGACTTTGCATGCTTCTAGTGAACCTGTAGCTCACCCACCCGAGAATCCCAATGATATATCTGTTTCTGATGATGAGACACAATCTGGTAATGAACATGAGCCTAGTGATAATATTAATAATGATGTTCATGACGATGCTCAACCTAGCAATGATAATGACGTAGAGATTGAACATGTTGTTGATCTTGATAACCCACAATCAAAGAATCAACGTTATGATAAGAGAGACTTTGTTGCTAGGAAGCACAGTAGGGAAAGAGAACCCTGGGTTCAGAAACCCATGCCTGTTCCTCCGAAACCATCCAAGAAAAAGGATGATGAAGATTTTGAGCGCTTCGCTGAAATGATTAGACCTATCTTTTTGCGTATGCGTTTGACTGATGTGCTTAAAACAAGTCCTTATGCCAAGTATATGAAAGACATTATTACCAACAAAAGAAAGATACCCGATATAGAAATCTCCACCATGCTTGCCAATTACACTTTTGAGGGTGGAATGCCTAAGAAATTAGGAGATCCAGGAGTACCTACTATACCTTGCTCCATTAAGAGAAATTATGTTAAAACTGCTTTGTGTGATCTTGGTGCCGGTGTTAGTGTTATGCCTCTCTCTTTATATCGTAGACTTGACTTGAGTAAGTTGACACCTACTGAAATATCTTTGCAAATGGCCGATAAGTCAACTGCTATACCTGTCGGTATTTGTGAGGATGTGCCTGTTGTAGTTGCAAATGTTACTATTCTAACGGACTTTGTCATACTTGATATTCCCGAGGATGACAGTATGTCTATTATTTTTGGAAGACCTTTTTTGAATACTGCAGGGGCTGTTATTGATTGCAAGAAAGGCAATGTCACTTTTCATGTCAATGGTAATGAGCATACGGTACACTTTCCATGTAAACAACCTCAGGTCATCAGTATCAATTATATTGGAAAAACTTCAACTGTTACTATTGGAGGTTTTGAGTTTCCTATTCCTACTATCAAGAAGGCATATGTCATACTTATTGTTGGGGACACACATATCCCCATTGAGGTAACATAGTGTTATTCGAAAATTCTCCGGTTTCATGTTACTCGGAAAGAGTTTATTAACAAGACTTGATCAACCTTGTTAATGGATTCCTTTTGATGAACATGGGATAGGTGAATCTAGATGGCACAAACCTTCTGTACCCTCCTTTTACTTTCTATTAATTAGGTTAAATAAAACAAAAATAAGATTATCTGTTTGTTTCCAGACTTATCCGTGCAATAAAAAATATCCCGAAAATAAAAGTTCTCCAAATAGCATGAAAATGAAATATGATTTTTTCTAGAATATTTAAGAAAATATGACACTGAACACACAGCGAGGGGAGCCAGCACCTGGCCTAGAGGGCACAGGGCACGCCCCCCTTCTCAGGGCACGTCCCCCTGCCTCGAGGGCCCCACGTGGCCCCCCTCCACTTATCCTTTCACCCATTCCCTTCTTCTTCCTCCCAACAAAAAACCCCTACCAGCTCAAACCCGAGTTCTAACTCGTTTTGCTGCCATTTTGGATCTCCTTGCTCAAAGCATCGTTCACCAAACTTTTTGGGGAGATTGTTCCTTGGTATGTGACTCCTCCATTGGTCCAATTAGTTTTTTTCTAGTGCTTTATTTGTTGCAAATATGTGTTGCTGTGGTGACCTTGTTCTTGAGCTTGCATGTCAAATTTTCTTGGTCCCAAGTAGTTCTAATGCATGATATAGCTTCTAGGCACTTATAGGAGTTGTTGCTATCCTTCTTGTTGAGTTTGGTTAACTTTTATTGTGAGTTACTAAAAATTTCATAAAATTTCAGAAAAATGTCTTGGAAAAACTTCCAAGGTGGTCCTTCAAGGCAGCAAGGACCAAGGCACGCGCTCCGTGAGCCGGATGATGAACCGCCGAGGGATGCTGATGTGCGGCCTTGTGAATGGCCGTCAGATGAATTTATGAGTCAAGCGGGCATCAAAGATGAATTTTACACATATGTGCGTAACGTTAACCTCAAGGACTTCATGCAAGATAAGTGCCTCTAGTACCGTGGCTTAACTGATAGTTCTGTGAGAAGGTTTAAATTTTCATCTTCACGTAATTCTCACACTGTCTTGTTCGATCTATATGATAAATCTTATACCATGGACTTAGAGGATTTTAATGAAGCCTGCAAGCTCCCACAGAGGGGCAGTATGAGTGATCCTCGTAAATCTGAATTTAGAAAATTCCTAGCTAGTATTACAGTGGGGGAATCCAGGGACATCACACAAGCCACCACTGGGAGCATATATTTTCCTGCTATTTATTACTTTGCTCTCCTTATCGGTAGATGCATAAATGGTAAAGATGAGGCTTGTCACATGTGTGTCCCTGATCTTAGCGTTCACAGGAGTGCTGTGCTAGGTGATGGGCAATATAATCTGGAGCTATTGTTGCACGTAGGCTACACCATAATGGTTCTAATGGAGATCTATTTGGTGGGATCTATGCTACTCGCATAGCCTGCTATCTTGGTGTGTCTGTGCGCCCTTATGATGACCCCTTACCTATTGTTTATTTAGACTGTAATGCTATGGCTAGTCACCGGTTTATAGAGTGGGATAATCAAACTCTCAAGTATCGACTAATCTTTAACCGGTAGCATGCCATCCCTATTGTTCTTCCTGCCCCTATTTTGTTTAACTTTCAGGAAAAAGGAAGACACACTATAACTATGGAGGAGGCAAATGCCTGATATAACATGACGGAAGCAGCCCGCCTTCGAGCTGCAGCTCAGTAGGAATCAACTGCCGCATCTCAGTACTACCCCAACTACAACTTTGGATATCCGCCAGGCCAGTACTGGCCATAGACCAACTTAGGCCAAAAGCCAAAGCTTGGGGGAGTACGTGTTTCTCACCGACCTACATTCATGTTCACACACATATTCTAGTTGTCGGTTCTCACACTCTTTCACTGTTCCATCCATGCTTAGTTTAATTTTTCTCAGTATTTTTCTTGTGTCCGAGAAAAACCCAGAAAAACAAAAAATACTAGTTGTAGCTTCTAGCTAGTTTACTTTCTTTGCTCGTAGTAGTAACTAAAAATAAAAACCCAAATGCTTAGTGTCTCTCATATGCTTTGTTGTTGATTTAACCTTGACCAATATTACCTTGTCTTCTCTCTTGTGTTAAATGCCTATAGATTCCAGCTTAGTCCAATGCATGTGCACTATTATTATTTTCCACACCGTTCGGTCGTGTGAGTGAAAGGCAATAAGGATGACATATGATGAACTATTTGAGATGAGAAAAGCTGGTATGAAGTCGACCTCTCTTGTTTTTGTAAGTATGATGGCTCATCGTTCTTGATTCAGCTTGTTATGAGTGAAACATGTTTGCAATGACAATTAGAGATCATTGCTGCGTATGCCATGCTTAATTAGCTGAGAGTTTATAATGGTCTATATTGCGTGCCAACATGATATTAAAATGGTTGTGATGTGGTATGATGGGTGGTATCCTCCTCTGAATGATTTAAGTGACTTGACTTGGCACATGTTCACGCATGTAGTTGAAACAAATCAACATATCCTTCACGATATTTATGTTAATGGTGATCTATATCCTACTCATGCTTGCATTCATTGTTGATTAATTTTAATGCATGTTCATGACCGTTGTTGCTCTCTAGTTGGTCGCTTCCCAGTCTCATTCTAGCCTTCACTTGTACTAAGCGGGAATACTGCTTGTGCATCCACTTCCATAAACCCCAAAGTTATTCCATATGAGTCCACCATACCTCCCTATATGCGGTATTTACCTGCCGTTCCAAGTAAATTTGTATGTGCCAAACTCTAAACCTTCAAATGAAATTCTGTTTTGTATGCTCGAACAGCTCATGTATCAACTAGGGTTGTCTATATCTTCCATGCTAGGTGGGTTATTCTCATGATGAGTGGACTCCGCTCATCATTCACGAGAAAATGGCTGGTAACCGGGATGCCCAGTCCCATGCTAAAAATCATAATAATTAAACAAAACTACCCCAGGGCTGTTGCTTGTGTGGACGGTAACCCGTGGATTCGGCTGGCCGTGGAGTGTGCTTGTTGGTGGTTGGGGGAGTATAAACTTTACCATTCTGTTTGGGAACCGCCTATAATGTGCATAGCATGGGAGATATCGATATTCTTGGTTGTTATGTTGACAATGAAAGTATACTGCTGAAAATGTTATTCAATCTCTATTTAGAAATCGAGCTCTGGCACCTCTACAAATCCTTGCTTCCCTCTTCGAAGGGCCTATCTATTTACTTTTATGAAGAGTCATCATCCTCTTATCAAAGAGCACCAGTAGGAGAGCACCTCTGTCGTTGCATGTATTACTATTAATTTGCATTGAGTATGTCGGGGGAAACTGTCCTCCCACGAGCACCTATGGGACCGGAGCCCCTTCTACGTTGCGGTAAGGGAGCGGAGGGAGCACGGAGAGCAGATCGAGGAGCACACGCGGGCAGTTTACCCAGGTTCGGGCCGCGAGGACGCGTAAAACCCTACTCCTGCCTTAGGTTGTATTGAGTTCTTGAGCTCGGGAGCTTGAAGAGCTACAGTACTGGCAATACCGAGCGAGAGAGTTGTCTAGGTTTCGAACCCTTTCTACGTTGTGCATGGGCCTCCTTTTATAGCTCAAAGGGGTCACCGACAGGTGTCAACGTAGAGGAGGGTAAAGGCGTAATTTTGGTGGTAGTTGTAACAGTGCGGGAATAGTGCGTGAACAGTGGATGAACAGTGGTCTTCACCTAACTTTGACAGTGGGGGACAAGGGCTTTAAATGCCCGTCGCCGTCGACCCCAAAAGTGTCCGTCCATGCTTCTCCGTTCGCCACGGCGGTAGCCTCGTCACCGTGGCTTGCCACCGTGTGCCCCAAGCTGCACAGCCACCTGCCACGTGCCCCTGGAAGGGCCCCAGGGCGACGCGTGGGCCGATGAGCTGGAGCGCGGGCACACAACATAGGTTTCCCCGGCAAGCACCTTGCCGGGGTAGCGATCTTGCCGGGCCCGGAAGCTTGTCGTTCTCCGGGTCCTGCCGGGGCGCATGATGCGCCGAGGCATTTCTTGAGATATGTGATCCTTGGCCTTCCTGACAAGCTCCTCTTGCCAGGGTCTTGTACTAAAGTGATATCCTTGGGCCTGGTGCGGCCTTCCCGGCAAGCTCCTCTTGCCCGGGCCTTGATCTTCTGACTTGTATACTTTGTTCTTGAATGGCTTCATAGGGACCAGAAAGGTTTCCGGCGAGCACGTGGTAAGCCCTGCCGCGGGAAGCTGCTACTGCCCGTGCACAAGTTGGGGTACTAAGGTACCCCTACCTTAGTACACCGACAGGAGCCCCCGGGCCTGGGCCACACACGGTGCCGAGCGCTGTTGGGCCAGGCCCAAGACAGTGCACGGGCACGCGCGGCCCACGGCAAGCCGTATCCCCTTCCGTATCCGCCGCATCCCTCCCTAACGGCATGCGTCGATTGCGGCGTCGTGGGAGAGATCGTGGCCTGTTTCTTTAATGGGAAATGCGGAACGTCCCCCACTCCCCCCTAAAAAGCAGAGGAAGCAGGGGCAGTTCCCCTCCATCGTCTTCATTGCGCCTTGATTCTCCAGAAAACTTCCGCTGCTTCTTGCCTCCGCCCCTCCTCCGCCGTCTTCCGCATCCGCGGCGCCGTCGAGCTCCTCGCCTCTCCCCTCGCCGCCTCCGCCATGGCTCCGAAGAGCGACAAGGCCAAAAGCTACAAGGCCAAGAACGATAAGGCCAAGAAGGAGAAGTCCGAGCAGGCGGCGAAGCTGGCCGCCCTGCGGAAGAGGAGCGTGGTCTTCGCGCCGAGGCTTGGCACGAGGGAGTTGCGGAACAAATATTATTTGTTCTGGGCGAGGGAGACCAAAGCTCATCCCCGCACCAGAGCCTTCCCCGCCGTCGCCAAAGATATGTTCCCCGGCGGGTACTTCTTCTTCGCTGCATTTTTCCACTGTGGTCTGTGCCCTCCATTCTCGGAGTTCTTTTGTGATATCATGAACACATATGGCCTCCACCTCCTTGATTTCACCCCCAACGCCATCCTTACGATGGCCGTTTTCGTACATCTGTGCGAAAACTATGTTGGGATTCATCCAAACGTAGCCCTTTTCCGCCACTTCTTCATGCCTACAGTAGAAGCTGGCGCTCCCCTCTCCGGCGGCATCTCCTGGATCTTCAGGCTGAACAAGAAGGACTCGTACCTGAAGAGAGAACTCCGCGGAAAGTGGGAGGAATGGAGAGCCGATTGGTGCTGGGTGGTGGAGGACAAGCTGGAGCCCTTCACCACGCCGCGCACAACCGCCATAGTGCGCGGCATGGATTGGAGCGAATTGGCCCCGGAGGACAACAAGCTTAGTATTGCCCTCATCAGGATTATTCGTCTCCGGGTAGCCAATCTGACTATCGGAGAGGTTGGGGCAGATTTCCTCCGCCGCCGCATTGCCCCTTTACAAGAAAGGAAAAGGGCCGCCTGGGAATTCGGCAATGCGGCAGATATCATGAGGCTGCGCCCTGGATTAAACTATAACTTCACTGCCTTGGAGTTGAAGGGGATGGTCCGAGAGCTCTTCAAGCATGACCCGGCCCATCCGGAGTGGTTCAAACCTTCCCGGGGAGTGGTGCCGCTGTGCAACAGCACTGCCCGAGATTCCTTGCGCGCGATGATGCCTGCGTGCGATTCCCATGGCGTCGTCCCCACCTGGATCGAGCCTCCGCCGGACAACGTGCTGAGCTTCTTTGACAACTTGGTTGAGACGCCCCGCAATGCCGAGGAGAACAGGGGCCTCACCCGGGCCACTACGGCACAGGATATAGCCTACATCGCCACCAGGATGGAGGAGGCCGCCGCAGCTGCGGCGGTGGGTAACTTTGGGTATACTTTGGAAGAGGCACAGGCCGCGGACGCAGTGAGCCAAGCAGAGGAGGCGGAAATCCTCAAGCTACTGAAACTTGCGCCCGAGGAGTTTGCCGGGGAGCCTTCCGTGCAGTTTGCCGGGACAAGCGAAGTCGCCGGAGGGAGCGAGGTCGCCGGAGGGAGCGAGGCCGCTGGGCATGGTGCTGAGTCCAGCGGGCCTGCCGGGGAGGAGGAGGACGTTGAGGCTGATGAAGACTCTGGTGGTTCTCTGAATCTCGATGACGACGCCTCCTCATCTTCAGAGAACTCCCCGCCTCCGGAAAGCCCTACGCAACAACCGAGGAAGCGCCTCCGCAAGGCGGCTACGGCGACGAGGCCGCAGGCACCTCGACAGCATCCGGCGCGCCGGGCGACCCGCGCCACCAGGACGAGCAAAGTCGTCAAGGAGACACCCCGTGCCCGTGCGCCAAGCTGGGGAGGATCTTCCCGGAGTGGAACGGGTGTTCCGTCTGCTCCTCGGGCCCCGGCGACGACGGGGGCTGGGTCTTCGCAGCCCACAGCCCCGGAGGCCACCAAGCGCCCAAGGGAACCTTCCCCTCCAGCTCCCCGTGCGGGAGCAAACCAGGCGGAGTTTGACTTCTCCGCCCTCAGCTCCGACGACAAGGAAGAGGAGTAAGTACTTGTACTTCTTTAGTTTCTTCGATTTTGTCTTGATTTTCCTTGTTGATTCTGATCTTGTTTTTTTTTTGCTTTCAGGACCCTGACCCAGCGGATGGCGAAGAGGGCCAAGATCCCTGTGGTCGAGGTTGAGGACGACTCGCCCGCCGCGGCGACAGGTCACGTGCCAGCGGCAAACTTGCCGGATCAACCTGCTGCTCCGAGGAGCAGCCCCTAGCGCAGCCCCCAGCGTAAGTCTGGTTTTTAATTTTCTGCTTGACGGGCGCGCTTGAGATTGTTGCTTGTACTGATATCTTGATGTCTTGTTGTTTTGTGCAGAAGTGGAGCCGCAGCCGCAGGAGCACCAGGAGGTCGCTCCCGACGAGCCACTTGCTCCACCCTCCCCGCCAAGGGTGAACTCCCCGGCAAGGGAGAATGCTCCGCCAAGGACGGGCACTCCGCCAGGGGCGAGTACCCCGCCAAGGGTGAGCAGCCCGACGAGGGTGAGCACCCCGCCAAGGGAGGGCGCGGGCGGCCCTCCGCCAGCAGGGGCCACCACTCTGCCGCCAAGGGTGGAATCCCCGGCGAGGGAGCCTGTGGTTGAAGAAGTCCGCGAAGGTAAATCTTGTAGCTTCTTCTTCTTGGACATGTCTTTTTGGATATTTGCTTGACTCTTTCTTTTCTTTTTCTTCTGCTAGATCCTCCTGCACAGAAGCGGATGGAAACGGAGGCCACCGACGAGGAGGGCGTGCACGGCGACGGCGGCAACGCCACTGCCACTGAGGGCATGGCTGGAGCCGACGAGCCTGCCGCTGAAGAGACCGCCCCGCCCGCAGACGCCGCGGCTGGGGAAGGGACCGGCGACCACACTGCTGGCCCGGAGGCAGCAGGAGCGTCAAGCGCTGCACCGGCCGCCGACCCTTCCGCCTCTGCGGCTGGGCAGGGCGTCTACCTGGAGGCCCCCAACGGGGTTTTCATACAAGTCCCGTGGGGGTCCTCGTCTCGAGCTCCCGTGGAGGGAGAGACCTTTGACGGAGAGGTCCTCGCCTCCGCGGGGTTGAAGGTTGTTGAAGCGCCCGGCGGTAGCGACGAGCCCGAAGAGGAGAAGCTCTTTCGCCGGCTTCTGGCTCTGTACCGGGCCAGGCAGGCGAAGCTGGAGTCTCGGGAAGCTCTCACCGCCAAGGCTGGAGCTGACTTGGAGAAGCGCGCCGCGGAGCTCCGCGCCACCAACCAGGCGGCCCTCCGCAACTTGGTGGAGGAGCGCGAAGGGCTTGCCGAGGAGCAGCAAGCATTCCTCCTTGAGAAAGCTGAGGCCGAGGAGCAGCAGCGGCTGGCCGCCGAGGAGTTGTCCCGGCGAGAAGGAGCACTCAACCAGCGGAAGGTCGACCTCGATGCCCACGAGGATGACCTCACCGCCCGGGAGCAGGCCATTGGCGGGGCTCTGAAGGAGGCGAGGAGCGCTGCAGCCGCCGCAGAGACCGCCAACAAAGATCTGGAGGCCAAGGTGGAGCAGCCGGAGCTGTACCTGAAGGCGAGCGAGGACAGAGTCACTGCGCTCAACGTGGAGCGGGAGAAAGATGCCCACACCAACTCTGACTTGCAGGTACGTCTCTCCAAGAAAGGCGACGAGCTCACTGCCGCCAAGGATTCCATTGCTGACTTAGAGTTGAAGGTCTCCACTCTGACTGATTCGCTCGACGCCGCCCGGGACCGCGAGACGAAGCTGAAGGACGAGCTCCGCAAGGAACGAGGCCTGGTGGAGAGCGCCGCCGTCTCGGCGAACCAGTTCTGCCGGGCAGTGGAGCAGTGGACTGATGAGCTGGTCACCTCCGCCGCCAATATTGACGCGGACATGATGGCGCTAAGAGCGGAGCATCTCGTTTATTCTCCGGACGAGAATCTCCCCCACAGCGCCAAGTTGAGCCTGTTCTTCCGGGGAATTGCGCCGGCGCTTGCGCGGCTGTGGGAGAAGATCTCCGCGCAGCTGGCCGACGAGGCGCGTCGGCTCTGCATGGGCACCCTGGAGCGTGTCTTGTCGAAGATCGTCTACCGCAACCCCGCCATCAACCTCGTCAACGTCCTCCGCACCTTGCCGCCCGAAGCTGACCAGGAGGCGTTGAAGGCGCAGGTTGCCCACATTGTCGCCAAGGTGAGCAAGATCACGAGGCGTGAAGGCGATCGCGTAGACTAGATTCTTTTCCTTTCTCCTTTCCTTGCCGCTGCCAATTTAGTCATAGGCAGTAGTTGATTAGAACAGCGGCAAGCTATCTTTGTAATATACAATCTTATTTCGAGCGAACAATGCAGTGTTATCTCCCTTGCTTTTGGTCCTCCACTTTGTATGCTTTTTACCCTACGCTTTTAGGGGACTTGCCGGCAAGGGGCCCTTGCCGCGAGCGCTGGGTGCTGGACTCTTAGCAGCCTGCTGGCAAAGACCTTGTCGGCAAGCAACCTTGCTGTAGCTAGTCGCAGCACACTTAGGCTGCTGAGCGAACTCGAAAACGAAGTAAGGGCGCGACACTTGTCGCAGCTCACTTAGGCCGTTGAGCGTGCTCGAAACAGAATAAGGGCGCGGCTAGTCACGGGTAGGTTCCTCCGCGCACAGGTTTTCCATACAAAGTGTGGTTGTTTAAGGAAGATAACTAAAATTTTAAAAAAATTGAATTACTCAAACTTTGGTAACTTAGCTTTCATAGATTGTTTGCTCCCCGATAAGGCTTCTCTTTCTTGAACAGCACTTGGTTCATCCTGGTTCATCCTCCATCTCCTTCCCCCCCGGCAAACTTGTGCGCGAGGAATATTCCTTCTGCTTAAGAGGGAAAGAAAAAGAGGAGGAAAAGCAAGTATAGGGCCTCACGGCTTGCTTATGCTTACCGGGGTTGTGCGTTGCACAAGGTGTCGATCAATGCATGCAAATAACAAAGAAAAGCATGAAAACGACAAATAGCGCGAAGCACAAAAGCTTTACTGATGCACGGGGTCTGCACCCGGCTTTGTACAAAGGTTTACATGCAACAGCGGCAAGACTCGTACAAAAGGTGGTTGCCGGAACGGATCACGGCAACCGCGCCTTACGGGTGAAACTTGCGAAGATGCTCTATGTTACAGGAATTGCTCACCGGTAAGCCCTCTTCGGTCTCAAGGCGGACAGCTCCGGGCCTTGTGACTTGTCTCACCCGATAAGGGCCTTCCCACTTCGGCGTCAACTTGTTGGAATTCTTGGCGGACTGAACACGCCGAAGAACAAGGTCGCCTTCCTTGAGATTCCTGGCCTTGACCCTGCGGCTATGATAGCGACACAGGGCTTGCTGGTATCGAGCAGCTCGTACAGTAGCCTGGAGACGTTCCTCCTCAAGGAGCAATGCATCATCTTGTCGCAGTTGCTCTTGCTCGAGCTCGTCATAAGCGAGCACTCGAGGAGATCCGTATACGAGTTCCATGGGGAGAACTGCCTCTGCTCCATAGACAAGAGCAAAGGGTGTCTGTCCGGTGGCTCGATTTGGTGTCGTCCTGATTGACCAAAGAGCCGCCGGCAACTCCTCTATCCAGTTTCTTCCGCACTTGCACAGCCTGTCGAAGGTTCTTGTCTTGAGCCCGCGCAGCACTTCAGCATTGGCCCTCTCCGCTTGACCATTGCTCCTTGGGTGAGCAACAGAAGCGAAGCAGACCTTGGCGCCAAGGTCTTGGACGTACTGCATGAAGGTGCGACTTGTGAACTGTGTGCCGTTATCGGTGATGATCCTGTTAGGGATTCCGAAACGGCAGACAATCGCTCTGAAGAATCTGACTGCTGACTGTGTTGTCACCTTTCTCACTGGTTCTACTTCTGGCCACTTTGTGAACTTGTCGATTGCAATGTACAAGTACTCAAAGCCCCCGACAGCACGGGGAAAGGGGCCGAGGATATCGAGCCCCCAGACCGAGAAGGGCCAGGACAAAGGAATCGTCTGGAGAGCTTGAGCTGGCTGGTGAATTTGCTTGGCATGGAACTGGCACGCTTCTGTGGGGACCCCGACTTGGAAGTCGAGATCACCGAATGCACGTGTATAGTGATCCCAGAGATCAATGCTCACTGAACACACAGAAGCTGAAATAACAAGAGTCTTACATCCATACAAATAGTCTTACACGAATTAAGGCCATTATGGCCAAGTCTTACATAGATAGAGCCTCACGGGCTGAATAGCAAATAACTCAAGTAGCGGAAGTCTTCGATAAACGGGTAGAACCCATGCCATCTGCCTTAACCCTACAGGCATTCTGACTGGGATAGCGTCCTAGTTCGCATGGTCGTCTCCAAAGAACTCCTCCTCATAATCTTGTTCTTCCATGCCTGGCCAATTAAATAACCAGTGGCAAGCCAATGAGTACTTTGAATGTACTCGCAAGCAACCCATGATGTGGTTCAAGTAACAATGCAATTGAATAATAATGAACAATCTAGCAGGAGGCTAGAACAATATGCTACCATCAAGTTATGCATCAATAACCTCGCGTAACCTCGAAATCAGGTTACCGACATCAACATGAATATGATTTAACTCATCAAGTCAAGTCTCCACCTTGACTTATCACACGTATACCAACATCCGACGAAGTAAAATTCTGGACATAGTTTAAGTAGCACCACCCAACTGTCCATGACCGTGGACACGGCTATTCGAATAGTTTTACACTCTGCAGAGGTTGCGCACTTTACCCACAAGATCCGGGGAACTTCCGTGTCAACCACGACCCGCGGTACCTCAAGTACCCGGGGTAAGCACCCGGTCATTACCTTTCCTTAGACGACACTAACATAGAGTCCACTCGTTGGCACACGGCCCTCGGGTACAAACAATAGATCACGGGACTTGCCCTAATTTCAATGTTCCCGCGTACCCGAAGGGACCAACGGTGTGTCCGGTGCCCTGTAAAAACAGTCATGGCCGTCTATCCAAGCACGACCCCGTCCCGGGAAAGACCTCAAGTCTTCCCGTCACTAGTAATGCGGGCACCATGCTAGTATCGACCTAAGTAATCAATAAAGCCCCGTCCCATAAGGGGTAGTGTGGTTGCACATGTTTGGTTGGGACGGTAGTCATACATAAATCTAATCCATCATTCCACCATGCTCATGATATTACCGGCACATCACTTCTTTCTCAAGTGATGACCTAACACTTCATCACCCTCGGGCATTAGGGGCACCCGATGGGTTCATGCAAAGATTTCAACTACGAGGGTTCATAACACACATGCATCATATAAGCATCAAGACCAACTATTTGCATGACATCTAGCACATAGCAAGATCAACAATAAGGCATGCATCATGTGGTGGTTCATCTAGGTTACCATCGTAACCCTATCATCATGTATCGGAAACAAACGGGTTCCGAGGAACAAGTGTATCATGGTCAAAGGGCTGCTTTCCTGGATTGGCTTGGTCTTCAAAGTCTTCAAGTCCTTCTCCTTCTTCTTCCACAGCAACTTCGTCAAATACGGGATCTATACGTCGCATAATAACCACGGGAAAATAAGAATACAAATAAAACAGAAAAGTCAAAGTGCTCAGAAAAATGTCAACTCATTTTTGTAAAATACTAGAGGGATTTCTAAGATGGGGAAAAATCTTAGTTGGAGTTTTGGAGTTACAGAATAGGATATATTGATTTTTGAACATGAGGTATACTGCTCAAATTTGAATTTAAATTTGAACAGTACAGGAAAGTTTCATGGATTTGAGTGAAAGTGGTACCATTAAATAGGTTGGAATATTGCAAGTTTTTAGGAGTTGGAAATATTTAATTTCGATTAATATTCTTTTCTGCATAAATGTTTGAATCATTTATAGAAAAGAAAAAGGGAAAAGGGGGTCCTGTGCACTGGGCCAGAAGAGGCCATAGTGCACGGCCCAAACGGGCTGGCCCAGCCGCACGGTGCCAGCGCGCGCGCACGTCAGGTTTCAAACCTGACGGGCGGGGCCCGTGGGTCAGCGGCACAGGGGAGGGGAGAGAGGTGGGGGGATGACAGGCGGGGCCCGCCTGTCATCTCTAACCCCTTGGTCACGGCGGCGGCGAGCTCACCGGCGACGATACCGGCCACGGCGACGGCAATGGAGGCCAGGGACGGACTCAGTGTCGTGTTGCGGTTGCAGCGGTGGTAGCGCGGCATGGCGGGGAGCCCTGGTTCGCCGGCGACGAGGTGCGACGGCGGAGGCTCGTCGGAGGACGGTGGTCGGGGTCGTTTCCGACTGCAAATGGAGGGGGAAAGAGAGGGGAAAGGGTCAGTGGAGTGCGGCGGTTCCGAAACAAGCGGAAGGAGAGGCAGGGGAGGCCTGTACCTCGAGATCGCTGGCGGCCCGACGCGGCGGAGCTCCGGTCGATCCCGAGCACCGGGGCGCTCCGGGGTCGAACTGAGGGTGCAGGAGGGATCAGTGGAGAGGTGTGAGGCTGGTGGTGGTGTTGAAGAAGCTCGGGGGGGGTCTATTTATAGGGGCTCGACGAGGACCCGTGGTCCAGTGCGCCGGCGAGCTCATCGGCGAGGCTACAGCGCACGGGAGGCTTGGGGAATGGGTCTGTGGAGCTCCTGGACGAGCTCCACGTCCAGCTGAGGTAAGAGGAGGAGCGGGGGAGCGACAGGGAGGCGCGCGCGTGCGAGGCAGAGGAGTGGCTGCCGCGGGCGGCCAGCGCGCGTGCGACGGCGGCTACTGGAGGGCGCAGGAGGAGGGGGGACAGCGCCGGGGAGGTCGCGGACGTCGAGACGCCTCGACTGGCGCGAGGGGGAAGCCTGAGGCTGTCGGGGAGCGGCGATTGGCCCGAGCCAGCGTGCGAGGTGCACTGTTCACGCGCTCTGGAGCGTGCGTATGACCGGCATCAGCGTGCTCTCGTCGGTTTGGCCCGTCCCAGCGTGTCCAACAGTGTCTGGGGCGATGAGGGGGGATTAAAGAATTGTCCTGAGGCCTTGGATGCTCTGGGGTGCAGAGAGAGGGTGAGAGTGTTGGTAAAAATGGTGAAAGGTGGTTGCACAACAAGGTAAAGCTGGGGTTTCACCCCCCCAATCATGGAGCTGAGGTGCTGGGGGAGTTACTGGAGGTGGCTGGTAACTCAATGAGCCTGTGGTAAGAAGTTGAGGCTATGGAGAAAGGTGAAAGTGGTCAAGTTGGAGGTTTTAGAATTTCTGCAGAAGGTGTTTGATCTGTGTTTGATCAAGTAAATGAGGTCAACTTGACATGGCACTTGACAGGGTTGAAAGATATGAGAAAATAGGGTGCTTCACCAAATTTGGGCTCATTTGAAGAAACTAGCCAATGTAACTTTGGTGAACCCTAGAAATCAACAGAAACAGTTTCATCTTGATTGAGTCAAGCTAATCATCTCCCCTTGATGCACCACTTGGTGTAGCATCATTATTTGGGGTATTGATCATGCCCACAAAGTTTGAGGCTCCAGATAAAAAGTTGGTAATGTAAAGTTGTTCAAATTTGCATTTGAACAGAAAGGGTTTTGAGGTGATCTGATCAAGTTGCTCTATTCCAAATCTTGTGCCATTTGGTCTAGGTGCCTTATTAGGCCATTATAGCATGTGCACCAAGTTTGATAGCATTTGGACAAGTTTGGCAATGTAGAGTTGCTCAAACTTCAAATATGGACAGAATGGTTATGAAGGGGTTTGAGGAGGTTTTCTTGCTTCCCAAGGCATGGGACTTGGCAAGATCATCAAATATGTCATATATGACATGATAGAATTTCCCTGGAATTTTTGGAGAAAAATTCCTTTGTAAATATTTCAAAAGCTTGAAATATCCAGAAAGGATTTTAGAGGGTTTAGCCCATTATTTTGAACATGACCAAGTGTTGAACCTCTTATATATGGACAATATATGTCCTATGAGTCTCTCTGAATTTTGGCAAATATTTTTGAAATAGTTAAATAATTTCCCCTATTAAATACCATTTCTGGCCTTAAGGAAAAGCCTTTAAATAAAATAGGAAAATAACTTTTAAAATTATACCTTTGTGGTTTCTGGGAGTCCTATGACTACTAGGTCTCAAATAAACCTTTTGAAATAATTTTTTACACCCTTAATCAAGTACTTGCAGTGCAAATCTCAATTCAGGGGTTTTTGGAAAACTAAATTTATAAAATACTTTTTGGCCAAATTAATTTTGTAAGAAAATACTATACTGTTATATAACACTTGGCATGATCATTGGGCAGAAGTTTTGAGTATAGAGATGAAATCTACAAGAGATCATAGTTGACTTTAATGAGCACATGAAAAAGCACATGAAGAAAACTCAATTCCAAATAAAAGCCAAATGATGCTAAAAAATTTTTTGCTGGTCCAAATTTTCATGCTTCAAAGTTACAAACAACATGTTACAAAATGCAGGGTGTGACAGACCTACCCCCATTACAAGAATCTCGTCCCCGAGATTCCTAAACTAGGGCTTAAAAGAGGTCGGGAAACTCGGATCTAAGATAGTCTTCTCGTTCCCAGGTTGCTTCTGCTTCGGTGTGGTTGCTCCACTGGATCTTGAAGTACTTGATGGTACGGCTCCACGTACGTCGTTCTGCTTCGTCCAGAATACGAATGGGCTTCTCGCGGTAGGTCAAGTCAGGCTGCAGATCAATGGCTTGGTGATCCACATCCTTGTAGAGACTGGGCTTGTCTGGAACCTGGAGACATTTCCGGAGTTGTGACACATGGAACACATTGTGCACATCGGATAGCTCAGGTGGTAGTTCCAACTGATAAGCCACTTCTCCTCGTCGTGCAGTGATCTCAAAGGGTCCAATGAACCTTGGTGCGAGCTTCCCCTTGACTTGGAAACGCTTGGTTCCCTTCAGAGGAGTTACCCGCAGGTACACATGGTCCCCAACATGGAAACTCATGTCTCGGCGTCGAGTGTCAGCATAGCTCTTCTGCCTTGACTTGGCTGGCTTTAATCGCTCTCTGACTAGTTGGACTTGCTCTTCTGCT
Organism: Secale cereale; assembly: GCA_902687465.1. Taxonomy (NCBI): domain Eukaryota; kingdom Viridiplantae; phylum Streptophyta; class Magnoliopsida; order Poales; family Poaceae; genus Secale; species Secale cereale. The sequence continues at coordinate 363,371,836 of LR738711.1, forward strand.
GCGCGGAGATTATCCGGTCCAAAGACTAGTCCTTCTCCAGTCTCTGACCAATTGAGGGGTGTGCGGCATCTGCGTCCGTACAACACCTCAAATGGTGCCATCTGAAGGCTTGACTAGTAACTGTTGTTATAGGAGAACTCGGCAAAAGGGAGACAGTCTTCCCACTTGGCTCCATATGCCAGGACACAGGCTCGGAGCATGTCTTCGAGAATCTGATTGACTCGCTCAGTTTGACCTCCGGTCTGTGGGTGGAAAGCTGTGCTGGAAGACAACTTGGTTCCCAAGGCTTCTTGGAACTTCTTCCAGAATCTTGAGGTGAACTGGGTTCCTCGATCTGACACAATCTCCTTGGGAACACCGTGAAGACTTACGATTCGGTCGATGTAGAGAGCTGCCAGCCGGTTGCCATCATAAGTGGTCTTGACAGGAATGAAATGAGCCACCTTGGTCAAATGATCGACTATGACCCAGATAGAGTCATGTCCTCGATTCGACCTTGGTAATCCAGTGATGAAGTCCATTCTGACTTTATCCCACTTCCACTCAGGAACTTTGAGTGGTTGAAGCAATCCAGCAGGTCGCTGATACTCAGCCTTGACCTTTTGGCACACATCACACTTTGCAACATAGGTTGCAATCTCTCTCTTCATACCGTGCCACCAGAATCGTGCCTTCAAGTCTTGGTACATCTTGGTTCCTCCGGGGTGGATGGAATACGGGGTGTCGTGGGCTTCTTGCAGAATCAGCGTCTTCAGCTCAGTGTTGTTTGGTACGCAGAGACGACCTTTGTACCAAACAATCCCGTGCTCGTCTTCGGAGAATCCTGGGGCCTTGCCCATCTTCATCTTCTTCTTGATACCTTCGATGCTTGCGTGTCCTTCTTGAGCCTTCTTGACGTCGTCCATCAGGGTTGGTCTGACTTCCGAATGATCCAGAAATCCGGGGGTGACCAATTCCAAACTGAATTGTTCGATCTCCTTAAACAAGGCTGGCTGTGTTTCTTGAATAATGACATTCAAAGAGCAAGCCTTCCTGCTTAAGGCATCGGCCACCACGTTGGCCTTCCCAGGGTGATACTGAACACTGAGGTCATAATCATTGATGAGTTCCAACCATCTCCGCTGCCTCATGTTCAATTCCTTTTGGGTGAAAATATACTTCAGACTTTTGTGGTCTGTGTAAATCTCACACCGTTTCCCTAGGAGGTAATGCCGCCATGTCTTCAAGGCATGAACTACTGCCGCTAGCTCAAGATCGTGAGTAGCGTAGTTCTCCTCATGGGGTCGTAGCTGCCTGGAGAGGTATGCTATGACGCGGCCTTCTTGCATCAGAACGCTTCCCAATCCGGTTCGAGAGGCATCACAATATATCACGAACTCCTTGTGGATATCAGGTGTTGCCAGAACTGGGGCGGTGGTCAATCTCTTCTTGAGCTCTTGGAAGCTCTCTTCGCATTTTGGCGTCCACTCGAACTTCTTGTCCTTCTTGAGGAGCTGAGTCATTGGTCGTGCAATGCTAGAGAATCCTTCCACGAATTTGCGGTAATAGCCCGCCAATCCGAGGAAGCTTATGACTTCCTTGACGGTCGTTGGAGACTGCCATTGGGTCACAGCTTCGATTTTTGCAGGATCAACAGATAATCCTTCCTCGGTCAAGACATGACCTAAGAATCCAACTTTGTGCAGCCAGAACTCACACTTGCTGAATTTGGCATATAGTTGGTGCTCACGAAGCTTGTCTAGGACCATCCTCAGATGCTGCTCATGCTCTTCCTCCGACTTCGAGAACACAAGGATGTCATCAATGAAGACAACAACGAACTTGTCCAAATATTCCATGAAGACTTTATTCATGAGATACATGAAGTAAGCTGGGGCATTGGTTAACCCAAAAGACATGACCGTGCACTCGTACAGGCCATATCTGGTTACGAATGCCGTCTTCGGAATATCTTGGGGTCTGATCTTCAGCTGGTAATACCCAGATCTGAGGTCGATCTTGGAGAATACCTTGGCTCCGCTGAGCTGATCAAACAGATCTTCGATCTTGGGAAGTGCATACTTGTTCTTGATTGTAACTTCATTGAGGGAACGATAGTCAATGCATAAGCGGATGGTACCGTCCCTCTTTGCCACAAACAGAACAGGAGATCCCCAAGGGGAGGCACTTGGGCGGATAAATCCCTTCCTTAGCTGCTCTTCTAGCTGCTTCTTCAACTCGGCTAGTTCTTCCGTCCCCATTCTATAAGGCTTCTTATAGATGGGTCCCGCTCCGGGCACGAGCTCGATGATGAACTCAATGTCACAGTCAGGGGGCATTCCCGGTAGTTCATCCGGAAAGACATCAGGATACTCACACACCACCGGTACTTGATCTAGCCCAACTTCAGACAGACAGTTGACTTTAGCGGCTTGAGCAGAAGAGGAGTTGGGGGCAAACTTGACTTCTACTCCTTGGTCATTGGTCACAGTGACTGTCCGATTGGCACAGTCTAACAAGCCTTGGTGCTTACTGAGCCAATTCATACCTAGGATCACATCCAAGCCTTGCGATCTCAGGACGATAAGGTCTGCTAGGAAGTCTACACCATTAATGGTAATACTGACTCCTTTATAGCCTATCTTGGCTCTCATCTCGGCTCCAGGGGTTTGTACCACCATAGGGTTATTCAGGGGTGTAGGGGTCATGCCACTTTTTAATGCAAATCTTTGAGTGACAAATGAATGCGTTGCTCCAGAATCAAACAAGACAGTTGCAGGTACTGAGTTGACAAGGAACGTACCCAGCACGACGTCCGGGTCTTCCTGGGCCTCTTCAGCAGTGGCGTGATTCACACGCCCCTTCCCATAGTTCAGTGGATTGCGAGGAGCTGGGTTCCTTGGTGGCATACCACGGCCTTGTCCCTGATTCTGCGCATTGGGGCGCGGGGCATCAGGCTTCTTGTTGGGGCACACCCTGGAGATGTGTCCGGGCTGACCACACCCAAAACAAGTGACTTGATTTGGAGTGTTGATCTTGTTGCCACCACTGGTATTGGGGTTGAAAGCTGGCCTGGGGTTGGCATACTGCTGAGGCTGAGGATTGGCACGAGGTGCAGGAGCTCTTGGCTGCTGATAGGTTGGCTTGGCCGGGGCTGACTGCCACAGACGAGGTTTCTGGTTGCTGGAACTTCCCTTACTGATCAACTTGCGCTTGCGAGTGTCTTCCAAAGCACGCCGCTTGTCTTCAAGCATAAGTGCCTTGTTCACCAGGTCAGGGAAAGACGGGCAGTCGCACACGACAAGCGAATATTGCAGAGTCTGATTAAGGCCTTCCATGAAGCGCTCCCTTTTGGCAGCATCAGTGCTGACATCCTCAGGGGCATACCTTGACAGAATACTGAACTTCTGCATGTACTCCTTGACAGTGCCACTTCCTTGCTTCAGGGCTCGGAACTCACGCTTTTTGATAGCCATGACTCCAGAGGGAATGTGGGCCTTGCGGAATTCTGCCTTGAAGATAACCCAAGTGATGTCTTATTCAGCATGCATGACCTTGAATCCATCCCACCAAGCTCTTGCGGTTCCCCCGAGGCAGTGGTCTGCATAAGCCACCTTCTCGCGATCTTCGGTGCATCCGACTAGTTCTAGGATTTCCTCAATGGAACGGACCCAGTCATCTGCATCCAGGGGTTCAGCAGTCTCGATGAAGGTTGGCGGTGCATGCTTCTTGAACTCTGCCAACGTGGAACGTCCATTGCCATTCCCCGCCGGCTGGCTGTTGTTGGCGACAGCTTGAGCAATCAGCTGAAGAGCTGCAGTGTTGGCTTGGCGTTGCTCTCGAAAAGCTTGGAGAAGCTGAGCCATGTCCATGCTTGGAGGAGGTGGTGGTGGAGCTTGGTCGTTGGTTTGGTCGTGGTCTGCCTCTGGCTGAGAGGATGCTCCGGCTTCGGGCTGCTGGGTAGAGGTACCAGTACGAGTTACAACAGGCATCCTGTTGGAGCGGTAAAAGGTCTCATGACTCGGAAGAGGAAAAGCAAGATAGATGGGTGCCTAGTAAGGGGTGGGTGTGACACTAAATCAAATCATGCAAGGGCCGAGAGGCCAAAACACATTCATTAAAAATCCAAATGGGTGATGTAATCGTTTACACCTTCCCGAAGGAAGAATACGACATACATCCAGACACAACAAAAGCAAACGCTAGATGGTTTCATATGAACCATACAAGGACTCGACTGCGCATAGGGGTTACACGACCTATCCTACCGTAGGGGTTACAACTGGCATATTCGAGTAGCGAATAATGCCTAAGCGGCGGAATGCTCGGTCGCGAATTCCGGCTCTTCTGGATCTTCCTCCTTGTCTTCATCTATCTGGGCTCCCTTGTCGCTGGAGGGAGTGGGGGAGTGGAGGAGTTGGATACGACGGTGCTTCGACGGTGGTGTAGGGAAAAGCTTGCGGTATTCCCTTGCTGTCATCCGGCGTCGCCGAGGTGGTTCTTCACCCTTGGAAGACACATCCTCGGAGGGCCTTCCGCCTCGATATGCGATAGTGGATTGTCCAGAAGGTGCTCCTTCCTTCTTGATCCTGTTTGCCTTCTCTTGATCTCGACGAAGAAGTGCCTTGGTCTTGTAAAGTTCTTCTCGAAGCTTCATTGATTCCAAGGCCAAGTCTTGTGCCAAGCTATCGGCACATAGACTGAAGTAGGTCTGGAACCGAAGTGAGAGTCCATCCTTCAGTGGAGGGGCTAGTGCGCTGCTTTCTTCGTCACCTTCCTTCCGGTAAGGTAAGAAGCGAGTTGCCATCTTGGCTGCCATCTCCGGAAGAAGCTCGCGGAGACGGGTTAGTGCCTTGAGTGCAGCAGCCTCGGCAGCGAGTGGTAGTGTCGCCATCTGGGGTCCCTCGAAGAACCAACTTGTGGGAGGATCGTTTGCCTTCACGATCACTTCCACATGGTACTCCACCTCAGTATCGCTCACCCAATGCTCAAGGTAGGTGAGGATGGGTACTCGGTGGAACTGACACTCCTGGAGGCTATCCTCGAGAAGTAGGGGAAACCCAGTGGTCAGGTGCTCTTCGGGAACAGCGGCCATCTACAAAGGTGGAATAGGAGGGGTTAATAAACTGAGAAAATCTCAGGTTTTGGAAAAGGAGGGAGGTTCAGAAGATTTTTGAAAAAAGGGGTCTCATCTAACTAACGCCCATGCTAACTAAGGCTTCCTACAGTCAGGATGGCTCTGATACCAGCTCTGTGGGGACCCCGACTTGGAAGTCGAGATCACCGAATGCACGTGTACAGTGATCCCAGAGATCAATGCTCACTGAACACACAGAAGCTGAAATAACAAGAGTCTTACGTCCATACAAATAGTCTTACACGAATTAAGGCCATTATGGCCAAGTCTTACATAGATAGAGCCTCACGGGCTGAATAGCAAATAACTCAAGTAGCGGAAGTCTTCGATAAACGGGTAGAACCCATGCCATCTGCCTTAACCCTACAGGCATTCTGACTGGGATAGCATCCTAGTTCGCATGGTCGTCTCCAAAGAACTCTTCCTCATAATCTTGTTCTTCCATGCCTGGCCAATTAAATAACCAGTGGCAAGCCAATGAGTACTTTGAATGTACTCGCAAGCAACCCATGATGTGGTTCAAGTAACAATGCAATTGAATAATAATGAACAATCTAGCAGGAGGCTAGAACAATATGCTACCATCAAGTTATGCATCAATAACCTCGCGTAACCTCGAAATCAGGTTACCGACATCAACATGAATATGATTTAACTCATCAAGTCAAGTCTCCACCTTGACTTATCACACGTATACCAACATCCGACGAAGTAAAATTCTAGACATAGTTTAAGTAGCACCACCCAACTGTCCATGACCGTGGACACGGCTATTCGAATAGTTTTACACTCTGCAGAGGTTGCGCACTTTACCCACAAGATCCGGGGAACTTCCGTGTCAACCACGACCCGCGGTACCTCAAGTACCCGGGGTAAGCACCCGGTCATTACCTTTCCTTAGACGACACTAACATAGAGTCCACTCGTTGGCACACGGCCCTCGGGTACAAACAATAGATCACGGGACTTGCCCTAATTTCAATGTTCACGCGTACCCGAAGGGACCAACGGTGTGTCCGGTGCCCTGTAAAAACAGTCATGGCCGTCTATCCAAGCACGACCCCGTCCCGGGAAAGACCTCAAGTCTTCCCGTCACTAGTAATGCGGGCACCATGCTAGTATCGACCTAAGTAATCAATAAAGCCCCGTCCCATAAGGGGTAGTGTGGTTGCACATGTTTGGTTGGGACGGTAGTCACACATAAATCTAATCCATCATTCCACCATGCTCATGATATTACCGGCACACCACTTCTTTCTCAAGTGATGACGTAACACTTCATCACCCTCGGGCATTAGGGGCACCCGATGGGTTCATGCAAAGATTTCAACTACGAGGGTTCATAACACACATGCATCATATAAGCATCAAGACCAACTATTTGCATGACATCTAGCACATAGCAATATCAACAATAAGGCATGCATCATGTGGTGGTTCATCTAGGTTACCATTGTAACCCTATCATCACGTATCGGAAACAAACGGGTTCCGAGGAACAAGTGTATCATGGTCAAAAGGCTGCTTGCCTGGATTGGCTTGGTCTTCAAAGTCTTCAAGTCCTTCTCCTTCTTCTTCCACAGCAACTTCGTCAAATACGGGATCTATACGTCGCATAATAACCACGGGAAAATAAGAATACAAATAAAACAGAAAAGTCAAAGTGCTCAGAAAAATGTCAACTCATTTTTGTAAAATACTAGAGGGATTTCTAAGATGGGGAAAAATCTTAGTTGGAGTTTTGGAGTTACAGAATAGGATATATTGATTTTTGAACAGGAGTTATACTGCTCAAATTTGAATTTAAATTTGAACAGTACAGGAAAGTTTCATGGATTTGAGTGAAAGTGGTACCATTAAATAGGTTGGAATATTGCAAGTTTTTAGGAGTTGGAAATATTTAATTTGGATTAATATTCTTTTCTGCATAAATGTTTGAATCATTTACAGAAAAGAAAAAGGGAAAAGGGGGTCCTGTGCACTGGGCCAGAAGAAGCCACAGTGCACGGCCCAAACGGGCTGGCCCAGCAGCACGGTGCCAGCGCGCGCGCACGTCAGGTTTCAAACCTGACGGGCGGGGCCCGTGGGTCAGCGGCACAGGGGAGGGGAGAGAGGTGGGGGGATGACAGGCGGGGCCCGCCTGTCATCTCTAACCCCTAGGTCACGGCGGCGGCGAGCTCACCGGCGACGATACCGGCCACGGCGACGGCAACGGAGGCCAGGGACGGACTCAGTGTCGTGTCGCGGTTGCAGCGGTGGTAGCGCGGCACGGCGGGGAGCCCTGGTTCGCCGGCGACGAGGTGCGACAGCGGAGGCTCGTCGGAGGACGGTGGTCGGGGTCGTTTCCGACTGCAAATGGAGGGGGAAAGAGGGGGGAAAGGGTCAGTGGAGTGCGGCGGTTCCGAAACGAGCGGAAGGAGAGGCAGGGGAGGCCTGTACCTCGAGATCGCCGGCGGCCCGACGCGGCGGAGCTCCGGTCGATCCCGAGCACTGGGGCGCTCCGGGGTCGAACTGAGGGTGCAGGAGGGATCAGTGGAGAGGTGTGAGGCTGGTGGTGGTGTTGAAGAAGCTCGGGGGGGTCTATTTATAGGGGCTCGACGAGGACCCGTGGTCCAGTGCGCCGGCGAGCTCATCGGCGAGGCTACTGCGCACGGGAGGCTTGGGGAATGGGTCGGTGGAGCTCCTGGACGAGCTCCACGTCCAGCTGAGGTAAGAGGAGGAGCGGGGGAGTGACAGGGAGGCGCACGCGTGCGAGGCAGAGGAGTGGCTGCCGCGGGCGGCCAGCGCGCGTGCGACGGCGGCTACTGGAGGGCGCAGGAGGAGGGGGGACAGCGCCGGGGAGGTCACGGACGTCGAGACGCCTCGACTGGCGCGAGGGGGAGGCCCGAGGCTGTCGGGGAGCGGCGATTGGCCCGAGCCAGCGTGCGAGGTGCACTGTTCACGCGCTCTGGAGCGTGCGTATGACCGGCATCAGCGTACTCTCGCCTGTTTGGCCCGTCTCAACGTGTCCAACAGTGTCTGGGGCGATGAGGGGGGAGTAAAGAATTGCCCTGAGGCCTTGGATGCTCTGGGGTGCAGAGAGAGGGTGAGAGTGTTGGTAAAAATGGTGAAAGGTGGTTGCACAGCAAGGTAAAGCTGGGGTTTCACCCCCCAATCATGGAGCTGAGGTGCTGGGGGAGTTACTGGAGGAGGCTGGTAACTCAATGAGCCTGTGGTAAGAAGTTGAGGCTATGGAGAAAGGTGAAAGTGGTCAAGTTGGAGGTTTTAGAATTTCTGCAGAAGGTGTTTGATCTGTGTTTGATCAAGTAAATGAGGTCCACTTGACATGGCACTTGACAGGGTTGAAAGATATGAGAAAATAGGGTGCTTCACCAAATTTGGGCTCATTTGAAGAAACTAGCCAATGTAACTTTGGTGAACCCTAGAAATCAACAGAAACAGTTTCATCTTGATTGAATCAAGCTAATCATCTCCCCTTGATGCACCACTTGGTGTAGCATCATCATTTGGGGTATTGATCATGCCCACAAAGTTTGAGGCTCCAGATAAAAAGTTGGTAATGTAAAGTTGTTCAAATTTGCATTTGAACAGAAAGGGTTTTGAGGTGATCTGATCAAGTTGCTCTATTCCAAATCTTGTGCCATTTGGTCTAGGTGCCTTATTAGGACATTCTAGCATGTGCACCAAGTTTGAGAGCATTTGGACAAGTTTGGCAATGTAGAGTTGCTCAAACTTCAAATATGGACAGAATGGTTATGAAGGGGTTTGAGGAGGTTTTCTTGCTTCCCAAGGCATGGGACTTGGCAAGATCATCAAATAAGTCATATATGACATGATAGAATTTCCCTGGAATTTTTGGAGAAAAATTCCTTTGTAAATATTTCAAAAGCTTGAAATATCTAGAAAGGGTTTTAGAGGGTTTAGCACATTATTTTGAACATGACCAAGTGTTGAAACTCTTATATATGGACAATATATGTCCTATGAGTCTCTCTGAATTTTGGCAAATATTTTTGAAATAGTTTAATAATTTTCCCCTATTAAAGACCATTTCTGGCCTTAAGGAAAAGCCTTTAAATAAAATAGGAAAATAACTTTTAAAATTATACCTTTGTGGTTTCTGGGAGTCCTATGACTACTAGGTCTCAAATAAACCTTTTGAAATAATTTTTTACACCCTTAATCAAGTACTTGCAGTGCAAATCTCAATTCAGGGGTTTTTGGAAAACTAAATTTATAAAATACTTTTTGGCCAAATTAATTTTGTAAGAAAATACTATACTGTTATATAACACTTGGCATGATCATTGGGCAGAAGTTTTGAGTATGGAGATGAAATCTACAAGAGATCATAGTTGACTTTAATGAGCACATGAAAAAGCACATGAAGAAAACTCAATTCCAAATAAAAGCCAAATGATGCTAAAAAAATTTTTGCTGGTCCAAATTTTCATGCTTCAAAGTTACAAACAACATGTTACAAAATGCAGGGTGTGACAGCTTCACACTTGGTTACTTGTGCAGTTGCATCTTGGAGGGCTTCTTGCCAGAAGAACCATTGCCGGAACGCCTTCCCGGCAAGTGCCCTTGCGCCAATGTGGTGGCCACATATGCCTCCGTGTATCTCTGCCAACAGCTTCTGTCCATCTTCTCTGGAAATGCACTTCAACCTGACACTGTTGAGTCTTCTTCTGTACAATTCATTGTCAACGAACTGGTACATACTTGACTGCCTGGTTATTTTCTCTATTTCTTCTGGCTCGTCGGGAAGTTCTCCAGTTTGCAGAAAACGGACGATCTGCTGTGCCCATGCTGGAGCCCGAGGCTCAACGGCAAGGACTATAGGCATGAGGGCTGCTGCGGGAACCTCAACTTCTACGGCAAGAACCTGCGGCTCTGCCGGAGCTGATGGTCCCCCGACAAGCCTGCCGGGGCAAGGCTCGTCGGGAACGCTTGCTTCAACTGTACAGACCCTTGGATCTGCAGGAGCAAACTGTTCCTCAGCATTTTGACTGTTGATCTTGGGGACCTTGGCGGCGGCTTCGGGAAGATCCGCCGACAAGTAGTCGCCGGAGACCAACTTTCTCTTCTTGTTTTGCCCAATTGATGGTGTAATGGATGGTAGAGTTAACTTGAGCATGAAGGTCACTCGTTCCACAGGTAACTTCATCGCAGCACACTTTGAAAGGCCATCCGCAATATCATTCTGAGCTCTTGGGACGTGCTCCATTTGCAGACCTTCAAAGTGCTCTTCAAGCTTCCTCACTTCATCGACATAAGCTTCCATCAAAGGGCTCTGATAACTCTTATTCACTTGTCAGACCACCAATTGTGAATCTCCCCGCACAATCAACTTCTTGATCCCAAGTTTGGCTGCAATTCTGAGGCCGGCAAGCAGACCTTCATACTCAGCAGTATTGTTTGTCGCTTGTTCCTTGGGAAAGTGCATCTGGATAACATAATTGAGGTGCTCTCCGGTGGTCACTATGAGTACCACGCCAGCACCGGCGCCTTGCAGCGAGAAGGCACCATCAAAGTACATTATCCATTCGCTGCTCGCTTCTTGGACGGGGACGCTTGTCTCTGGGACTTCTTCCTCTGGTGTTGGGGTCCATTCCACTATGAATTCTGCCAAATCTCTGCTCTGTATGGTTGAAGTACTCTCAAACTTGAGACCAAAGCTTGACAGCTCCAGTGCCCACTCGACGATCCTACCTATTGCCTCTGGATTCTGCAATATCCTCTTCAACGGAAAGCGAGTGACCACTGTTATCTCGTGTGCTTGGAAGTAATGGCGCAGCTTTCTTGAGGCCATGAGGAGGCCGAACAGCAACTTTTGCACGCCAGAGTATCTTGATATAGCCCCCTGCAAGAGGGAACTTACAAAATAAATTGGGCGCTGCACCATCTTCTTTTGCACTTCTCCTTGTTCCTGCGCAGACTTGTCCTTGTCGGGGCCAGAGCTTGTCGGAGTAGCCCCCTGCTTGTCGCTGGGTTCGCTTGCCGGAGGTGTGGGTTCCTCATCCGCCTCCCTCTCCGCTACCAACGCAGCACTAACCACTTGATTGGTTGCCGCTAGATACAGCAGCAACTTCTCTTGTGGCCTAGGTGCGACAAGTATCGGAGTAGAGGACAGGTATCCTTGCAGCGCTGCCTCCGCTTCCGGAGTCCATTTCATAGGACCTGCCTTTTTCAAGATTTTGAAGAAAGGCAGGGTACGTTCTGCAGACTTTGAAATGAACCTGCTGAGGGCAGCCACACAACCAGCAAGCCTTCTTACATCCTTGACGCGCTTCGGGGCTTCAATCTGCTCGATGGCTTTTATCTTGTCGGGATTGGCTTCAATCCCCCTCTGGGACACAAAGAACCCGAGAAGCTTGCCGGAGGGGACTCCGAAGACGCACTTCTCGGGGTTCAGCTTGAGTTGGATCTTGCGCAGATTCTCAAAGGTTTCTTCTAAGTCTTGGATCAGGGTATCTTTGCTCTTGCTCTTGACCACTATATCATCCATGTAGGCTTCCACATTTCTGTGTATCTGTGGCTCAAAAGCAGTGTGCACCACCCTTGCAAATGTCGAACCTGCATTCTTCAATCCAAAGGGCATGCGTATGAAGCAATATGTGCCGCATGGAGTAATGAATGCAGTCTTCTCTTCATCTTCCTTGGCCATGAAAATCTGGTGGTAACCTGAGTACGCATCAAGGAAGGAAAGCAGCTCACATCCGACGGTGGAGTCAACAATCTGGTCAATACGCGGCAAGGGAAATGGATCCTTGGGACATGCTTTATTCACATCAGTGAAGTCTATACAAAGTCTCCACTTCCCATTGGCCTTGCGTACGACAACAGGATTGGCCAACCACGTAGGATGGATCACGCCTCTAACTAGGCCTGCTGCTTCCAACTTCTTTATCTCTTCGGCGATGAATTCTTGGCGCTCCACGGCTTGCTTCCTGACCTTCTGCTTGACGGGCCGCGCATGAGGACAAACAGCAAGCTTGTGCTCAATTACCTTCCTGGGAACGCCGGGGATGTCAGATGGTTGCCATGCAAACACATCGACATTCGCCCGCAGGAAAGCAACGAGCGCGCTTTCCTATTTGTTGTCGAGCGTGGCACTGATGGTGAAGGTACCACCAGTGCCGTCCTCCTTGGCGGACACCTTCTTGGTTGCCGGTGGAGCTGCCATTCCTTTCTTGCACTTGCCGATGGAGCTCGATGGTGCGTCCTCGACGGCAGCGCAGCACTCCGAAGAGGTGCGTTTGCCGAAGTGGGCCCCAGAACCCTTGCCAGACTTGGTCTTGGTCTTCCCCCCGGGAGCTTCAGCGGCAAGTGTGTTGCTCTCTGCTGCGGCTGCTGCATCCCGGTAGATCTTGTCGGCGCAGATAAGCGCGTCCTTCTTGTCGCCAGGGACAGAGATGACGCTTATCGGCCCCGGCATCTTGAGTACGTTGTAGGCATAATGGGAAGTTGCCATGAACTTGGCGAGGGCAGGACGTCCAAGTATCCCATTGTATGGTAATGGGATATCGGCAACATCAAATGTGATCCTCTCCGTCCTGAAGTTGAGCTCCCCGCCAAAGGTCACTGGTAGAGTAATCTTGCCCTTCGGCTTGCTCCTTCCCGGGTTGATCCCCTGGAACGACCCGGTTTCTTCGAGCTCGCCGTCTGGGATCTGTAGCTTCTTGATCACAGCTGAGGAGATCAAGTTCAGGCCGGCCCCGCCGTCAACCAACATCTTGGTGACCTTGAGGTTGCGGATAGTTGGCGAGACCAACTTCGGCAAGCACCCGACCGCTGTGGTGCGGTCAGGGTGGTCCTCAAGGTTTAAGATGATGGGTGTGCCGGACCACTTCAGTAGCCTGCGTGACTCGACGGGCGGCTCTGCTGCATTCACTTCTCGCACCCACTGCTTGAGCTGGTGGTGGGAAGTGTGCAGAGAGGCGCCTCCGTCGACACACAGAACCTCTGTGGCCTTCTGGAACTCCTGCTCGCTGTTGTCTCCTTCTTCCATGTCATCATCATCGTCTTCTTCCTCATCGTTGTCGCGGCCCCGGGGAGGTCTGTCACCTTGCCGCTGCTTGGCCTTGCCGCGGCGTCCTCCCCAGCCATTGAACGGCCGCTTCTTGCTGGGCTCTCCTCCGCCTCCTTGGGCCTTCTCCTTGTCGCGACGGTCGTATTCAGCCTTCTGCTGTTCTACGAGGTACTCGACTCGTTTGCAGTTCTGAAGATCGTGGCCCTTGGTGCGGTGGATTTTGCAGTACTGCTTGTCGGAGCCGTCCTGCTTGTCGGCTGCCGCTACAGGGGCAGGCTCCTTGCCGGAACCGCCAGCCTGTGCCTTCTTGGCGGGAGCCTCCTTGCCGGACTGCTCGACAACCAGCACCTCCTTGCTCTTCTTCTTTCTGTTGTTCCGCCGCCGGCTCTTCTTTGCCGGGGCGGCATCCTCGCTGTCGCTTCCTTCTGCGCCAGTATCCTCTCCGGGGAGTTTCCTCCCCTCTTCTGCGCGCGCGCACTTGTCAGCCAGAGCGTAGAGCTCGCTGACATCCCGGATCTTGGTCATGGCCATCTCTTCCCTCATGCGGCGGTTACGCACGTTCTGGTGGAACGCGCTGATAACCGCGGCAGGGTGTACGTCGGGAATGTTGTGTTGCACGCGGCTGAATCTCTGGATGTACTTTCGCAGGGACTCTCCCTCCTTCTGGGCCAAGATGTGGAGATCACTCTCCTGGCCGTGGGGTTTGTGGCCGCCCGTGAAGGCGCCAACAAACTGGGGGCACAGATCCGCCCACGAAGAAATGGAGTTCTCCGGCAAGTGCATAAGCCAAGAGCGGACGTTTGGCTTAAGCACTAGCGGGAAGTAGTTAGCTAGTATCTTCTCGTCGCGTCCTCCGGAGGCCTGCACCGCGATGGTGTAGATGCTGAGGAACTCCGAGGGGTGTGTCTTGCCGTCGTACTTCTCGGGTACGTCGGGCTTGAAGTTCTTCATGCTGGGCCACTGGACTTGCCGCAGCTCACGGGTGAACGCAGGGCAACCTGCCGCATACGGCAAGTCGCCTGGTTCACCGGGCGCATGCATGTAAACAGCGGTCCCAGCGCGCTGATCTGACTGTCGTCGGGCTTCTCGTCGACGCTCAATGCGAGTCCGAGCGTCTTCTTGCCGCCTGTCGTCTAGGACTTGGCGCTGATCGCGGCGAGCCCGCGGATCCGACGACGTCGTGGAGTCGTCGTTGACGTTGATCCGGCGGGGCGGCGATTTCTTCTTCCGCGGCGGGGAGTGCACGGTAGTTGCACCCCCGGCGGTCTTGTTGCAATCGGCCTTCGCTTGATCGACTTGCCGCGGCCGTGAAGTTGCCGGCTGCTGCGGCGCGTCATTGTTGGCGAAGGCGATGAGGCTCTGAATCGTCGCCCTCCAGTCTTCGGCCTTGTCTGCCGCTGGAGGGAAATCGAGGAGCAGTTGCGCTCTTGCTAGAGCTTCTGCTGGAGAAGCGGGGAACGGCGGCGAGCGGTGCGAGGAGCGGGACACGCTCGGACTTCTAACAGCGTTAGAAGGAGCACGTTCCCGCACTGGCGACCGTGCCTTGCTCGTGCCAGCACGCTGGCCTTGAGCATCCCGCGATCCTCCGGCTTGGCTACGCCCCAGCAAGCGTATGGTACCTCCAGTACCACGCCACTGCGTGTCTTGTACCTCCCGAGAGAGGCGTGGCGTGTCCACGGACACCGAGGCCTTGGAATTCGCCCGGTCGTCCGTCTTGTCTTTGGACTTGGTGGCGCCGTGAGTTTCCTCGCCGGCGATGTAGGATCGAAAGTAAGTCTAGAGGGGGGGTGATTAGACTACTTGACAAAATAAAAAATCTGCCTTTAGATCATGCAATGTTTTTGGCAGTTTCACAATTAAGATCAATTCAAGTAACACCCTACACATGCAATTCTAGAGTATATGCAGCGGAAAGTAAATTGCACATGTAAAAGAGAGGTGGAGAAGATCAAACGCAGTTTGGTGACACGGAGATTTTTGTCGTGGTTCCGATAGGTGGTGCTATCGTACATCCACGTTGATGGAGACTTCAACCCACGGAGGGTAACGGCTGCGCGAGTCCACGGAGGGCTCCACCCACGAAGGGTCCACGAAGAAGCAACCTTGTCTATTCCATCACGGCCTACGCCCACGGAGGACTAGCCTTACTCGGGGTAGATCTTCACGAAGTAGGTGATCTCCTTGCCCTTACAAACTTCTTGGTTCAACTCCACATCATCAAGACGGAGGCTCCCAAGCGACACCTAACCAATCTAGGAGGCACCACCCCCCAAAAGGTAATAGACGGTGTTGATGATGATGAACTCCTTGCTCTTGTGCTTCAGATGATAAACTCCCCAACACTCAACTCTCCTCACTGATATGACTGTGGTGGAAGAAAGATTTGAGTGGAAAGCAACTTGGGAAGGCTAGAGATCAAGTTTCATATGGTAGGAGTGGAATGGCTTGATCTCAACACAAGGGTAGGTGGTTCACTTCTCAGAAAGTGTATGGTAGAAGTGGTGGTACTTTCTGATGGCTCTCCTCACGAATGAGGAGGGGGTGGAGGGGTATATATAGCCTCCACACAAAATCCAACCGTTACACACACATTTGACCAATCTCGGTCAGACCGAAGTGAAAACTCGGTTAGACCGAAAGTTCAAATATAGTGAACGTTGGGATTTTCGGTGGGACCGAAAATACCATCTCGGTGAGACCGAAGTGAGTCAAAGGTTAGGGTTTGCCATCTCGGTGAGACCGAAAATATAAACTCGGATATTCCGAATTTATGTCAACTGACCACAGAAGGTTGGCAGCCCTTTTTCGGTGGGACCGAAACTCAGAATCGGTTTGACCGAGAAGCTAGGGTTTGGAGAAACACTGAAGTGGTTCATCTCGGTGGGACTGAGTTGGAGAAATCGGTGTGACCGAGATGTTAGGGTTTGTGGAAATAACTTCATCTCGGTGGGACTGAGTTGGTTTGACCGAGATTACTTATGGGTGTGTGTTAAGTAGTGAATAGTGCTGATAGTTGAGGGAGTTAGATCACCAAGCACTTGAGCAACAAGAACATTAACACAACCTCATCCCCTTTTAATAGTATTGGCTTTTCCTATGGACTCAATGTGATCTTTGATCACTAAACCAAAAATGGAGTCTTGAGCTTTTGCCAATGCTTGTCTTAGCATTTTGAGGGGTCCACTTCTTCAGACATTTCCATACCCACATCATCGAACTTTTCTGAAAAGATTCTCAAGAGAATATTAGTTCAATGATATATATGTTGTTATTAATTACCAAAACCACCCGGGGATTAGTTGCACTTTCAGGCGACCACCCTTCCGCCGGCGTCTCCTCCACCAACCGTTGGTTCTGGTGGCGGTGGAATCGACGCAGATGGGCCTCCGACCTCCGAAGCCTTCTTCTTCGGAGGCATGTCGTTGTAGCTGATGAAGCTGGAGAGGTTGATGAAGAATGCGCCCGCGTGAGCGCCGGATCAGGTTCGCACAACCTCGACGCCCCCTCCCTGGCGCGCCAAAGATGTCAGGGGAAACTGTCCTCCCACGAGCACCTATGGGACCGGAGCCCCTTCTACGTTGCGGTAAGGGAGCGGAGGGAGCACGGAGAGCAGATCGAGGAGCACACGCGGGCAGTTTACCCAGGTTCGGGCCACGAGGACGCGTAAAACCCTACTCCTGCCTTAGGTTGTATTGAGTTCTTGAGCTCGGGAGCTTGAAGAGCTACAGTACTGGCTATACCGAGTGAGAGAGTTGTCTAGGTTTCGAACCCTTTCTACGTTGTGCATGGGCCTCCTTTTATAGCTCAAAGGGGTCACCGACAGGTGTCAACGTAGAGGAGGGTAAAGGCGTAATTTTGGTGGTAGTTGTAACAGTGCGGGAATAGTGCGTGAACAGTGGATGAACAGTGGTCTTCACCTAACTTTGACAGTGGGGGACAAGGGCTTTAAATGCCCGTCGCCGTCGACCCCAAAAGTGTCCGTCCATGCTTCTCCGTTCGCCACGGCGGTAGCCTCGGCACCGTGGCTTGCCACCGTGTGCCCCAAGCTGCACAGCCACCTGCCACGTGCCCCTGGAAGGGCCCCAGGGCGACGCGTGGGCCGATGAGCTGGAGCGCGGGCACACAGCATAGGTTTCCCCGGCAAGCACCTTGCCGGGGTAGCGATCTTGCCGGGCCCGGAAGCTTGTCGTTCTCCGGGTCCTGCCGGGGCACATGATGCGCCGAGCCATTTCTTGAGATATGTGATCCTTGGCCTTCCCGACAAGCTCCTCTTGCCAGGGTCTTGTACTAAAGTGATATCCTTGGGCCTGGTGCGGCCTTCCCGGCAAGCTCCTCTTGCCGGGGCCTTGATCTTCTGACTTGTATACTTTGTTCTTGAATGGCTTCATAGGGACCAGAAAGGTTTCCGGCGAGCACGTGGTAAGCCCTGCCGCGGGAAGCTGCTACAGCCCGAAGAGAGAGTTGTCTAGGTTTCGAACCCTTTCTACGTTGTGCATGGGCCTCCTTTTATAGCTCAAAGGGGTCACCGATAGGTGTCAACGTAGAGGAGGGTAAAGGCGTAATTTTTGTGGTAGTTGTAACAGTGCGGGAATAGTGCGTGAACAGTGGATGAACAGTGGTCTTCACCTAACTTTGACAGTGGGGGACAAGGGCTTTAAATGCCCGTCGCCGTCGACCCCAAAAGTGTCCGTCCATGCTTCTCCGTTCGCCACGGCGGTAGCCTCGTCACCGTGGCTTGCCACCGTCTGCCCCAAGCTGCACAGCCACCTGCCACGTGCCCCTGGAAGGGCCCCAGGGCGACGCGTGGGCCGATGAGCTGGAGCGTGGGCACACAGCATAGGTTTCCCCGGCAAGCACCTTGCCGGGGTAGCGATCTTGCCGGGCCCGGAAGCTTGTCGTTCTCCGGGTCCTGCCGGGGCGCATGATGCGCCGAGGCATTTCTTGAGATATGTGATCCTTGGCCTTCCTGACAAGCTCCTCTTGCCAGGGTCTTGTACTAAAGTGATATCCTTGGGCCTGGTGCGGCCTTCCCGGCAAGTTCCTCTTGCCGGGGCCTTGATCTTCTGACTTGTATACTTTGTTCTTGAATGGCTTCATAGGGACCAGAAAGGTTTCCGGCGAGCACGTGGTAAGCCCTGCCGCGGGAAGCTGCTACTGCCTGTGCACAAGTTGGGGTACTAAGGTACCCCTACCTTAGTACAGCGACAGAGTATGATCATGACTGGATCTCTTTTACCATGAATTACAATGTCTAGTCAGTTCTTGATCTTTAAAGGTGCTCTACATTTATGTTTTGCGGTCTCAGAAAGCGCTAGCGATATACCAGCCTGTTATATCATGTCATGATTGTTTTGAGAAGTGTTGTCATCCGAGCTTTATTATTATTACTCGCTAGTTGATTATGCCATTGATGTGAGTAGTCTTGAGACCTGAAAGTTATTGTGAATGTGGTTAGTTCATGATCTTGTTGAAAACCTGAATGCTAGCTTACATATTTACAACAACAAGAGCAAAACAGGGTTTGTCAAAGTTTTTCTTTATCACTTTCAGTTTATCAACTGAATTGCTTGAGGACAAGCAAACGTTTAAGCTTGGGGGAGTTGATACGTCTCCAACGTATCTACTTTTCCAAACACTTTTGCCCTTGTTTTGGACTCTAACTTGCATGATTTGGATGGAACTAACCCGGACTGACGCTGTTTTCAGCAGAACTGTCATGGTGTTGTTTTTGTGCAGAAATAAAAAGTTCTCGGAATCGCCTGAAAATCAACAGAGATTTATTTCAGAAAATATAAAAAATACCTGCAAGAAGATCCACACCTAGGGGCCCACGAGCCGTCCTCGAGGGTGGGGGGCGCGCCCCCCTTCCCAGGGCGCGCCCCCTGCCTCGAGGGCAGCCCGGTGCCCCATCGACGTATCCCCCTGTCCTATATATTCCGTTTCATGGAGAAAAAAATCAAGGAGAAAGAATTATCGCGTTTTACGAGACGGAGACGCCGCCAAGTCCTAATCTCTCTCGGGAGGGCTAATATTGAGCCCGTTCGGAGCTCCGGAGAGTGGAGATCATCGCCATCGTCATCATCAACCTTCCTCCATCACCAATTCCATGATGCTCACCGCCGTGTGTGAGTAATTCCATCGTAGGCTTGCTGAACGGTGATGGGTTGGATGGGATCTATCATGTAATCGAGTCAGTTTTGTTAGGGTTTGATCCCTAGTATCCACTATGTTCTGAGATTGATCTTGCTATGACTTTGCTATGCTTAATGCTTGACACTAGGGCCCGAGTGCCATGATTTCAGATCTGAACCTATTATGATTCCATGAATATATGTGTGTTCTGGATCCTATCTTGCAAGTCTATAGTCACCTACTATGTGTTATGATCCGGCAACCCCGAAGTGACAATAATCGGGACCACTCCCGGTGATGACCATAGTTTGAGGAGTTCATGTATTCACTATGTGTTAATGCTATGGTCTGGTACTCTATTAAAAGGAGGCCTTAATATCCCTTAGTTTCCAATAGGACCCCGCTGCCACGGGAGGGTAGGACAAAAAATGCCATGCAAGTTCTTTTCCATAAGCACGTATGACTATATTCGGAATACATGCCTACATTGCATTGATGAACTGGAGCTAGTCCCGTGTCACCCTAGGTTATAACTTCTACATGATAAATTGCATCCGATGTAATTCCCATCACCGATCCAATGCCTACGAGCTTTACCTATATTGCTTGTCACTTATTTACTTTTGCGTTGCTATTATCACAAAAACTACAAAAATACTATTTTTACTTTTATTGCTGCTACCACCACTATCATATTACTGTGCTACTAAAATATCTTGCTGCAGATACTAAGTTTCCAGGTGTGGCTAAATTCGCAACTCAGTTGCTAATACTTAAGAGTATTCTTTGGCTCCCCTTGTGTCGAATCAACAAATTTGGGTTTAATACTTTACCCTCGAAAACTGTTGCGATCCCCTACACTTGTGGGTTATCATATTCTAGTACGAACTCTAGGATTGTCTGTGACACTTACAGGAATAACTCCTAGGAACTATGAAGTGATTCTACGTTGCACATTGATGGATTGTTTTATGATCCAATTATGTTATCATTGTTGAGAGATTTTGAGCTAGTGAAAGTATGAACCGTAGGCCTTGTTTCCACGCATTGCAATACCATTTTTGCTCACTTTTAATACTTTCTACCTTGCTGTTTTTATATTTTCAGATTACAAAAACCTATATCTACTATCCATATTACTCTTGTATCACCATCTCTTTGTCAAATAGTGCACCTATACAATTTACCATTGTATTGGGTGTGTTGGGGACACAAGAGATTTGTTGTATTTGGTTGCAAGGTTGTGTGAGAGAGACTGCCTTCATCCTTCGCCTCCCACGGATTTATAAACCTTAGGTCATCCACTTGAGGGAAATTTGGTACTTTCCTACAAAACTTTGCGATTGGAGGCCCAACATGAGTCTAAGGGAAGAAAGGTTGCGTAGTAGACATCAAGCTCTTTTCTGGTGTCATTGCCAGGGAGGTGAGTGTGTGGGGTCCCTCCACTCATAAGTCGAGATCACCGAATGCACGTGTACACTGATCCGAGAGATCAATGCTCACTAAACACACAGAAGCTGAATAACAAGAGTCTTACATCCATACATACCGTCTTACACAAATTGTGACCATTATGGTCAAGTCTTACATAGATAAAGCCTCAAGGTCTAAAAATCAAATAAACTCGAGTAGGGGAAGTCTTTGTAGATAAGTAGAGACCATGTCATCTGCCTTAACCCTACAGCTATTTTGATTGGGAAAGCATCCTAGTTCGTATGTTCGTCTCCAAATAACTCTTCTTCAAATGCCTGCTCTTCCATGCTTGGCCAATTAAATAACCAGTGGCAAGCCAATGTGTACTTTGAATGTACTCGCAAGCAACCCATGATTTGGTTCAATGTAACAATACAAGTTGTAACAACAAGTAAGAAACCTAGCTTCAAGCTAGTTGAGATGTCCTATCAACTTGTAAGGAATGCATCAATAAACTAGGGTAACCATCAGAACTGGTTAGAAATATAAACATAAATAGAGTTTGGATAACCGCTAGCTCATTCGACATGTCAAGTCACTGTCTTGACACAAATAGTTCTCTTCCACACACATATGCATCAAGTTTGTAAAATTCCTGGACATAGTTTAAGAAGCACCTCCCAACTGTCCATGACCATGCACACGGCTATTCGAATAGTTTGACACTATGCAGAGGTTGCACACTTTACCCACAAGATTCAGGGAACTTCTGTGTCATCCACGACCCGCGGTACCTCAAGTACCCGGGGTAAGCACCCGATCACTATCTTTCCCTAGACAACACTAACGTAGAGTCCACTTGATTGGTAGTAACCCCCGTGCCCAACATACCACTGGCACGTGGTACCAACGGTGTGTCCGGTGCCTTGTGAAAATAGTCATGGCCGCCTATCCAAGCACGACCCCGTCCCGAGACTGACATCGTGTCAGCCCCGTCACTAGTAATGTGGGCACCATGCTATTATCGGCCTAGGTAATCAATAATGCCCTTTCCCATATAAGGGTAGAGTGGGTGCGCATGTTTGGTTGGGTCGGTAATCACACATAAATCCAATCCATCATTTTACACACACACCAAAAA
This sequence comes from Secale cereale, assembly GCA_902687465.1. Classification (NCBI taxonomy): domain Eukaryota; kingdom Viridiplantae; phylum Streptophyta; class Magnoliopsida; order Poales; family Poaceae; genus Secale; species Secale cereale. The sequence continues at coordinate 363,393,673 of LR738711.1, forward strand.
GCTTTTCTTTGGTACAACACTTCTTCCTCAAGTGGTGACCTTAGTTCAACATCACCCACGGGCATTAGGGGCACCCGAATGGGTTTTCGAAAGAATGTAACCACGAAGAGTTCATGGTACACATGCAACATTATGCATTAACAACTAATCTTTTGACATTGCATCCATGCACAAGGAAGAGTTATAAGTAGGGGTATGGATCATGTGGTGGTTCACAACAAGTTCACCATCGTCACTTTTCATCATCATGCAATCGAAAAACGGTACCGATAAACAAGAGGGGTGTCATGGTCAAAGGGTTGCTTGCTTTGGTTGGGAAGTCAAAGTGCTCAGAAAAATGTCAACTTATTTTAGTAAAAAACTAGAAGGAAAACGAAGAAGGGGAAAATTCTTAGTTTCGGATTTGGAGTTAGAGGGACAAAGTAGTGGATTTTCAAACAGAGAGTATAATTCTCAAATTTGAATTTAAATTTGAACAATATAGAAGAAGTTGATGAACATGTGTGAAAGATACACCATTTAATAGGTGGGAATATTACAAGATTTTAGGAGTTGGAATTAATTAATTTGGATAAATATTTTGATCTGTGGAATTTTTGCAAACTTGCACAGAAAAAGAAAAGGAGAAATGGCACTATGCCTGCTGGGCCAGAACAGCCACAGCGCAGCAGGCCTAGAGGGAGAGAAGGCCCAGGTGAGCCAGTGCGCGCGCGCGCGAGGTTTTCAAACCTGGTGGGTGGGGCCTAGCTGCCAGTGGGAGAGAGAGGTGAGGATGATAGGTGTGCTCCACCTGTCATCTCTTAACTCGCGACAGAGAGGGCGAGGACCTCGCCGGCGATGCTACGAGGCACAACAGGTCGAGCGGGTGGCACTATTGGACTCATGAGGATGTCATCGTTTGAGTGCTGGTGGTGGTGGTTGCTGGAGCTGCCTGGTTCGCCGACGATGAGGAGGCACAGCGGAGGAGCTTCGGGCGTTGGTAGTTCTGGCAGTTCCCGGCTGCAAAAGAGCGGGGAAAGAGAGCGGAAAGGGACAGTGGTGTTCAGGGGTTCCAGATCAGGGCTCAGGAGTAGCTGGGACAGCTTGTACCGAGCGAACAACGGTGAGCCGCCGTGGTGGAGCTCGAGCTCGAGGGCATCTGGAGGAGGGCTCGAGGCACAAGGGGCCAATTTAGAGTGTGTAGAGGCGAGTGGTGGAGAGGGAGAGGTTCGGGGTAGACTTTAAATAGGCGGGCGGCGGTCCACCGAAGAGGCGTGTGCCAGCGAGCCTCTTGCTGTCCTCACAGGTCATGGGGGCTTGTCGGGGTGTTTCTGGGGTGCTCGTGGTCTCGCTCCAGAGCCAAGGGAGAGGGGAGAGAGAGCAGAGCGGTGCCAGGGGAGCCGGGCGTGTGAGCACGCTCACTGGTGCGCTCAGGCGGCCGGTGCGCCTGCGAGATGGGGCGAGAGGAGGGAGAAGGAGGAGGGGGACCAGGCCGTGGCGTGTCATGGATGTCGAGGCACCTCGTCGGGCGTGAGGGGGAGGCCCAGGTGGCAGGAGGTGGTTGGCAGGGGGCGGCTACCGTCCCAGAGCGCGCTGTAGCATGCTCCAGAGCATGCATATGGCCGACATGACAATCTTTATGCATGGTGAGCGCATCCTTTGGTGTCTAGCAGGTCTAAGAGGGAGTAAAGAAAGATGGTGGTGTATTGGATGCCATGAATCACCACTAGAGTGAGGAGGGATGTGACGAAGAGGGGTGCAATGGTTGTCCAGAGGGGTAAATGAGGTTGTTAGCCCCTCAATCATTGAGCCGAGGCCAGGGGAAAATTACTGGAGGTAGAAGAGCACTAGGTGGGGCTGTTGTAAAATTTTGAGCCCATTTGGATTAGCGGAAGAGGTCAAAGTAGTTGTTCTAGAAAAAGGGCAGAAAATGTTTGTTGCTGGTTAGGGCAAGAAAAGGGATTCCATTTGTCATGAGAATCCACAGGGTGAAATGGCACATATAATTAGGGCCTTCCACCAATTTCGAGCTCATTTGGGCAAAGTTGCCAATGCAACTTTTATAAACCCTAGAAATCAACATAAATGAATTTATCAAGATCTAGTCATGCAAAGCCATTCCCCTTGGTGTACCACTTGGTGTAGTGTCATCATTTGGGGCTGTGTGCATGTCCACAAAGTTAAGGTGTATTTTGGAATAAGTTGGCAATGTATAGTTGTCCAAACTTGAATCAGAACAAAGATGGTTTTGGGGCACTTTTGTGAACCAAAACAACTTGTATTGAGCTGAAACTTTGCAAGGTCGTCATATTATGCATATGTGACTTGCTAGAATTTTCCTGGAATTTTCAGAGAATATTTCCTTCGTAAATATTTCAAAAGCTTGAAATATCCAAAAAGGGGTTTTGAGGGATTTGTCCAATATTTTGAACATGACCATGTGTTTAAACTCTTATATATGGACAATATATGTCCTATGAGTTTCCCTAAATTTTCACAAATATTTTTGAAACATTTAAATAATTTTAACCTATTAAAGACCATTTCCGGCCTAAAGAAAAGGCCTTTAAATAAAATAGGAAAATAACTTTTGAAATTATACTTTTTTGGTTTATGGGAGTCATATACGTAATAGGTTTCAAATATACCTTTGAAAGATTTTTCATAGCCCAAATCAAGTACTTGAAGTGCAAATCTCAATTCAGGAGTTTTTGGAAAACTAATTTTCGAAAATACCATTTAGCCAAATTATTTTTGTAAGAAAATACTATGTTGTTCTATAAACCTGGTATGATCATTGGGCAGAAGTTTGGAGCAACGAATTGAAGTATAGAAGGTGAAGCTATGTTAACCTTAAAGAGCACTTGAAATGACAGAGACAAAAACCAACTCCAAATAAAAGCCAAATGATGCAAGCAGTTTTTTGTTAGTCCAAATTTTTATGCTTTATTAATGCAATAGCCATGTTACAAAATGAAGGGTGTGACAGACCTACCCCCTTACAAGAATCATGTCCCCGAGGTTCCTAAACTAGGCTTTAAAAGAGATTGGGAAACTCGGATCTATGGTAGTCTTGAAGTTCCCAGGTTGCTTTTGCTTTCGTCTGGTTGGCTCCACTGGACCTTGAAGTACTTGATGGTGCGGCTTCGCGTATGTCACTCTGCATCTTCCAGAATGCAAATGGGCCTCTCACGGTAGGTCAAATCAGGCTGAAGGTCTACGACTTGGTGATCAACATCCATGTATAGATCGGGCTTGTCTGCAACTTGGAGACACTTCCGGAGTTGTGACACGTGGTATACGTTTTGCACATCGGATAGTTCAGGTGGTAGTTCCATCTGGTAAGCCACTTCTCCTTGTCGGGCAGCGATCTTCAAGGGGGCAATAAATCTTGGCGCGAGCTTCCCCTTAATGTGGAAAAGCTTGGTTCCACTAACAGGAGTTACGCGCAGGTACACATGGTCTCCGACTTGGAAGTTCACTTGTCGGCGATGAGTGTCGGCATAGCTCTTCTGTCTTGACTTGGCATTCTTCAGACGCTCTCTGACTAGCTGCACTTGCTATTCTGCTTCGCGGAGAACATCTGGTCCAAAGACTAGCCCTTCTCCGGTCTCCAACAAATTGAGGGGTGTGCGACACTTGCATCCGTACAACACCGCAAATGGTGCCATTTGAAGGCTTGACTGATTACTGTTGTTATAGGAGAACTCGGCAAAATGGAGGCAATCTTCCCACTTGGCTCCATATGCTAAGACACATGCTCGGAGCATGTCTTTGAGTATCTGATTCACTCTTTCCGTTTGTCCTTCGGTTTGTGGGTGGAAAGCAGTGTTGAAAGAAAACTTGGTTCCCAAGGCCTCTTGGAACTTCTTCCAGAACCTCGAGGTAAACTTGGTTCCTCGATCTGAGACAATCTCCTTAGGAGCACCATGAAGGCTTACGATTCTTTTGATGTAAAGGGTTACCAGCTGGTTGCCAACATAGGTAGTCTCGAGAGGAATGAAATGGGCTACTTTGGTCAAATGGTCGACCAAATGGAGTCAATCATTTATTTGACCTAGGTAGTCAAGTGATGAAATACATTCCATCTTTATCCCATTTCCACTCAAGAACCTTGAGTGGTTGGAGCAATCTAGTGAGTCGCTCATATTCAGCCTTGACCCTTTGGTATACATCACACTTTGCAATATAGGTGGCAACCTCCCTTTTCATCCCGTGCCACCAAAATCTTCCCTTCAAGTCGTGATACATCTTGGTTCCTCCAGGGTGGATGGAATACGGAGTGTCGTGGGCTTCTTGCATGATCAAATTCTTTAGCTTCTTCTTGTTCGGTATGCAGATATGACCTTTGTACCAAATAATCCCGTGCTCGTCTTCGGAAAATCCTGGGGCCTTGCCTAGCTTCATCATCTTCTTGATGCCTTCAATGCTTATGTGTCCATTTTGCGCTTCCTTGACTTCGCCCATCAGGGTCGGCTTGACTTCCACGTTGGCCAGTTATCCACAGGTAACCAATTCCAAGCCAAATTGTTTTAGCTCTTCAAACAGGGTTGCCTGCCTTCCTTTAACCATGGCATTCAGGGAGCAACCCTTTCTGCTTAAGGCGTCTGCTACCACATTAGCCTTCCCGGGATGGTATTGAACACTGAGGTCATTGTACTTGATCAATTCCAGCCATCTTCTTGGCCACATGTTCAATTCCTTTTGAGTGAAAATATACTTTAGACTTTTTGTGGTGTGTGTATATCTCACACCGCTTCCCTAGGAGTTAATGTCGCCAGGTCTTCAAAGCATGAACCACTGTTGCTAACTCAAGATCATCAGTAGCGTAGTTCTCTTCATGAGGTCGTAGCTGCCTTGAAAGGTAGGCTATGACTTGACATTCTTGCATTAGAACGCTTCCCAATCTGGTTCAAGAGGCATCACAATATATCACACACTCCTTGTGAATTTAGGTGTTGCTAGAACTAGGGTGGTGGTCAATCTCTTCTTGAGTTCTTTGGAACTTCCATCGCACTTCGGCGTCCCTTCAAGCGTATTGTCCTTCTTAAAGAGTTGAGTCATTAGCCTGGCAATGCTGGAGAATCCTTCCACGAATTTGCGGTATTATCCCGCAAGTCCGAGGAAGCTTCTAACTTCGTTGTCGGTAGTTGGGGATTGCCATTGGGTCACAGCTTCAATCTTCGTGGGATCTATCGACAATCCTTCCTCGGTCAAGACATGACCCAAGAATCCAACTTTATGTATCCAAAATTCACACTTGTTGAATTTGGCGTATAGTTGGTGCTCTCGAAGCTTGTCTGGACCATCCTCAAGTGTTGCTCGTGCACTTCTTCCATCTTCGAGAAGAAAAGAATGTCATCAATGAAGAAGACAACAAACTTGTCCAAATATTCCATCAAGACCTTATTCATGAGATACATGAAATAAGCTGGGGCATTGGTCAATCAAAAGGGCATGACCGTGCACTCATACATGCCATATCTTGATACAAATGCCATCTTCGCAATATCTTGGGGTCTGATCTTCGGCTGGTAGTACCGAGATCCGAGGTCAATATTGGAGAACACCTTGGCTCCATTGCGTTGATCAAACAAATCTTTAATCTTGGGAAGTGGATACTTGTTCTTGATTGTAACTTCATTGAGGAAACGATTGTCAATGCATAAGAGGATGGTACCGTCCCTCTTTGCCATAAACAGAATAGGTGATCCCCAAGGGGAGGCACTAGGGCGGATAAAGCCCTTTCTCAACTGCTCTTCGAGTTGCTTCTTCAATTCTGCTAATTCTTCCGTTCCCATTCTATAAGGCTTCTTATAGATGGGTCTTGCTCCGGGAATGAGTGCGATGATGAACTCAATGTCACAGTCAGGAGGCATTACCGATAGCTCATCGGGAAAGACATCGGGATACTCGCATACTACTGGCACTTGCTTCAATCCAACTTTAGACAGATAGTTGACTTGGGTGGCTTGAGTAGAAGAGGAGTTGGAGGCAAACTTAACTTCGACTCCTTGGTCGTTGGTCATAGTAACAGTCCAATTGGCACAGTCTAACAAGCCTTGGTGCTTGATGAGCCAATCCATTCCTAATATCACATCCAAGCCTTGTGATCTTAAGATGATAAGTTCTGCTAGGAAATCTACCCCATTAATGATGATACTGACTCCCTGACAGCCTATCTTCGCTCTCATCTCTTCTCTAGGGGTTTGTACCACCATGAGATTATTCAGGGGTGTAGGGGTCATGCCACTTTTTAATGCAAACTTTTTGATGACAAATGAATGCGTGGCTCCAGAATCAAACCAGACAGTTGCAGGGGCTGAGTTGACAAGGAACTTACCCAGCACGACGTCCGGGTCTTCCGGGTCTTCTTCTGTAGTGACGAGATTCACACGCCCCTTTCCATTATTGGGCAGGTTGCGAGGAGCTTGGTCTCTTGGTGGCATTCCGTGGCCTTGTCCTGGGTTCTGTGCATTGGGGTGCGGGGCATCGAGCTTCTTGTTGGGGCACGCCTTTGAGATGTGTCTAGATGACCACATCCAAAGCAAGTGACTTGGTTTGGGTTGTTGATCTTGTTGCCACCATTGTTATTTGGGTTATTGAAAGCAGGCCTAGGGTTGGCATACTGATGAGGTTGGTAGTTAGTGCAGGGTGCGGGTGCTCTTGGCTACTGATAGGTTGTCCTGACTAGGGCTGGCTGTCACGGGCGTGGCTTCTAGTTACTGGAACTTCCCTTCCTCATAATCTTACGCTTGCGAGTGTCTTACAAAGCACGCCGGTTTTCTTCAAGCCTGAGTGTTGTGTTCACTACGTTAGGAGAGGTTGGGCTGTCACACACGACAAGCGAGTATTACAGAGTCTGAATGAGGCCTTCCATGAAGCGCTCCCTTTTTGTAGCATCAGTGCTGACATCTTCAGTGGCATACCTTGGCAGAACACTGTACTTCTGCATGTACTCCTTGAGAGTCCCACTTCCTTGCTTCAGGGCTCGGAACTCATGCTTCTTGATAGCCATGATTTCGGAAGGAATATAGGCCTTGAGGAATTCTTCCTTGAAGTCATTCCAAGTGATGGCTTTCCCAGCATGCATGACCTTGAATCTATCCCACCAAGCTCTAGCAGTTCCCCCAAGGCAGTGGGCGATATAAGCCACCTTCTCATGGTCTTCAGTGTAGCCGACTAGTTCCGGCAAGTACTCAATAGTGAGGAGCCAGTCGTCTGCATCCAGGGGTTTAGCAGTCTCGATGAAGGTTGGCGGTGCATGCTTCTTGAACTCCGCCAACGTGGAACGTCCATTCTCATTCCTTGTCGGCTGGCGGTTGTTGGTGACAGCTTGAGCAATCATCTGGAGGGCTGCGGTGTTGGCTGGGCGTTCCTCTCAGAAGGCTTGGAGAAGCTGAGCCATGTCCATGTTCGATGGAGGTGGTGGTGGTGGAGCTTAATCGCGGGTTCGATCCTGGCTGTCCTTTGCTTGGGTGGATGCTCCGGCTTCAGGCTTCTGGGTACAGGTACCAGTACGAGTTACAACAGGTATCCTGTTGGAGCAGTCAGGGTCTTATGATTGGGAATGATGAGGGAAAGCAATAAATAAGGGTGCCTAGTAAGGGGGTGGGTATGACACTAATTGTTTTCATGCAAGGGCCGAAAGGGCCAAACACATTCATTAAATATCCAAATAGGTGATATAACTGTTTACATGTTCCCGAATGGAAAGTACGACTTACATCGAAACACACCAAAAGAAAACACAATACAAGATGGTTTCATATGAACCATTACAAGGACTCGACTTCCAATAGGGGTTACACGACCTATCGTACCATTGAGGTCACGAGTAGGCATATCTGAGTTGCGAATGATGACTAAGTGGTGGAATGCTCGGTAGCGTATTCTGGCTCTTCTGGGTCTTCAAACTTGTCTTCATCTGTCTGGGCTCCTCTATCACTTGAGGGTGTGGAGGAGTTGAGTAGTTGAACATGGCATTGCTTAGCCGGTGGTGCCGGGAAGAGCTTGTGAAATTCCCTTGCCGTCATACGACGTCGCTGGGGTGGTTCTTCATCCTTGGATGATGCATCTCCTGAGGGTCTTCCGCCTCGATAGGCGATGGCGGATTGCCCAGGAGGCGCACATTCCTTCTTGATCCTATCCTTCTTATCCTGTGCTTGACAAAGAAGTGCCCTGGTCTTGTGGAGTTCTTCTCGGAGCTTCAACGATTCTGAGGCCAACTCTTGTGCCAAGCTGGCGGCACAAAGGCTGAAGTAGGTCTGGAATCGGAGTGGAAGTCTTTCCTAATGTGGTAGGGCTCGTGCGCTGCTCTCATCTTCACCTTCCTTCTGGTAAGGCAAGAAGCGGGTTCTCATCTTGACTCCCATCTTCGGAAGAAGTTCTCGGAGGTGGGTTAGTGCCTTGAGTGCAGTTGCCTCGACAACGAGGAGTAGTGTTGCCATCTAGGGTCCCTCGAAGAACCAACTTGTGGGAGGATCATTTGCTTTTACGATCACTTCCACATGGTACTCCGTCTCGGTGTCGCTAACCCAATGCTCATGACAAGTGAGGATGGGGGCTTGGTGAAACTGACATTCCTTGAGGCTATCCTCGAGAAGCAAGGGGAACCCGGTGGTCAGGAGCTCTTAAGGTACAGCGGCCATCTACAAAGGTTGAATGGGAGAGGTCAATAAGTTGTTTATAAGTCCCATCTTAACTTACTCTTGTCGGTGTCCTGGGAATGGGGGTATCTAGAATTGCCTGCCTGTGGCTCGTGACATGGCTCCATCCTCAGCCTGGGACGACCCAACTTCAACAACTACAACTCAAGACCCTCGCGAGGGTCCAAGCCTCACGAGGCGGGCGACAACATGACCTCCCTGGGGGCAGTCTCTCTAGGCTGGCTCCCGAGGAGCAGAGATATCTATGCAAGGTGCACCTCGTTAGGGTTGCAGAACGGAGGTCATCATGGAGCCCGGCGTGGCGTAACCACCAGAGCCTTTGGCAGGCGAAGACTACTTTTGTCAGGATAACCTGTACTAGTTAATCCCCTCAAATTTGGCCCTTGTGGGATCCCTTCCCGCTGATATTTGGGAAGATGACCAATGCCGCTATAAATAGGACCCAGCCACCACCATAGACGGCATCTCATCTTGATCTGAGAGAGAGCTCGCCTAGTAGAAGTGACACCACAAGCTCGTCCGAGCCCAAGAACACCTCTCCTTCGGAGGCTGTTCATCCCTTGTACTAGTTCATCCTCAGATATACAAGGCAATCCACCACACACATTGGAATGGGTATTACACCACAGGGTGGCCCGAACCAGTATAATCCTCTCTGTCCCTTGTTCTTTGAGTTCGTTGAGCTAGGCCGGGGAATCGTAGGGTGAGCACGTTGGGGAGAGAGTGTTCTTCGTGCGCACCCCAGAGTTTGAACATATCAAGGGTTTGCGGAACCCGAAATCTAACATTTGGCGCGCCACGTAGGGGTGCGCCGAAGTTCCACCTCTTTGTCCGCCCCGCTCTCCATCCGTCGGGCTCCTATGGAGGGCGCCTCTCCTCCGACCGGCTCGGTCGGTGCCCGTGGTGGCTTGCCTTCACCCCCGCCTTGTGACAGGTGCAGTGGCCACTCAGGTTTAGGCCGGAGATGTCTCCTCGTTACAATGGAGCGGCAGATACGGCGGTTTTCCTCCAGGCCTACGAGGAGGCCGTTTCGGCGGCCGGGGGTGACAACAAGGTCATGCCCAGCTGTCTCCCCATGGCACTCATTGGTGTACCGCGCGCCTGGGTTCTCAGCTTGCCAGTGTCATCTATGGCATCCTGGGAGGAGCTGTGCGGTCTCTGCACTGCGCGCTTCACGGGGCCGGCACCACACGCCATCGCGGCCCTCCTCGGCGCCTCTCAGCCGCCGCCCTCAGGTTGCCACATCAAGTAGTTCTTTCGTTAAGTGGGCTCCACCAGAGCGTCGTAGGGAGCCCCTCCAGGATGGGCTGTGCCTGAGGCCAACCTCACCTTCGACTCTAGAGACCACCCGGTGGTCACCGCAGGTGCATGCGCGCTCCATATGCTCTGCACCCCCACTCTCTGTCACGTTGCGGTAACCAAGACCATCGTCGACGGCGGGGCCGGATCAACGTGCTCTCCCCAGAAGCATTCGGCATGCTCCATGTGTCGCCCAAACGGCTCCGCTCTCCAGGATATTCTCGGGGGTCGTCAACGGCTCCACCAGCCCCATGGGGCAGATCCGCCTGCCCGTCACCTTCAACACCCGCAACAACTACCGCACCAAGCTTATCGACTTCGACATCGCCCACATCGGCCTCCCGTGCAATGCCATTCTCGGCTACCCAGCCCTAGCCAAGTTCATGGCGGCAACTCACCCAGCCTACAACCTCATGAAGATGAAAGGGAGCAACGGCGTCTTCACTGTGGCCGGAGATACTAAGGAGGCCCTAGGGGCCCTCAACCTCGCCTTCAGGACCGTAGCAATGGCATGCCCATCCAACGAAGCAGCTGCGGAGACCGTGGGGGCTGCGCCAGCCAAAAAGAAGCAGCTTTTCTCTCAAGACCGGGCCGAGACGAAGCAGGTGCTGGTGGATAAAGATGGGGCGTCGAGAGCCACCTTCACCATAGACGCTCGCCTTCCCCCAGCTCAAGTAAAGGCGCTGGTCGGTTTCTTGCGTGCCAACAAGGAGGTGTTCGCATGGGAACCCAAAGACCTGGCAGGAGTCCCAAGGGGGTGATTGAGCATCACCTAAACATATGCCCCAACATGCGCCTAGTAAAGTAGAAGGCCCAGTGCTAGTCCACTGAGAAGCAATCTTTCATCGTACAAGGGACTCGCAAGTTGCAAGAAGCTGGCGTGATCTGCGAGGTGCGATATCTAGAGTGGTTGGCGAATCCAGTAGTCGTGCCCAAGAAAGGTGGGAAAGAGCGCATGTGTGTCGACTTCACCAACCTCAACAAGGCATGTCCACAAGACCCGTTCCTAGTGCCGCGCATCGACCAGATTGTCGAATCAACTGCCGAGTGCGACCTGCTGTGCTTCCTGGATGCCTTTTCGGGCTACCATCTAATCAAGATGGCGGTGCAAGACGTTGAGAAGACCACCTTCCTCACCTCGTGTGGAGTATACTGCTACACTTGAATGCCGTTCGGGTTGCGGAATGCAGGAGCAACTTTCCAGCGACTGATGCATATCGCCCTGGGAGAGCAACTCGGGAGGAACGCTGAGGCCTATGTTGATGACATCATGGTAAAATCTCGGGAGGCCAAGACCATCATTGAAGATTTGGAAGGGACCTTCACCAGCCTGCGCAAGGTAGACCTGTGGCTCAACCCGGAGAAGTGTCTGTTCGGCGTCCCGTCAGGCATGCTGTTGGGCTTCCTGGTGTCGCTCAGAGGAATCGAGGCTAACCCTGAGAAGGTCAAGGCCATAGAGAAGATGAGTCCACCGAAGACCCTCAAGGAGATGCGGAAGCTGGCCGGCTGTGTGATGTTGCTCAGGCGTTTCATCTCCAAGCTGGGGGAGCGTGCCCTTCCCTTCTTAAAACTGATGAAAAGGAAAGGCCCGTTTGAGAGACCCCTAAGGCCGATGCAACATTCGAAGACCTCAAGATGTACCTCACTAGCTCGTCGGTAATGGTGGCGCCGAAACCCCAAGAGCCCTTGGTGCTTTACCTAGCTGCAACACCACACTCCGCCAGCACAGCGCTTGTGGCAGTCCGGGAGGAGCGCTAGGACAAGGCCGCACAGCCCCGGGGTAACACTCACGAGGCTCCGCCAAGGCCAGCCGACGACCAGGCTCCACGAGATGACGTTCCTGAAGCCACAACATCCACGTTCGGCGATCAAGCTTCTGAAGCCCTCTCTCCTCAGGAGGCACCACAGCCTCGGAGAGCCTAGCTCCAACCCTCGTCGAGCACCCAGTGTACTTCATCAGCACGGTGCTCCGCGACGCTCGGGCATGCTACCCCATGCCTCAGAAGCTTCTGCTCGCGCTACTCGTTGCTTCGCGCAAGCTGCATCACTACTTCCAAGGCCATCCCATCAAGGTTGAATCTGCTTACCCATTGGAGAGAGTGTTGGGGAGCCCCAATGCTGTGGGAAGGGTCGCCAAATGGAACATAGAGCCGCAAGCGTTTCAACTGGAGTTCCGAACCACTAGGATCTTTGCGGGAGCTATGCTTGCCGGCTTCATGGCGGAATGGAATGACACCCCAGAGCCCGGAGCGGGTTGGGACTGGTCCCTTTTGCCAGGGAGTGAAGAACCATATGGCTAGGTCATGTACTTTGACGGCGCCTTTGCACACTAGGGCGCAGGGGCTGGCGCCATGCTCATCTCGTCCGCCAAGGACAAGCTCTACTACGCTGTGCAGCTCTGCTTACAGCATGGTGAGAAGGTCTCCAACCACATTGAGGAGTACGAAGGCCTGATCACCGCCCTTTATGTGAAGTGCCTCACCATCAAGGGCGACTCTCAGCTTCTCATCAACTTCTCCAACAAGGTCTACGAGCCCAGGGATGAGAACATGGAGGCATACCTAGCGGAGGTACACGAAATGGAGAAACAATTCCTAGGCCTGGAGCTGCAGCACATACCACGCGACACGAACAAGGAGGCAGACGACATCGCCAAGAGGGCGTCCAGGCGCTAGCCGTAGGAGCCCGGTGTCTTCGAGGAAGGGTTGTTCAAGCCCTCGGCCGCCCCACCGGCTGTGGAGCCGACACTGCCTCAGGAAGATCTCCCCCCCCCACCCTCCGCCAACCTCGAGAGCTCCTGCCTATGGCCCAACCTCGGAAGCGCGCTTGATCCTTGCTCTCAAGCCCCAGGAGAGGTGGTGGGCTCAGGAGTTCAAGACCTACCTACTACATGGAACCTGGCCAGAGAAGGTGGAGGACGCAGAGCACGTAGCCCGGCAGGCCACGGTTCACTGCCTCCAGGATTGTGAGTTGTACCGAAAACGACACAATGACGCTTCTTTGAGATGCATCTCTAGGGAGCAGGTGCGCGAGCTATTAAATTACATACATAGTGGGGACTGTGGGCGTAACTCGTCCTCGCGCACCCTAGCGGGCAAGGCGTTTCATAGTGGATTCTATTGGCCAACAGCGCTCAGCGATGCTGCCAAGCTGGTGAAATCCTATGAATCCTGCTAGTTCCATGCCAAGGAAATCCACCAGCCAGCTCAGGGCCTCCAGACTACCCCACTCTCATCGCTGTGAACGGTCTGGGGGCTGGACATCTTGGGGCCCTTCCCTCGAGCGCCTAAGGGCTACCGCTCCTTCTACGCCGCCATTGAGAAGTTCACCAAGTGGGTGAGGTGGAGCCACTGTGCACCATCCCTGCCAGCTCGGTGGTCAAGTTCATCAGGGGCCTCGTGAGCCAGTTCGAGGTCCCTAATCGCATCATCACCGACAACGGCTCGCAATTAACAAGCAACCTCTTCAAAACATAATGTGCTAGCCTTGGAACGCAGATAGGTGACGCCTCAGTCGCACATCCCAAGAGCAACAGAGAAGTTGAGCACGCCAACGCAGAGGTCCTGAGAGGCCTCAAGGCGAGGACCTTCACAAATAAGCTCGAGGCATGTGGCAGGGGCTGGCACGACGAGCTCTAGTCTGTGTTGTGGTCCATTCGCACCACCACCAGAAAGCCAACAGGCGAGACCCCGTTCTTCCTTGTCTATAGAGCCGAAGCCGTTCTCCCTCATGAGGTCAGACATCGCTCTGCACGGGTCTTGGCATTTGACGAGGCATGCCAGGACGCTGCGCGGGGGATGGATCTCGTGTTGCGTCAAGCCTCGCTCCAAGCAGCAAGGTACCAGCAGGCGCTGTGACAGTACCACTGCCACAGTATCCATTCCAAGACACTCGAGGTAGGCGATCTAATCCTAAGGCGGGTGTTCTCTAGGGTAGTGCTACACAAGCTATCACCCATGTGGGAGGGCCCGTTCAGGATTGCCCACATCTCCAAGCCTAGCGCCGTACGCCTGGAGACAGGGGACATCGTCCCCATCCAGAACGCCTGGAACATCAAGCACCTCCGGAAGTTCTTCCCATGAAGCAAGGCCCGGTGCCTGTGAAGCCAAAGCCCTGTGCCTATGAAGGTATCCGCCCGTGACACCCTCTTGTAATAATGAGTGTGGACATGCCCCGGAGTCTCCGGAGTGCCGCTCTCGGGCCTCGGAGGCTCCCTCTAAAGTCCTAGTGGCAGCACTTAGCTCCGCGCTGGTGAGAAGAATAGACTAGGTACCGAACGCGGCTGTTCATTTTCTTTTTGTATCTGGTTGCGATCTTTCAATGGATTTGGAGTTCTGGTGTCCCTCGCTTGCTTGGTTGAGTTTTCCCTCTTTCCTCTTTGTTCGCCTACTTTTTCTTGCCTGAGGGAGGACGACAGTTGCTTGACGTTCTCCCTCGCGCGCCTCGCGCGGGGCCTGGGCAGGATTGTCCGTGTCGCGTGTTGGCTAGCTCACGTCACGAACACGCCCTACCAAAAACCCCTTTGCCCCAGAGCTTTGGCCCCCTTGATCCTCGCGAGGCGCTCTTGTTTGAGCTCGTAACTAGTGCACTCCCTCAGGTCTGTGCCCCCCGGGTACCGTGACGCGGTGCGTGTAGCCATCAGCAGCCCACAACTGAGGGATCGCGCAAGAAGGAAAAAGGTATCCGACGCATTCCCTGACAAATTTTGCAGATGCCCCCTCCGAGGCTAGCAGCGCCCGCGCCGGCTGCGAGGAAGCCTCCCCAGATGCCGGGAGACGCACCCTCGAGCGTACCCAACTAAGTTACCCCTCTACCCTCATGAGGCACATAAATATTGTAACACAACACAGTAGCATAGGCGTCACATTTCATTACACGCCCCAGTCGGGCCACTTCCCCTTTTTGGAAACGTAGGAAATAAGGAAAGCTAAACAAAAGCGGGCCGCACGGCCGCAGAAGCTCACGAGACATGGCCCCAGGGGCCTCCAAGGCGCAGCTCAGTGTGAGCCCTCCTCAAGCTTCACCGACGCATGGCGACGGGATGACCCATCACAGACTTCGAAGTGAGTCCGACGGCGCGGCGGCTGGTCATAACCATCGCTGCTCGAACTCCCGCAGGCGAAAGAGCCACCGCCGCTGGAGGAGTCACGGCCGTCACCAAGGGCGAGCCCACCCGCGGTCTCATCGCGACCGTCGCCAAGGTTGAGCCCGTCGTCGCCGCTGTCGTCTTCAAGGCGGCACCCTGTGCGGCGACCGTCCGCCCCAAACACCCTCATGAAGAGGATCGCGGCGCCATCATACTTGAAGTGGAGGGTGTATCGCTTGCCCAAGCCGCGTGCGCAGGCGAATGTCTGCCAACCGCGGGCCAGGCCCACGTTGCCCGCTGCAGAAATCTCCACCGCAACCCAAGATGCTTTGTTGCAACAGCCATCGGCCTGCACCCAGAGGCCGTCGAGACCATCAGTCGGCAGCTCCTGGGCGAAAAAGAAGCGCGACAGTGGGAGCCAGGCGCCGACCGAAATCTCCGACCACATGACGAACTCCAAGATCGCCTCCGACGAATGGAAGCCTGACCGAGGAAGCCGGGTGACCACGGTACACCTTCCCGCGGCTAAGGTGGTGCCACTACGAGGGCGGCCCCTTCCATGGGAAGACATGCCTTCGTGACCACCCGAGGCGGCATCAACCCCAAAAGGAGTACGCATGTGACCCTGGAGCACCGCTGCAAGGGTAGCGACATGCATACGGGGGCGGCACCGCCCCTCTTGAGCGGTGACAAGTCGGATTCTTCCTGGCGAGCTTTCCCCTTTTCCACGGCGGAGTATCTCTTGGGTGGCTCCATGGAAGCTGCAACAAGGGGGCGAAGAAAGGAGGAAGAATAGAAGGAGGGCGACAAGAGGAAGGATATGGGCAACGGGGGCTTCACGCCCTCCCCGTTTATAGCCCGGAGGAGGCCAATCGCCGGCCTCCACGATCTCACGTAATGATGGTTTTTCTATGCATGCAGCCGAGTCTCGTCAAGTCGAGCAGTTGCTGAGGAAACGTGGGGAAGCGGAGACACCCACGTCCAATCAAGTCGCCATGCATCGACCAGGGCCGCAGGCGTTTGGGGCCCGCAGTGCTTCACCCTTGCCCCCTTTGGCTTTGCCTCGAAGCCAAGTCCAAGTGCACCTTGTGCCCGGGGGCTACTATCGGCGTCCTGGGAACGGGGGTACCTAGACTTTCCTTCGTGCGGCCCGTGACATGGCTCCATCAGCGGCCTGGTACAACCCAACTTCAGCAACCGCAACTCAAGACCCTCGCCAATGGTGAACCCTCACGAGGCGGGCGACAGCAAGACCTCCCTAGGGGTAGTCTCTCTCGGCTGGCTCCCGAGGAGCAGAGATATCTATGCAAGGTGCACCTCGTGAGGTTCACGTGAAATGAGCCACGACGACCAAAGGCCAGGCGGGCGCCAGCGGGCGTAGTGTACCAGTTTCCTCTTTTTTTCTAAGAGGGAAAGCACATGCCCGGTGTCACGAGGGATCAAGAAAAGGTTTCCATATCAGTGCAACAATACCAAGGATCGTCAGGGCTGCAGAACAGAGGTCATCATGGAGCCCCGTGCGGCGTCACCACCAGAGGCTTTGGCAGGCGAAGACTACTATTTTTAGGATAACTTGTATTAGCTGTTCCACATCAAATTTGGCCGTTGTGGGATCCCTTCCATCCAATATTTGGGAAGAGGATCAAGGCCACTAAAAATAGGACCCAACCACCACCATAGAGGGCATCTCATCTTGATCTCAGAGAGAGAGATCCTAGTAGAAGAGACACCACAAGCTCGTCCGAGCCCAGGAACACCTCTCCTCCGGAGGTTTTTCATCCCTTGTACTAGTTCATCCTCAGCCATACAAGGCAATCCACCACACACACTGGAGTAGGGTATTACACCATAGGGTGTCCCGAACTAGTATAATCCTCTGTGTCCATTGTTCTTTAAGTTCGTCGAGCTAGGCCTTGGAATCATAGGGTGAGCGCGTTGGGGAGAGAGTGTTCTTCGTGGGCACCCCAGAGTTCGAACCTCTCAAGGGTTTGCGGAACCCGGAATATGAAACTCCCATGCTAACTAAGGCTTCCTACAGTCAATCTGGCTCTGATACAAGCTCTGTGTGGTCCCTCGACTCATAAGTCGAGATCACCGAATGCACGTTTAGAGTGATCCCAAAGATCAATGCTCACTGAACACACATAAGCTAAATAACAAGAGTGTTACATCCATAGATACCATCTTACACAAATTGTGACAATTACGGTCAAGTCTTACATAGATAAAGCCTCAAGGGCTGAACATCAAATAAACTCGAGTAGCGAAAGTCTTCATAGATAAGTAGAACACATGCCATCTACCTTCACCCTACATGCATTCTGACTGGGAAAGCGTCCTAGTTCGCATGTTCGTCTCCACAGAACCGTTCTTCAAATTCCTACTCTTCCATGCCTGGCCAATTAAATAACCGGTGGCAAGCGAATGAGTACTTTGAATGTACTCGCAAGTACCCATGATTTGGTTCAAAGTAACGATGCAAGTTGTAACAACAAGTAAGCAACCTAGCTTCAAGATAGTTGAGATGTCCTATCAACTTGTAAGGTATGCATCAATGAACTTGGGTAACCATGAGAACATGTTACATATATCAACATATATAGAGTTTGGATAACCACTTGCTCATTCAACATGTCAAGTCACCGCCTTAACAAAAATAGTTATCTTCCACACACAAATGCATCAAGTTTGTAAAATTTCTGGACATAGTTTAAGAAGCACCTCCAAACTGTCCATGACCGTGGCTACGACTATTCGAATAGTTTTACACTCTGCAGTGATTGCACACTTTACCCACAAGATCTAGGGAACTTCCATGTCGTCCATGACCCGCAGTACCTCAAGTACCCGGGGTAAGCACCCGCTCACTATCTTTCCCTAGACCACATTAACGTAGAGTCCAATCGATTGGTAGTAACCCCCATGCTGAACATTTCACATCTTAAAAGTGTGGAGCCTCGCTCCCATATTCATCACATGCCATTGGCATGGGGTACCAACGTCGTGTCCGGTGCCCTATGAAAACAGTCATGGTCACCTATCCAAGCACGATCCCGTCCCGAGGGGGACCTCGAGTCACCCACGTCACTAGTAATGCGGGCACCATGCTAGTATCGGCCAAGGTAATCAATAATGCCCTTTCCCATATAAGGCTAGAGTGGTTGCGCATGTTTGGTTGGCCCGGTAATACACATAAATCAAATCCATACTTTTACACACACAGCAAAAAGCTTTTCTTTGCTACACCACGTCTTCCTCAAGTGGTGACCTTAGTTCAACATCTCCCACGGGCATTAGGGGCACCCGATGGGGTTTTCGAAAGAAGGTAACTATGAAGAGTTCATGGTACACATGAAACATTATGCATTAACAAATAATTTTATGATATTGCATCCATGCACATGGTAGAGTTATGAGTAGGGGTATGCATCATGTGGTGGTTCCCAATAGGTTCACCACCGTCACTTTTTATCATCATGCACTCAGAAAAAGGGTACCGATGAACAAGAGGGGTATCATTGTCAAATGGCCACTTGCCTTGGTTGGTTTTGTCTACGAAGTCTTCAAGTCATTCTCCTTCTTCTTCTCCAACTACTTCGTCAAACATGGGATCTATTCATCGCAACAGAAACAACGAGAAAATAAGGCACTAATAAAAACTGGAAAGTCAAAGTGCTCAGAAAAATGTCAACTTATTTTTGTAAAATAATAAAAGGAAAACAAAGAAGGAAAAAATTCTTAGTTTTGGATTTGTAGTTAGAGGGACATAGTAGTGGATTTTCAAACAGAGATTATATTGCTGAAATTTGAATTGAAATTTGAACAGTACAGAAGAACTTGATGAACACGTATGAAAGATACACCATTTAATAGGTGGGAATATTAAAAGATTTTAGGAGTTGGAATTAATTAATTTGGATAAATATTTGATATGTGGAATTTTTGCAAATTTGCATAGAAAAAGAAAAGGAGAAAGGGCACTGTGCCTACTGGGCCAAAACGGCCGTAGCGGAGCAGGCCCGAAGGGAGAGAATGGCCAGACAAGCGAGCGCGCGCGTGCTAGGTTTTCAAACCTGACGGGCGGGGCCCAGCTGCTAGTGGGAGAGAGAGGTGAGGATGACAGGTGGGCTCCACCTTTCATCTCGAACCTTGCAGTAGAGAGGGCGACGAGCTCACCAGCGATTGTACGGGGCACGACACGTCGAGCGGGTGGCACCGTTGGACTCAGGAGGATGTCGTCGTTCGAGTGTTGGTGGTGGTGGTCAACGGAGTAGCCTAGTTCGCCGGCGACGAGGAGGCACGGCAGAGGAGCTTTGGGCTTCGGTGGTTCTGGCTGTTCTCAGCTGCAAAATAGCGGGGAAAGAGAGGGGAAAGGGTTAGTGGTGTGCGGGGCTTCCAGATCGGTGCTCAGGAGCTGCGGGGACGGCTCACACCGAGCAGACGACGATAAGCCACCGCGGTGGAGCTCGAGCTCGATCTCGAGCTCGAGCGCTTCTGGAGGAGGGATGGAGTCACACGGGGCCAATTTAGAGTGTGTAGAAGCGAGTAGTGGAGAGGGAGAGGCTCCGGGTGGCCTTTAAATAGGCTGGCGCGGTCCACCAAAGAGGCGTGCATTAGCGAGCCTGTTGCTATCATCACAGGTCACGGGGGCTCGTCGGGGTGTGTCTGGGGTGCTCGTGGGCTCGGTCCAGATCCAAGGGAGAGGAGAGAAAGAACAGAGTGGTGCCAGGGGAGCCATGCTTGTGAGCACAATCACCTGTGCGCTCGAGCGGCCGGCGCGCATGCGAGCTGGGGCGAGAGGAGGGAGACCAGGTCGTGGCGTGTCGTGGACGTCGAGGCGCATCATCGGGCGTGAGGGGTAGGCCTGAGGTGGCCGAAGGTGGATGGCAGGGGGCGGCTACAGTGCTAGAGCATGCTGTAGCGTGCTCCAGAGCGTGCATATGGCCGGCATGCCATTCTTTATGTATGGTGAGCATGTCCTTTGGTGTCTAGCAGGTCTAGGAGGCAGGGTGTGGTGCATTTGATGCCATGCATGGCCACTGGAGTGTTGAGGGAGGTGAGGAAGAGGGGTGCAATGGCTGTCCAGAGGGGTAAATTAGGTGGTTTCACCCATCAATCATTGAGCTGAGGCCAGGGAAAATTACAGGAGGCAGAAGAGGACTAGGTGTGGTTGTGGTAAAAATTTGAGCCCATTTGGATTAGTAGAAGAGGTCAAAGTAGTTGTTTTTAAAAAAGGGCAGAAATTGTTCGTTGCTGGTTAGGGCAAGAAAATGGATTCCATCTGGCATAAGACTGCATCGGGTGAAATGGCACATATAATCAGGGTCTTCCACCAATTTTGAACTCATTTGGGCAAAGTTGCCAATGCAACTTTCGTAAACCCTAGAAATCAACAGACATGCACTTACCAATATCTAGTCATGCAAAACCGCTCCCCTTGGTTCACTACTTGGTGTAGTGTCATCATTTGGGGTTGTGAGCATGTCGACAAAGTTTGGGGGTATTTGGAATAAGTTGGCAATGTAAAGTTATTCAAACTTGAATCATGATAGGGATGGTTTTGGGGCACTTTTGTGAACCAAAACAATTTGGATTGAGCTAAAACTTTGCAAGGTCATTATGTTATGCATACGTGACTAGCTAGAATTTTCTTGCAATTTTTAGAGAATATTTCCTTTGTAAATATTTCAAAAGCTTGAATTATGCAGAAAGGGTTTTTGAGAGATTTGTCCAATATTTTGAACGTGACCACGTGTTGAAACTTTTAAATGTGGACAATATATGTCCTATTAGATGCCATTCACTTACCTCGGATTACCAATGGGCACTTTTAAACCGATTGTCCTTGACCTTATGCCACTTGTCTGCTCTATTGAACGCAGCCTCACCTCGATGATTGCCATGATGTCGTCTAGAGGCAAGCTTTCTTGGCTCAACGCCTCGGTGACATCTATCCGTATATACACCATGTGCACGTTAAAATTCCCTCCTAAATTGATCGAGATGCTTGACAAGATCAGGAGAAGGTGTCTGTGGAACAAGAAAATCGAACAAGGAGAAAAATGCAACTCTCTGGCCACGTGGGAGATGGTATGCAAGCCTAAGAAACATAGTAGTCTTGGTGTCATCAACATGAAGCTCCAAAATGAAGCTCTCCTCTTAAAATTCCACAACAAGTTCTACAACAAGTTAGACGTACTATGGGTGAACCTACTTTGGGATAACTACTATGCTAAGAAAATCGCACATGCATCAGATCCGGTGGGATCCGTCTGGTGGCATGACATACTCAAACTCACGCCCGTCTTTCGTGGGATCTCGCATGTCCGTGTTGTGTCAATCACAACAACCTTATTTTGGAAAGATATCTGGTGGAATGATGAGCTCGAGATCACCCACCCTCGTGCTTTCTCCTTCACCATACGTGAAGACATGTATGTTAAGGATTTCTTGGACAGCACGACACCCGCAGAAACATTCCACCTCCCCATGTCACCCCAAGCATTAGATGAGGTACAGGCGCTCCACACACTTTCCATGCAAATGCACCCGTCCACCTCAATGAATGACGTCTCGTCATACACCTGGGAGAAAACTAATTTCAGCACAGCCAACTACTACAAATTTTGCTTCAGAGACGTTACTACCCACCCCACATTTACCCATCTTTAGAAGTCGCACGGCATTATGAGGATCAAGGTTTTTGGTTGGCTGCTCCTTCATGATCGTCTCAACACGCAGAACATGTTGAAACGCAGGCACTATAACATTGGAGATGATCACAACTGTCTTCTCTGTGGAACCCAAATTGAGGAAACGTTGGAACACATGATTTTTACATGCTCCTTTAGTCAAGCCTGCTGGGCCAAACTTGGCATTATCCGGCCCTCACACACCTGCAGGGTCGAACTCCACCAGCATGGAGCTTTTGGAAAGAAAGAAACAACAAGCATTTCAGAGGCATAAACCCTAGAATTGACACCTGGTTCCGAAGATTTAAAGAATATTTTAGCATACTGCAGCATCGAACTAAGGAGAGCCTTAGTGCCTCCATTGTCTCATTTGTCAATTCTTTGCACTAGCTCTTGTAACACATATACCTTACTGCCACACCCTCTTCCCCACCCTTTAGTGGGCCTATAGAAGTGGGGCATCCTATACATAAGATGTAACTACGTAGCACCCTTTTCATATATATGAAAACACAGTAGGAGCATCTCCTATTGTCTATTGAATAAAAAAAATTATTTCCTATGAGTTTCCCTAAATTTTCTCAAACATTTTTGAAACATTTAAATAATTTTAACCTATTAAAGACCATTTCTGGCATAAAGAAAAAGCCTTTAAATAAAATAGGAAAATAACTTTCAAAATTAAACTTTTGTGGTTTATGGGAGTCCTATAACTAATAGGTTTGAAATATACCTTTTGAAAGAATTTTCATACCCCAAATCAAATACTTGTAGTGCGAATCTCAATTCATGTGTCTTTTGGAAAACCTATTTTAGAAAATACCATTTGGCCAAATTATTTTTTTAATAAAACTATATATTGTTCTATACACATGGTATGATCATTGGGCAAAAGTTTGGAGCAACGAAATGAAGTATAGAAGGTGAAGTTATGTTGACCTTAAAGAGCACTTGAAATCACTGAGAGAAAAACCAGCTCCAAGTAAAAGCCATATGATGCAAAATGTTGTTGTTGGTCCAAAATTTTATGCTTTATTAATGCAATAGCCATGTTACAAAATGCAGGGTGTGATAGATCTACCCCCCTCACAAGAATCTTGTCCCCGAGATTCCTAAACATGGCTTTAAAAGAGACCGGGAAACTCGGATCTAAGGTAGTCTTCACGTTCCCAGGTTGCTTCTGCTTCCGTGTGGTTGTGCCACCAGACCTTGAAGTACTTGATGGTGCGGCTTCACGTACGTCGCTCTGCTTCATCCATAATGCAAATGGGCCTCTCACGGTAGGTCAAATCAGGATGAAGGTCTATGGCTCGGTTATCAACATCCTTGTAGAGAACGGGCTTGTCTGTAACTTGGAGACACTTCTGGAGTTGTGACACATGGAATACGTCGTGCACATCGAATAGTTCAGGTGGTAGTTCAAACTGGTAAGCCACTTCTCCTCCTCATGCAGTGAACTTAAAGGGGCCAATAAATCTTGGTGCGAGCTTCCCCTTAATGCGGAAACGCTTGGTTCCATTAAGAGGAGTTCCCCGCAGGTACACATGGTCTCCGACATGGAAGTTCAGATGTCAGCAATGAGTGTCTGCATAGCTCTTCTATCTTGACTTGGTGGTCTTCAGGCGCTCTTTTGACTAGCTACACTTGCTCTTCTCCTTCGCAAAGATCGTATGGTACAAAGGCTAGCCCTTCTCCGGTCTCCGACCAATTGAGGGGTATGCGACACTTGCGTCCGTACAACACCTGAAATGGTGCCATCTGAAGGCTTGGCTGATTATTGTTGTTATAGTTGAACTCGGCAAAAAGGACGCAATCTTCCCACCTGGCTCCATATGCTAAGACACAGGCTCGGAGCATGTCTTCGAGTATCTGATTTACTCTTTCCGTTTGTCCTCCGGTTTGCGGGTGGAAAGCAGTGCTAGAAGACAACATGGTTCCCATGCCCTCTTGGAACTTCTTCCAGAACCTCGAGGTAAACTGGGTTCCTTGATCTGACACAATCTCCTTAGGAACACCATGAAGGCTTAAGATTCTATTGATGTACAGAGTTGCATGCTAGTTGCCATCATAGGATATCTTGACAGGCATGAAATGGGCTACTTTGGTCAAATGGTCGACAACGACCCAGATGGAGTCATGTTATTTATTTGACCTAGGTAGTCAAGTGATGAAATCCATTCCGACGTTATCCCATTTCTAGTCAGGAACCTTGAGTGGTTGGAGCAATCCAGCGGGTCACTAATATTCAGCCTTGACCCTTGGCATACATCACACTTTGCAACATAGGTGGCAATCTCCCTTTTCGTCTCGTCCCACCAAAATCTTCCCTTCAAGTCCTGCTACATCTTGGTTCCTCCAGGGTGGATGGAATACGGACTATCGTGGGCTTCTTGTAGGATCAAATTCTTCAGCTCCTTCTTGTTTGGTACACATATACGACCTTTGTACCAAACAATCCCGTGCTCGTCTTCGGAGAATCCTGGGGCCTTGCCTAGCTTCTTCTTCTTCTTGATGCCTTCAATGCATACGTGTCCATTTTGCGCTTCCTTGACTTCGTCCATCAGGATTGGCTTGACTTCCATGTTGGCCAGGTATCCATAGGTAACCAATTCCAAGCCAAATTGTTCTAGCTCTTCAAACAGTGCAGGCTGCCTTCCTTTAACCATGGCATTCAGGATCAACCCTTTCTGTTATAGGCATCTGCTACCACATTAGCCTTCCCGGGGTGGTATTGAACACTGAGGTCATAATCCTTGATCAATTCCAGTCATCTTCTCTGCCTCATGTTCAATTGCTTTTGAGTGAAAATATACTTCAGACTTTTGTGGTCTGTGTATATCTCACACCGCTTCCCTAGGAGGTAATGTCGCCATGTCTTCAAAGCATGAACCACTGCTGCTAACTCAAGATCATAAGTAGCATAGTTCTCTTCATGAGTTCATAGCTACCTTGAAAGGTAAGCTATGACTCGACCTTCTTGCATTAGAATACTTCCCAATCCGGTTTGAGAGGCATCACAATATATCACAAACTCCTTGTGAATGTTAGGTTTTGCCAGAACTGGGGTGGTAGTCAATCTTTTCTTGTGTTCTTGGAAGCTTTCTTCGCACTTTGGCGTCCCTTCATTGTTCTTGTGCTTCTTCAAGAGCTGAGTAATTGGCCGGGCAATGCTGGAGAATCCTTCCACAAATTTGCGGTAATAGCCCGCATGTTCGAGGAAGCTTCTAACTTCCTTGATGGTAGTTGGGGATTGCCATTGGATCACGGCTTCAATCTTCACGGGATCTACCGACAATCCTTCCTGGATCAAGAAATGACCCACGAATCCAACCTTATGGAGCCAAAACTCACACTTGCTGAATTTGTTGTATAGTTGGTGCTCTCGAAGCTTCTCTAGGACCATCCTCAAGTGTTTCTCGTTCTCTTTTTTCGTCTTCGAGAAGACAATAATGTCATCAATGATGATGACAACAAACTTGTCCAAATAGTCCCTGAAGACCTTATTCATGAGATACATGAAGTAAGCTGTGTCATTGGTCAATCCAAAGGACATGACCGTGCACTCATACATGCCATATCTGGCTACAAATGCCGTCTTCGGAGTATCTTGGTGTTTGATCTTCTGCTGGTAGTAACTAGATCTGAGATCGATCTTGGAGAACACCTTGGCTCCATTGAGTTGATCGAAGAAATCTTCAATCTTGGGAAGTGGATACTTGTTCTTGATTGCAGCTTCATTGAGGGAACGATAGTCAATTCATAAGCGGATGGTACCATCCCTCTTTGCCACAAACAGAACATGTGATCCCCAAGGGGAGGCATTAGGGCGGATAAACCCCTTTCTCAACTGCTCTTCCAGTTGCTTCTTCAATTCTACTAATTCTTCCATTCCCATTCTATAAGGCTTCTTATAAATGGGTCCTGCTCCGGGCATGAGCTCGATGATGAACTCAATGTCATGGTCAGTAGGCATTCCCGGTAGCTCATCAGGAAATACATCGGGATACTCGCATACTATTGGCACTTGCTCCAATCCAACTTCAGACAGACAGTTGACTTGGGTGGCTTGAGCATAAGAGGAGTTGGAGGCAAACTTAACTTCAACTCCTTGGTCATTGGTCAGAGTGACAGTCTGGTTGGCACAATCTAATAAGCCTTGGTGCTTGACGAGCCAACCCATTCCTAAGATCACATCCAAGCCTTGTGATCTTAAGACGATAAGGTCTACTAGGAAATCTAACCCGTTAATGACGATACCGACTCCCTTACAGCCTATCTTGGCTCTCATCTCTGCTCCAGGGGTTTGTTCCACCATGGGGTTATTCAGGGGTGTAGGGGTCATGCCACTTTTTAATGCAAACTTTTTGGTGACAAATGAATGCGTGGCTCCAGAACCAAACAAGATAGTTGTAGGTGCTGAGTTGACAAGGTACTTCATGGGATTCTTCTGAAGTGACGTGATTCACATGCCCCTTGCCATTGTTGGGCGGGTTGCGAGGAGCTTCGTTTCTTGGTCGCATTCCGCGGCCTTGTCCAAGGATCTGCGCAATGGGGTGCAGGGCATCGCGCTTCTTGTTGGGGCATACCTTTGAAATGTGTCCGGACTAACCACATCCAAAGCAAGTGACTTGGTTTGGGTGTTGATGTTGTTTCCACCACTATTGTTGTGGTGTTGAAAGATGGCCTGGGGTTGGCATACTTCTGAGGCTGATAGTTGGTGCGGGGTGCGGGAGCTCTTGGCTGCTGATAGGTTGGCCTGACCGGGGCTGGCTGCCACGGGCGAGGCTTCTGGTTACTGTAACTTCCCTTGCTGGTCATCTTGAGCTTGCGAGTGTCTTCCAGAGCACGCCGCTTGACTTCAAGCATGAGAGCTTTGTTCACCAGGTCAGGAAAGGTTGGGTAGTCACACACGACAAGGGAGTATTGCAGAGTATGATTGAGGCCTTCCATGAAGAGCTCCCTTTTTGCAGCATCAGGGCTAACATGCTCAGGGGCATACCTTGACAGAACACTGAACTTCTGCATGTACTCCTGGACAGTGCCACTTCCTTGCTTCAGTGCTCGGAACTCACGCTTCTTGATAGCCATGATTCCGTAAGGAATATGGGCCTTGCGGAATTTTGCCTTGAAGTCATTCCAAGTGATGGCTTGCCCAGCATGCATGACCTTGACTCCATCCCACCAACCTCTAGCAGTTCCCCTAAGACAGCGGGCGGCATAAGCCACCTTCTCATGATCATCAGTGCAGCCGACTAGTTCCAGCAAGTCTTCAATGGTGCGTACCAAGTCGTCTGCATCCAGGGGTTCGGTGGTCTCGATGAAGGTTGGCGCTGCATGCTTCTTTAACTCCGCCATCGTGGAACGTCCATTGTCGTTCCCCGTCAACTGGCGGTTGTTGGTGACAGCTTGAGCAATCATCTGGAGGGTTGCGGTGTTGGCTTGGTGTTCCTCTCAGAAGGCTTGGAGAAGCTGAGCCATGTCCATGTTGAGGAGAGGTGTTGGTTGTTGAGCTTGATCGTGGGTTTGGTCTTGGCAGGCCTCTGCTTGGGCGGATGCTCCGGCTTCGGGCTGCTAGGTAGAGGTACCAGTAAAAGTCACAACAGGCATCCTGTTGGAGTGGTCAAGGTCTTATGATTAGAAATGATGAGGGAAAGCAATAAAGATGGGTGCCTAGTAAGGGGGTGGGTATGATACTAATTGTTTTCATGCAAGGGCCAAAAGAGACAAACACATTCATTAAAAATGCAAATAGGTGATTTAGTCATTTACATGTTCCCGAAGGGAAAGTATGACTTACATCGAAACACACCTAAAGCAAACACAATACTAGATGGTTTCATATGAGCCATTACAAGGGCTCGACTTTGCATAGGGGTTACATGACCTATCCTACCGTAGAGGTCACGAGCAGGCATATCTGAGTTGCGAATAATGCCTAAGTGGTGGAATGCCGGGTCACATATTCTGGCTCTTCTGGGTCTTCCTCCTTGTCTTCATCTATATGGGCTCCTCTATCACTTGAGGGTGTGGAGGAGTGGAGGAGTTGAACACGGCGTTGCTTTACCGGTGGTGCGGGGAAGAGCTTGCGAAATTCACTTGCCGTCATACGACATCGTTGGGGTGGTTCTTCATACTTGGATGATACATCTCCTTTGGGTCTCCCGCCTCGACAGGCGATGGCGGATTGCCCAGGAGGCGCACCTTCGTTCTAGATCTATCCTTGTTCTCCTGTGCTTGATGAAGAAGTGCCTTGGTCTTGTGGAGTTCTTCTCGGAGCTTCATCGATTCCGAGGCAAACTCTTGTGCCAATTTGTTGGCACAAAGGATGAAGTAGGTCTAGAATCGGAGTGGAAGTCCTTCCTTGAGTGGTGGGGCTCGTGCGCTGCTCTCATCTTCACCTTCCTTCCGGTAAGGCAAGAAGTGGGTTGTCACCTTGACTGCCATCTCCAGAAGAAGTTCTCATAGGTGGGTTGGTGCCTAGAGTGCAGCTGCCTCAACAACAGAGAGTAATGTTGCCATCTCGGGTCCCTCGAAGAACGAACTTGTGGGAGGATCATTTGCTTTTACGATCACTTCCACATGGTACTCTGTCTCGGTGTCGCTAAGCCAATGATCATGATAGGTGAGGATGGGGTCTCGGTGAAACTAGCACTCCTAGAGGTTATCCGCGAGAAGCAAGGGGAACCTGGTGAAGTGTTCCGTCTCCTGTATAGGGATTTTCAAGCAGTTTCTTTATCATACCCGAAGGAATCTCAGAGCAAACATTTTCAATAGGTGCAGTAGGTTGAGGAGCAACTCTTAATTTGCTCTTCTGCTCGGGGTGAAGATACCCCGAACAAGCCCCTCAAAGGATTTTGAGCCATACTAACAAGTGACAATAAATTTCAGCACACTATATAAATATTTCCTTACCAAATTCCACTTACCAAAGGCGCTTCACTCCCCGGCAACGGCGCCAGAAAAGAGTCTTGATGACCCACAAGTGTAGGGGATCTATCGTAGTCCTGTCGATAAGTAAGAGTGTCAAACCCAACGAGGAGCAGAAGGAAATGATAGGCAATTTTCAGTAAGGTATTTTCTGCAAGCACTGAAAGTATAGGTAACAGATAGTTTTGTGATAAGATAATTGGTAGCAAGTGACAAACAGTAAAAGTAAATAAGGTGCAGCAAGGTGTCCCAATACTTTTTGTAGCAAAGGATAAGCCTGGAAAAACTCTTATGCAAGGTAAAGCGCTCCCGAGGACATATGGGATTTATCATCAAGCTAGTTTTCATCACGATCGTCTGATTCGCGTTCGGTACTTTGATAATTTGGTATGTGGGTGGACCGGTGCTTGGGTGCTGCCCTTACATGGACAAGCCTCCCACTTATGATTAACCTCTAATGCAAGCATCCGCAACTACAAAAGAAGTATTAAGGTAAACCTAACCATAGCCTGAAACATATCGATCCAAATCAGCCCCTTACGAAGCAACGCATAAGCTAGGGTTTAAGCTTCTGTCACTCTAGCAACCCATCATCTACTTATTACTTCCCAAAGCCTTCCTCTAGGCCTAAATAATGGTGAAGTGTCATGTAGTCGACATTCACAGGACACCACTAGAGGAAAGACAACATACATCTCATCAAAATATCAAACGAAGACCAAATTCACGTGACTACTAATAGCAAGACTTCTCCCATGTCCTCAGGAACAAAAGCAACTACTCACAAGGCATAATATTGTTCATGATCAGAGGGGTATTAATATGCATAATGGATCTGAACATATGATCTTCCACCAAATAAACCAACTAGCATCAACTACAAGGAGTAATCAACACTACTAGCAACCCACAGGTACCAATCTGAGGTTTGGGTACAAAGATTGGATACAAGAGATGAACTAGGGTTTGAGAAGAGATGGTGCTGGTGAAGATGTTGATGAAGATAGCTCTCCCCAAGATGGGAGAGTTGTTGGTGATGACGGCGGTGATGATTTCCCCCTCCCGGAGGGAAGTATCCCCGGCAGAACAGCTTTGCCGGAGCCCTAGATTGGTTTCCGCCTCAAGACGGCGGCGTCTGGTCCCGAAAGCCTCCTTATGATTTTTTTCCAGGTCAAAACGCTTCATATAGGAGAGGATGGGCACCTGGGGCTCACCGGCTGGCCCTCGAGGTAGGGGGCGCGCCCCCCACCCTCGAGGCCAGCCAGCGGCCCCTCTCGTGGATTTCTTCCGCCGATATTTTTTATATTTTCCGAAAAAATGTTCTATGGAGTTTCAGGGCTTTTGGAGTTGTGCAGAATAGGTTTCCAGAGTTTGCTCCTTTTTCCAGCCCAGGATTCCAGCTGTCGGCATTCCCCCTTCTTGATGTAACCCTTGCAAAATAAGAGGGAAAAGGCATAAGTATTGTGACAAAACATGTATGAACAACCCATAATGCAATAAATATCAACTTATAAGCATGATGCAAAATGGACGTATCAACTCCCCCAAGCTTAGACCTCGCTTGTCCTCAAGCGAAAGCCGATATCGAAAAATATGTCCACATGTCCAAAGATAGAGGTGTCGATAAAAATAGAATACGGACATGAGGGCATCATGATCATTCTTATAACAGCAACTTATATTAATATAGTCATATGATTCTTAAGCCAAAGTAACAATTCATCCACAATGTCAAGTATGCATCATAAACCTCATTGGAAACTAACAAACTTTGGTCTCGGTCATTGAAGCAATTACAATTTATCGTAACATCGGAAAGAGTCAGTGCAAGAGCTTTTCAGCAAGCCTACATACTCAACTATCATATAGTCTTTCATAATTTCTCACACTCACGCAATACTTATGTTTATGGAGTCTTAATCGGACATAGATAAAGATAGGGGCTTATGGTGTTGCCTCCCAACCTTTTACCTCAAGGGTAATGTCAACAGTAAAAGATCATGAAAACTCACATCCAAGTGGGTATATATGTCAGGATCTTTCCAACACAATGTGCTTTCCAAAGGATAAAATGAAAAAGGAAAGGTGGATCTCACCTTGACACTTATAAGAGAAGAATAAAAGATAGGCCCTTCGCAGAGGGAAGGAGAGGTTGTCATGTGTTTTTATGGTGGGATGCACAAAGTCTTAGAATAGAAGAACTTCACTTTATATTGCCACTTGTGATAAGGACATTTATTATGCAGTCCGTCGCTTTTATTACTTCCATATCACAAGCTCGTATAAAGCTAATTTCTCCCACTCTAATAAATCATACATATTTTAGCAGATTTGCAACATGACAACTTACTTGGAATGATCTTTCTCAATCCGTAGGTAGGTATGGTGGACTCTCATGGAAAAACTGGGTTTAAGGATATATGGAAGCACAAGTAATATCTCTACTTAGTGCGAGGAAGTTTGGCTAGCATGAGGGAGAAAGGCAAGCTCAACATGTTCGAAGATCCGGGACAATATACTTTATTTTGGATATAAGAAGACATAACCCATTGTGTTGTCTTCCTTGTCCAACATCAACTCTTTAGCATGTCATACTTTAATGAGTGCTCACAATCATAAAAGATGTCCTAGATAGTATATTTGTATGTGAAGCCTCTCTTCTTTTATTACTTCCTATTAATTGCAACGATGACCAAAACTATGTTTGTCACCTCCCGACAACTTTTATTTATCACACTCTTGTATGTGAGGTCATTACTTCCCATAAGATCGATGTGATCTCTTTGATACTCTTTTTGTTTTCTTTCTTTTTACCATGACCCAAGTGAGGAAATCAAGCCCTTGAATCAACACTAATCTTTGTTAGATAGCTCACGGACTCGATTACAAAGGATAAAGCTCTCAAAGCAAAAGCTCACAACTGGATCATGCTAACTTTATTCTAATAGATCAAGCTACTACCAAAAGGATCAAACTAAGTAAAACAGCAAGGATAGGAGTGATGGTGATACGATATCGGGGTCATTCCCCCGAGCTTGGCAGCCACCAAGGGGAGTGCCCATACCCATATGATTATGTCTCCTTCTTCGGGGTTGGTGATGATGGAGTTGTTGCTGATGTAGGCTTGTTGTTCTTCCAAGGCATGGGCTCACCATCATAGAAGGATGATCGAGTCTCCGGGACATGATCTGCAGCCAAACTCATGTTCTTGAATCTATATTCATACTCACAGTTTTGGTTTTGCAGGTCAGAGATCTGGGCTTGGACATGATCGATCTTCTCTTGAAGATTGGAGATGGCTTCCCCAAAGATCCTTGAGTCCATCTTGAGATTGTTGGCAAGCTCCGAGATCATCATGTGGTTGGTGTCGAGTCCTCGTTCCATCATACCTTGGCACTTGAAAACTTGTTGCTCCATTACTTTGAGTCTTGTCTCCACGCTTCCGGTCCTTCTCGGCCCTTCAACATCACGGATGTGCAGCACCCCCTCATGCAACTCCATGGTTTTAGGGTGGTGCAGCACCTCCGCAAGGTAGGGGTTGATGACCTTCTCGAAGAACTGGTCCTTGGGGGTGTTGGAGGACGCCATAATGATCTAGATTTGTCAAAAACAGCAGCCCGAAACGGAAACAGAGGAATTCTGCGTGATACAGAGGTCAAAACCTTCGGGAGTATATATAATGAATTTTCCCGAACATAAGGAGTAACCCACAAGAAAACGGAGTCCAGGGGACACACGGGGTGCCGTCGAGGCAGGGGGCGCGCCCTGGGAAGGGGGGCGCGCCCCCTACCCTCGAGGAGGCCCCGTGTCTCCTCCGGACTGCGGTATATTTTTCTATTTTTCTAAATATTCCAAAACGGAGAAAATTTGCCTTTAGAACTGTTTTGGAGTAGGTTTACTTACCGTATCACGTACCTCTTCCTTTTCGGAGGCTGAATCGTTCTGGAAAGTGTCCCTTATGTATTCCTCCGGGGTTATGTTTTCAATAATATTAGTTTAAATATTTATAGGATTACCTGAGATATAATGTTTGATCGTTTCACCATTCACCACCTTTGGATTTGTTCCTTCGAAGTTGTTGATCTTTATGGCACCGGAACGATGGACCTCCTCGATAACGTAAGGTCCTTCCCACTTGGAGAGAAGTTTTCCTGCAAAAAATCTTAAACGAGAGTTGAATAGCAAAACATAATCACCTACATTGAACTCACGCTTTTGTATCCTTTTGTCATGCCATCTTTTAACTTTTTCTTTAAATAACTTGGCATTCTCGTAGGCCTGGGTTCTCCATTCATCGAGATAGCTAATATCAAATAGCCTCTTTTCACCGGCAAGTTTGAAATCATAATTGAGCTCTTTGATAGCCAAATATGCCTTATGTTCTAGCTCAAGAGGTAAGTGACAAGCTTTTCCCTATACCATCTTATATGGAGACATACCCATAGGATTTTTGTATGCAGTTCTATAGGCCCATAATGCATCATCTAGTTTCTTGGACCAATTCTTTCTAGAACAATTAACTGTCTTTTGCGAGATTAATTTCAACTCCCTATTACTTAGTTCTACTTGACCACTAGTCTGTGGGTGATAAGGTGATGCAATTATATGGTTGACATCGTACTTAGCAAGCATCTTACGGAAAGCACCATGAATAAAGTGTGAACCACCATCAGTCATTAGATATCTAGGGACTCCAAACCTCGAAAATATAACATCTTTAAGCATCTTAATAGAGGTGTTATGATCAGCACTACTAGTTGGAATAGCTTCTACCCACTTAGTAACGTAATCGACAGCAACTAGGATTGTGTGTACCCATTAGAGGAAGGAAAAGGTCCCATAAAATCAAAGCCCCAAACATCAAATGGTTCAATAACAAGTGAATAATTCATAGGCATTTCTTGACGTCTACTAATATTACCGATTCTTTGACATTCATCACATGATAAGACAAATTTACGGGCATCCTTGAAGAGAGTAGGCCAATAAAAACCGGATTGCAATACCTTGTGTGCAGTTCTGTCTCCCGCATGGTGTCCTCCATAGGCTTCGGAGTGGCACTTGCGTAGGATCTGTTCCTGTTCATGCTCAGGTACACAACGTCTAATAATACCATCTACTCCTTCTTTATAAAGATGTAGATCATCCCAAAAGTAATGTCTCAAATCATAGAAGAACTTTTTCTTTTGCTGGTATGTGAGGCTAGGAGGTATAAACTTAACAACAATGTAATTAGCATAATCAGCATACCATGGATCAGTACGAGAAGTATTTATGACAGCTAGTTGTTCATTAGGAAAGTTGTCATCAATAGGTTGTGGGTCATCAAGTATATTCTCTAACCTAGACAAGTTATCTGCTACGGGGTTCTCAGCTCCCTTTCTATCGATAATATGCAAGTCAAATTCTTGTAGCAAGAGAACCCATCTAATAAGTCTAGGTTTAGCATCTTTCTTTTCCATAAGGTATTTAATAGCAGCATGATCAGTGTGAATAGTTACTTTAGAATCAACGATGTATGGTCTAAACTTATCACAAGCAAACACAACTGCTAAAAATTCTTTCTCAGCGTAGCATAATTTCTTTAGGCACTATCTAGATTTTTACTAGCCTATTGGATAACATTAAATTTCTTATCAACTCGTTGCCCTAAAATAGCTCCTGCAGCATAATCACTAGCATCACACATAATCTCAAAGGGTAAATTCCAGCCAGGAGGCTGGACAATAGGTGCAGAGATCAATGCTTTCTTAAGTATTTCAAATGCTTCTAGACAATAATCATCAAAGACAAAAGGAATATCTTTCTGAAAAATATTAGTCAGAGGCTTGGAGATTTTGGAGAAGTCCTTAATGAACCTCCTATAAAACCCGACATGACCAAGGAAACTTCGTATACCTTCGATATCCTTAGGGCATGGCATCTTTTCAATAGCATCAACCTTAGCTTTGTCAACTTCAATTCCTCTTTCAGAAATTTTATGTCCCAAGACAATGCCTTCATTAACCATAAAGTGGCACTTCTCCCAATTCAAGACAAGGTTAGTGTCTTCACATCTTTGCAAAAATCGATCAAGGTTGCTTAAGAAATCATCAAAAGAAGTTCCGTAAACGGAGAAATCATCCATGAACACTTCAACAATCTTTTCACAAAAATCAGAGAATATAGCCATCATGCATCTTTGAAAGGTAGCAGGTGCATTACATAAACCAAAAGGCATACGTCTATAAGCAAAAGTACCGAAAGGACAAGTGAAGGTAGTCTTTTCTTGATCCCCTTTTGACACAGGTATTTGAGAGAAACCAGAATAACCATCGAGAAAGCAGAAATGAGTATGTTTGGATAATCTTTCTAGCATTTGATCAATAAATGGCAAGGGGTAATGATCTTTCTTAGTGGCTTTATTTAACTTACGGAAATCAATTACCATCCTATAACCTGTAACTATTCTTTGCGGGATCAATTCATGTTTATCATTAGGGACTACAATCATACCTCCTTTCTTAGGAACGCAATGGACATGACTTACCCACTGGCTATCAGCAATGGGATAGATAATTCCTGCCTCTAGAAGCTTTAGAATTTCCTTCCTTACCACTTCTTTCATCTTAGGATTTAACCATCGCTGATGATCAATAACTAGTTTAGCATTTTCTTCCAATTTTATCTTGTGTTGACATATAGTGGGACTAATGCCCTTAACATCATCCAGAGTATATCCAATAGCAGCTCGGTGCTTCTTCAGAGTTTTCAATAATCTCTCTTCTTCATGCTCTGAAAGGTTAGCACTAATAATAACATGATATATGTTCTATTCATCAAGGTAAACATACTTAAGATTATCAGGCAAAGGTTTAAGTTCAAACACTGGATCACCCTTGGGTGGAGGAGGATCCCCTAGGATTTCAACAGGCAAGTTGTTTTTCAATACGGGTCCCTGTGTAAGGAATATTTCATCTATCTCCCTTCTCTCATTCATATGCATATCATTTTCATGGTCTAGCAAGTATTGTTCTAAAGGATCATTAGGTGGCACGGTAATAGAAGCAAGACCGATGAGTTCATCCTTACTGGGTGGTGCCTTTTCAAGGGTTGTCTACGGAATTTAGCAAAGTTAAAATCATGAGACATATCCCCTAATCTAACAGTGACAATGTCTTTCACACAGTCTGTCTTGGCATTAACGGTATTCAAGAAGGGTCTACCAAATATAATGGGACAGAAAGCATCTTGTGGGGAACTAAGAACAAGAAAATCAGCAGGGTATTTAACCTTCCCACACAAGACAATATCTCTAACAATCCCAACTGGTGAAATAGTATCTCTATTAGAAAGCTTAATCGTGACATCAATCCCTTCTAACTCGACAGGTGCAATATCATGCATAATTTCGTTGTACAAATCTAGAGGGATAATGCTCGCTGTAGGATCGAAAGTATGTCTAGAGGGGGGGTGATTAGACTACTTGTAAATATAAAAATTCTGCCTTTTGACAAAGAACAGTTTTTGGTAGTTTCACAATTATGATCAAGTCAAGTATCACCCTACACATGCAATTCTAGAGTATAGGCAGCGGAAAGTAAATTGCACATGTAGTAAAGAGAGGTGGAGAAGAGCAAACGCAATTTTGGAGACGCGGTGATTTTTTCCCGTGGTTCCGATAGGTGGTGCTATCGTACATCCACGTTGATGGAGACTTCAACCCACGGAGGGTAACGGCTGCGCGAGTCCACGGAGGGCTCCACCCACGAAGGGTCCACAAAGAAGCAACCTTGTCTATTCCATCATGGCCTACGCCCACGGAGGGCTAGCCTTACTCGGGGTAGATCTTCACGAAGTA
The DNA here is from genome assembly GCA_902687465.1 of Secale cereale. Taxonomy (NCBI): domain Eukaryota; kingdom Viridiplantae; phylum Streptophyta; class Magnoliopsida; order Poales; family Poaceae; genus Secale; species Secale cereale. Next base: position 363,430,165 of record LR738711.1, read on the forward strand.
GGCGATCTCCTTGCCCTTACAAACTTCTTGGTTCAACTCCACATCTCGATGACAGAGGCTCCCAAGCGACACCTAACCAATCTAGGAGGCACCACCCTCCAAAAGGTAATAGATGTTGTAGATGATGATGAACTCCTTGCTCTTGTGCTTCAAATGATAATCTCCCCAACACTCAACTCTCCTCACTGATTTGGCTTTGGTGGAAGAAAGGATTGAGTGGAAAGCAACTTGGGAAGGTTAGAAATCAAGTTTCATATGGTGGGAGTGGAGCAACTTGATCTCAACACAAGGGTAGGTAGTTCTCTTCTCAGAAAGTGTAAGGTAGGAGTGGTAGTTCTTTCTGATGGCTCTCTCCACGAATGAAGAGGGGGTGGAGGGGTATATATAGCCTCCACACAAAATCCAACTGTTACACACATAATTGAGACATCTCGGTGAGACCGAAGTGGACAACTCGGTCAGACCGAAAGTTCAAATAATGTGAACGTTGGGGTTTTCGGTGGGACCGAAAATACCATCTCGGTTATTCCGATTTGAGCAAAAACAGGAACATGCCAGTTTCGGTGGGACCGATTTCATCAACTCGGTGACACCGATTTGATGACAAACGGTTACAGAAGCTTGGCAGCCCATGTTTCGGTGAAACCGATTTCAAACTCGGAATATCTGATTTTTCTAGGGTTTGGCTTATGGCTGAGGTGGTTCATCTCGGTGTGACTGAGTTGGAACAATCGGTGGGACCGAGATTACTTATGAGTGAATTTTGTAGTGAAGGTTGCTGATAGTTGAAAGAGATATATCACTAAGCACTTGAGCAACCAGATCATCAACACAACCTCATCCCCTTTTAATAGTATTGGCTTTTCCTACGGACTCAATGTGATCTTGGATCACTAAACCAAAAATGGAGTCTTGAGCTTTTGCCAATGCTTGCCTTAGCATTTTGAGGGGTCCACTTCTTCAGTCATTGCCATACCCATATCACTGAACTTCTCTGAAATGATTCTCAAGTAACTATTAGTTCAATAATATATATGTTGTTATTAATTGCCAAAACCACCCGGGGATTAGTTGCACTTTCACTCGCACTAGCACCTACGTCACATAAACCATGATAGCAATGGGCTCGTATCTTAACAGAGATGATAGGCAGACCTACAACAGGTTTATGTTTATTCCTAGCATTGGGTTTGGCTATTCTAGAAGACTCTTCTTGGAGATAAATAACATGTCCATCTAAATCTTCTACCAAGAGATCTTCAACCATAGCAAGTCTAGGTTCAACTTTAATTTGCTCAGAGGGTGTAGGTGTTCTAGTATTACTCTTACGAACTACAGTTGAAGCTTGAGCATCGTCCTTTATCCTAATGGGGAAAGGTGGTTTCTCGATATAAGCGGTAGGAATGACAGGATCAACATTATAAGTGATAGTCTTTTCTTCAACTTTAATAGGTGCAACTACTTTTACTTCAATAGGGGGATGGTATTTAAACCACTTCTCCTTGGGGAGATCAACATGAGTAGCAAAAGATTCACAGAAGAAGCTACTATCTCATAGTCAAGTCCATATTTAGTGCTAAACTCACGGAAAACATCGGTATCCATAAAAGCTTTAACATAATCAAACTTAGGGGTCATACCTGACTCCTTACCTTCGTCGAGATCCCAATCTTCCGAGTTGCGTTTAATTCTTTCCAATAAATCCCATTTGAATTCAATAGTCTTCATCATAAAATTGCCAGAACAAGAATTATCGAGCATGGTGCGATTATTGAGAGAAAGCCGTGCATAATTTTTTTGGATGATCATCTTTCTTGAAAGCTCATGATTGGGGCATGAATATAAAATTGACTTAAGCCTCCTGCAAGCTTGAGCAATGCTTCTCCTTCGCGAGGCCATAAATTATAAATATAATTACGATCGCGATGAACCTCGTGCATAGGGTAGAACTTATGATGAAATTCCAACTTCAGATGATTATAGTTCCATGATCCCATATCATCGCATAGCCTAAACCATGTCAATGCATCTCCATTCAAAGATAAAGGGAAGACCTTCTTCTTGATAACATCCTCGGGCATACCTGCAAGCTTAAACAATCCACAAACTTCATCCACATAGATTAGGTGTAAATCGGGGTGAAGTGTTCCGTCTCCTGTATAGGGATTTTCAAGCAGTTTCTCTATCAAACCCGAAGGAATCTCAAAGTAAACATTTTCAATAGGTGCAGTAGGTTGAGGAGCAACTCTTTGCTCTTCTGCTCAGGGTGAAGGTACCCTGAACAAGCCCCTCAAAGGATTTTGAGCCATAGTAACAAGTGACAATAAATTTCAGCACACTATATGAATTTTTCCTTACCAAATTCCACTTACCAAAGGCGCTTCACTCCCGGCAACGGCGCCAGAAAAGAGTCTTGATGACCCACAAGTGTAGGGGATCTATCGTAGTCCTTTCGATAGGTAAGAGTGTTGAACCCAACGAGGAGCAGAAGGAAATGATAGTCAGTTTTTAGTAAGGTATTTTCTGCAAGCACTGAAAGTATAGGTAACAGATAGTTTTGTGATAAGATAATTGGTAGCAAGTGACAAACGGTAAAAGTAAATAAGGTGCAGCAAGGTGGCCCAATCCTTTTCGTAGCAAAGGACAAGCCTGTACAAACTCTTATGCAAGGTAAAGCGCTCCCGAGGACATATGGGAATTATCGTCAAGCTAGTTTTCATCACGATCGTCTGATTCGCGGTCGGTACTTTGATAATTTGGTGTGTGGGTGGACCGGTGCTTGGGTGCTGCCTTTACTTGGACAAGACTCCCACTTATAATTAACCTCTAATGCAAGCATCCGCAACTACAAAAGAAGTATTAAGGTAAACCTAACCATAGCCTGAAACATATGGATCCAAATCAGCCCCTTACGAAGCAACGCATAAACTAGGGTTTAAGCTTCTATCACTCTAGCAACCCATCATATACTTATTACTTCCCAATGCCTTCCTCTAGGCCCAAATAATGGTGAAGTGTCATGTAGTCAACGTTCACATGACACCACTAGAGGAAAGACAACATACATCTCATCAAAATATCGAACGAAGACCAAATTCACATGACTACTAATAGCAAGAATTCTCCCATGTCCTCGGAAACAAAAGCAACTACTCACAAGACATAATATTGTTCAGGATCAGAGGGGTATTAATATGCATAATGGATCCGAACATATGATCTTCCACCAAATAAACCAACTAGCATCAACTACAAGGAATAATCAACACTACTAGCAACCCACAGGTACCAATCTGAGGTTTGGGTACAAAGATTGGATACAAGAGATGAACTAGGGTTTGAGAGGAGATGGTGCTGGTGAAGATGTTGATGAAGATAGCTCTCCCCAAGATGGGCGAGTTGTTGGTGATGACGGCGGTGACGATTTCCCCCTCCCAGAGGGAAGTATTCCCGGTAGAACATCTCTGCCGGAGCCCTAGATTGGTTTCCGCCTCGGTTCCGCCTCGAGACGGCGGCGTATGGCCCCGAAAGCCTCCTTCTGATCTTTTCCAGGTCAAAACGCTTCATATAGGAGAAGATGGGCACCTGGGGCCCACCGGCTGGCCCTCGGGGCAGGGGGCGCGCCCCCACCCTCGTGGCCAGCCAGTGGCCCCTCTCATGGATTTCTTCCGCCAGATATTTAATATATTTTTCGACAAATTTTCTGTGGAGTTTCGGGGCTTTTGGAGTTGTGCATAATAGGTTTCCAGAGTTTGCTCCTTTTTCCAGCCCAGAATTCCAGCTGCCGGCATTCCCCCTTCTTCATGTAACCATTGCAAAATAAGAGGTAAAAGGCATAAGTACTGTGACAAAACATGTATGAACAGCCCATAATACAATAAATATCAACTTATAAGCATGATGCAAAATGGACATATCAATGTCCTATCAACTTGTAAGGTATGCATCAATGAACTTGGGTAACCATGAGACCATGTTACAGATATCAACATAAATAGAGTTTGGATCAACGCTAGCTCATACAACATGTCAAGTCACTACCTTGAAACAAATAGTTCTCTTCCACACACATATGCATCAAGTTTGTAAACTTTCTCGACATAGTTAATTTAGCACCTCCCAACTATCCATGACCATGGACATGGCTATTCGAATAGTTTGACACTCTGTAGAGGTTGCACACTTTACCCACAAGATCTAGGGAACATCTGTGTCATCCAAGACGTGTGGTACCTCAAGTACCCGGGATAAGCACCCGATCACTATCTTTCCCTAGCCGACACTATTATAGAGTCCACTCGATTGGGAGTAAGCCCCGTGCCCAACATTTCAATCTTAAAATTGTGGAGCCTCACTCCAATATTCATAACATACCACTTGAACGGGGTAACAACGGTGTGTCCGGTGCCCTGTGAAAACAGTCATGGCCGCCTATCCAAGAACGACCCCATCCGGAGAGTGACCTCATGTCACTCCCGTCACTAGTAATGCGGGCACCATGCTAGCATCAGCCTAGGTAATCTATCATGCCCTTTCCCATATAAGGGTAGACTGGTTTGCGCATGTTTAGTTGGGTCGGTAATCATACATAAATCTAATCCAATATTTTACACACACACACACACCAAAAAGCTTTTATTTGGTACACCACTTCTTCCTCAAGTGGTCACCTTAGTTCAACATCACCCATGGGCATTAGGGGCACCCGATGGGGTTTTCGAAATAATGTAACCACGAGGAGTTCATGGTACACATGCAACATTATGCATCAACAACTAATCTTTTGACATTGCATCCATGCCCAAGGTAGAGTTATGAGCAGGGGTATGCATCATGTGGTGGTTCACAACAAGTTCACCATCGTCACTTTTCATCATCATGCAATCGGAAAAAGGGTGCTGATGAACAAGAGGGGTGTCATTCTCAAAGGGTTGCTTTCCTTTGTTGGCTTGGTCTTCAAAGTATTCAAGTACTTCTCCTTCTTCTTCTCCAACTACTTCATCAAACATGGGATCTATTCGTCGGAACAGAAACAACGGGAAAATAAGGCAATAAACAGAAAAGTCAAAGTGCTCAGAAAAATGTCAACTTATTTTTGTAAAATACTAGAAGAAAAACTAAGAACGGGAAAATTCTTAGTTTTGGAGTTGTATTTAGAGGGACACAGTAGTGGATTTTCAAACATAGATTATATTACTCAATTTTGAATTTTGAATTTGAACAATACAGAAGAAGTTGATCAACATGTATGAAAGATACACCATTTAATAGGTGGGAATATGACAAGATTTTAGGAGTTGGAATTAATTATTTTGGATAAATATTTTGATTTGTGGAATTTTTGCAAATTTGCACATAAAAAGAAAAGGAGAAAGGGCATTGTGCCTGCTGGTCCAGAACAGCCGCATCGCAGCAGACCTAGAGGGAGAGAAGGCCTAGGCAAGCCAGCTCGCGCACGCGCCAGGTTTTCAAATCTGACGGGCGAGGCCCGGTTGCCAGTGGGAGAGAGAGGGGGCGAGAGAGATATGAAGATGACAGGTGGGCTCCACATGTCATCTCTAACCTTGTGGCAGAGAGGGCGACGAGCTCACCGGCGATGCTATGGGGCACGGTAGGTCGAGCGGGTGGCACCGTTGGACTTAGGAGGATGTCACCATTCGAGTGGTGGTGGTGGTGGTCACCGGAGGTGTTTGGTCCACCGGCCACGACGAGGCATGGTGGAGGAGCTTCGGGCGTCGGTGGTTCCGGCCGTTCCCAGGTGCAAAAGAGCGGGGAAGGAAAGCAGAAAGGGTCAGTGATGTGCGAGGGTTCCAGATCGTGGCTTAGGAGCAGCGGGGAAGGCTCGTACCGAGTAGACGACGGCGAGCTGTCGCGGAAGAGCTCTAGCTCGATCTCTAGCTCGAGGGCTTCTGGAGGAGGTCAGGAGGCACACGGGGCCACTTTAGAGTATGTAGAGGCGAGTGGCCGGGATGCCATTCTTTATGCATGGTGAGCGTGTCCATTGGTGTCTAGCAGGTCTAGGAGGGAGTAAAGAAAGTGGGTGGTGCATTAGATGCCATGGATGGCCACTGGAGTGAGGAGGGAGGTGCGGAAGAGGGGTCTAATGGCTGTCCAGAGGGGTAAATGAGGTGGTCCCCCCTCCCAATCATTAAGCTGATGCCACGGGAAAATTACTGGAGGTAGAAGAGCACTAGGTGGGGCTATGGTAAAAATTTGAGCACATTTGGATTAGTCGAAGAGGTCAAAGTAGTTGTTTTTGAAAAAGGGCAGAAAATGTTTTTTTGTTGGTTAGGGCAAGAAAATGGAATCCATTTGGTATGAGACTCCATAGGGTGAAATGGCACATATAATTAGGGCCTTCCACCAATTTTGAGCTCATTTGGGCAAAGTTGCCAATGCAACTTTTGTAAACCCTAGAAAATCAATAGAAATGCATTTACCAAGATCTAGTCATGCAAATCCATTCCCCTTGAATCTGAAAAGAGATTGTTTTGGGGCACTTTTGTGAACCAAAACAATTTGGGTAGAGCTGAAACTTTGTAAGGTCATCATATTATGAATATGTGACTTGCTATAATTTTCCTAGAATTTTTAGAGAATATGTCCTTTGTAAATATTTCAAAAGCTTGAAATATCCAGAAAGGGTTTTTGAGGGATTTGTCCAATAGTTTGAACATGACCATGTGTTTAAACCAATGTTCAAGAAATCTTTCGATTCAATGATTTATCATTCGATTTATCGCTACTCTTGGGGTGACCGATAAGATTATATCTTATCTTCACCATTTATCATTTGGGACGATTTATCGCTATGACAAGAGAATTATCGGGAATTAACCGATAAATCAGGCATGTTCATAGCGATATGTTTGCAAAAAAGTTTGTTTATTCGTGTTTTGTGGACCTTGTTATACGATATGTATTATTTTCCTATTTTGTTTGTCATTATACAAGGATTCAAAGGCTAGGTATCAAGGTAACACTTATGTCCAATATTTTTTGGTGTTGAATATAACATATTTTAGTGTTGGGAACCTGAGATTGCGAAAAATGGCCGATTAATAGTCGACCGATAAAATCGATTAATCCGCCGATATCCGATTAATCTCTAATCCACAGCTGACCGAGACAATAACGATAAGCGATATCCTCAACATTGGTTTAAACTCTTATATATGGGCAATATATGTCCTATGAGTTTCCCAAAAATTTCTCAAATATTTTTGAAACATTTAAATAATTTTAACCTATTAAAGACCATTTCTGGCCTAAAGAAAAAGTCTTTAAATAAATAGGAAAATAACTTTTGAAATTATACGTTTGTGGTTTATGGGAGTCCTATACCTAATATGTTTCAAATATACCTTTTGAATGATTTTTCACACCCCAAATCAAGTACTTGAAGTGCAAATCTCAATTCAGGTGTTTTTGGAAAACTAATTTTAGAAAATACCATTTGGCCAAATTATTTTTGTAAGAAAATACTATATTGTTTTGTAGACATGGTATGATCATTGGGCAGAAGTTTGGAGCAAGGATATGAAGTACAGAAGGTGAAGCTATGTTCACCTTAAAGAGCACTTGAAATCATAGTGAGAAAAACCAACTCTAAGTAAAAGCCAAATGATGCAAGAAGTTTTTGTTGGTCCAAATTTTTATCTTTATTAATGCAATAGCCATGTTAAAAAATGCGGGGTGTGATGGAGTGCTTGAAGATATTTCTTATTTTATCACCAGTTTGGTTTATAAAAGGAACTACAAAATGGAATTGAGGTTGCCTCATATTATTCATCTTTATAATGCCTTTCGTGAAAGTGATGGAAAGGAAAATTGTGCTCAACCGTTAGAAGAAGTCATTAAAATGTTTGGCACTAAATATTTGAATGATGAGCATGATTGCAATGTTGTTCACATGAATTCTTTGAATATCCATGATGCTAATGATATGAAAAGCCATAAGCTTGGGGATGCTATGTTTGATGAAGATGATATTTTTACTCCGCGAAGTTTCGATGAGCAAGTATATTATGATGAAAGCATGCCTCCTATTTATGATGATTATTGTAATTTCACCTAACCATGAAACTTGTCATCATGATTTTAATCAAGGATCACACGGTAGTTATTTTGTTGAATTTGCTCCTCCCACTACTATGAATGAGAATAAATTTGCTTATGTGGAGAGTAGTAATTTTTTTATGCTTGCGGATCATGAAGAGAATTCTTTATGTGATAGTTATATTTTTGAATTCAATCATGATGCTACTAAAAATTACTATGAGAGAGGAACATATGCTTGTAGGTATTTCAATAATATTAAGTTTCCTCTCTATTTGTTGAATGTTTTGAAGTCATGCTTGTTGTGCCCTCCTATGCTAGTTGATTCTTGTGCCCATAAATTGTATGCTCACAAAATCCCCATGCATAGGAAGTGGGTTAGAATTAAATGTGATTGCCATGTGATTCACGATGCGCTATTTATGTTTCAGTTCTTAACTTTTATGCGAGCATCATTATAATCTTCATGCCTATCTAAAAAGGCATTAAACAAAAGCGCTTGTTGGCACACAACCAAATAATTATACCTAGTGTTCTTGTGTGTTCACATGATTAATCTACTGTATTAATTATTTGTATGGGTTTTTTCAATAAAGTGCCAAGTAAAGCCTTTGGGATAGTGTGGATGATAGATGACTTGATTCTGTGCAAAAACATAAAGTTTTGCGTGCAGGGTAGAAAATTCAATAAATCACTCGATCATGATAATTAGCTAAAAGTTTTACACATGATTTATATGCAAATTACCTACGTTTTTTTAATTTTTCAATTTTTTTAGAGTTCATAAGTATTGTGGTTTTCCAGATCTTTACAAACTGTTATGTTTTGACAGATTTTGTTTTCAATGCATAGTTTGCTTATTTTACTGTTCCATAACTTATATTAAGTGATATAAATTGTGAAAATGATAAGGTACTGTAGTTATGGTGTGATAAAAATTATGAATCTTGTATTTGACATAACGAAAGTGAATGATTTGCTTTATTATACTAACGCATCTCACGAAGTTCCGTTAAGTTTTGTGTGATTGAAGTTTTCAAGTTTTGGGTGAGATATCGATATGGGGATAATAAGGAGTGGCAATATACTAAGCTTGGGGATTGCTAAGGCCCCCACGGTAATATTCAAGGAAGATGCAAGAAACTAAGCCCGGGGATGCCCCGGAAGGCATCCCCTCTTTTGTCTTCAACATTATCGGTATCCTTACTTGGAGCTATATACTTATTCATCACATGATATGTGTTTTGCTTTGAGCAACATTTTATTTTAGTTGGATTTGCTTGTTGTTACTTAGAATAAGGTCTTATATCTTTTATTTCAATAAAAGTGTCGAGGATAGCCTTTACCATGCACAATTTGCAAGTATATGAGTTGCTGTTTCAAAACAGAAAGTTTATCGCTATTGCAAACATTCCCGAGAAATGTCGGAATGTGATAAAAGCCCGAAATTTTTACACAATATGGAGGATAAATTATCTACAGTGTGTTAAATTTTTAGATTTTTGTAGAGAAGTATGGATCTTGCTTCATCCTTTACAGACTATCATGTTTAGACAGATTGCTGTTATGATTGCATTGTTTGCATATGTGTGCTTGTTTAATGATTCTATTTGAGGATGGGAGTATTAAATATGCAGAGGCATTTAGTATGCAATGTCAAATTATAATTTTAGTTATTTTCTACACTAGAGATTGATAAGGTTTTCCATGGATTTACACTAACTTCTCTCATGAGTTCTTGTTGAGTTTTGAGTCGATGAAATTTTTGAAATTTAGGGAAACCACGTCACAAGAGGAATTAAGGAGACACAATAGCTCAAGCTTGGGGATGCCCACGGCATCCCTACTTAATATTTAAAAAAGTCTGACATGTCTAAGCTTGGGGATGCCCGGGTTGGCGTCCCACCTTTCTTCATCAATAATTATCGGTTAGTATCGGTTGAGCCAAAGTTTTTTATTCTTCACATGATGTGTGCTATCCTTGGAATATACTTTGGTTTTGTTTTGCTTGCTGTTTGTAAAATATCGCAAGATCTGATTTTTTTTAATGAGAGGGAGTCTTCACATAGCTACATAATTATTCGACTACTCATTGATCTTGACTTTTATTTTTTTGGAGTAGTTTGTCATTTACTCTCGTGATGCACTTATATCTTTTTGAGAGTCTTATAAATAGTAGTGCAAACATGCACTTGTTATGAAATTGATCGTAATATGATAGATATTCAAGAAGGATATGATAAAAACTTTCATATAGAGCATTGAATATATGAGAAGTGTGATTCCATGCATTTGTTTTGAGATATAAAGATGGTGATATTAGAGACATGCTAGAGGGTAACTGTGGATTAGTAAGAATATGTTGTGTTAAAGTTTGTGGTTCTGTAGCATGCACATATGGTCTTCTTGTTATGTCATGAAGTTGGAGCACAATTTATCCTTGATTGTCTTCCTTTGCGTGAAAGTCGGGAGCGCGCGATATTTAACTCTCCCCTAGGAGCATGCGTAGTAGTACTTAGCTTTGAGGGCTAATAATTTTTATGCAATAAGTATGTGAGTTCTTTATGACTAATGTTGTGTCCATGGATTATACACACTCTCACCCTTCCACCATTGCTTGCCTCTCTAGTACCGCGCAACTTTTGCCAGTGCACCAAACCATCTTCATACCTTTCCTCAAAGCAGCCACAATACCTACCTATTATGTCATTTCCATAGCCATTCCGAGATATATTGCCATGCAAATTCCACTGTTACGCTTGTGTTATGACACACATCATTATTGTCATATTGCTTTGCATGATCACAAAGCCTGCATGTCATTTGTGTCTAGGCCACCGTTCTTCATATTCATACATGACATGCTTTGATCATTGAACATCCTAGTACATCGCCAGAGGCATTCATAGATTCATAATTGAGTTGTAATTTTGAGTTGTAGGTAAACAAATGTCTCATGATCATCATTATTAGAACATTGCCCCATGTGAAGTTCATAAAGAAAAAGAGTCCAAAGAGACCAAATAAAAAAATAAAAAAAGAGAGGCCAAAGATCCCAAATAAACAATGAGAGAAAAAGAGAGAAAGGACAATGTTACTATACTTTTCCACACTTGTGCTTCAAAGTAGCACCACGTTCTTCATGATAGAGAGTCACATATGTTGACACTTTCATATATTACTTGTGGGAATTTTTCGTTATAGATATTGGCTTGTATATTCCAATAATGGGAATCCTCAAATGCCCGAGGTCTTCATGAGAAAGCAAGTAGGATGCACACCCACTGTCATGGTGGTCTCACGACAGATGCCATAGGATGGCTAAGGAGTGGGACAGACACAAGGGTACCGGTGGGTTCCAAAGGCGTGGTTGGCACGCGCAAGTGTGAGACATGAGACGTAGCCAGGTTCGGGGCTCTCCAGAGAGATAACACCCCTAGTCCTGCCGACTGTGATTTATATTAAGATGGTACAAGCTTGCCCCTAGAGCTTTTCTGAGGAGGGAGGAAGATTTTCCAAAGCATAGGATGCTCCATCTCCTGTGTGTGTGTGTGTGTGTGAAGCTAGATGAACATGAATCCCTATGCATGGGAGAGCACCGGGGGGTCTCATAGGCTGCCCCCTCGGGGTTACAACGGTCATATTGCACGGGTGCGGGGCCCGGATGTCTGCAACTGGTAGCCGGCGCTGGGACCCACTAGGTACGAGGGTACACCGGGTTCCGCGGAGAGAACTGTGGCTCGGTTTACTATACGTCATGAAGGGGTTGAGCCATGTCATTTATAGTGCCGGGACGCCTGGTCACCACCGGTCCTTGTCGATGGGATGTAAGCGGATTGTAGCCATCCCCGTGCTGGTCAACGGGGTAGGTGAGCCACATTAGCAACGCTCGCCCCCTCATGGGGGGTTGTCTTGCCGTACGCCTAGAACGGACGGGCACTGACCCGACACCGGGTTGAGGGTTACGCCGTGGTCAAGTTAATTTTTCTTCTATGGGTTCATCTTCTTGGGACCAGCCGGCATGCGCTTGCCGGCTGGCTGTGTTGCCATGTATGGCCAAGTTGCGATGGGAAGCCAGCCAGGGCGAGCGGGGTTGAGTGGCGTCGCTGGCCCCGATGTTTTTGAAAGGGTTCTGGGCTCTGTTGCCTGCCCGGTGCCATCCCCCCGACAGTAGTCCCCGAAGATGTGAAGGCGCCCCGGCTTCGGGCCGGTGAATCTTTGTTGTTTCATGTCCTGCGAGGAGATGTTTGGGATGATGATGCTTGCGCCAGCCAGACTGCGGTGATGCTGGCTGCACGGTGGCTTCCGGAAGCTGGATCACGACATCCTGGGACGAGCTGGAAAATGAGGCATTTGCCGAATCATGAAGGGGAAGGGACCCGTTCCCCGTGGCCTGATATCGCACCACATGGAGACGAGGGGCCAGCGAGGCTCTTCCAGGACACTCGCGTGATGGGAGATGACAACGGGCTGCGACCCTGTCGGAGGATTCTCGAGACAAATGCGAGGAGTGGCTTATCATGGTGTGGGAGAGGAGTACGTAGTCGGGCTCTAGAAGCAGGATTGGGCGAGATTTCGATCGTGCACGAGTCTTACCCAGGTTCGGGGCTCTCCATGGGGATAACACCCCGAGTCCTGCTCTGCAGGGTCTCCGCATGATCAGTATGAATCAGAAGTGTACAAATGTGCTCCTAGAGCTGTATGGCTAGAGGAGGAAGAAAGGCAGGGCATAGCTCTCTTGCTCCTAGCTATGGGTGGATGGATGGAATGCTGGGTCCTACTAGATGTCAACCCTTTGCATGGGCGACCCTAGGGGCATATATAGGCCTAACCCCAGGGTTACAATGGTAATACACCGGGTCATAGGTCTCGAACGTCAGTGTCTTCGGTCGCAGGGTTCTTCATCGGCTCTTGGGGTCCGCCTCCGGTGGTCGCCGCCGGCTGCTGTGAATCCGGTCGATAGGTAGGGCCCGCCGCCTCCGGGCCTCGCCGATTGCCTTTTACTGTAGCACCGTCCTTGCTCACGAGGGCGGTGTCACTATGCGCGTGGCTACAGTGTCGCGCCGTGGTGGAGGATGTCTGCCTGGTCGATGTACACTGTAGCCATGCCCCCCGTATCCCTGGAGGTACATATGACACTGTTGCCACGCATTGACTCGATCACGGTCGGTTGGTGCAGACTCCAAGGGGAAGGAAGCCGGCTGCTGGGAGCCAGCCCGCTCTGAGGGCCACCTGCCAAGGACATGCCACCTCCTGGAACGCGGCCATGGAACCAGCCGTATGGCCCAGCCAACCTGAGGGGTTGGGCCAGTTCCAAAGTCTTAAATTGTTGTTGGGTGCGGATGAGGCTACCCGGGGTACATAACCCTGACAGTAGTCCTCGAAGCTGGTGAGGTGCCACGGCTCAGCCTCGAGGCATCTCAACAGCTTCCTCCTCTAGGAGGTCCGCCGTCTTTGTGCATCCGTCTGCCAGGAGCCAGCCAGGGTTGTGTTGGCCTCCTGGTTAATCCGAACCGTTGAGATGGGCTTGATATGTCTCCAACGTATCTACAATTTCTTATTGTTCCATGATATTATGTTATCTATTTGGATGTTTAATGGGCTTTAATATGCTCTTTTATATTATATTTGGGACTAAGATATTAACCTGAGGCCCAGTGCCAGTTTCTATTATTTTGCCTATTTTAGAGTTTCACAGAAAAGGAATACCAAACGGAGTCCAAACGGAATGAAACATTCACGATGATCTTTCTTGGACTGAAAGCAATATAGAAGACTTGGTGTAGAAGTCTGGAGCTCCACGAGGAAGCCACAAGGTAGGAGGGCGTGCACAAGGGGGGTAGTCGTGCCCCCACCCTTGTGGGTCCCTCATAACTCCACCAACATACTTCTTTCGCCTATATATACTCTTATACCCTAGAAACATCAGGGGGAGCCACGAAACCACTTTTCCACCGCCGCAACTTTCTGTATCCGTGAGATCCCATCTTGGGGCCTTTTCGGTGATCTATCGGAGGGGGAATCAATCACAGAGGGCTTATAAATCAACACCATAGCCCCTCCGATGAAGCGTGAGTAGTTTACCACAGACCTTCGGGTCCATAGTTATTAGCTAGATGGCTTCTTCTCTCTCTTTGATTCTCAATATACAGTTCTCATCGATTCTCTTGGATATCTATTGGATGTAATACTTTTTGTAGTGTGTTGGCCGAGATCCGATGAATTGTGGATTTCTGAATAAGTTTATCTATGAATATTACTTGGTTGTTCTATGAATTCTTATATGAATGATTTGATATCTTTGCAAGTCTCTTCGAATTATTGGTTTAGTTTGTCCTACTAGATTGATATTTCTTGCAATAGGACAAGTGCCTAGCTTTGGGTTCAATCTGGTGGTGTCCTATCCCAGTGACAGTAGGGACAGCAAGGTACGCATTGTATTGTTGCCATCAAGGATAAAAAGATGGGGTTTATATAATATTGCTGTAGTTTATCCCTCTACATCATGTCATCTTGCTTAATGCGTTACTCCGTTCTTATGAACTTAATACTCTAGATGAATGTTGGATAGCGGTTGATGTGTGGAATAATAGTAGTAGATACATAATTGGATTGGTCTACTTGACACGGATGTGATGCCTATATTCGTGATCATTGCCTTATATATCTTCATAACTATGCGCTTTTCTATCAATTGCTTGGTAGTATTTTGTTCACCCACCATAATACATGCTTTCTTGAGAGAAGCCACTAGCGAAACCTATGGCCCCCGGGTCTCTTTCCTATAATATTGAATCTCTTTTATTTACATCGCATCTCGTTTACTATTTTGCAATCTCTACTTTCCAATCTATACAACAAAAATACCAAAAATATTTACTTTACTATCTTTATTAGATAGCACTTTTGGGAGTGACCGTGAAGGGATTGACAACCCCTTTATCGCGTTGGTTGCAAGGTTCTTGATTGTTTGTGCAGATACTAGGTGACTTGTGCATTGTCTCCTACTGGATTGATACCTTGGTTCTCAAAATTGAGGGA
Source organism: Secale cereale (assembly GCA_902687465.1). NCBI lineage: Eukaryota > Viridiplantae > Streptophyta > Magnoliopsida > Poales > Poaceae > Secale > Secale cereale. The sequence goes on from LR738711.1 coordinate 363,445,264, forward strand.
AATACTTATGCTACTTTGTTGCATCACCCTTTCCTCTTCAAGGGAAAATCAACGCATGCTCAAGAGGTAGCAAGAAGGATTTATGGTGCCATTGCCGGGGAGATCTACGCCAAGTCAAGACATACCAAGTACCCATCATTAACTCTTCTCCCTCGCATAACATTATTTCCCATTCGCCTCTTGTTTTCCTCTCCCCCACTTCTGAAACGTTTTCACAAAAACACAAAATTAATTGCCTTCTTTTCCTTTGCCTTTTTCTCGTTCGATCTTATGTTTCCTCGTGTTGCCATGTGCCTTCTATTTGCTTGCATCTTTGCTTGCTGAAAATCTATCTGTGGATCCTCATCCGCTTACTAATCTTTTTAAGAGATTAACTATGATGAACCAATTACTAGTGAGTCCAGTGCACTAGATTATCTTTATGAGGTTTTGCTTAAAATCCGTGAATCTGAAAATTGTGATGAAGTATTGAAAGAAGAAATTTATGAAGTGATTCACGATATCTCCTTGATTCAAAAACATGATTGCAATGATGTTATTATAAATTCTATTAATCTCAATTGTGTTAATAATATGCAAAACCCCAAGCTTGGGGATGCTAGTTTTGCTATGTCCACTACTTGTTTCAATCATCATGATTGGGGTGATTCTTCCTATGATCTTGAAAATTTATTTAATCCCCATGATGAATATAAGATTGATAATAATGTTTGTAGTAATGTTGAAAGTGGGTTTGGAAGAGTGTCAACTTTAAATCCCACATATTTGGAGAATGTTCAATCATATGAAATTTTTGATAAAAGTGGGTTTGGAGAGGTCATGAAATTAGTTAGTGATAATCCCACTATTTTGGAAGAAGTCAACTTAGCATGCATGTGGATCTTGTAGAGAATTTTTATGTGATAGCTATATTGTTGACTTTGATTATGATCCCGCATATAATTATTATGAGAGAGTAAAATATGGTTGTAGAATTTTTCATGTTACTAAATTACCTCTCGCTTTGTTGAGATTGATCTTGTTTTATTTTTTGCATATGCTATGTATTGCTTGTCTTGATTTGTTTTACTAAAAAATGCAAATGTGTAGGAATATGTTAGACTTAGATTAGTTTGTCACGTGTTTTATGATGCTCTCTTTGTCCTTCAATTCTTATATTTCATGTGAGCATCATTGAATTATCAATGCCTAGCTAAGGGTGTTAAATGATAGCGCTTGTTGGGAGCCAAACCAATTTTATTTTTGCCCTTTGCTTTTTGCTCCTGTTTAGTAATAAATAATTCATCTAGCTTCTGTTTAGATGTGGTTTCATTTTTTAATTAGTGTTTGTGCCAAGTAGAACCTTTGGGAAGACTTGGGTGAAGTCTTTGCGATCTTGTTGTAAAAAAAAAAGAAACTTCTGCGCTCACGAGATTTGCTGTCATTTTTTACTGGAGAGTGATTTTAAGATGATTCTTTTTGCCGATGATTAATAGACAGATTCCTCACGTCCACCAATTCATTTCAGAATTTTTGGAGTAACGTAAGTATTCGAAAGTTACAGATTGCTACAGACTTTTCTATTTTTTAAAGATTCTGTTTTTCGTGTGTTGTTTGCTTATTTTGATGAATCTATGAGTACTATCGGGGGGTATGAACCATAGAGAAGTTGGAATACAGTAGGTTTTACACCAATATAAAGAAAAATGAGTTCATTACAGTACCTTAAAGTGGTGGTTTATTTTCTTATACAAACGGAGCTCACGAGATTTTTTGTAAAGTTTTGTGTTGTGAAGTTTTCAAGTTTTTGGGTAAGGATTTGATGGACTATGGAATAAAGAGTGGCAAGAGCCTAAGCTTAGGGATGCCCTAGGCACTCCAAGGTAATATTCAAGGAGAACCAAAAGCCTAAGCTTGGGGATGCCCCAGGAAGGCATCCCCTCTTTCGTCTTCGTCTATCGGTAACTTTACTTGAGGCTATATTTTTATGCACCACATGATATGTGTTTTGCTTGGAGTGTCTTGTATGATATGAGTCTTTGATTTTTAGTTTTCCACAATCATCCTCGCTGAATACATCTTTATGAGAGACACGCTTGAATCAGAATTTATTAGAATACTCTATGTGCTTCACTTATATCTTTTGAGCTAGATAATTTTGCTCTAGTGCTTCACTTATATCTTTTTAGAGCACGGTGGTGGTTTTATTTTATAGAAATTATTTATCTCTCATGCTTCACTTATATTATTTTGAGTGTCTTTAAGAACAGCATGATAATTTTCTTTGGCTATAAAACTTGTCCTAATATTATGTGCATCCAAGATGGGTATAATAAAAACTTTCATATAAAGTGTGTTGAATACTATGAGAAGTTTGATGCTTAATGATTGTTTAGAGATATGAGGAGGGTGATATTAGAGTCATGCTAGTAGAGTACTTGTGAATTAGAGGAATACTTGTGTTGAGTTTTGCAAGTCCCGTAGCATGCACAAATGGTAACCGTTGTGTAACAAATTTGAAGCATGAGATGTTTCTTTGATTGTCTTCCTTTGTGTGGAGGTCGGGATCGCGCTATGGTTAACTCCTACCAACCCTTCCCATAGGAGCATGTGTGTAGTGCTTGCTTTTTGATGACTTGTAGATTTTGCAATAAGTATGTGAGTTCTTTATGACTAATGTTGAGTCCATGGAGTATACGCACTCTCACCCTTCCACCATTGCTAGCCTCTCTTGTACCGCGCAACTTCCGCCAGTACCATAAACCAACCATTTACCTTCCTCAAAAGAGCCACCATAACTACATATTATGGTATTTCCATAGCCATTTCGAGATATATTGCCGTGCAACTTCCCACTGTTCCACTTATTATGACACGCTTCATCATTGTCATATTGCCTTGCATGATCATGTAGTTGACATCGTATTTGTGGCAAAGCCACCCTTCATAATTTTTTCATACATGTGACTATAGATTCATTGCACATCACGGTACACCGCCGGAGGCATTCATATAGAGTCATATTTTGTTCTAAGTATCGATTTGTAATCCTTGAGTTGTAAGAAAATAGAAGTGTGATGATGATCATCATTAGAGCATTGTCCCATGTGAGGAAATAAAATAAAGGGGAAAGGCCAAAGGAGCCAATCAAAAAAAGGAAGGCCAAAGAAGCCAATGAAAAAAAGAGAGAAAAACAGAGAAGGGACAATGCTACTATCCTTTTTCCACACTTGTGCTTCAAAGTAGCACGATGATCTTCATGAGAGAGAGTTTCCTCTTTTGTCACTTTCATATACTATCGGGAATTTTCATCATAGAACTTGGCTTCTATTCCAACAATGGGCTTCCTCAAAATTCCTTAGGTCTTCGTGAGTAAGCAAGTTGGATGCACACCCACTTAGTTTCTTATGTTGAGCTTTCATACACTTATAGCTCTAGTGCATCCGTCGCATGGCAATCCCTACCCACTCACATTGATATCTATTTATTGGCATCACCATAGCCCATTAATACGCATAGTTGATGTGAGACCATCTTCCTCCTTTTTGTCTTCTCCACATAAACCACTCTATTCCACATATAGTGTTATGTCCAGGGCTCACACTCATGTATTGCATTAAAGTTCAAAAGGTTTGAGAATACTAAAGTACGAAAAAATTGCTTGGCTGAAACCGGGGTTGTGCATGATTTGAATATTTTGTGTGACGAAGATGGAGCATAGCCAAACTATATGATTTTGTAGGGATGAAACTTCTTTGGCCATGTTATTTTGAGAAGAACTCATTACTTTGTTAGTATGCTTGAAGTATTATTATTTTTATGTCAATATTAAACTTTTGTCTTGAATCTATCGGATCTAAGCATTCATGCCACAATAAAGAAAATTACATTGATAATTATGTTAGGTACCATTCCACATCAAAAAAATTGTCATTATCATTTACCTACTCGAGGACGAGCATGAATTAACCTTGGGATGCTTGATACGTCTCTAATGTATCTATAATTTTTTATTGTTCCATGCTATTATATTATCTGTTTTGGATGTTTAATGGGCTTTCATATGCTCTTTTATATTATTTTTGGGACTAACCTATTAACTGGAGGCCCAGGGCCAGTTTTTGTTGTTTTGTCTATTTTAGAGTTTCGCAGAAAAGGAATACCAAACGGAGTCCAAACGGAATGAAACCTTCGTGATGATCTTTCTTGGACCGAAAGCAATCCACAAGACTTGGAGTAGAAGTCTGGAGCTCCGCGAGGAAGCCACGAGGCAGGAGGGCACGCCTAGGGGCGTAGGCGCATCCCCACCCTCGTGGGCCCCTCGTAGCTCCACCGACGTACTTCTTTTGCCTATATATAATCTTATACCCTAGAAACATCAGGGGGAGCCATGAAACCACTTTTCCACCGCCGCAACTTTCTGTATCCGTGAGATCCCATCTTGGGGCCTTTTCCGGCGATCTGTCGGAGTGGGAATCGATTATGGAGGGCTTCTACATCAACATCATAGCCCCTCTGATGAAGCGTGATTATTTTACCACAGACCTTCCGGTCCATTGTTATTAGCTAGATGGCTTCTTATCTCTCTTTGATTCTCAATACAAAGTTCTCCTCGATTCTCTTGGAGATCTATTTGATGTAATACTTTTGGCGGTGTGTTTGCCGAGATCCGATGAATTGTGGATTTATGAACAAGTTTATCTATGAATATTACTTGGTTCTTCTCTAAATTCTTATATGCATGATTTGATATCTTTGCAAGTCTCTTCGAATTATCGGTTTAGTTTGGCCTACTAGATTGATCTTTCTTGCAAAAGGAGAAGTTTGGGTTCAATCTTGCGGTGTACTTTCCTAGTGACAGTAGGGGCAGCAAGGCATGTATTGTATTGTTGCCATCGAGGATAAAAAGATGGGGTTTATATCATATTGCATAAGTTTATCCCTCTACATCATGTCATCTTTCTCAATGCATTACTCCGTTCTTATGAACTTAATACTCTAGATGCATGCTGGATAGCGGTCGATGTGTGGAGTAATAGTAGTAGATGCAGAATCGTTCCGGTCTACTTGACATGGAAGTGATGCCTATATTCATGATCATTGCATAGATATCTTCATAACTATGCGCCTTTCTATCAATTGCTCGGCGGTAATTTGTTCACCCACCGTAATACATGCTATCTTGAGAGAAGCCACTAGTGAAACCTATGGCCCCCGGGTCTCTTTCCTATTATATTAAATCTCTTTATTTACATCGCATCTCGTTTACTATTTTGCAATCTTTACTTTCCAATCTATACAACAAAAATGCCAAAAATATTTACTTTACTATCTTTATTGGATCTCACTTTTGGGAGTGACCGTGAAGAGATTGACAACCCCTTTATCGCTTTGGTTGCAAGGTTCTTGATTGTTTGTGCAGGTACTAGGTGACTTGTGCGTTGTCTCCTACTGGATTGATACCTTGGTTCTCAAAACTGAGGGAAATTCTTACGCTACTTCGCTGCATCACCCTTTCCTCTTCAAGGGAAAACCAACGCATGCTCAAGAGGTAGCAAGAAGGATTTCTGGTGACGTTGCCGATGAGATCTACGCCAAGTCAAGTCATACCAAGTACCATTATTCTCCCTCGCATTACATTATTTCCCATTCGCCTCTCGTTTTCCTATCCCCCACTTATGAAACATTTTCAAAAAAAACACAAAAATATTTTCCTTCTTTTCGTTTGCCTTTTTCTCGTTCGATCTTATGTTTGCTCGTGTTGCCATGTGCCTTCTATTTGCTTGCATCTTCGCTTGCTGAAAATCTATCTATGGATCCTCATCCGCTTGCTAATCTTTTTAAGAGATCCAACTATGATGAACCAATTGCTAGCGAGTCTAGTGAACTAGATTATCTTTATGAGGTTTTGCTTGAAATTGGTGAATCTGAAAATTGTGATGAAGTATTGATAGAAGAAATTTATGAAGTGATTCACGATAGCTCTTTGATTGAAAAACATGATTGCAATGATGTTATTATAAATTCTATTAATGTAAATTGTGTTAATAATATGCAAAACCCCAAGCTTAGGGATGCTAGTTTTGCTATGTCCACTACTTGTTGCAATCATGATGATTGGGGTGATTCTTCCTATGATCTTGAAAATTTATTTAATCCCCATGATGAATATAAGATTGATAATAATGTTTCCTATATTTTTTAAAGTGGGTTTGGAACAGTGTCAACTTTAAATTCCACATATTTGGAGAATGTTCAATCTTATGATATATTTTTATAAAAGTGGGTTCGGAGAGGTCATGAATTTAGTTAGTGATGATCCCACTATATTGGAAGAGTGTCAACTTAGCATGCATGTGGATCTTGTAGAGAATATTTTATGTGATAGCTATATTATTGAATATGATTATGATCCCCCATGTAACTATTATGAGGGAGGAAAATATGTTTGTAGAATTTTTCATGTTACTAAATTACCTCTCCTTATGTTGAGATTGATCTTATTTTCTTATTTGCATGTGCAAGGTATTGCTTGTCTTGATTTGTTTTACTATAAAATGCCTATGCATAGGAAGTATGTTAGACTTAGATTGGTTTGTCACGTGTTTTATGATGCTCTCTTTTTGTCCTTCAAATCTTATCTTTCATGTGAGCATCATTGAATTATCAATGCCTACCTAACACTACTAGAAAAAAGGTTGTTAGCAAAGGGCGCTAAACGATAGCGCTTGTTGCGAGCCGACCCAATTTTATTTTTGTTCTTTGCTTAATGCTCCTGTTTAGTAATTAGTAATTCATCTAGCTTCTGTTTAGATGTGGTTTTAATTTTAATTAGTGTTTATGCCAAGTAAAACCTTTGGGAAGACTTGGGTGAAGTCTTTGCGATCTTGCTGCAAAAAAAAAGAAACTTTTGCGCCCACGAGATTGGCTGTAATTTTTTACCAGAGAGTGATTTTAAGTTGATTATTTTTGCAGATGATTAACAGACAAATTCTTCACGTCCACCAATTTATTTAAGAATTTTTGGAGTTATATAAGTATTCAAAAGTTACAGATTTCTACAGATAGCTCTGTTTTTGACATATTCTGTTTTTCGTGTGTTGTTTGCTTATTTTGATGAATCTATGAGTAGTATCGGGGGGTATGAATCATAGAGAAGTTTGAATACAGTAGGTTTAACAAAAATATGAATAAATAATGAGTTCATTATAGTACCTTAAATTGGTGGTTTATTTTCTTATACTAATGGAGCTCACGAGATTTTCAGTTAAGTTTTGTCTTGTGAAGTTTTCAAGTTTTTGGGTAAGGATTTGATGGACTATGGAATAAAGAGTGGCAAGAGCCTAAGCTTGGGGATGCCCAAGGCAACCCAAGGTTAAATTCAAGGACAACCAAAAGCCTAAGCTTGGGGATGCACCGGGAAGGCATCCCCTCTTTCGTCTTCGTCTATCGGTAACTATACTTGAGGCTATATTTTGATTCACCACATGATATGTATTTTGCCTGGAGCGTCTGGTCTGATATGAGTCTTTGATTTTTAGTTTGCCACAATCATCCTCGCTGAATACATCTTTATGAGAGACACGCTTGATTCCGAATTTATTAGAATACTCTATGTGTTCACTTATATCTTTTGAGCTAGATAATTTTGCTCTAGTGCTTCACTTATATCTTTTTAGATCATGATGGTGGTTTTATTTTATAGAAATTATTGATCTCTCATGCTTCACTTATATTATTTTGAGAGTCTTTTAGAACAGCATGGTAATTTTCTTTGGCTATAAAACTAGTCCTAATATGATAGGCATCCAAGATGGGTATAATAAAAACTTTCATATAAAGTGCGTTGAATACTATGCGAAGATTGATGCTTGATGATTGTTTCGAGATATGAGGAAGGTGATATTAGAGTCATGCTAGTACAGTAATTGTGACTTTGAGGAATACTTGTGTTGAGGTTTGCAAGTCCCGTAGCAGGCACATATGGTAACCGTTGTGTAACAAATTTGAAGCATGAGATGTTTCTTTGATTGTCTTCCTTGGTGTGGAGGTCGGGATCGCGCGATGGTTAGCTCCTACCAACCCTTCCCCTAGGAGCATGCGTGTAGTTCTTGGTTTTTGATGACTTCTAGAATTTTGCAATAAGTATATGAGTTCTTTATGACTAATGTTGAGCCCATGGAGTATACGCACTCTCACCTTCCACCGTTGCTAGCCTCTCTAGTACCGCGCAGTTTTTGCCAGTACCATAAACCCACCATTTACCTTCCTTAAAACATCCACCATAACTACCTTTTATGGCATTTACATAGCCATTCCGAGATATATTGCCATGCAACTTCCCACCGTTCCGTTTATTATGACACGCTTCATCAGTGTCATTTTGCCTTGCATTATCACGTAGTTGACATCGTATTTGTGGAAAAGCCACCCTTCATAATTTTTCCATACATGTCACTCTTGATTCATTGCACATCCCGGTACCCCGCACGAGGCATTCATATAGAGTCATATTTCGTTCTAAGTATCGAGTTGTAATCTTGAGTTGTAAAAAAATAGAAGTGTGATGATCATCATTAGTAGAGCATTGTCCCATGTGAGGAAATAAAAAAAGGGGAAAGGCCAAAGAAGCCAATGAAAAAAAGGAAGGCTAAAGAAGCCAATGAAAAAAAAGAGAGAGAAAAAAGATAGAATGGACAATGCTACTATCCTTTTTCCACACTTGTGCTTCAAAGTAGCACCATGATCCTCATGATAGAGATTTTCTTTTTTTTGACACTTTCATATACTAGTGGGAATTTTCATTATAGAACTTGGCTTGTATATTCCAACAATGGGCTTCCTAAAAATGCCCTTGGTCTTCGTGAGCAAGCAAGTTGGATGCACACCCACTTAGTTTCTTTTGTTGAGTTTTCAAACATTTATAGCTCTAGTGCTTCTGTTGCATGGCAATCCCTACTCACTCACATTGATATGCATTGATTGGCATCTCCATAGACCATTAATATGCCTAGTTGATGTGAGACCATCTTCCTCCTTTTTGTCTTCTCCACAACCACCACTCTATTCCACCTATAGTGATATGTCCATGGCTCACGCTCATGTATTGCGTGAAAGTTGAAAAGGTTTTAGAATACTAAAGTATGAAACAATTGCTTGCCTGAAACCGGGGTTGTGCAAGATTTGAATATTTTGTGTGACAAAGATGAAGCATAGCCAAACTATATGATTTTGTAGGGATGAACTTTCTTTGGCCATGTTATTTTGAGAAGACATGATTACTTTGTTAGTATGCTTGAAGTATTATTATTTTTATGTCAATATTAAACTTTTGTCTTGAATCTTTCTAATCTGAACATTCATGCCACAATAAAGAAAATTACATTGATAATTATGTTAGGTAGCATTCCACATCAAAAATTCTGTTTTTATCATTTACCTACTCAAGGACGAGCAGGAATTAAGCTTGGTGATGCTTGATACCTCTCCAACGTATCAATAATTTTTGATTGTTCCATGCTATTATATTATATGATTTGGATGTTTAATGGGTATTAATATGCTATTTTATATTATTTTTAGGACTAACCTATTAACTGGAGGCCCAGTGCCAGTTTTTTGTGTTTTTGCCTATTTTAGTGTTTTGCAGAAAAGGAATAGCAAACGGAGTCCAAACGGAATGAAACCTTCGCGATAATCTTTCTTGGACCGAAAGCAATCCAAAAGACTTGGAGTAGAAGTCTGGAGCTCCGCGAGGAAGCCATGAGGCATGAGGGTGCGCCAGAGGGGTAGGCGCGCCCCCACCCTCATGTGCCCCTCGTAGCTCCACCGACGTACTTATTTCGCCTATGTAACATCAGGGGGAGCCACAAAACCACTTTTACACCGCCGCAACTTTCTGTATCCGTGAGATCCCATCTTGGGGCCTTTTCCGGCGATCTGCCGGAGGTGGAATCGATCACGGAGAGCTTCTACATCAACACCATATCCCCTCCGATGAAGCGTGAGTATCTTACCATAGACTTCTAGATGGCTTCTTCTCTCTATTTGATTCTCAATACAAAGTTCTCCTTGATTCTCTTGGAGATCTATTCAATGTACTAATTTTTGCAGTGTGTTTCCGAGATCTGATGAATTTTGGATTTATGAACTAGTTTATCTATGAATATTATTTGGTTCTTCTCTGAATTCTTATATGCATGATTTGATATCTTTGCAAGTCTCTTCGAATTATAGGTTTAGTTTGGCCTACTAGATTGATCTTTCTTGCAATAGGAGAAGTGCTTAGCTTTGGGTACAATCTTGCTGTGTTCTTTCCCAGTGACTGTAGGGGCATCAAGGCACGTATTGTATTGTTGCCATCGAGGTTAAAAAGATGGGGTTTATATCATATTGCTTGAGTTTATCCCTCTACATCATGTCATCTTGCATAATGCATTACTACGTTCTTATGAACTTAATACTCTAGATGCATGCTGGATAGCGGTCGATGTGTGGAGTAATAGTACTAGATGCAGAATCGTTTCGGTCTACTTGACACGGACGTGATGCCTATATTCATGATCTTTCCTTAGATATCTTCATAACTATGCGCTTTTCTATCAATTGCTCGGTAGTAATTTGTTCACCCACCGTAATACATGCTATCTTGAGAGAAGCCACTAGTGAAAGCTATGGCCCTCGGGTCTCTTTCCTATTATATTGAATATCTTTTATTTACATCGCATCTCGTTTACTATTTTGAAATCTTTACTTCCCAATCTATAGAACAAAAATACCAAAAATATTACTTTACTATCTTTAATAGATCTCACTTTTGCGAGTGACCATGAAGGGATTGACAACCCCTTTATCGCGTTGGTTGCAAGGTTCTTGATTGTTTGGGCGGGTACTAAGTGACTTGTGCATTTTATCCTACTGGATTGATACCTTGGTTCTCAAAACTAAGGGAAATACTTACGCTACTTTGCTACATCACCCTTTCCACTCCAAGGGAAAACCAACCCATGCTCAAGATGTAGCAGGGCTCCGCTTGGTGCTTCGCCTGGTGGTGCGATTGCCGTCCATTTAACGCCTGTCATGCGTCACGAGCAGGCCAGGCCAGCGTGCCAGCCCACGCGCGTGAGGGGAAGTCGCCGCAGGCCCGGGGCCACCACTACAGGGGCTCGGTGCACGCGCAGATCAGCTGTGGCCGAGGCAGGCTGTTACCCTTCCTGCGCAGAGTAACTTCTCGCAAAAATTGCGGGGAGGTGCATGGCGTGCGTGTAGTTAATCCCCACGCCTCAACTCTTCGTCTCTGTCGCCAGCTCCACATAAATAGGAGGGAGGGGCGTGGCAGAATGCACAGGAACCCCTCCACTCTCCTTCTTCTTTTCCTCCCGCTTCTTCTCTCTTGCTGCTGCCATGCTGACGCGTCGTTGCACTGCCGATGGGCCGCCGCAGCTAGCCTTTGATCATCTTCGCCGCACCACCGCGAATTCAATACGACCCTACCTCGATCCATGGCGTGCGGCGAGTGGGACGGGTCCAATGTTCACGAATATCACGTCGAGTTCCTCCGCGCGACGCGGAGGATACCCAACGAGGCGTGTGTGGTGGCACACCTCCTGAATGAGCGAGCGACCTTGCCGGCGGCGGAGGCCGGCGAGTTCGTCTTCTTCCATAGCCATTTTATCCGCCGCTTCAGCCTGCCAGTGAAGGGCTTCTTCCCTGGGTTCCTCGACATCTACCATCTTCAACCTCACCACCTTATTCCCAACACGGTGGTGCTCCTTTCCGCCTTCGGCACGCTGAGAGAGGCTTATTTTGTCGTCCTGCCCACACTTGAGCTGTGGGGCAGGTTTTTCTATATCAAACTTGGCACCGCGGCCAAGGGCGAGCCAGCACAATGCGGCGCCTGCGTCGCCCTGCGGCCCACCGCCTCCGGAACGCGGTTTCTCACAATCGTCACCCATGAGTCACCGAAGCTGTGGCAGAAGTCGTACTTCTACATACGCAACGCCCACCCGACCCGGGACAACATCCACCTGCCGGCATTCATGCCGGGGCCGCCTGCCGGAGGGTGGAGCAACTGGGGCCAACAACCCGGCATGCCACTATCGGCTGCCACCAAAATTACCCTCAGCTGGCTCCAGGAGATGATGGAGTCGGAGGGGCTCCAGCCGGCAGACCTGCTGTCCGCCTTCGTCCACCTCCGAGTTTCGGTCGCACCCGATGTGCGACATGAGCGGTGGTCGGGTCCCTTGCCGGATCTCAACAAAGGTCCTGCCGACTGTTGAGGTCATCCGGCACGTCAACCACTTCTCCAACCACCAACTCGACGAGGAGGATTGGGTCTTCGACAAGCCACCGTACTGCCGCGTCGACCCTCCACATGTGGTGAGTGTCCAACTTCTTTTCTTCTTTTGCGATGTGTGCTTTCGTCCGCCTTGACCAGTCGGCTTGTGTTGCGGCTGTTTTGTCGCGCAAGGGGCAGTTGCCGCGCTAGCTCCCGGCCATCGATGGATGCCGGACCGGGAGGTGAGCGACGAGGGCGACCCTGAGCTGGGAGCGGCCGTGATGGAGGAGGACGACGCCACCGGAGGAGGCGGTGTCGAGGTAGGCGTGGCTGCAAGCGGCGGCGTCGGGGCCGACATCCGAGATTGTCCGGACAATAACGAGGATGGTGACAAGCTGCTCCACCATGGAGGCGCCGACAGGGCAGGGGCTGGCCCTTTGATGGCGCGGCCCGCAGGCATGGCGCCATCTGGGGCAGCCGGCCCTGCTAAGCACCGCCCTGTAGGGGGGCTATTCGGAAGCCGGCCGCCTAAGAAGCCCAGGCTGTCGATTGCCATGACCAAGCGGAAAGAGGCCGCCAAGGCGGCCGCTATTCGGAAGGGCCCGAAGTAGCGGCCCATGGTATCAGCATAAGTGTTTGATTGCTTTCATCAAAGTAGTTTCTCTTGGCTTTTTTCTTTTGCCAGTCTTCTCATCTTTGCTTCCCTTGATGAGCAGGGCTCCCCTCTCCATGTAGAGGGCACCGTCTGCCTCGGTGATCAGTTTAGCAGACGGCTTCGCAGGAGCCCGGCACATGGACCCGGCCGCCGACCTTCAGGAGGCGACGGAATGGAACGCGTGGGAGGCACGATAGCAGTAGGAGGCCGCAACTCGGGCGGACATAGAGGCAGCGACCGAGGCGCGGGCGGATGTTGCAGCCAAGACCAATGCCAAGGCCACAGAATACCCAGCCCGCAGCATGGTCCCAGAGGCCACCGACGCGCAGCGGTCCGAGCCACCGGTAGTGGAGGACCGGGTGCCAATTGGGACAGCCAGAGCGGACCAGGTGGCCCTGGAGCAAGAGGGGGCTGGCCCCCTTGTCCTAGAGACAGATGTCGTTCCGCACGCCCCGGGTGCTAGTAGGAAAAATGCATGCTCGCCCGAAGGGCCAGAGGTGCCTCCGGCTAACGACAGGCCGGCGCCAAGCCAAGACGTGGTGCCCCACACTTCCGCGGGTCAGCGCCCAATGCAGGCGATTTCTGCTCCAAGGCCGGCTGGTGCCGATGCTGCGGGATCACAAGTGGCCAAAGCTGAGGCCACGACCGCTGCTCGGCCTGGCCGTCCTGAACCTTGCGGTTCAGGATGTCTTGGACTCATTCAATAATCTTGGTGCCACGCTCCAGAACACCAGGACAGACATGATGGCATCGCGGATGGCTGTCCGGGTACATCTTCTATCTTTTGTTCTTTCTTTTTATTCTTGCCATCTTTAGTGGGGGTGCGCTATCGCACCCGCTGGGTGTAGCCCCCGAGTTCCAAGACAGCTGCTGAGCAAGCGTGTTGGAACTTACAAGGCGTGTATCTGATCCTTGGGGTGTCGTGTTTGTTGCAGGACTACAACAATGTACGTGCGGCTGCCTTCAATTTGCAAAGTGAGCAGCTCGCCAAGCGGACCTCCAACCTGACTCAGAGCCGTGGTTCGTGAGTCGTTCGTCGGCGGGGGCACGTCAATTCACCCGCTAGGTGTAGCCCCCGAGATTTAGGCCGACTGCTGAGCAGTCGGGCCGGATCTTCCAGCAACTTCTTTATCTTCGTTCATGATGACGGCTCTTCTTTGTCTTTGAAGAGGCAGTCGTGCGGCTGCGGGACCGCGCGTATGCGCTCGAGAAGGAGCTCCCGGAGAAGGAGAAGCCGCCCAGTGTGACGGCCGCTGAATGTGACTGGCTTGCCACGGAGCTGGCGGACCAAGGGCCCAGGCACAAGGATAAGGTCCAGCAGCTAGAGGATGGGGAAGCGCTTCTCAAGGCCGAGTTTGAGACCGAGCGCTCGAACTGGACCGAGAGGGAGAAGCTGCTATAGGATCGAAAGAATGTCTAGAGGGGGTGATTAGACTACTTTACCAAATAAAACCATAGCCTTTTCCCAATTTTATATTTTGACAGCTTGTAGCTATTTAGCACAAGTCAAGCAATCTGCCTACACATGCAATTCTAGAGTTGTAGCAGCGGAAAGTAAATCATTGCATATGAAGGTAAAGGGAGGGGTTTGGAGAGTGCAAATGCAAGTGGAGACACGGATGTTTTTGGCGTGGTTCCGATAGGTGGTGCTATCGTACATCCATGTTGATGGAGACTTCAACCCACAAAGGGTAACGGCTGCGCGAGTCCACGGAGGGCTCCACCCACGAAGGGTCCACGAAGAAGCAACCTTGTCTATCCCACATTGTCATCGCCAATGAAGGACTTGCCTCACTCAGGTAGATCTTCATGAAGTAGGCGATCTCCTTGCCCTTACAAACTCCTTGGTTCAACACCACAATCTTGTCGGAGGATCCAAAGTGACACCTAACCAATCTAGGAGACACCACTCTCCAAAAGGATATAGTGTTGGGGAACGTAGTATTTTAAAATTTTCCTACGATCACGCAAGAACTATCTACCAGATGCATAGCAACGAGAGGGAAGAGTGTGTCTACGTACCCTCGTAGACCGGAAGCGGAAGCGTCAAGTGACGCGGTTGATGTAGTCGAACTTCTTCGCGATCCAACCGATCAAGCACCGAACGTACGGCACCTCCGCGTTCAGCACACGTTCAGCTTGATGAAGTCCCACGAGCTCTTGATCCAGTTGAGCTTTACGAGAGAGTTTCGTCAGCATGACGGCGTGGTGACGGATATGATGTATCTACCGGCGCAGGGCTTCGCCCAAGCACTGCGACGGTATAACCGAGGTGTGTTTCTGTGGAGGGGGGCACCGCACACGGCTAGAACAATTGAACTTGTGTGTCTTTGGGTGCCCCCTGCCCCCGTATATAAAGGAGCAAGGGGGAGGCCAGCCGGCCCTCCTATGGTGCGGCTAGGGCTGCAATCCTACTAGGAATAGGATTGCAATCCTATTCCTAGTAGGAATCTACCAAAGAAGGAAAAGGGGGGAAGGAAAGAGAGGGAGAGGGAGAGGGAAAGAGGGGCCGCGCCCCCCTCCCCTAGTCCTATTCGGACTCCTCCTAGGGAGGGGGCGCGCCACCTCCTGGCTGCTGCCCTCTCTCTCCCCTATGGCCCACCAGGGCCCATCATTCCCCCGGGGGGTTCCGGTAACCCCCCCGGCAGTCCGGTAAATTCCGAAACTTTCCAGAACACTTCCGGTGTCCGAATATAGTCGTCCAATATATCAATCTTTATGTCTCGGACATTCCGAACTCCTCGTCATGTCCGTGATCTCATCCTGGACTCCGAACTACCTTCCGTACATCAAAACTCATAAACTCATAATACCGATCGTCATCAAACGTTAAGCGTGCGGACCCTACGGGTTCGAGAACTATGTAGACATGACCGAGACTCCTCTCCGGTCAATAACCAATAGCGGAACCTGGATGCTCATATTGGCTCCTACATATTCTACGAAGATCTTTATCGGTCAAACCGCATAAGAACATACGTTGTTCCTTTTGTCATCGGTATGTTACTTGGCCGAGATTCGATCGTCGGTATCTCTATACCTAGTTCAATCTCGTTACCGGCAAGTCTCTTTACTCGTTCCATAATACGTCATCTCGTGACTAACTCATTAGTCATTTGCTTGCAAGGCTTATTATGATGTGCATTACCGAGAGGGCCCAGAGATACCTCTCCAACACTCGGAGTGACAAATCCTAATCTTGATCTATGCCAACACCACGAATACTTTCGGAGACACCTGTAGAGCATCTTTATGATCACCCAGTTACGTTGTGACGTTTGATAGCACACAAGGTGTTCCTACGGTATTCGGGAGTTGCATAATCTCATAGTCATAGGAACATGTATAAGTCATGAAGAAAGCAATAGCAGTAAAACTAAACGATCATGGTGCTATGCTAACGGATGGGTCTAGTCCATCATATCATTCTCCTAATGATGTGATCCCATTGATCAAATGACAACTCATGTCTATGGCTTGGAAACACAGCCATTTTTGATCAATGAGCTAGTCTAGTAGAGGCATACTAGGGACATACTATTTTGTCTATGTATTCACACATGTATCAAGTTTCCGGTTAATACAATTCTAGCATGAATAAAAGACTTTTATCATGATATAAGGAAATACAAATAACATCTTTATTATTGCCTCTAGGGCATATTTCCTTCAGTCTCCCACTTGAACTAGAGTCAATAATCTAGATTACAAAGTGATGATCTTCACACTCACGGAGTCCTGGTGTTGATCATGTTTTGCCCGTGGAAGAGGCTTAGTCAACGGGTCTGCAACATTCAGATCCGTATGTATCTTGCAAATCTCTATGTCTCCCTCCTTTACTAGATCGCGGATGGAATTGAAGCATCTTTTGATGTGCTTTGTTCTCTTGTGAAACCTGGATTCCTTCGCCAAGGCTATTGCTCCAGTGTTGTCACAAAAGATTTTCATTGGACCCGATGCACTAGGTATTACACCTAGATCTGATATGAACTCATTCATCCAGACTCGTTCATTTGCTGCTTCCGAAGCAGCTATGTATTCCGCTTCACACGTAGATCCCGCCACGACGCTTTGCTTGGAACTACACCAACTGACAGCTCCACCGTTCAATAAAAATACATATCCGGTTTGTGACTTAGAGTCATCCGGATCAGTATCAAAGCTAGAATCGACGTAACCGTTTACGACGAGCTCTTTGTCACCTCCATATACGAGAAACATATCCTTTGTCCTTTTCAGGTATTTCAGGATGTTCTTGACCGCTGTCCAGTGATCCACTCCTGGATTACTTTGGTACCTCCCTGCTAGACTTATAGCAAGGCACACATCAGGTCTGGTACACAACATTGCATACATGATAGATCCTATGGCTGAGGCATAGGGAATGACTTTCATTTTCTCTCTATCTTCTGCAGTGGTCGGGCATTGAGTCTTACTCAACTTCATACCTTGTAATACAGGCAAGAACCCTTTCTTTGACTGATCCATTTTGAACTTCTTCAAAATCTTATCAAGGTATGTGCTTTGTGAAAGTCCAATTAAGCGTCTTGATCTATCTCTGTAGATCTTGATGCCTAATATATAAGCAGCTTCACCGAGGTCTTTCATTGAAAAACTCTTATTCAAGTATCCTTTTATGCTATCCAGAAATTATATATCATTTCCAATCAACAATATGTCATCCACATATAATATCAGAAATGCTACAGAGCTCCCACTCACTTTCTTGTAAATACAGGCTTCTCCAAAAGTCTGTATAAAACCATATGCTTTGATCACCTCATCAAAGCGTATATTCCAACTCCGAGATGCTTGCACCAGTCCATAGATGGATCGCTGGAGCTTGCATACTTTGTTAGCACCTTTTGGATCGACAAAACCTTCTGGTTGCATCATATACAACTCTTCTTTGAGATATCCATTTAGGAATGCAGTTTTGACATCCATTTGCCAGATTTCATAATCATAAAATTTGGCAATTGCTAACATGATTCGGACAGACTTAAGCATCGCTACAGGTGAGAAAGTCTCATCGTAGTCAACTCCTTGAACTTGTCAAAACCCTTTCGCAACAAGTCGAGCTTTGTAAACAGTAACATTACCGTCTGCGTCGGTCTTCCTCTTGAAGATCCATTTATTTTCGATGGCTTGCCGATCATCGGGCAAGTCAACCAAAGTCCATACTTTGTTCTCATACATGGATCCCATCTCAGATTTCATGGCCTCAAGCCATTTTGCGGAATCTGGGCTCATCATCGCTTCCTCATAGTTCGTAGGTTCATCATGGTCTAGTAACATGACTTCCAGAACTGGGTTACCGTACCACTCTGGTGCGGAACGTACTATGGTGGATCTACGACGTTCGACAGAAACTTGATCCGAAGTTTCATGATCATCATCATTAGCTTCCTCACTGATTGGTGTAGGAATCACTGGAACAATTTTCTGTGATGTACTACTTTCCAATTCAGGAGAAGGTACAATTACCTCATCAAGTTCTACTTTCCTCCCACTCACTTCTTTCGAGAGAAACTCCTTCTCTAGAAAGGATTCATTCTTAGCAACGAATATCTTGCCTTCGGATCTGTGATAGAAGGTGTACCCAACGGTCTCTTTTGGGTATCCTATGAAGACACATTTCTCCGACTTGGGTTCGAGCTTATCAGGTTGAAGCTTTTTCACATAAGCATCGCAGCCCCAAACTTTAAGAAACGACAACTTTGGTTTCTTGCCAAACCACAGTTCATAAGGTGTCGTATCAACGGATTTAGATGGTGCCCTATTTAACGTGAATGCAGCTGTCTCTAAAGCATAACCCCAAAACGATAGTGGTAAGTCGGTAAGAGACATCATAGATCGCACCATATCCAATAAAGTACGGTTACGATGTTCAGACACACCATTACGCTGTGGTGTTCCGGGTGGCGTGAGTTGTGAAACTATTCCACATTGTTTCAAATGAAGACCAAACTCGTAACTCAAATATTCTCCTCCATGACCAGATCGTAGAAACTTTATTTTATTGTTACGATGATTCTCTACTTCACTCTGAAATTCTTTGAACTTTTCAAATGTTTCAGACTTGTGTTTCATTAAGTAGATATACCCATATCTGCTTAAATCATCAGTGAAGGTCAGAAAATAACGATACCCGCCGCGAGCCTCAACACTCATTGGCCCACATACATCAGTATGTATTATTTCCAACAAATCTGTTGCTCGCTCCATGGTTCCGGAGAACTGAGTTTTAGTCATCTTGCCCATGAGGCATGGTTCACAAGCACCAAGTGATTCATAATCAAGTGATTCCAAAAGTCCATCACTATGGAGTTTCTTCATGCATTTTACACCAATATGACCTAAACGGCAGTGCCACAAATAAGTTGCACTATCATTATTAACCTTGCATCTTTTGGTTTCAATATTATGAATATGTGTATCACTACAATCGAGATCCAATAAGAATAGACCACTCTTAAAGGGTGCATGACCATAAAAGATATTATTCATAAAAATAGAACAACCATTATTCTCTAATTTAAATGAATAACCGTCTTGCAATAAATAAGATCCAGATATAATGTTCATGCTCAACGCTGGCACCAAATAACAATTATTTAGGTCTAAAACTAATCCCGAAGGTAGATGTAGAGGTAGCGTGCCGACGGCGATCACATCGACTTTGGAACCATTTCCCACACGCATCGTCACCTCGTCCTTAGACAATCTTTGTTTAATCCATAGTCTCTATTTCGAGTTACAAATATTAGCAACCGAACCGGTATCAAATACCCAGGTACTACTACGAGCATTAGTAAGGTACACATAAATAACATGTATATCACATATACCTTTGTTCACCTTGCCATCCTTCTTATCCGCCAAATACTTGGGGCAGTTCCGCTTCCAGTGTCCAGTCCCCTTGCAGTAGAAGCACTCAGTTTCAGGCTTGGCTCCAGACCTGGGTTTCTTCGTGGGAGTAGCAACTGTCTTGCTATTCTTCTTGAAGTTCCCCTTCTTTCCCTTGCCCTTTTTCTTGAAACTAGTGGTTTTGTTAACCATCAACACTTGATGCTCCCTTTTGATTTCTACCTCTGCAGCCTTGAGCATAGCGAAGAGCTCGGGAATTGTCTTTTGCATCCCTTGCATATTATAGTTCATCACGAAGCCTTTATAGCTTGGTGGCAGTGATTGAAGAACTCTATCAATAACACTATCCTTGTCAACTTTGCAACCAAGTTGAGTCATATGATTGTAGTACCCAGACATTCTGAGCAAGTGTTCACTGATAGAACTATTCTCCTCCATCTTGCAGCTGTAGAACTTATTGGAAATCTCATATTTCTCAATCCGGGCATTTTCTTGAAATATTAACTTCAACTCCTGGAACATCTCATATGGTCCATGACATTCAAAACGTCGTTGAAGTCCTGGTTCTAAGCGGTAAAGCATGGCACACTGAACTATCGTGTTGTCATCAGACCGCGACTGCCAGACGTTCAAAGCGTCTACATTAGCGGGAGGGGGCTTGTCACCTAGCGGTGCTTCAAGTACATAATTCTTCTGTGCAGCAATGAGGATAATCCTCAAGTTACGGACCCAGTCCGTGCAATTGCTACCATCATCTTTCAACTTAGCTTTCTCTAGGAATGCATTAAAATTCAAAGGTATGGTAGCACGGGCCATTGATCCTCGACAACATAGATATGCAAAAAGTATCAGGACTAAGTTCATGATAAATTAAAGTTCAATTTAATCATATTATTTAAAGAACTCCCACTTAGATAGACATCCCTCCGGTCATCTAAATGATCACGTGATCCAAATCAACTAAACCATGTCCGATCATCACGTGAGATGGAGTAGCTTCAATGGTGAACATCTTATGTTGATCATATCTACTATATGATTCAGGTTCGACCTTTCGGTCTCCAGTGTTCCGAGGCCATATCTGCATATGCTAGGCTCGTCAAGTTTAACCCAAGTATTTTGCGTGTGCAAAACTGGCTTACACCCGTTGTATTTGAACGTAGAGCTTATCACACCCGATCATCACGTGGTGTCTCGGCACGACGAACTTTCGCAACGGTGCATACTCAGGGAGAACACTTATACTTTGAAATTTAGTAAGGGGTCATCTTATAATGCTACCGTCGTTCTAAGCAAAATAAGAAGCATAATAAGATAAACATCACATGCAATCAAAATATGTGACATGATATGGCCATCATCATCTTGTGCTTTTGATCTCCATCTCCAAAGCACCATCATGATCACCTTCGTCACCGGCACGACACCTTGATCTCCATCGTAGCATCGTTGTCGTCTCGCCAACTATTGCTTCTACGACTATCGCTACCGCTTAGTGATAAAGTAAAGCAATTACATGGTGATTGCATTTCATACAATAAAGCGACAACCATATGGCTCCTGCCAGTTGCCGATAACATTACAAAACATGATCATCTCATACAAAACCGTATAACTCATCATGTCTTGACCATATCACATCACAACATGCCCTGCAAAAACAAGTTAGACGTCCTCTACTTTGTTGTTGCATGTTTTACGTGGCTGCTACGGGCTTAGAAAGAACCGTTCGTACCTACGCATACAAAACCACAACGATGTTTCGTCAAGTATGTGTTGTTTTAACCTTCACAAGGACCGGGCGTGGCCACACTTGATTCAGCTAAAGTGAGAGAGACAGACACCCGCCAGTCACCTTTAAGCAACGAGTGCTCATAACGGTGAAACCAGTCTCGCGTAAGCGTACGCGTAATGTGGTCCGGGCCGCTTCATCTCACAATACCGCCGAAGCAAAGTATGACATGCTGGTAAGCAATATGACTAGTATCGCCCACAACTCATTGTGTTCTACTCGTGCATATCATCTACGCATAGACCTGACTCGGATGCCACTGTTGGGGAACGTAGTATTTTAAAATTTTCCTACGATCACGCAAGATCTATCTACCAGATGCATAGCAACGAGAGGGAAGAGTGTGTTTATGTACCCTCGTAGACCGGAAGCGGAAGCGTCAAGTGACGCGGTTGATGTAGTCGAACTTCTTCGTGATCCAACCGATCAAGCACCGAACGTACGGCACCTCCGTGTTCAGCACACGTTCAGCTTGATGACGTCCCACGAGTTCTCGATCCAGTTGAGCTTCACGGGAGAGTTTCGTCAGCACGACGGCATGGTGACGGATATGATGTATCTACCGGCGCAGGGCTTCGCCTAAGCACTGCGACGGTATAACCGAGGTGTGTTTCTGTGGAGGGGGGCACCGCACACGGCTAGAACAA
This sequence comes from Secale cereale, assembly GCA_902687465.1. NCBI lineage: Eukaryota > Viridiplantae > Streptophyta > Magnoliopsida > Poales > Poaceae > Secale > Secale cereale. The sequence continues at coordinate 363,467,484 of LR738711.1, forward strand.
TTCAACTTGTGTGTCTTTGGGTGCCCCCCTGCCCCCGTATATAAAGGAGCAAGGGGGAGGCCGGCCGGCCCTCCTATGGTGCGGCTAGGGCTGCAATCCTACTAGGAATAGGATTGCAATCCTATTCCTAGTAGGAATCTACCAAAGAAGGAAAAGCGAGGAAGGAAAGAGAGGGAGAGGGAGAGGGAAAGAGGGGCCGCGCCCCCCTCCCCTAGTCCTATTCGGACTCCTCCTAGGGAGGGGCGCGCCACCTCCTGGCTGCTGCCCTCTCTCTCCCCTATGGCCCACCAGGGCCCATCATTCCCCCGGGGGGTTCCGGTAACCCCCCGGCACTCCTGTAAATTCCGAAACTTTCCAGAACACTTCCGGTGTCCGAATATAGTCGTCCAATATATCAATCTTTATGTATCGGACATTCCGAGACTCCTCGTCATATCCGTGATCTCATCCGGGACTCCGAACTACCTTCGGTACATCAAAACTCATAAACTCATAATACCGATCGTCATCAAACGTTAAGCATGCGGACCCTACGGGTTCGAGAACTATGTAGACATGACAGAGACTCCTCTCCGGTCAATAACCAATAGCGGAACCTGGATGCTCATATTGGCTCCTACATATTCTACGAAGATCTTTATCGGTCAAACCGCATAACAACATACGTTGTTCCTTTTGTCATCGGTATGTTACTTGCCCGAGATTCGATCGTCGGTATCTCTATACCTAGTTCAATCTCGTTACCAGCAAGTCTCTTTACTCGTTCCATAATACATCATCTCGTTACTAACTCATTAGTCATTTGCTTGCAAGGCTTATTATGATGTGCATTACCGAGAGGGCCCAGAGATACCTCTCCGACACTCGGAGTGACAAATCCTAATCTTGATCTATGCCAACACCACGAATACTTTCGGAGACACCTGTAGAGCATATTTATGATCACCCAGTTACATTGTGATGTTTGATAGCACACAAGGTGTTCCTACGTTATTCGGGAGTTGCATAATCTCATAGTCATAGGAACATGTATAAGTCATGAAGAAAGCAATAGCAGTAAAACTAAACGATCATGGTGCTATGCTAACGGATGGGTCTAGTCCATCATATCATTCTCCTAATGATGTGATCCCGTTGATCAAATGACAACTCATGTCTATGGCTTGGAAACACAGCCATCTTTTGATCAATGAGCTAGTCTAGTAGAGGCATACTAGGGACATACTATTTTGTCTATGTATTCACACATGTATCAAGGTTTCGGTTAATACAATTCTAGCATGAATAAAAGACTTTTACCATGATATAAGGAAATACAAATAACATCTTTATTATTGCCTCTAGGGCATATTTCCTTCATATAGATGGTGTGTTGATGATGAATCCTTGCTCTTGTGCTTCAAATGATAGTATCCCCAACACCCAACTCTCTGTCACAGATTTGGATATGGTGGAAAGATGATTTGAGTGGAAAGCAACTTGGGGAAGGCTAGAGATCAAGATTCATAAGGTAGGATTGGAATATCTTGCCCTCAACACATGAGTAGGTGATTCTGATGGATCCCTCCATGAATGAAGAGTGGGTGGAGGGGTATATATAGCATCCACACAAAATCTAATCGTTACACACAATTTACCAAAGTCGGTCGGACCGAATCATGAAACTCGGTCAGATCGATTTAGTTCAAAATGTGAATGTTAGGCTTTTCGGTGGGACCGATACTATCAGATCGGTGAGACTGATTCATTAGGGTTAGGGCATAATGTAATCTCGGTGAGACCGATCACATCAACTCGGTGAGACCAATTTCTATAATAGGCAAACAGAGAGTTGGTCAGGAAAACTCGGTGGGACCAATTCGCTCATTTCGGTGAGACCGAAACGTTACGAAAAGGAAACAGAGAGTTTGCATTGCAAACTCAGTGGGATCGATCGCTCATTTTGGTTAGACCAAAACGTTAATAAGGGAAACACAGAGTTTGCAATCCCATCTCATTGAGACCGAGATTCCTATAAGTGAGACCGAACTGATTAGGGTTTCTGCCTATGGCTATGTTAAATGAACTCATCGTCGCCGGGTAGATCAAATCGGTTGGGCCGAGTTTGACTTTAGGTTTGGGACATATGTGGATATAAGAAAGTTGTTGAGGGCTTTTGGACCATATCACTAAGCATTTCGAGCAAGTAGACCATTAAACAACACCTCATCCCCTCTTAATAGTATTGGCTTTTCCTATGGACTCAATGTGATCTTGGATAACTGAAATAAAAATGTAGAATCTTGAGCTTGAGGCAATATGTGTCCTTTTCGATTTAAGGGGTCCACATTCCTAGTCCATGCCATGCCAATCATTGAACTTTCTGAAATGATCATCTTGAAAGAGCATTAGTACAATGAGCTATATGTTGTTAGGAATTACCAAAACCACCCAGGGGTAGTTGCACTTTCAATCTCCCCCTTTTTGGTAATTGATGACAACATATAGATCAAAGCTTCTAAAAATGATAATAAGATTGAAATACATCGTCGCTTTGAGAAGTATGTGATAAGCAAGAGCTCCCCTAAATTTGTGCATTATTTAAAATTTACTTTTGAATGCAAATGCACAATCGATTAGGATGACGGGTTACTCTTCCATGTCACATACATCTTTGTGGAGCCCTCAAAATGATAGAAGGTAAAATATGCACTCATCACCAAGGCAAAGTGAATGATCACATATGAGAGATACGTAATAGCATCATCCAAGCATGCATTAATGTATGATATGATCAAACATATGATCATACAAGTATCTCACACACATAAACATAGAGTATCAAGCAAGCACACAAATAAGTTTCAACCAAAAAACAAATAAGGCAAAAGAAGCAAAGCTCTCTCACTCGAAGCCTACGATCTATACACTTTCGTCCCCTTTGGCAACAAGTTACCAAAAAGATTGAAAATGCATAGTGCTATGCGTCTCTCTAGGCTCGATCTTCGGGAGGAGGCGTTGAGAGGACTCCAAAGACAAATGCATCTGTGGAAGTTGTTGGACCTGGTGGAGTGGTAACTATAGGTGGCACTAATGTTGTGGCTGTAGGTGCTAATGTAGTAGCTCTAGTGTGAGCCATGGGCACTGCAGCAAATCTCTGCCCTCTTGGCACTCTCTGAAGACATCTGTGGTAGGTTGTCCTTTCCTCTCCTCAGCTTCTTCCTGGAGCTGCTCAACTGCATTCTGCATCTCAGTCACCTTCAAGTCTAGATCATAGAATTTTGTCTCAATGATCCTTTCAAAGGTAGCTTGATTCTGAGTCAAGTTGGCCAAACTCTTCTCAATCCTTAGAGTGTCCTCAAGCAGATGATTGAGCTGGTCTTGCTTGGTCTTAGGAGCTGTAGAAGCACTTGCTTGCTTGGCTGCCTTTGCTTGAGCAATCTTCTCTTGGCCCTCAACTGAAGTAGGATGGGATGCATCTATGACAACTTCATTGTCCTCAAAATCTGGCCTAAGACGAAGATGCCTCTTGTCAAGCAGATATGTCCGTTTCTCCACCCCGGAGTTGAAAGCATCTGAATGTGAGGGGCATATCCACAAGACCTTTTCTGGTCAGCTGGTGTCCTCTCGATAGTCTCTACAATCAGACTCGTGACTTTGAACTTCTTGGGAACATCAAACATGTGTACCAAGTTGATGGAGTGACCTCGGATCATTCTATGTTCTCCTCACTTGGGCAACAAAGTGTGCCTAAGTATAGTTTTGATTGTGGTCAATCCAGACAATAGATGGTAGATTGAGCCAAACTTGTGAGTTTTCACTTCTCTGTCAGGAATTGGCTTGTAAATATTTTGCATAGAGTTTGGATCCATCCTGGACTTGGCATACACATCAGTGTCATTCTTATCCTCCTTGGGGGCATTGATCAAGCTTGCCCGTTCAGCCACAGTTGATTGGTACCTTGTACCTTCAGTCATCCATACAATCCTACCATCAGGATTGAAATGACCAGTGGATTATAATTGCATGATCATATCATCGTTCCATCTAGTCAGTTTCTTTCCCACTAATTTATCAACTTCAGTTTATTTGAAGCTCTCATGAGCACCTAGAAAGAAATCAGCATGTTTATCGATGTACTTCCAATCCACCAACTTCATATAATAGACAATGGGATTCTTGTCCAACAATATTGTGTCATAGAAATCATGTTGTTCCTTGGTGTGAAACATATGGTCCACAATAGTCTTTCTCCTTGTGGCATATGGATCAGTATGTCTCCATCTTCTCAGACCTACATCCTTTCTCAGTTTCATGTTCTCAGCAACAAGATGGGCATCATTATGATCTGGAATCTTTGGCTCGAGTCTTCTGAGCATCATAGACTCATAAATTATCATCATCTTAGGATTCTTGAACTGAATCTGTCTCTTCCTCGGGAACATATGGCACTAGGGCCTTGTTCTTCTCAGCTGCTGGAATATCTCTTGTGCTCCACCCTGGTGCAGTCTTGGGGGCTGGAGCAGAAGCTATCGGGGCAGTCTTGGGCTTAGAAGGGGCAGCCCTAGACTTGATGGCATCCCGCATCAACTTCTGAGTCTTTCCAGCAGGTGCAATAGGCTCATCAGCCTCATCTTCAGCATAATCATCATCATCTCTCATAGATGGCTTGCCAAATACTCTAGTTATGGTCTTCCTAGCCCTCTTCTTGGTTCCTGCTAGATTATCATCTCTTGTTTCAAGAGTGAACACCATTGTTTCTTGAGTTGATGCTTTGGCCTTTGACATTGTAGTTCTCTTCTTGTTCAAACCAGGCTTTGTTGAAGCAACTGGGCCATACTCTTTCTTGGTCACTTTCTTCTTTGAAGTAGCCTCATCAGCCACAAAATCCTCATCCTCACTGTCATAATTCTTCTTCTTTCTTGACATGGTGGCAGCCTTTGGAAGATTACTTAGGGTGCTTCTGCTACTCTCATAGTAGCTGCTATTGGACTGACTAGAACCCTCACTCAGATGTGCCTGCTCCTCTAACCTGTTCTGGCTGTCCCTTTGATCAGACATTGTTTACACTGCGAACTGAAAGCTGACCTTGTGAATTGATGTAGATGAGATAGAGTGTATGATCATCACAAAGTAAAGAGGTTTTGTAAAAAAAATGAGTCAATATCTTAGTTTTCGGTTTATACAGAAAGCATTTCAGAGCAACCGATTTGTTAAACTCGGTGACACCGAAGAAACTTTGGAGTCTAAACTAGTGAATTCGGTCAAACCGAGACACAGTTCGGTGACTCCGAGTTTGCTAAGGTTTCAGTTAGAGTTGAACTCGGTAACACCGATCTGCAAGGTTCAGTCACACCAAATAAAAACTTACCCTTTTCCAATTTTTATGTTTTGATAGCTTTTAGCAATTTAGCACAACTCAATCAATCTTCCTACACATGCAATTCTTGAGTTGTAGCAGTGGAAAGTAAATCATTGCATATGAAGGTAATTAAAGGGAGAGGTTTGGAGAGTGCAAACACAAGTGGAGACACGGATCTTTTTGGCGTGGTTCTAATAGGTGGTGCTATCGTACATCCACATTGATGGAGACTTCAACCCACGAAGGGTAACGGCTGCGCGAGTCCACGGAGGGCTCCACCCACGAAGGGTCCACGAAGAAGCAACCTTGTCTATCCCACCATGGCCATCTCCCACGAAGGACTTGCCTCACTAGGGTAGATCTTCACAAAGTAAGGGATCTCCTTGCCCTTACAAACTCCTTGGTTCAACTCCACAATCTTGTCGGAGGCTCCAAAGTGACACCTAACCAATCTAGGAGACACCACTCTCCAAAAGGTAATAGATGGTGTGTTGATGATGAACTCCTTGCTGTTGTGCTTCAAATGATAATCTCCCCAAGACTCAACTCTCTCTCATAGATTTGGATATGGTGGAAAGATGATTCGAGTGGAAAGCAACTTGGGGAAGGCTAGACATCAAGATTCATATGGTAGGATTGTAATATCTTGGCCTCAACACATGAGTAGGTGGTTCTCTCTCAGAAAATGAGTAATGGAAGTATAGGTATGTTCTGATGGCTCTCTCAATGAATGAAGAGTGGGTGGAGCGGTATATATAGCCTCCACACAAAATCTAACCGTTACACACAATTTACCAAACTCGATGGGACCGAATCATCAAAATCGGTCGGACCAATTTAGTTCAAAATGTGAACGTTAGGCTTTTCGGTGGGACCGATACTATCAACTCGGTGAGACCTATTCATTAGGGTTAGGGAATAACGTAATCTCGGTGATACCGATCACATCAACTCGGTGAGACCGATTTCTGTAATAGGCAAACAAGGAGTTGGTTAGGCAAACTCGGTGGGACCGAGTCGCTCATTTCAGTGAGACCGAAACGTTACGAAAAGGAAACAGAGAGTTTGCATTGTGAACTCGGTGGGACCGATCGCTCATTTCGTTTAGACCGAAATGTTATTGCAATCCCATCTTGGTGAGACCGAGATCCCTATCGGTGAGACCGAATTGATTAGGGTTTCTGGCTATGGCTATGTCAAATTAACTCGGTGGCGCCGGATAGATCAAATAGGTGGGGACGAGTTTGACTTTAGGTTTCGGACAAATGTGGTTATGAGAACATGGTTGAGGGCTTTTGGAGCATATCACTACGCATTTTGAGCAAGTAGACCATTAAGCAACACCTCAACCCCTTAATAGTATTGGCTTTTCCTATGGACTCAATGTGATCTTGGGTCACTAAAATGGAAATGTAGTTTTGAGCCTTAGGAAATATTTGTCCTTAGAATTTTGAGGGGTACACATTCCTAGTCCATGCCATGCAAATCATTGAACATTATGAAATGATCATCTGGAAAGAGCATTAGTTCAATGAGCTATATGTTGTTAGGAATTGCCAAAACCACCCAGGGATAGTTGCACTTTCAGCTACTGTCGGACGGCTACGAGGTGATCGAAGACATGCTCGAAGGTAAGTCATTCCTTCCTCTCTTACCCAGTCACCGGCTGATGTAGGCGGCCGTTTTCTAAGTTCTTGTCTTCTTTTGCGTAGAGTTCTTCCCATGCCACTCCGTTGCCATCTGCCAGGCGATCGAGGCGGAACATGAGCAGCCGAGGGCGGTCGGCATGGAGATTCCTCTGGACCGGCGCCGTACGCTCTGCCGTCTTCAGTGCGTCAGGTCGCATGTCCTGGAGGGTCTCTGGCCGGGCATGCCGGTGCCCCGGACTCCTATGCTGGATGTGGTGGCTGAGTGGCTTGAGGCCTAGAAGGGCACCGCATCACGAGGGGGCGCCAGAGCGGTGCTGGAATTTGTTAAGGCCTACTACCCCGGCGTGTGTTTGGACCAGCTGGTCACATTTCGCCTGGAGGCCAAGCCGGAGCTGGAGGCGGAGCGCGAGGAGATCATCAAGCGTGCGTCTCTCCTTGCCGACTACGCTGACATCGGTGTCTTCGTCCCAGAGCGGGCGGAAGATGGCACTGAAGTGCCGCCCTGTTTGTTCGGGATGGACCCGAACGAGGGGGAGGACTCGACGAAGGAGATCGCCTCCAGCGAGGAGATCAAGGAGGACAACGAAGAGGAGGAAGACGATGGCACTAGCCCGGAAGATGGGACGACCAGCTGGACCTACCCTGAGCCGGCTTTGACCATCGGGCAGCCAAAGACTTCGTCAACCGCTGTCGCCGACCCTGCCGAAACCAGCCAGCCGGACGCCCCGTTAGCCGGCGCCACAGCCATCACCGACCAGTCCCAGCCACCTTCTACGCCTCTAGTCTAGTTATCTTTTTTGTTTTGTTGTCTTGTACTCAGACAATGAAGTTAGTTCTGTGCAGTTCCACCCGCTGGGTGCATTTATAACTTGGTTGAATGCCGGACTTCGGCCTTATGCTATGTAAAATATTTAGTTCTGACAAGCTTGTCTCTTTGCGGAGTTCTGACTCGAATTTTCCTTAGCTCTATTTGGCCTTTCTTTTGCCGCCTTCTCTTGGCCACCTCCCTGCCAGCCGGACAGCCGCGCTGCAGTCTGTGGCTCGGTCAGGGACTTGGTTGCTTCGAATAGACAAGTTACTCTAGCCGTCTCGAGCGTAGCTCGTTGAGTGGGAAGTCGGCCGGCCGGCTGCTGGCCAGCCGGACGAGTAGGGTGAGGAGCCAGCTTGGCCTTTATTGGCATTTCTTCCTTAGTCATTTTTCATGCAGACAACGTTTCCTGCCTTTAGCTCTTGCCATCTGGACAGTATAACTGCGAGATGTGGCTTGGGACAAAGAGAGGGCTTTGGTGTCAGCACACTACTTAGCCAACTTCGGGTGTTTGCCAATTTGGTGTCAAGGCCGCAAGCCCCCGGGCCGGCTGACCGAACCCGGTCAAGGAGAAAGAATGCAAGAACACATTCATAGGCGGAATTTATCATATAGATAGAACAGTAGCCCCCTAGTGCACCTCGGGGGACCTATTGTCCTAGCTTAGTACAAAAGGTAGCATGGTACATACACTGCATTCAGCTGTAAAACGGCAGAGGAGATTTGCATTCCATGGCCGCTACGTCTCATTGTCGGAATCGTCCTCTTGCGCGCCCTGGGCTTCTGTGCATTGATGAGGTAGTGGGAGTCATTGCCCAGGGCCTTGCTGATGATGAAAGCCCTTCCCAAGGGGACGAGAGCTTGTGTTGGTCGGCTGTTCACTGGATCAGCAAGAGCACAAGATCGCCCTCTTGGAAGGCACGTGGCTTCACCTTCTTTGTTGTGGTAGCGGCGCAGACTCTGCAGGTAGATGGAGGACCGGCAGCAGGCCAGCTGTTGGGCCTCTTCTAGCAGATTGACGCCATCTTCTCATGCTTCCTTTGCTTCCGCCTCCATGTACATGGTGACGCGAGGTGAGAAGAACTCAATGTCAGTTGGGATGACACTCTTGGCCCCGTACATGAGGAAGAAGGGCAGGAAGCCGGTTTCTTCATACGGCATAGTCTGAAGACACCAAAGGACAACCGCTAGCTCTTCAATCCAGCAGCCGATCGAGCACTCCGGAGGCTCGACCAGTCGGGGCTTGATGCCGGACAATATGAGGCCATTTTCTCGCTCCACCTGGCCATTCGACTGCGGATGGGCAATGGACGCTAAGTCTAGTCGGATGCCCTACTTCGCGCAGAATCGGGCTAAGGCGCCTTTGGCACAGTTCGTGTCGTTGTCGGTGATGATATTGTGCGGGATGCCATACCGGATAGTGATATTTGCGATGAATGTGACTGCAGTCGGACCATTTAGTTTCTTGATTGGCTTCGCCTAAATCCACTTATGTCGGATTACGGGATCCGCAAACCCAAAGAAGTTTGAACACAGGGGCGTGAACAAAGATCTCTCCCGCTCACGTATACCTAGCCCACGCCCTCGCCCGGTGGTGAGATTCGGGCAAGCAAAAAGTAAAAGCACACACGAGTTTACCCAGGTTCAGGCCACCTTGCGGTGTAAAATTCCTACGTCCTGCTTGAGTGGATTAGCCTCAAGAAGGCTTGAGTATGAACAAGTACAGTGGTTCTTGAGCTCAGGAGGAGAGCTCAAGAGTGTCAGGAGGCAAGTGTTCTTGATCCTTGAAGCGAAGGTGGGGTGTTCGAGATGAGGTCCCTCTAGATGCCTCCACAGTGGAAACCCTAGATACTTATATAGGCGGTCAGGGTCCTCTTCCCCCGAAATGTTTAGGCGGGAAGGGATCCCACAACGGCCATTTTGAGCGGGAACACAAGGATGTTCCTATCCTGACAAAAGCGGTCTTCGCCTGCAAAGAGATCAGATGATGATGCGGTGGTGGGCTCGGTGGTGATATCCTCCATGTCGTCCTTGTGGTCTTCGGTCTTGTTGCATCGAAGGGGAAACCTTTGTTTCGCCCCTCGGGAACCTGCACCTGCGTTGTCTCGTTTGCACCAAAACGGCAGCTGCACCGCTGGCACGCGCTGGCACCTGCTGGCGCGGTGCGTCACTGCTCGCATCACTTCCTCCTCCTGAGGCAGGCTTGGCCTTGAGTTCTCCTCGCGAGGCTTAGCCCCCTCACGAGGGTCTTAAGCAGTTGGTCGATCAGCTGGGCCGTGCAAGACCGTAATATGAGCGCGTCACGGGCCATAGGCAGGGAAGTCTGGGTACCCTGGTTCCCAGAACACCGACAGTAGCCCCCGGGCCCAAGGCGCGCACAGAGTTGCCTTCGGGGCAAAGCCTTAGTCCAGGACGAAGCGCCGCGGGCCCCAAATATTGCGGGCCAGGCTGGGGCGTGACGGTTGGATGGGACGTGGCCGACTCCGCTCCCCATGCAGTCTTGGTGACCGTGCGACTTGACAACTCCCCAGCGTGGATGACGGGGTCACTATGGCTGTGACGGCAGTGACTGGCAGTTGGGCTCCTCTGCCCTATAAATGGGACTAGGGGGGAGCCCCCAAGCCATCTTCAAGCTAGCACCATCTGCTTTCTTGTTCGCTCCCTGTTCTTCTTCTCTCTGCGAGGACTTCATGGCTCCACTGAGGAAGTTGTCCGCCGTGGAGAAAGGGAAGGCCTCGAAGGAGCTGGCCTCGCCGCCGCTGAAGAGGGGCCGTGGCCGCCCCGCAAGTATGCCGCTACACCTGCGGTGGCTCCTCGAGGAAGCGGGTGCGGCCTTCCAGGGTCCGACGCAGTCGCCGGCGGGAGGCGCGGCTCCTCTTCTCGCGGCGGAGGTGGTCGTGGCCGCGGTGGGCAAGGGGGCGCGGGACACCATCTGGCAGTTGTGCGTCCTCCGCGCCCACAGCTCCACTCCTTCGATGTGTCATCGGAGTTCGTGGTGTGGGCGGAGAAACCTGGAGGCTTGTGGCTCCGGCTGCCCCGCTCGTTCGGCAACGTGCTGCCAGCCGGAGGCCCCGGCGGTCTCTGGCTGTAGACCGATGGCTGCTGCAGTGGTGCTTCCTGGGTGGAGGTCGACATTGCCCCCTCAGGCGACGTGTTTCTGGAGCGCGGCTGGCAGTCGTTTGTGTGCGCGCACTGACTGCAGGGGAGGTGCACGCTCCACTTCAGGTATGACGGTGTCTCAATGTTGTTCGCCAGGGTCTTCTCAGAGGAAGGGAGGCGCCTTGGGTGCTGTCCCAAGGCCGACGACGACGAGGAGGGTGGCGACGGCGTCCGGAGGAGCAGCTCTTCACGCGCATCATACCTGCCGCCAGCGAGCCCCTGGTGAAATCCAGGGCTGGCACATGCGCGACGGGTCACGCGTCAGGGGGCGAGGGCCTGACCCGGGCCTTCCCTCCCTTTCTGTCTTGACGCGGCACCTGGGGTGCTTCCTTCGCCTGCTGAGGCTCTGGGCCAGAGACACCGTTGGCACGAGACCTACGGCTAGTGCCGCGAGTGCCGGCATCCGCAGGCACCCGCTCATGTTTCATTCGTGATCCATCGCCGTCGGTGGGGACGGCGGATGGTCAAGGGCTAAGAGCGTGGGGTCGGCCTCCCGACCTTCTGCCCCTGAGCCCTCTCGTGCCGGTGCCTGATCGCACCCAGCTCGGGCGTAGTCCTATGGTCGCCTCCTGATGGTTCCCCGGCAGGGGAGGTACTTGGGTACAAAGGGCTCCGAGGCAGAGGGGCGGCATCATACGCAGGGTTCAGGGGGTCATACCCCATGACACCCTCATAGATCGCCGTCGGTCTTGCCCACACGGGTGACCGGGCACGGCCGGTGCAGCCTCCGGTTCCTGGCGACGTCGAAGTCGATGAGCTCGGTGTGATAGTTGTCGCGATTGCCGAAGGTGACGGGGAGGCGGACCTGCCCCATCGGGAGCGTGGAGCCATCTATGACTCCGTAGAATGGCTTGGTTGGGTGCAGCTGATCGTAGGGGACTTGGAGCGTCTCAAAGGTCTGGACGGAGAGGACGTTGAGCCCTGCTCCACCTTCGATTAGGGTCTTCGTCACAAGGACGTTGCTGATGCTCAGAGTGCAGAGCATCGAGAGAGTGCCTAGGGCTGCGGTGCACTTGAGCTGGTCCTTGGGGTCGAAGGCGATGACCTGCTTGGTCCACCTGAGGTTGTGCGCGGCGTCAGGCCTGGGGAGCGCCACATTCACCTCACGAGTGAACTGCTTGAAGATGCGGTGGGAAGCCGGAGCGTGGGCTCCTCCTAGGATGCAAGCAACCGCATGTGGCTCCTGAAAGCCCCCTGCTTCGTCTCCCTGGCGGTCATCATCGTTCCTTCTTGGTGGTGGTGGCAGCGGAGGCAGGCCCGCGTTGCCCTGAGGGCGACGCTCACGAGGTTGGTCGCGCCAGGGGGCGTCACAAGGTTGCTGTTGCCAGCGGTCTTCACGAGGTTGGTCACGCCATCCTTGGCGCGAGTTCCTTCTGTCCCAGCGTCCTCCACAACGGCCCCCTCTATGGCCGTAGCCGCGGTTGTCACGCTTAGGATGCTGCCCGACATGCCCATCACGCATCGCCCTGAGTTCCTGGCAGTCGTTGGTGTTATGGCTATGAACATCGTGGAAGACGCACTACGGACGGTTGTCTATGGGGGGGGTCATTGTAGCCGCAGCCACACTTCACTTCTGGCTTCGCAGCCAGCACGGCGGGTCCATTACGCTTTGCTTCCTTGGCCTTGGCCTTCTTGTCGTCAACCTCTGCTTCAGGCAGCTCCAGGAGAGAGAGGCGGCCTTCCTCTGCCCTGGCGCACTTGGCCGCCAGGTTGAACGTCTTGAGGGTCGTGCACAGGTCCTCCTTCATCCCGACGTCGCGGACACCATCGGAGAACGCCGAGATGATGGCCTCGTCCAAGACCCTAGGGATCTTGAGGCGCACGGTGTTGAAACGCGGGATGTACTTCTACAGGGCCTCCCCACACCGCTGCTTCACGCGATGTAGATCCGTGGCCGCTGGGGCTCGGTCGCGGGTATATTAGAAGTTGGCTACGAAACCCTCACGAAGCTCCCCCCAGGAGGAGATGGATCCTGCTGGGAGGTTCAGGAACCAGGAGCGAGCGCCGTCTTTGAGGGCCATGGGGAACCAGTTCGCCATGACCTGCTCGGTGCCATTGGACGCCTCGACGCTCAGCTCGTAGAGCTGGAGGAACTCCGCGGGGTCGGCGGTACCATCGTAGCGCGGAGGCAGATCCGGCTTGAACTTGACGGGCCAGACGAGGCGCCGCAGCTCTAGAGCTAGGGCGCGACATCCAACCACGCTCATGATTGCAGGCGCCCCCTGCGCCTGCGGTGCTGGTCCCTAGGGTACAGGCGCCACCACCTCCTGTGGTGTGTGGTTCTGGTGCTGCAGAACGGGGAGCCCGCGAGCTTCTGCCTGGGGATGCGAGACAACCTGGCAGCTCTCCTCGTCGCTCACAGGGGCCCTGCGGGGCTGCTCGTGCCATGGAGCCTCGCATCTAAGCCCCTGGCCAGCGCCGTGCAGTGGAGGTGGAGCCGGGACGTCGTGGTCCATGTTCCCCACCATGAGCGACGGAGGACGGGAGGAGTGAGTCGGTGCAGGTACCTCCCCTGCGGCGTTGAGGAGCTCGATGATGCGGTGGAGCCATTCGTCGTAGAGGTCGTCCACTGGACGGTAGTGTAGGAGCTCCCGCGCCATCAATAGCGCAGGCTGCTGGTAGACCGGCCCGCGGCGGATAAGCGAGGAAGACGTCGCGGCCGACGAGGGTGATGGTGTCGCCGTGGGGCCATCGCGTCGGATGAACAGCAGCAGCAACGAGTCCTGCTGCTCGCGGACGGCCGGGTCGGTGGCAGCATTGCGACCGGTGAGTTGGGGCAGAGCGGAGCACCATTGCCTGTGGGCGCCGTCTGAGCGACGTTGGCGGTGGCGCGCGCTCGGTGTGTGTCCACCATGGCGGTGAAGCGAGGACGACGAATGAGAGCGGGACGAGGTCATCAAAGAGGTGAAATTTCAACATGCCCCCTACCTGGCGCGCCAAAGGTCGGATTACGGGCTCCGAAACCCAAAGAAGTTCGAACACAGGGGCGTGAACAAAGATCTCTCCCGCTCACGTCTACCTAGCGCCACGCCCTCGCCCGGTGGTGAGATTCAAGCATGCAACAAGTAAAAGCACACACGAGTTTACCCATGTTCAAGCCACCTTGCGGTGTAAAACCCTACGTCCTGCTTGAGTGGATTAGCCTCAGGAGGGCTTGAGTATGAACAAGTACAGTGGTTCTTGAGCTCAGGAGGAGAGCTCAAGAGGGTCATGAGGCAAGTGTTCTTGCTCCTTGAAGCGAAGGTGGGGTGTTCGAGATGAGGCCCCTCTAGATGCCTCCATAGTGGAAACCCTAGCTACTTATATAGGCGGCCAGGGTCCTCTTCCCCCGAAATGTTTAGGACAGAAGGGATCCCACAACGGCCATTTTGAGCGGGAACACAAGGACGTTCCTATCCTGACAAAAGCGGTCTTCGCCTACAAAGAGATCAGACAATGACGTGGTGGTGGGCTCGGTGGTGATATCCTCCACGTCGTCCTTGCGGTCATCGGTCTTGTTGCACCAAAGGGGAAACCTTTGTTTCGCCCCTCGGGAACATACGCATGCGTTGTCTCCTTTGCACCAAAACAGCAACTGCGACGTTGGCACGAGCTGGCACCCGCTGGCGCGGTGCGTCACTGCTCGCGTCACTTCCTCCTCCTGAGGCAGGCTTGGCCTCGAGTTCCCCCCCCCCTCCGGGGGTGCCTAGCCTAGGCCGCTCCTGAGAGGGTCTTGGTGTCATTCTCCTCGTGAGGCTTAGCCCCCTCGCGAGGGTCTTAAGAAGCTGGTCGATCAGCTGGGCCGTGCCAGGCCGTAGTAGGAGTGCATCGCGGGCCGCAGGTAGGAAAGTCTGGGTACCCTGGTTCCCAGAAGATGAACAACTTCGTGAACTTGTTCACGGCGACCAGAAGATGAGTCAGGCCACCGCATGCTGTTTTGAACGTGCCCACCATATGCAGTCCCCATACGACAAACGACCATGTGATAGGGATGGTCTTGAGGGCGGAGGCCGCTGGTGTTGCTTGGCGCTGAACTTCTGGCACCCCTTGCACTTCTGAACCAACTCCTTGGCCTCATCCAAGGCAACCGGACAGAAGAAGCAATTGTGGAAAGCTTTGGCCACAAGGGACTTGGAGGCGGCATGGTGGCCACACTCGCCTTGATGGATATTTCTGAGGATTGGTATGCCCTTCCCTGGCTCGACGCAGTGCTGGAAGACGCTAGTGACACTGCGCCTGACGAGCTCTCTATTGACAATCGTGTACGAAGCCACCACATGTTGCACCTGTCGGGCCAAAACTTCGTCGGGTGGTAGTTCATGGCTCACCGGAAAGTTGAGGATGGGCTGTGCCCAAGACGGAGCTTCCACCACCGACATGACAGCAACCGATATCAGGGTGGCTGGGATGGGAGGCAGTGGGCTGGAGTCGGCCCCCGCTTGTTGTGTCGAAGAAGTTCCCGGGCCAACTGCAAGAGCCCCCGGGCCGGGTTCTGGAGCTCCCGGACCAGGTTCTGGCGTCGCAGTCCCTGGGCCGCGTGCAGAAGTCCTCGGGCCGACTATTGCAATCCCTAAGCCGAATCCTACTGCTTCAAGATCATCCAGCATGAAGATGGACTCTAATTGCGGCGAAGGTTGGATCGACGTCTTGCACGGGTATTCGAGAGAGACACCGGCTAGAATGCCCTGCCGGGTGGAGCCCATGCGGGCCAGGGCGTCAGCCACTTCGTTGTCGGCCTTTGGCACATGTAGGAACTCGCACCCGTCGAAGTACCCGTTGATCTGTTGGACGAGGGAGTGGTAGCTGGCCATATTGGTGTCCTCGGCGCCCCAGTCGCCGTAGCACAGGATGCGGCGGATGACGATCTCCTTGGCCACCCGGATCCCATGGACAAGAGCCTCGTACTCGGCCATGTTGTTGGAGGCTACGGAGTGGATCTGCAGGGTGTACTTCATCCTGTTGCCTTTGGGAGAGGTGAGGAGGATGCCGGCTCCCATGCCAGTGCCCATCTTGGAGCCATCGAAGTGCATCCGCCAATGCGTGGAATCCGGCGCTGGCGGCAGGTACTGGGTCTCGGCCCAGTCGACAAGGAAGTCGGCCTGTGCTTGGGATTTGATGGTGGTGCGGGGCTGGTAGAAGATGGTGTAAGGAGCCAGGTCAATGGCCCACTTGGACACCCGGCCCGTGGCATCTCGGTTACCCATGATCTCAGCAAGCGGAGCTATGTAGACAACTGTGATGGATGCTCCAGGAAGTACTGCTTCAGCTTCTTAGCGGCAAAGTACATGTCGTAACACATCTTCTGGTAGTGGGGTAATTTTTCATGGAGACGCACAGCACTTCGCTTAGCTAGTTGACCGGCCTCTGGGTCTGCTGGGCCTTGCCAGCTTCAGGGCGCTCGACAACTATGAATGTACTGACAACCCGACTGGTAGCGGTAATGTATAGGAGCATGGGCTCTTTATTAGTCAGAGCCGCCAGAATAGGAGGCATGGACAGCATCCGCTTGAGCTGGAGGAATGCTTCGTCCGCCTGGTCGGACCACTCAAAGCCCTTGGTATTCTTCATCAGCTAGTATAGGGGGAGGGCCTTCTCTCCCAGTCGGCTTAGGAATCGACTGAGAGATGCCAAGCACCCGTTGAATTTTTGGATGTCCCGCAGTCGGGTCGGCCTCTCCACTCGCTCAATGGCCTTGATGTTCACTGGGTTGCACTCGATCCCGCGCTCAGAAACAAGGAAACCAAGGAGCTGGCCGACTGGTACCCCAAAAACACACTTCTCCGGGTTGAGCTTGAATTGGAAACAGCGCAGGTTGCTAAAGCTATCTTTGAGATCCTCCAAAAGGGTGGCGTGCTTCTCCATATTCACCATAATGTCATCCACATAGACGTGGGCATTCCAGCCAAGTTGTGGCAGGAGTCACTTCTGCATGCACCGTTGAAAGGTGGCGCCGGCATTCCACAAGCCGACCGTCATGACCAGGTAGCAGAATGCGCCAAAGGGGGTGATGAAGGCATTCTTCATCCGGTCTTTCTCATTCATGTTGATCTGCTGGTACCCGTAGTAGGCATCTACGAAACACAACAACTCACATCCAAATGTGGAGTCTATCACTTGGTCGATCTGAGGCAAAGCAAATGGATCCTTGGGGTAGGGCTTTTTCAGGCATGTGTAGTCGATACACATGCGCCACTTGTTATTTTCTTTGAAACGAGGACTGGGTTGGCAAGACAGTCCGGGTAGAACGCGATGCTGCAGCTCTCTAGCTTTGTTACAATGTGCAAAGAATATCTAGGAATGGAGCCCATGGCGGACCTCTAGGTTCCCTTCTTCCTCAAGCAGCAAGGGCCGTCGGCGGCGTGATGTCCCCCTGCCGACTGGCCGTCATCTCGGCCCGGCCGCACGGGACGTGCCCCAAGATGTCGCTGGAGGACTCCGCCAAGAAGTGGGACAAATCCTCTTCTACGTCCGCATTTGGGCGCGGACCACATCAACTTGCCGCCGTTCGCCAACGTGACGCTGGAGGCCAAGCTGAACTGGAGCTACAGTCCCGAGCACCCGCCGCATGTGTTGGTGAATATGAGCAGGAGGCCTGAGGTGGTTGGCAGGGGGCGGCTATAGTGCCAAAGCGCACTTTAGCACACAATAAAGCGTGCATATGTCCAGCATGCCATTCTTTATGCATGGTGACCACGTCCTTTGGTGTCTAGTAGGTCTAGGAGGGAGTAAAGAAAGGAGGTGGTACATTGGATGCCATGGACATCAGTAGAAAACAGGGCTTTGGTCCAGGCCAGAGAGGGCCATTAGTCCCAGTTTACTCACGAACCAGGACCTATGGGGGAATCTATCCTGGTTCGTGAGGCCAGGGGGGCGGCTGGGCCTCGGTGGCCATTGGTCCCGGTTGGTGTGGCCCCTTTGGTCCCGGTTCAGGACACGAACTCAGACTAATTAGCCTCGCTCCCGACCCACAACCATTGGTCCCGGTTGGTGGCTAGAACCGGGACCAAATGTGGTCCTTTAGTCCCGGTTCCAGCCACGAACCGGGACCAATGAGTTGCCTATATATACCCCCATCCCGAGAGCAGAGCAGTCCACTGCTCTGTTTTTTGGCCGTGGGAGAGTGCTTTGTGGTGCTCTAGGTCATCTCCTATGCACATGAGGTGTTCGATGAAATGCCCGAGCCACACTACTTAAGCTTTCTCCTCTGGAAGCTCCTTTTCCAAGCTCCATTTTCCTCAAGATTTGTCTAGGTTTGCTAGCCCATCCTGCCTAGTCCCTGTCCTCACCGCCGTTATTCGCCCACGCCGATCTCGTCACCGGCACCACCGTGGTTAGCCTCTTGTTCTTATCTTCTTTCTAAAAGCAAAAAATTCTGATGATGAACTTCTATGAGAACTATGAATGTACTTTGGTTTTAATGTGATGATGAACTTCTATTAATTTGGTCACTTCTGTATTCATGATGTCCCGTAATGGTTTTGACACACTTAATTATATATAATGCACGTAGATGAACCGACAATGGATGTACGGTAATAAACGCACCTCCGAGTACATTGAGGTAGTGCATAATTTTATCGAAGTGGCTGAGGCAAACAAACAAAATGCTTTTACGTGTTGTCCAGGCCCTATATGTGGGAATACGAAGTCTTACTCTGACCGGAAAATCCTTCACACCCACTTGCTTTATAAGGGTTTCATGACACACTATAATGTTTGTACCAAGCACGGAGAAAGAGGGGTCATGATGGAAGATAACAAAGCAGAAAAGTATGATGACAACTATGTGCCCCCTGAATACGGTGATGCTGCAATGGGGGAAGCAGAAGATCAAGAGGAACCAAACGATGTGCCCGATGATGATCTTCACCGGGTCGTTGTTGATGCAAAGAGACAATGCGAACGTGAAAAGGAGAAGTTGAAGTTTGATCGCATGTTAGAGGATCACAAAAAAGGGTTACACCCAAATTTTGAAGATGGCAACACAAAGCTTGGTACCACACTGGAATTGCTGAAGTGGAAGGCTGACAATGGTGTATCTGACATCGGATTTGAGAAGCTACTAAAAATATTGAAGAAGAAGCTTCCAAAGGATAACGAATTGCCCGATAGTACGTACAGAGCAACGAAGGTTCTATGCCCTCTAGGATTCGAGGTGCAGAAGATACAAGCATGCCCTAACGACTACATCCTCTACCTTGGTGCATACGAGGATTTGAACGCATGCCTAGTATGCGGTGCATTGCAGTATAAGATCAGACGAGATGACCCTGGTGATGTTGACGGCGAGTGCCCCAGGAAGAGAGTTCCTGCCAAGGTGATGTGCTATGCTCTGATAATACCATGGTTGAAACGTCTATTCAGAAACAAAGAGCATGCCAAGTTGATCCGATGGCACGCGGAGGACGAAAGAAAGATGGGAAGTTGAGAGCACCCGTTCACGGGTCGCAGTGGAGAAAAATCAAGAGAAAGTACCGGAATGAGTTTGCACGTGATGCAAGGAATGTATGGTTTGATTTAGGCGCGGATGGCATTAATCCTTTTGGGGAGCAGAGCAGCAATCATTGCACCTGGCCCGTGACTCTATGTATTTATAACCTTCCTGCTTGGTTGTGCATGAAGCGGAAGTTCATTATGATGCTAGTGCTCATCCAAGGCCCTAAGCAACCCGACAACGACATTGATGTCTACCTAAGGCCATTAGTTGAAGAACTATTACTGCTATAGAATTGACAAGGTGTACATGTGTGGGATGAGGACAACGAGGAGGAATTTCACCTACATGCGTTACTGTTTGTAAGGATCAATGATTGGCCTGCTCTCAGTAACCTTTCATGACTAACAAACAAGGGATACCACGCATGCACGCACTATTTAGATGACACCAAAAGTATATATTTGAAAAAATGCAGGAAGAATGTGTACCTGGGGCATCATCGATATCTTCCGACCAACCATGAATGTCAAAAGAAAGGCAAACATTTCAAAGGTGAGTCATATCATCGGAAGAAGCCCGCCCTCTATACTGGTGATCACATACTTGCTATGGTAAATTATTTACAAGTAATCTTTGGAAAGGGTCCCGGCAGACTGTCTGTTCCGAATGACGTAGAGGGACGCGCAACATGTGGAAGAAGAAATCTATATTTTGGGACCTACCCTATTGGAAAGACCTAGAGGTCCGCTCTGCAATCGACTTGATGCACGTGACGAAGAATCTTTGCGTGAATCTGCTAGGATTCTTGGGCGTGTATGGGAAGACCAAAGATACACCTGATGCATGGGAGGACCAGCAACATGTGCACGAAAAAGACGGCATGCTTCCAAAGTAGTATAAAGTTCCTGCCCGCTACGCTCTTACCAAAGAAGAGAAGGAAATCTTCTTTGAATGCCTGCTCAGTATGAAGGTCCCGTCTGGTTTCTTGTCGAATATAAAGGGAATAATAAATATGGCAGAGAGAAAGTTCCAGAACCTAAAGTCTAATGACTGCCACATGATTATGACGCAAATTCTTCCGGTTCCATTGAGGGGGCTTCTATCGGAAAACATTCGATTAGGCATTGTGAAGCTATGTGCATTCCTCAATGCAATCTCTCAGAAGGTGATCGATCCAGAAATCCTGCCAAGGTTAAGGAGTGATCTAGCGTAATGTCTTGCCAGTTTCGAGCTGGTGTTGCCACCATCCTTCTTCAACATCATGACACATGTCCTAGTTCATCTAGTCGATGAGATTTCCATTCTGGGCCATGTATTTGTACACAGTATGTTCCCCGTTGAGAGGTTCATGGGAGTCTTAAAGAAATATGTTTGTAACCGTTCTAGGCCAGAAGGAAACATCTCCATGGGCCGTCAAATAGAAGAGGTCATTTGGTTTTGTTTTGACGTCGTTCCTGACCTGAAGAAGGGTCTCCCTAAATCACGGTATGAGGGGAGACTTACTGGAAAAGGCACGCTAGGAGCAGACTCAATAATATGTAGGGACGAGCATTCTTGGTCTCAGGCACAGTACACTATTTTACAAAATTCTACCTTGGTGACCCCATATGTCAATGAACACAAGAATATTATGCGCTCCAAACACTGAAACATTGTGACAACTGGATTACATGTGAACACATCGAGACTTTCGGCAATTGGTTGCAAACACGTCTCTTGGGTGACGACATTGTTTCTGATGAGATGTACTCGTTGGCCAGGGGACCATCTTCGACTGTATTGACTTACAAAGGGTATGAGATAAATGGGAATACATTTTACATGATTGCCCAAGATCAAAAGAGCAACAACCAAAACAGCGGTGTCCGCTTTGATGCAACAACCAAGACAGGAAAGGACACATATTATGGTTACAAAGTGGACATATAAGAACTTGACTCTGGGCATGATTTTAAGGTCCCTTTGTTTCAGGGCAAATGGGTCAATCTGTCAGGAGGCGCAGGTAGACCCATAGTATGGAATGACAACAGTGGATCTGAAAAATCTTGGGTACACAGACGAACCATTCGTCCTAGAGAATGATCTAGCACAGGTTTTCTATGTGAAGGACATGTATACGAAACTAAGAAAAAGAAAAGATAAGGAAGAGAATACATCATACGATGAGCCAAAGCGCCACATAGTTCTTTCAGGAAAAAGAGACATGGTGGCATTGGAGGGCAAGATAGATATGTCTGAAGATTATGAAAAGTTTCATGAAATTCCTCCCTTCAAAGTCAATGTTCACCCAAGCACCCTATTAAACGATGAAGATTGTCCATGGTTACGGCGCAATAAGCAAAGGACACAAGCGAAGAAAAAGTGAACACTTGGTATCCACAACAATTATGATGATGCCTTTGATTTAGAATATGACTATAGTTACATGTGAACAAATGAAATGCCTTTTGTAACATATGAGTTTTCGTATGAAGCCCTGATACTTCAAAATATATTGTCCATTTTGTACACGAAGTTCATCCAGTTTTTGTCAAAACCCTCTCAACTTTTTAGAACATGCTATGTGGGTGAAATGATGATACCATGCCAACTTTCAACCTCTTCAGAGTTCATTTGAAGTGCTTTGCAATTTCAGGGTCATTAAGCTCAAAAAAATTAGTAAATGCATGAAAAATACCAAATGAAGTCAGAAAGGGTTGAAAATTGATGATGTGTCTTTGAATGGTGCATTTTGAACACACAAAAGGTCTAGAGTTCAAATAAGTTAAAGAAAATGAAATCACTTTGTAATAGACCAGTTTCCGTATGAAGCCCAGATACTTCGAAATATATTGTCCGTTTTGTAAACGAAGTATATCCAAGTTTTCCCGTAACCCTCTCAACTTTTTAGAACATGCTATGTGGGTGAAATGATGATACGATGCCAACTTTTAACCTCTTCAAAGTTCATTTAAAGTGCTTTCCAATTTTAGGGTCATTTAGCTCAAAAAATTAGTAAATGCATGAAAAATAGCAAATGAAGTCAAAAGGGTTGAAAATTGAAGATGTGGCTTTGAATGGTGTATTTTGAACACACAAAAATTCTACAGTTCAAATAAGTTCAAATAAATGAAATCCCTTTGTAACAGACGAGTTCTGTATGAAGCCCTAATACTTTGCAATATATTATCCGTTTTGTACACGAAGTGCATCCAGTTTTTGTTGGAACCCTCACAACTTTTTAGAACATGCTATGTGGGTGAAATGATGATACCATGCCAACTTTCAGCCTCTTCAGAGTTCAATTGAACTGCTTTTCAATTTCAGTGTCATTTAGCTAAAAAATCAGTAAATGCACGAAAAATACCAAATGAAGTCAGAAAGGGTTGAAAATTGATGTTGTGGCTTCGAATGGTGCATTTTGAACACACAAAAAGTCTGGAGTACAAATAAGTTCAAAAAAAGAAATCCCTTTGTAACATATGAGTTTTCGTCCGAAACCCTAATACTTCGAAAGAGATTGTCCCTTTTGTACACGAAGTGCATCCAGTTTTTGTCGTAACCCTCTCAACTTTTTACAACATGCTATGTGGGCGAAATGATGATACCATGACAACTTTCAACCTCTTCAGAATTCATTTGAAGTGCTTTTTAATTTCAGGGTCATTTAGCTCGAAAAAATCAGTAAATGCATGAAAAATACCAAATGAAGTCCGAAAGGGTTGAAAACTGATGATGTGGCTTTGAATGGAGCATTATGAACACACAAAAAGTCTAGAGTTCAAATAAGTTCAAAAAAATAAATCCCTTTGTAACAGATGAGTTTTCGTTCGAAACCCTAATACTTCGAAATATATTGTCTATTTAGTACACAAATTGCCCAGTTTTTGTCATAACCCTCTCAACTTTTTAGACCATGCTATGTGGGTGAAATAATGATACCATGCGAACTTTCAACCTATTCAGAGTTCATTTGAAGTGCCTTTCAATTTCAGGGTCATTTAGCTCAAAAAAATCAGTAAATGCATGAAAAAATACGAGATGAATGACACTAACAAAAAGTTTATAATGTTATGTGAGTATAATGATAAAACACAGTAATATTAAATAGCGGGAAAAAGAATCAATCAAAAATATTTTTTATAGTAAAGTTATTCACAAACTAGTGATTCACACAAATTCCAGAAAATTCAAATTGAAACTATTCAAATTTGAACTATTCAAATTTGAAAACTAATGGCACTAACAGAAAGTTTATAATTTTTGTGACCTAAAAGCAAAAAGAATCACTGAAAAACTATAAGTATAAACAAAACAAAATAAATTAAGCAAAAAGCAAAACAAAAAACTAGAAAAATGCCACCTACTGGGCCACCACAGCGTGAATACAACTAGAAACCCAATCATGGGCCAAGATTCAGGCTCGCAGAATGCCCAGTAGGCCCACAGGCAATAGAGTGAGTTTAGGCCCCAAAGCCTACAGTTGAGAGGGGCTCGAGAGGCTGGGCGCACCAGCGCTTATAAAACACTCTCGAGCTCTCTCAACTAGCGAGGTGGGACTAAACATCCCACCGCACCTTGCCAGCACAACGCCTTTGGTCCCAGTTGGTTGCAC
Source organism: Secale cereale (assembly GCA_902687465.1). NCBI lineage: Eukaryota > Viridiplantae > Streptophyta > Magnoliopsida > Poales > Poaceae > Secale > Secale cereale. The sequence continues at coordinate 363,491,451 of LR738711.1, forward strand.
CAACCGGAACGAAAGGGGCGCATTGGTACCGGTTCGTGGCACCAACCGGGACCAATGCCCACCTTTAGTCTCGGTTGGTGCCACCAAGCGGGACCAAAGGTCCCTGTTTCCCGCCCTTTGGACTGCTGATAACAGACCTTTGGTCCCGGTTGGTGGCACCAACCGGGACTAAAGGTGGGCATTGGTCCTGGTTGATGCCATGTACCTGTACCAATGCTCTGGGTATATATTGCAAACACTTAGCAGTTTTCTATTCATTTCGATCCCTCCTCCCCCGACGGCGCAGCGACCACATTGACGCTGCCAGGCTGCAGGACTGCGTTGTCGCCCTCGCTGGCCCCCATGCCCCGACGCCCTCACCGACGCGCCAGACCTCCTCGTGCGCCCTACTCCCAGTTGACACGTGTGTGCCCCCGAGCCCATCGCTGGTCTCCTGCTCATCACCGGTCGCCTCCAGCTAGCTCCACCGACGCCCCCCATGTGAGCTTCCCCCATGTCCCATGGTACCCTGCTCCGCATCACCGTGTGACCCCGAGCCCCCTTTGCTACCACTTCTCGTCGTCGGCCATTGTTGCCACTCCTCGTCGCGCCAGCCATCTAGATGTGCTCTATTTTTTACATAAATAGATGTTATTAGATAGATGTTTTTTATATGAGATGTAATGAGATGATATGAGATGTATGAGATGTTTTGTGGACACGAGATGCGATGTTTGTGGCTTTTTTTTCATAGAAATTAGTGTGATATTTTTGTACATGCCGATCTTGCTAAAAACTCATATTAAGTTTGTTCGATGAATGTTCTCTGTTAATACTAATATTAAGTTTGTTCGATGAATGCTCTATGTTAAAACTCATATTAAGTTTGTTCGATGATGAATTTTTGTTCATAGAAATTTACTAAGTTAAGATGTTCTTGTGTTGGGGGGAGGAGTCCTCGAAACATATCAAGTGCATTTTAGGTTAGTGGCGAGGAAAAAGGAAAATAAGTAAAAAGAAGAAAAAAGGAAGAAGGAAGAAGGAAGAAGAAGAAATAGAAGGAGAGGAAAAAGGAAAATAAGAATAAGGAAGAAGGAGAAGAAGAAAGAGAAGAAGAGGAAAGAAAAATAAGAAGAGGAAGAAGAAGAAAAAGAAAGAGGAGAAGAAGAAGGAATAAAAGAGAAGAAGAAAAAATAGAATAATATTATTCTATTTTTCTTCTTCTCCTCTAGTCCTTCTTGTTCTCCTCTTTTTTCTACTCTATTCCTTCTACTTCTCCTCTTTTGCTTTCTTCTTCTTCCACTTCTTATTATTTATCGGGAACGAGGGGGTGTCGAGGATCGCTAAGCGGTCGAGGGTCGGGAACTAGGGTAGAGGGTCGAGGGTCACCGAGGGGTCGAGGGTCGTTGAGGGGTCAAGGGCCGCCGAGGGGTCGAGGTTAAAGGATCGCCGAGGGGTCGAGGGTTGAGGTTCGAGGATCGCCGAGGGGTCGAGGGTCGAGGGTCGTCGAGGGGCGGTCCGGACGTTGAACATTCATGAGAGCGTCGAGACCACCCCGAGCCCTAGAAGCGTTGCCGAGGCCACCCGAAACCCTAGAAGCGTCGAGGCCACCACAAACCCTAGAAGCGTCATCGAGGCCACCCCAAACCCTAGAAGCGTTGCCGAGGCCACCTCAAAACCTAGAAGCGTCGAGGCCACCCAAATGTACCAAGTTAAAAGAGGATTGTCGAGGCCACCCCAAACCCTAGAAGCGTTGTAGAGGCCACCCCAAACCGTAGAAGCGTTATCGTGGCCACCCCAAACCATTGAAGCGTCGAAGCCACTAATTAATATTCCTAGTTTTGATTTGCTAGCTAAGTCTATGTTTGCCACTAATATATTAATTGCCATGTTGTAATATTTGCAAAAACTGTGGAGCAAAGAAACGAAGAACAAGAACTGTTGTTGGGGGATATAATCTACGGCAGAGGTAATGTTTTGTCGTTTCTCGACGACACTGATGGTCTGGAAGGAGAGGATGATGAAGGATCGGGTGATCGAACAATGGAGGAGGAAAGACATGATCATGATGGCTCCGATGACCGATTGCCGGTGGAAGAAGGAGACCGTGATGACGGCTCCGATGACCGAACGGAGGAGGGACCTGTTGCAAAGTCGGGCGAGGAATATATATTAATTAAGCCTGTGCTGACTAGCTAATTGATGCATTACTTGATTTGGTATGTACATATATTAACTCTTATTTCTTCTTTTATAGCCCTCTGGATTGAGCCAAACTTCGGTAAAGGGACGATGCCCGAAGAAAAGGTTGCGCCAGGATGAAAAGTTCACGATCACATCAATCACGGACGATGGCCTACCGATTGAACCTAGCCAGGCGAAGGTAAAATTTTCTGGTCAGTGCAGAGCTATTGTCCGGAACAGCATCCCGATCAACATCCAACTATGGAATAAGCCTAAGAAGGAAGACCCTCAAGTTTCTTATGTCACCGATAGACAAAAAGATGATCTTCAGACCTCGCTGAAAGCAAATTTTACGCTACTGATACGTCTCCAATGTATCCACTTTTCCAAACAGTTTTGCCCTTGTTTTGGACTCTAACTTGCATGATTAGAATGGAACTAACCCGGACTGACGCTATTTATAGCAGAATTGCCATGGTGTTGTTTTAGTGCAAAAATTAAAAGTTCTCGGAATGACCTGAAAATCCACGGAGAATTGTTCTGGAAAATTTAAAAAATATATGCGGAAAGTTCCACGTCAGGGGGCCCACACCCTCCCCTGGGCGCGCCCCCCTGCCTCGTGGGCCCCCTGATGCTCTACCGGCATACCCCCGGACTCCATATATTCACTTTCGGGGAGAAAAAAATCAGAGAGGAAGAATTATCATGTTTTACGATACGGAGCCGCCGCCAAGCCCTAATCTCTCTCGGGAGGGTTGATCTGGAGTCCGTTTAGGGCTCCGGAGGGTGAAGATCGTCGCCATCGTCATCATCAACCTTCCTCCATCACCAATACCATGATGCTCACCGCCGTGTGTGAGTAATCCCATCGTAGGCTTGCTAGACGGTGATGAGTTGGATGAGATTCACCATGTAATCGAGTTAGTTTTGTTAGGGTTTGATCCCTAGTATCCACTATGTTCTAAGATTGATGTTGCTATGACTTAGCCATCCTTAATGCTTGTCACTAGGGCGTGAGTGCCATGATTTCAGACCTGAACCTATTATGTTTTCATGAATATATATGTGTTCTTGATCCTATCTTCCAAGTCTATAGTCACCTACTATATGTTATGATCCGGCAACCCCGAAGTGACAATTATCGGGACCACTCCCGGTGATGACCGTAGTTTGAGGAGTTCATGTATTCACTATGTGTTAATGCTTTGGTTCGGTACTCTATTAAAAGGAGGCCTTAATATCCCTTAGTTTCCACTAGGACCCCCCTGCCATGGGAGGGTAGGACAAAAGATGTCATGCAAGATCTTTTCCATAAGCATGTATGACTATATTCGGAATACATGCCTACATTACATTGATGAACTGGAGCTAGTTCTGTGTCACCCTAGGTTATAACTTTTACATGATGAATACATCCGACATAATCCCCCATCACCGATCCAATGCCTACGAGCTTTTCACATATTGATTGGTGCTTATTTACTTTTCCGCTGCTACTGTTACAAAAACTACAAAAACACTATCGTTACTTATATTGTTGTTACCACTATTTCCATATTACTTTGCTACTAAATTACCCTGCTGCAGATACTAAGTTTCCAGGTGTGGTTGAATTGACAACTCAGCTGCTAATAATTAAGAGTATTCTTTGGCTCCCCTTGTGTCGAATGAACAAATTTGGGTTGAATACTTTACCCTTGAAAACTGTTGCGATCCCCTACACTTGTGGGTTATCACCTACCGCCAGGGGAGGATCTGAATAGGCCATTTATAGGGCCACTGATCAAGGTGTATGCTCTTAAGAAGATGGCAGATCTATTTAGGAGGTGGAAGAATGAGTTGAAATCAACTTTTGTCGACAAAAGGGAGACTCCAGAATTCAAAGGGCGATTTGAGAAGATAAGTGATCACTGGCCCGCATTTGTGGCCTACAAGACATCGGAAAAGAGTAAGAAAATGTCAGAGATAACCAAGATAAATGTTGGAAAGAAGCAATATCACCATCGTAGGGGATCAGACGGCTACCCCAAAGCCCGGCCGTTGTGGGACAAAGCTGAGAATGACCTGATAGCTAAAGGGGTCGAACCAGAGACATTGAACTGGCCAGAGCGTTCAAGGGCCTGTCATTTGACGGACGAGCCACTTGCAATACCCATCAAGAAGCTTCAGAAGTATATCAACTTAGTGCTGGAAGGGTTTTTCATTCCTGATGGAGAGAACGACGAGCTGACTGCGGCCCTGGGGAATCCTGAGCACCCTGGACGAACACGAGGCACGCCAGGCTCCGTTTCATGGAAGGTTGGGTTTCCTGGCGCAGGCGGTTACAAAACCCGAGAGAGGAAGAGGAAACAGGAGATGAGCGCATTGGAGAAGCTCCATGCAAGAGTACTAAACCTAGAGGAACAAGCTGAGAGCCAGCGAGTTGCCGACCAACCATATCAGCGGCACGAATCTACCCTAGAAGCAACCCCGCCATCTCAGCGGAGAAGCAGCGTGGCTTCCACGCAGCTCATTCAGCAGCTAGCTGACTTCACGGCTCCTAGCTACCCCATGGATGCTCTCACGGAGGCTCAACATTGCGAGCTTATGACAAGTTGGATGAACCTCACCGTTAAGGCGGCTATCGGCGCTGTTTTACCTCCAGAAGCTAACAGAACTTTTCACTATCGTCCGATTCCACATGGCTATGCTAAAGTGACGGTGTGTGAAATAACGGAGGGATTCGAGGAGCTGGTGCTTGACCACCCTACAGGTGAAGGGGAGAATCATCTGATTAATGCTTTGAGGAGTACATGTGTATAGAGGAAGGAGCACATCAAGCTTCCAAGCTGGACGCCTCCTCCTCCTCCGGCGAGTCAGGGCACTAGGCCTCCTTCTCCGCCTGCTCCAGCGCGTGAGGTCACTCCAACTCCTCCTTCACCTCCTCTAGCGCATCAGAGCACTTCTCCTCTATAGTGACCCGACCCAAATGGGTCAAGTCTCTGTGCTAAAGTGTCATCCCTAGATCATTGTGCTGACATACACAGTACTCAAGGATTTATAACAGAGGTAAATCACATGTATAAATTTACGTAATTACTATTACCTCAATCAACATAGCAGAAGTAACAACAAGGTTGTGGAGTGCCTTCAACACCAACGGCAAAGTTGAGTGTAGACAACGCAACCCTAACGTATCACTTACTCGTCGAATAATTCCCGCAACATGAGACGTTGCAGCCATGTAGGTGAGTACATTGAATGTACTAGCAAATTCACACCATAGAATAATGATGAACAATATCTATATCTACATGCATATTTGGTTGGTGGAGGTTGTAAGGTTAATTTTGCATAAAGCTAGTTTTTCCCTACAACAAAGAAATATATTTTATTTACTACTCAGTTGAATTAAACAATAATGAGAATGGTTCCTCCATCTCAATTCCCAAAGTATACCATAGTCATTAATAACCCAACAAGTTAATTAAATAGAGTGAGGAGATGAACAAATAATCCACTTCTAGATACTCAAGATGTCCATAACCGTGGACACAGCTAATCGTGATCAGTTTGTACCCTCTGCAAAGGTTTGTGCACTTTTCCCCGCAAGACTCGATCGCCTCCATTTAATTTCTCGTACTGCATGGTGTTTGAGAAATGAATGACCGAGACAGTCTTTCAGAAGCATTTACTCTTTACCCCGGATGGACCGGTGAACCTACATTCCCCCTACATCCGCGAGTCCACCAGGAGCCCATAATGGCTTGTGCCTACACATGGAAGTTTCTAGGCATGAAAATATCATATGATCCCTTTGAGCTTGGGTGGCATTCCAATAGGGTGATCACACGGGTCCTCCGGGATCCCCTAGGACAACACTGGACCCTCCAGGTGCCCGGGCAAACCACTGGGTGCTCCAGGGTGCCCCAACCAATCCACCCAAATGTGTATTAAAGTAGCCACCTTAAGTTTCCCTTAGATAATATTACTCTCACAACTTTCATGAATCTCACATACCAATCCACGTCTACGAGCATGGCTAAGCAATAAGTAACAAAGCGCATATTCCCTAGGTTGATCTCAAGTCAATGGGTTCCTACCTCATGAACTACTCAGCAATATCACATGTAACCAAGTCTTACTCATGCAATTGTTTGAGGGTATAACTAATGCAAGTAAAACTAGGTATTGGAAAGTATGAACAAAGTATGAACTTGCCTTGTACTCTTGATGTATATTCTTCACACTCATAACTCGTGACTGATCAATTCGTCACACTCCGATCAATCTATCGTAAGCAAGCAAAAGTAACCACACATAAGCAATCATGAAAAAGAATAGAAAAACAGAAATCGGACAACTTCGAAAACGAGCAAACGACTCTTGCAACAGAAAAAAAAAATTCTAACAGTACCAAACTTAAGTGAATTTGACCTTATCAGAAAGTTGAGGTCAAGAGCTCCGATTTGCAAAAAGAATCAACTCAAACGGAGTTACGGTTAAAAAGATATGATCAAAAGAAGTTTGAATATGAATTTGAACAAAGTTTGAAATTTGAAATTTGCAAAAAAAATATTTGATAGATTCAATAGATAGGTGGGATCAACACGAAAATCTAGGCGTTGGATGTAATTTGGATGAACGAGTAAAAAGTTATGGCTATTTGAAAAATCAGGGCCAAGCTGTTTTAAGGAGAGAGAGAAAAAATAGCTACGACTAAAAGAATATTAGGTCTAATCTATAAATACAGAGACTAATTGATAATCTAATTATTCTACAGTACACTACTGTAAATATAATATGCTACGGGAGTATAAAAATATACGAAGAAAGATACCTTTAAAGGTAGAGAAAAGATAACTACGGAGAGAGGATACGACCTTGAGAATTCCCGCCGGAGAGAAGAAATATATTTTTCTTTAGTGAATCTAGTCAAACCAAAATATTAATTTAACCTGAATCGGATGATTTTTGGAGGCTCTATAGGTCAATATTTATAGGTGGAAATGTGGCTTAGGGTTTAAAGGCTAGGCAATGTGGGACTAAACATATACGTACGTAGATGAAAATAAACGGAACAGAGTATAACCGGCGAAAAGCCTTCGGCCGCCGCGTACACAACTTTGGAGTTTTTTTTTTAAATTTCGGCCCAAGAGAGAAAAAAAACTGGAAAGAAAAAAAAAAGCTGACTGGGCCTCGCCCACGTAGAAAGAAACAAAAAAGATGAGGCGCCTGTTGTCACTGTGTTGCGCATGTGGGCGACAAATAAATTACGGCGCACGCACAACTTTTTTTAATAGAAACAGAAAAAGAAAATTGAATAATGAAAATAAAATAAAACTTTATATAGGCATATAATATATCAAAAATTTCAGTAAAAGATTTCCTACAACATGAATATTTTTCTAGAGACAAATAAAATACACACAAATATAAATAAATCAAACACTGTTTCCGTTGATTCAAAATTCAAAATAAAATATTTTTAAATACAAAAATCCTTTCATACTCATTTTTCTCCAATTTTCTATTGTAGGGAATCATTTTACCATAATTTCCATATATTTTATTTTTCGAGAAAAATAATTTGAATTAAAAACCAAATTACTCAAATTCAAAAATGAGCTTCAAAAACACTTCAAATGTATTTTCAAAATACTTCCAACTCATATTTCTTATTATTTGAAGAAGTCATTTTATCTTCTCTCGGGAAAATCAATGAGTTGCATAAATTTTTTGAATTTTAAATATTTTCAAATGGAATTCAAATCTTTTCAAAACCCTTTTTCATTTATTCAAATGGAAGAAGTCATATCATCTTCACTCTAGGGTTTTGTGTTGAAAAGAATTTGAATTCATAGAGATCTTAAATGCAAAGTGAAAGTTTGGGAAAGTTATTTCATTCCCTCTCATTTAACTTTAAAAGGTTCAAATTTCACTCAATTTCACACAGCACATCACACAAGGAATCGAAACTATATATTTAATATAAAATTCCAAAATTTAGAATTTTGGGATGCTACAGCCTCCTCTGGTGCGTCGGGCACTCCGCTTCATCAGCAACGACGGAAGACAGATGCCGCCGCTTCAGCTCCTCCGACGCGTCGGAGCACTCCGCCTCCTATGCAACAACGGACGAAGAGAGACGCCGCCGCTCCGGCGGCTAGTAGTACAGACAAAGGTGGTAAGCAACTCAGATACGGTCCATCTCTCATGCCTGTGGAAAAGTTAGCATATGAGAGGACCGACAAGGAAAACGCGGATATCTGTGCTGTCGAAGTGAGGGAATTTTTTGCAAAGAAACCTCCACCTCCGAAGGAGACGATAGATCCGTTGAAAACGAAGCGCACTATCAATGCCCTGAAGCGACCACCACCGCCTCTGCCGGATACCAACTATGAACGTTGTATTAAAAGGGCATATGCCGATGCGGTGTGGTCGGGAAGTACTTCAAGTGATAAAAAGTTAGCAGAACGAAGAAGTGGCCCCGCTCAAGGTGTCTAGCGATATCATCGCTAATCTGCCGGGGATGGTGCCCGGTACCAATCCTGAGGATTATCTGGCCAATGACGATATTTTACAGATTGAAACATTGGAGGCAGACGAATTCAAATACATGTACGGGCATCCTCTCGTCAAAGATGGAAGTCCTCCTCTAGCAACGATGATGCGAGGATTCCATGATTGGTACATGAAAACCTGCAGCGAGTCTGAGAAGGATACTTTGCCGATGCTAATTAAAGAGGAGCACGACCTGGTTCCAACTGGTCTATTCTCTGTTGAATTTTATGAGTTATTCCATTTCTACAATCAAAGGGCCCTCGACAAATCACTCGTGACTTGCTACAGTCTGTAAGTACTACTTATGTAATTAATTCTCTATATATAGCTCAGCTCTTTCTCATTGCACTATATTATGCATATTGAAGATCGTCGAATGCAGAAAAGCACAAATGTTAGACACTGGGTTCATTAACCCAAATATCATACATGAATGGATGGTTCAATAGAATGTCACGGTAACCGAGGACAACTTGCTACAATCATTGCTCAAAAATAAAAACAAAGATACAATATGCTTTCTTTCCAACATCTCGTGAGTGTTACTGTCTTGTGTATATTCTGTTTCCCTTATTACTCGAGGTTATAGTAATGTAATTGATGAGTTATGCATGCATGCACATGTATCACTTTATTCTTCTAGAGATTAAGCTTCCGTGGGGAGTACTAACCGTCTTAGACTCGAGACAAAAAAAATCCCGAGGACTATGTGGACATGACTCAAATGCTCCACAAGTAAGTTCAATCGATGATTACCGCACCATATCAGCAACGTTGTTCATTTCCTGATATCATGTAATTATTTTCTTTGTCTGGGAGGGTTTGGAAAGAGTTCACCGCAATTACTCCGGGATTCCCGAGAGAGCTACGGTTTACACACCTGAAAGTAAGTACTACAACCTAGTTCCGCGCATCTCCCATTGATTCTAGCTATTTTCATCAATACCATTTAACATGCTTACTTATCAGTTTGATTGACCTCTATTTCTCGTAAAGTGCTTGTGGCGGGAACAAGGGAATGATTTTTGTGGATACTACGTTTCCGAGTTCATCCGCCACTGGACCTGTGAGTGGGGCTACTCTAAAAAATAATTTGAAGTGTGTATGCAAAAATATTAACAATTTTATTTTATTACCATCATTTGTGTTGAGTTTCATTCATATACATGTATTGACCCTATTCTTCAATTTAGATCTGGCAGATGCGGGATGAACTCTTACCACAAGATCGCATACGAGCAATTCAAGAGGAATTGGCGGGATTCTTTCTTGACCACGTCATCAATAAAGCCAGAGAGTACCATGTGGAAATTGATATAAACATGAGATATTAGGGATCGTAAGAGATCTTATATTGTATACATGTAGCTAGTACCGTCGGATAGATAGACGAAAACTTGTTGTTCGACAAATCTCTCGGAGAAAGAGAGGTGCACTCCTCTCTGTATATGTTCATAACTATCTTTGTGTCATTAATGGTTCGATCATTTGCTTACCAGCTAGCATGTCGAGTTCTCTCTATAGGTATAGTTGCTAGTGTCGACCAAGCACGGAGATAAGAGAGGTCACTTCTCTCTACTAGCTAGCTAATAACACAATATATGAAACCCCTAAATTAACCCTCCAAAACCCCTAAACGCCCCCCTTTAAAAAAGCAAAAACCCTTGCTCCTGCCAGGTGCTGACGCGTGGATGCCTTTTGGTCCCGGTTGGTGTGACCAACCTGGACTAAAGGTGCTCCTACCTGGGCGCCCTGCAGCGGCCATGTGGAGCCCTTTCTATCCCGGTTCATAAGTGAACCGGGACTAAATGTTTTGGGCTTTAGTCCCGACAATTTAGTCTCGGTTCCAGAACTGGGACTAATGGTCCTCTGGAACCGGGATAAATGGTCCGTTTTCTACTAGTGGGATGGCCACTGGAGTGAGGAGGGAGGTGAGGAAGAGGGGTGCAATGGCTGTCCAGAGGGGTAAATGAGGTGGTTTCACCCCTCAATCATTGAGCTAAGGCCAGGGGAAAATTACTGGAGGTAGAAGAGGACTAGGTGGGGCTGTGCTAAATATTTGAGCCCATTTGGATTAGTGGAAGAGGTAAAAGTAGTTGTTTTAGAAAAAAGGCAGAAATTTTGTGTTGTTGTTTAGGGCAAGAAAATGGATTACATTTGGCATGAGACTCCAAAGGGTGAAATGGCACATATAATTTGGGCCTATCACCAATTTTGAGTTCATTTGGGCAAAGTTGCCAATGCAACTTTTGTAAACCCTAGAAATCAACAGAAATGCATTTACCAAGATCTAGTCATGCAAAACCATTCCCCTTGGTGCACCACTTGGTATAGTGTCATCATTTGGGGTTGTGAACATGGCCACATATTTTGGGGGTATTTGGAATATGTTGGCAATGTAAAGTTGTTCAAACTTGAATCTGAACAAAGATGGTTTTGGGGCATTTTTGTGAACGAAAACAATTTGTATTGAGCTAAACCTTTGCAAGGTCATCATATTATGCATATGTGACTTGCTAGAAGTTTCCTGGAATTTTTAGAGAATACTTCCTTTGTAAATATTTCAAAAGCATGAAATATCCAGAAAGGGTTTTTGAGGGATTTGTCCAATATTTTGAACATGACCATGTGTTGAAACTCTTATATATGGACAATATATGTCCTATGATTTTCCCTAAATTTTCTCAAATATTTTTGAAACATTTATATAATTTTAACCTATTAAAGTCCATTCCTGGCCTAAAGAAAAAGCTTTAAAATAAAATAGGAAAATAACTTTTGAAATTATACTTTTGTGGTTTATGGGAGTCCAATACCTAATAGGTTTCAAATATACCTTTTCAAATATTTTTCACATTCCAAATCAAGTACTTGCAGTGCAAATCTCAATTCAGGGGTTTTTGGAAAACTTATTTTAGAAAATACCATTTGGCCAAATTATTTTTGTAAGAAAATACTATATTGTTCTATACACATGGTATGATCATTGGGAAGAAGTTTGGAGCAAGGATATGAAGTATAGAAGGTGAAGCTATGTTGACCTTAAAGAGCACTTGAAATCACAGAGAGAAAAACCAACTTCAAGTAAAAGCCAAATGATGCAAGAAGTTTTTGTTGGTCCAAATTTTTATTTTTTTTATTAATGCAATAGCCATGTTACAAAATGCAGGGTGTGACAGAGTGCTTGAAGGTATTTCTTATTTTATCACTAGTTTTGTTTATATTAAGAACTACAAAAATGGAATTGTGGTTGCCTCATATTATTCATCTTTACAATGTCTTTCGTGAAAATGATGCAAAGGAAAAATTGCGCCCAATTGTTAGAAGAAGAAGTCAATAAAATGTTTGGCACTAAATATTTGAATGATGAGCATGATTGCAATGTTATTCTCATGAATTCTTTGAATATCCATGATGCTAATGATATGCAAAGCCATAAGCTTGGGGATGCTATGTTTGATGAAGATGATATTTTTATTCCGTGAAATTTTGATGAGCAAGTTTATTATGATGAAAGCATGCATCCTATTTATGATGATTATTGTGATTACACCTATGTTTTAAAGAATACTAATATCCATGAAACTTCTCTTCATGATTTTAATCAAGGATCACACGGTAGTTATTTTGTTGAATTTGCTCCTCCCACTACTATGAATGAGAATAAATTTGCTTATGTGGTGAGTGGTAAATTTTCTATGCTTGTGTATCATGAAGAGAATTCTTTATTTGATAGTTATATTGTTTAATTCATTCATGATGCTACTTAAAATTACTATGAGAGAGGAACACATGCTTGTAGGTATTGCAATAATATCAAGTTTCCTCTCTATTTGTTGAAAGTTTTGAAGTCATGCTTGTTTTGCCTTCCTATGCTAGTTGATTCTTGTTACCATAAATTGTTTGCTAACAAAATCCCCATGCATAGTAAGTGGGTTAGAATTAAATGTGCTTTCCATGTGATTCATGATGCTCTATTTATGTTTCAATTCTTAACTTTTATGCGAGCAACATTGAAATCTTCATGCCTTGCTAAAAAGGCATTAAAGAAAGCGCTTGTTGGGAGACAACCATAAAATTATACCTACTGTTTTGTGTGTTCACATGACTAAACTACTGTATTAATCATTTTTTATGGTTTAATTCAATAAAGTGCCAAGTAGAGCCTTTGGGATAGTGTGGATGATAGTTTACTTGATTATGTGCAAAACCAGAAAGTTTTGGGTGAAGTGCATAAAATTCAATAAATCGCTAGAACGTGATAATTAGCTGAATTTTCACACATGATTTATACGCAAATTTCCTATGATGTCCTATTTTTTCAAATTTTTAGAGTTTCTGAATTATGGTGGTTTTCCAGATAATTGCAGACTGTTCTGTTTTAACAGATTCTGTTTTCAATGCATAGTTTGCTTATATTAGTGTTCCATAGCTTATATTAACTGATATAAATTATGGAAATGATAATGTATAGTAGTTATGGTGTGAAAAAATTATGAATCTTGTATTTGACATAACGAAACTGAATGATTTGGTTCATTATACTAACGCATCTCACGAAGTTCCGTTAAGTTTTGTGTGATTGAAGTTTTCATGTTTTGGGTGAGATATCGATAGTAGGAGTCGTTGCCAAGGGACTTGCTGATGATGAAAGGCCCTTTCGAAGAAGCCAAGACCTTGTGTTGGCCGGCTATACGCTGGATCAACCGGAGCACAAGATTGCCCTCTTGGAAGGCACGCGGCTTCACCTTCTTGTTGTGGTAGCGGCGCCGTCTGTACTGGTAGATGACGGACCTGCTGCAGGCCAGCAGCCGGGCCTCTTCCAGCAGATCGACATTGTCTTCTCATGCTTCCTTTGCTTCCACCTCTATGTACATGGTGACCCGCAGTGAGTCGAACTCAATGTTAGTTGGGATGACAGCCGCGGCCCCGTACACGAGGAAGAAGGGCGTGAAGTCGGTTGCTTTATATGGCATTGTCCGAATACACCATAGGACGGCCGCCAGCTCTTCAATGCAACAGCCGGCCGAGCGCTCCAGAGGCTCGACTAGTCGGGGCTTGATGCTGGACAAGATGAGGCCATTTTCTCGCTCCACCTGGGCGTTCGACTGCAGATGGGCAACAGACGCTAAGTCCAGTCGGATGCCCTGGTTCGCACAGAATCCGACCAAGATGCCTTTGGCAAAGTTTGTGCCATTGTCAGTGATGATGTTTTGCGGGATGCCATACCGGACAGTGATGGTTGTGATGAATGTGATTGCAATCGGACCATTTAGTTTCTAGATTGGCTTTGCCTAAATCCACTTCATGAACTTGTCCACAGCGACCAGAAGATGAGTCAGGCCGCCATGTGCTGTTTTGAACGGGCCCACCATATCCAGTCCATATGACAAATGACCAACTGATGGGGATGGTCTTGAGGGCAGAGGCCGGCTTGTGTTCCTTGGTACCGAACTTATAGCAACCCTTGCACTTCTAAACCAACTCCTTGGCATCATCCAAGGCAGTCGTCCAGAAGAAACCATGGTGGAAAGCTTAGGCCACAAGGGACCTGGAGGCGGCATGGTGACCACACTCGCCTTGATGGATATTTCTGAGGATTGATATGCCCTTCTTTGGCTCGATGCGGTGCTGGAATTTGCCAGTGACACTGCACCTGATGAGCTCTCTATTGACAATCGTGTATGAAACCGCCCGACGTTGCACCTATCGGGCCAAAACTTCGTCGGGTGGTAGTTTGCGGCTCACCAGAAAGTTGAGGATGGGCTGCACCCAAGACGGAGCTCCACCACCATCATGTCAGCAACCGATATCAGGGTGGCTAGGCTCGGACGCGGTGGGCCGGAGTCGGCCGCCACTTGCTGTGTCGAAGAAGTCCACGGGCCGACTGCAACAGCCCTCGGGCTGGGTTCTGGAGCTCCTGGACCAGGTTTTGGCGTCATAGTCCCCGCCTGCAGAAGTCCCCGGGCCGACTTCTACAATCCCCGAGCTGGATCCGACTGCTTCAGGATCATCCGGCATGAAGATGGACTCTGATTCCGGCGAAGGTTGGATAGACAGCTTCCGCAGGAATTCGAGAGAGACGGCGGCTGGAATGGCCTACCGGGTGGAGCCCATGCAGGCCAGGGCGTCGGCCGCTTCGTTGTCGGCCCGTGGCACATGGAGGAACTCGCACCCGTCGTAGTACCCTCTGATCTGCTTGATGAGGGAGCGGTAGCTGGCCATATTGGCGTGCTTGGCATCCGAGACGCCGTAGCACAGGATGCGGCAGATGCCGATCCCCTTGGCCGGCCGGAGCCCATGGACGAGCGCCTCGTACTCGGCCATGTTGCTGGATGCGGTGAGGTGGATCTGCACGGTGTACTTCAACTTGTCGCCTTTGGGAGAGGTGAGGACAAGGCTGGCTCCCAAGCCTGTGCCCATCTTCGAGCCATCGAAGTACATCTGCCAATGTGTGGAATCCGGCGCTGGCGGCAGGTACTGGGTCACGGCCCGGTTGGCTATGAAGTCAGACAATGCTTGGGATTTGATGGCGGTGCAGGGCTGGTGGAAGATGGTGTAAGGAGCCAGCTCAATGGCTCACTTGGCCACCAAGCCCGTGGCATCTCGGTTACCCAGGAAGTACTACTTCAGCTTCTTGGCGGCAAAGTACACACCGTAGGACATCTTCTGGTAGTGGGGCTAGTATTTCTTGGAGACGGACAACACTTTGCTCAAGTAGTAGACCGGCCTTTGGGTCGGCTGGGCCTTGCCGGCTTTCGGGTGCTCGACAACTATGAATGTGCTGATGACACGACTGGTAGCAGTAATGTAAAGGAGCATGGGATCCTTGTCAGTCGGAGTAGCCAGAATGGGAGGCGTTGACAACATCCGCTTGAGCTAGAGGAATGCTTCGTCCACCTGGTCGGACAACTCAAAGCCCTAGGTATTCTTCATCAGCTAGTAGAGGGGGAGGGCCTTCTCTCCCAGTCGGCTCAGGAAACGACTAAGAGATTCCAAGCACCCGGTGAATTTGTGGACATCCCGCAGTCAGTTCGGCCTCTCCATTCGCTCAATGGCCTTGATCTTCATGGGGTTGCACTCGATCCCGCGGTCAGAAACAAGGAGACCAAGGAGCTGGCCGACTGGTACCCCAATAACACACTTCTCCGGGTTGAGCTTGATTTGGAAACGGCACAGGTTGGTGAAGGTCTCTTTGAGATCCTCCAAAAGGGTGCCGCACTTCTCCGTCATCACGACAATGTCATCCACATAGATGTGGGCATTCCGGCCAAGTTGAGGCACTTCTGCATGCACCGCTGAAAGGTGGTGCCGGCATTCCACAAGCCGAATGTCATTATCAGGTAGTGGAATGCACCAAAGGGGCTGATGAAGGTGGTCTTCCTCTGGTATTTCTCATTCATATTAGACTGCCGGCAGCCGGAGTAGGCATCCAGGAAGCACAACAACTCGCATCCGGTTGTGGAGTCTTTCACTTGGTCGATCTGAGGCAAAGCAAATAGATACTTGGGGCAGGCCTTGTTCAGGCTGGTGTACTCGATACATATGCGCCACTTGTTATTTTTCTTCGAAACAAGGACTGGGTTGGCAAGCCAGTCCAGGTAGAATGCTATGATACAACTCTCTGGCTTTGTTACGCACCACTTGCGGGCAAACGCGATGCTTCAGCTCTCTGGCTTCGTTACGCTGTGCGAATCATATCTGGGCGTGGAGCCCATGGTGCACCTCTGGGTCCCCTTCTTCTTCCTCATGCAGCAGGGGCCATCTGTGTAGTGATGTCCGCCTGCGGAGTGTTCATCATCTCGGTCCGGCCGCACATGATGTGCCCCAAGATGCCGCTGGAGGACTCCGCCAAGAAGTGGTAGAACTCCTCTTCTACGTCCGCATTTGGGCGCATACCACATCAACTTACCGCCATTCACCGACGTGACGCTGGAGGCCAAGTTGAACTGGAGCTACAGTCCCGAGCACCCGCTGCAGGCACTGGTGAATATGACCCATCGGGTGGCAGAGATGGTGGCGTGAGAGGGGCTGATGGCGACGGACCTCATCACGGCCTTCATAGCGCGCCAGGCACACATCATGGGCGAGATGGACGGTATACGGGAGCTGATTGCTGACCGGGTCAACAACATCTCTAAGGCCAAGCTCATCAATGACTGGTGCTACAAGATGTCGCCCTACTACCGAGGGTATCCAGTACCGCGGTGAGTCCCTGGTCTCCGTACTTTTCCATGACCGAGCTCTTCCTCCGTCCCGACCCGATGAAAGAGACGTTGTTGCTTGCAGTCAAACAGATGCGTGATGGGGAGACAGCGTAGGTCCTAGCGGGCGGGCGAGTTAGCCCGACCGAGCGCACGCCCACCGGCAAGGACGAGAAGCCGGCCGAAGGGTAGCTGGCAGGGACTGAAGCCGGCGCGATGCACTATGGGGGTAAGTCTTCAAACACGACCCTTCTATGAGATTGGCCGAACGACGACGAGATGTTTCTGATGGACGTTGGCGTCGCAGCAGCCCCAGCGGCAGGAGACGACCGTGCTAACCCCTTGCGGTCGCTAAGGAAGGTGACCGACGTCGGGTTGTCTCGCGGGCCGGCGGTGGGAAACTGGCCCCACGAGAAGGATTCAGTGGAGACGGCCGCGTCGAAGCCGCCTGTGAAGTGCATGGCGGGAGCACCGCTGCCGTGGGGCAAGACCATTGCCAAGAAGCCGATCCGGGTTCTCCTAGTCGTGCCACCAAGGCAGGCCATCCCGACGGCGATCGGGTAAGTATACTTTCCAGTTTGCATTCATGTGCTTGATCTTGCTTTCCTTAAGCTATCTTTGCGATGTGCAGGACACCTCTGGACCTGGCGGTAGCGGCTGCGGAGGCCGTGATACGGTCTAGCCCCATGCTCGGAGGCAGCGGAGCAGCGCCATCGATCGGTTGGAGAGCTCGCCTGAGAACCTCGGTCTGGACCGGAGGACACGGAGCGATGTGCCTGGCGGGACTAGTCCAAGGCCGTGGAGGCGCTGGCTGAGGCCTAGGCCTGGGAAACAGTCACCGCCTCAAGGAGGGGACCCGCCAGGAATCCAGCTTGGACGAAGATGGAGGCAGGCCCGGAGCCGGCCGTGACCATCGTTGAGCCCCAGACACATGAGGACGCTCCGCCCTAGGACGACTCGACCGAACGGGCGAAGGCCGGAGGGGAGGCACGCATGGAGGGAACCGCCTCGGGCGGGATGCCACAGGGGATGTCGGCTAGGAGATCAGTAGTAACGTCGGCTGGTGCACCGGGAGCGACTCTGGCCAGCGCACCGAGGTAATGCCGGTAGCTGGGTGTCAGGCGGAAGCGGGCGCGCTCTGGCGTTTAGGCTGTTGTTGATGGTGCCGGGAAGCGGGTTTGCCACGGGGGCATCGCATCCCTAAGATGGAAACGGGCCAGGCCCTGTTGGGGCCACACACCCAGAAGGAGGTGGTGTTGGATGCCATGCGCCAGTACCTCCGTCAACGCGAGGGCCGACTACGGGCCTTCGCTCGGAGCAAGCAGGATGGGTCGAGGGAGCCGGAACGCTCCATTGTGGTAAGGATTTACTCTCTGTATTGCTTCTTCGGCTTGTCAGTGGGTGAGAACTAGTGCACCCATTGGGTGTAGCCCCCGAGGTTCGGGCCTACTATGAAGTAGTTCGGTCGAATCGTATAAGTGTTTTATGGTCTTTGCCAAGTTCTACCTTTTTGCAGTATCTAGACAGCTTTTGGGTTGGCCTCCACAACCATCTTCTGGAGGCGCACCGCGAGGTGACGGCGCGGCTCACCGTCAAGGAGTAGGCGCTCCGGCATGCTGGAGGTACATCTTGCTTTCTTTCAGTGGGGGTGCGCAGCGCACCCACTGGATGCAACCCTTGAGATTCGGGTCAACTATGAAGTAGTTGGGTCGGATCTTATAAGTGTTTCCTTCTTTTCTGCCATTATCTTAACTTAAGATTTGGCCGCGCAGCTGCCGCGACCGAGGTGCCGGTCCTATGGACCAGACTTGCCGAAGCCAGCCAATATCGCGACTAGGCGGTCGCCAAAATCAGCCAACTCCGGTCCCGAGGTGGAGCGGCTCAAGGCGGAGGCCGCCAAGGTGGTGGAGGCCAACCAGGCGCTCACTGAAGCTGGCCATCGCGCGACCAGCTAGCCGGTTACAAGAGTCAGCTCCAGGCCGAGGTGAAGCAGCTGAAGACGGAGGCCACTAAGGCGGCCGAGGCCCATCAAGCTGAGCTCCTATGCCTTTGAGATGAGCACGAGAAGGCGGTCACCGCTATGGATGACGAGCTGAAGGCGGTCGTCGACAAGCGTGTCGAGATGGATAAGGTGCTTGAGGCACGCGGCCGCGCAGGAGACTTGGAGCGGCACCGTATGTTGTGCAAAGCACGACATCTGGATGAGCTCCTGATCAATAAGTGTTTCTCCGTTTGTTTCTACGGGCTGCCATCCGGCCTAGTTTTTTCGTGGCTAACTGTCTTGCTTCTGTGTTCAATAGAATACTTCCGAGAGACGCAGGAGGAGGCAGAGGACGCCATGCTTGCTCACCGGGCAACCCGGGCAGACGCGGGAGCTTGGCTTGACCCGAACGTCGCCTGGAGATTCCTAGAGATCATGCACGCCGTTGAGGCTCGCCTGCAGGCCCTCAACAAGTAGATCGCACGGCTGTCCGAAGCCGGGGTGAAGATGGTGGCGGCGCTCTAGCCTGGCGGCGTTGAGCCCAACAGTTTATGCGGTTGGTGCGGTGGCTCAAAGCTGGAACGGCGCGGCTTCACGCGCGGTGCATTTCCGCCGCGCGTGCTGGTGCTGATATGGCACTAAGGTTCTTCATGTCTTGGTACCCAGATTTGAATCTGGGCCAGCTGCCAACACAGTGAGCCAGCACGGAACCGCAACTGCAGGCGGAGGCAGGCTGGATCACCGCACGGGCCAGCTGCCTGGCCTAGTTTGCATCTCATGATGAGTTCTAGGCAGAGCGGAAGGACTATGATGAGGTGGTGCCGCCCGACGACTTCGGTTTGGCGCTGGATGACCCGGAAGACAGCTCCGAGGAATTGGGTGCCTATGCAGACGATGGGACCGGGGTGTAGGACACCGGCGCCTCGGCAAACTCGGAGGCCGGCAAATGCGCCAGCCGTCGTAGGAACCGAGTGAAGCCGTCCTGCTCCTTTCTATTTTCTTTGTACTTTTGTTAGTTTTACAAGTCCACCCACTTGGGTTGTAGGGACATGTAATGGACTACGGCCACGGGCCTTTTGCAATGTATATATTCCGTGAATGTTTATTCTTTTGCTTTTTGTCCTTAGGCTTTTTTCTTGTTTGTCCCTCCTTTGAGTTTCCCCTGCTAGTCGAACAGCCGGTTCAGGTGTGTGACAAGTGGTTTGACATTTGGGATGGATGCACGGTACTTTAAGATTTTTTGAACGTTGAGCGCGAGTGAAACACCCACTGGGCCGGCTAGCGACGGGCGGCGAATCCTGCCGGTGCATAGCCGGTCGTGCCACACCTTAATGCAAGAGAGTTTGCCGGATTGGTCGATCCAACCGATCCAACTTTGTGGTCTCATCGTGCCGACACATTTGGTCATGCGCTTGCTGGCCAATCAGATGAAGCTGGACTAAGGCTTAGGGCAAAAGGAGGGTCGTGATGACCCGGACACGCAGAAAGGAGCTAAGGAAGACGGCAGGGGCAACCGAGCCGGCTAGCCCCTAAGCCCCTGAGCCGGATGACCCGACTCGGCGGTGGGGTGAGTGAAAAAATCACAAGGGTGTGTTAAACACAACAGTTGATAGGAGAGGGTATCCCCAGAGTTTCGTTCGGGGGTCCTACTGCTTTCATTAAACTCAAAGGGTAGCGATACATACATGCATGCAGCTAACTATAAAACGGACAGAGGAGTTCTGTATTCCACGGCCGACTTAACTCTTCGCCGGCGGCATCTCTCTTTTACTTGTTCGGCTTGCGTGCATCGATGAGATAGTAGGCGTTGCAGTCGCACATGGCCTTGCTAACGATGAATGTGCCTTCCCACGGAGAGGCTAACTTGTGTTGGCCGGCTTGCTGCCGGACAAGGTGGAGGATGAGATCTCCCTCGCGGAATGCAAGGGGCATGATTTTCTTGCTATGGTAGTGCCTCAGGCTTTGCTGGTAGATTTCCTCTCGGCTAAGGTCCAAAAGGAGTGCTTCTTTGAGTAGGCCGACGCCGTCTTCACAGGTTTTTTTTTGCTTGTGCTTCTGTGTACATTGTGACTCGGGGCGAGTCGAACTTGATGTCAGTTGGGATGACGGCTCCGTAGAAAAGGAAGAACGGAGTGAACCCGGTTGATAAGTTCGGTGTTCTCCGGAGACTGCAGAGGACGACCGACAACTTGTCAAGCCAGCTCCCAAGTGAGTGGATGATGGGTTCGATGAGCCACGACTTGATGCGGACAAGATCAGGCTATTGACCCGCTTGACCTGGCCGTTGGATTGTGGATGAGCGACAGAGGCCAGGTCGAGTCGAATGCTGGAGATTTAGCAGTATTGCGCTAGATCGCCTTTGGCGAAGTTGGTGTCGTTATTTGTGATGATGTTGTGCGGGACACCGTAGCGAACCGCCATGTCCTTGCCGAACTGGACGGCCGTCGGCCCGTCCAACTTCTTGACTAGCCGTGCCTCGATTCACTAGGAGAACTTGTCGATGACCACCAGTAAATGTGTCATGCCACCTCGAGCGGTCTTGAGAGGCCCAACCATGTCCAGCCCCTAGATGGCAAAATGCTAAGTGACTGGATGGTCTAGAGGGCTGAAACGGGCAGGTGGCTGTGCTTGCTGAAGCATTGGCAACCTTTGCACTTGAGGACAAGCGTGGGCCAGTAGAAACCATGGACAAAATCCGTGGACACCATGGATCTTGAAGTGTCGTGGTGCCCGCACTCGCCCTGGTGTATGTCGAGGAGGATCTCTATGCCCTTGTCTTGCTCGACGCAGCGTTGGAACACGGATGTCGCGTTGCGCTTGACAAGCTCACTATTGATGATGTTGTAGGAGGATGCCCGGTGTTGCACTTGTTGGATTACAGTGTCACCCTTGGGGAGTTCTCTGCTCTCCAGGAGGGCAAGGATTGGTTGGACCCACGATGGGGCCATTACCACCATGAAGACGGTTACCTGGATGGGGTTTGGGGTGACAGTCCCTGAGCTGGAGCAGGCAGCCACCGTGCCGGGATGAGTAGTCCCCGGGCCAGGATCGTCAGCCCCGGGCACGGGCCGGGATGAGTAGTCCCCGTGCCAGGATACGCAATCCCCGGGGTGGGACCAGCAAGGTTGGGTGGGGGTGTCGGGGGGTCATCTGGGACGAAGATGGATTCGGAGTTCGGAAATAGCTTGATGGACGGCTTCCTCGGGTGCCCGAGGGAGATGGTAGACAGAATGGCCTGCCGGGATGAGCCTATCTTGGCCACCGCGTCGGTAGCTTAGTTGTCCTCACGGCGGACATGGAGGAACTCGCAGCCATCGAAGCTACCGGAAAGTTGCTGGACGAGGAAGCGGTAGCTGGCCATGTTGGCATCCCGGTCATCCCATTCACCCGAGGATTCCTGCACCACCAGGACTGAGTCGCCATAGCAAAGAATGCGTCTGATGCCGATCTCCTTGGCGAGCTTGAGGTCACGCACCAGGACTGGGTCGCCGTAGATATAGATTTCACGCCGTAGCAAAATTGAGCAACATCAAGGTTGGTCGTGAAGCTCCTAGAATGTTCAACTATAATTTGGATATCATTTTGTGTAGTTTAACTAAGATCAAGCGTGAAATCTATATCTCTTTTCGCACAAAAAGGTGGAAAGGAGGGTGACTAATAAGTGATGAAACATACATCACATGAAAAGAATCATGTTCTTTATCTGACTGGCAATCCTTCAAAGCCAATAGCAATTTCTAAAGAAGCACCATTGCTAGATATTAGTGTGGGCATTAGGACTAACTGTGACAACTGTTAAATATGACACTACTTTAATGGTGCAATTGCTTCATTTTACCAGCAACATTACATTAACAGTTGCTAAAGAGTTGGTATTTGGGCACGGGAGAGTAGGCGGACCAGGACAGTTGCATTTCTAACGAAAGGAAGCAACTTATCTTAACGGGAAATTTAGGAGGACATGAAAAACAGTGCCATTGATTCATATTACTAGAGGCATTACATTGAAAACAACATTGGTTTAACGTGTTGTCGGTATGAAACGACACCTATGGGATCACCGGAATCCCTTCTACGGTTGGCGGGTGCAAGGTTGTGCAAAGAGTGGGTCTAAGAGTCAGCACATCTATCGTTTACCCAGGTTCAGGCCGCGAGGAAGCATAATACCCTAGTCCTGCTTTGGTGTATATTTGAGTGTTCTTGAGTTCTTGAGCTAGCTATGGTGCATGTCTAGCTTTCCAGGGTCCAAATCCTTCTCCAGTATGCCGCAGGCCTCCTTTTATAGTCCAAAGGGGCTGCCACAGTGGCACACAGGAGGTGGAAAGGAGTACAGTGCATAGGCTTATCCTATGCCATTATGGGACAAGACACATTAAATGCGCTGCTTAGGTGTCTATTTGCTTTATCTGGGACAGAAAAGAAGACCGTCCCGTCGATGGCTGCTCCGTCTGGTCGTGTCGGGCGTCTAGGCCAGCGAGGCAAGCAGCTGAGGTGGCGTGGTGGTAGGGTCTTCACGAAGATCTGCATGCCACCACACAGGTGCTTGATTAGCTGGCCCAGGAACCACGTATCGCCACGTGGGTGCTTGCCTGGGCCAGCGGCTCGGCCGCTAAGCTGGGGCGGTGACGGGGCGGCAAGGGCTTGCCGTAGTCTTGCTTCTTTTCCCGGCAAGGGTCTTGTCGGGGCCTCTGCGAGTGTCCCTCGGAAAGAGGCTTGCCGGGCTCTGGGGTGTCTTTGGCAAGGAGCCTTGCCAGGGCCTCGTGGGTGTCCTCGGCAAGGGGCCTCGCGATCGCCGTGTCTTCTGGTTCTTATCTTGGGAGTCATAGACCTTTGTCTTCACAAAGATCTACATGCCATCACGTGGGTGCTTCTCGAGACTTAGCTCTAATGTTGTTGATGACGGAGTTCTTAGGCTCAAGGTCGTCCGCGACAGAGGCGTTTGGGTGAATAGCCCCGACAAGAGCCCTTGCCGGGGGGTGCGCAGGCCACCCCGGCAAGAGTCCTTGTCGGGGGAGAGCCTGTCTCCTTGCTTGGTCTTCTCATGCCATCGTCTTGGCATTGTTCTGGCAACTCTGCGTCTCAGGCTTCCCTCCTCTGCTTGGTCATGCGTGGTTGTAGGCGCGGCTCTAACTGCCCGTGCACCAGTAAGGGGTAAAAAAAAGAGTCCCTACTTTTGTACGCCGACAGGAGCCCCCGGGCCTGGGCTATTCATAAGCGTAGCACATTATTGGGCTAAGCCCAGAATGGTGCGCAGGCAGTAGGGTTGGATTCTTTTTATCGCAGTAACTCTTCCGGTGGTTGCGCTTCCCCATGATCTATGCTGACATGGGGGGTCGTGCATGGGGTGATCGCAGCACGCTCGCGTCATCTTGTGGTTCAAAACAATTAGTAAAGAGGCGGTATGTGCCCTCCTCATAAAGAATAGAGGAAGTTGCGGGGGCGCGGCTCATTTACTAAGTGGACTCGGGTCACTCCACGATCACGGGGCGTGAAACGGTCATACCACATGTCATCCGATTCCCGATCCGCCCACCACGTACCCCTCATGCATTGGTGAGGGCAAGCGGCGGACGCAGAGGGCGCGGGCATTAACGCCCAGGGGGGGTCGGGCGCTGCTGATTGGAGCAGTGCGTCGGTCCTATTTCCTTGTGCCTCCGGCGTTTGGACTGGTTGATTCGGGCGGTCGCCCTTCTATAAAGAGGGAAGGAGAGGAACGACGCTTCTCACCCCTCCACTCATCTTCTTCATGTTTGATTCCTTCCCTCCCCAAGGTATGCCGAGAGGGCGTGGTCGTGGCCATGCCTCCGCGGAAGCGACCAGGTCGTCTTCCTGTCAGAGGGCGACGGTGGTCAAAGAGGAGCCGGATGCCCAAGATGAGGGGCATGCTGGAGGTAGAGGCGTCGGCCGGGGTCGTGGTCGGCGAGGCCGTCATGGCAGAGGCAGACGAGGTCGGGGGACGCCCGTGCCATCATCATCTCTGTCTTCATCTCCTTCGTCGTCTCCTCCTGCCTCCCCATGTGGCCATGTCAGGGACACGACGCTAGAGTTCATCTTACAACTGCGTGAGCCGCCGCGCAATCGTCTCCGCCTTCCTGAAGCGTTCGCGAGGGTGCTAGAGGTCGATCAACCATCGAGGCTGAGGCTTCACGTGGAGGGGTGTTGCCATGGCACCATTTGGGTAAACACCAAGTTTCCCACCCCCCACGTGATGCTCCTCTGCCGGGGGTGGAAGACCTTCGCACGTGCCCACTGCTTGGTGAAGGGTCACATCCTCTGCGTTAGGCTAGCAGAGAGCGATATGCTCTCTGTGAAATTCTTCAGGCGCTCGGGACATAGGCTAGGGTGCTCTGTGGAGATCTCGACCGATGATGAAAACTCCTCCTCGAGCAAGAGCGATGGGGAGGACAGCGGCTGCGACAACAAGGGCAGCGGGCAGGAGGATGATGGGCCTGACTAGGCGGCGGATACGCCGTCTCTGGGAGGTGCTGGCAGCACCATCATCTGCACTGCTAGCCCCTCGAACTTCTCGGGGTCACCTCCCTGGGCGGCTGGAGTTGAGAGGCCGGAGAAGGTGAAGAAGATGGCTGGCGGTCGTCATGTCGGAGTACGCGGGCATCAACCCGCGCATTTCCGGCCCACTGCCCCATCTTTCGGCTCTTCTCCCGGCGCCATCATCTTCAGCCTCCTTTGGGACGGCCGCCGGGATGTTCTCTTGGTGCTTTCTGTTGCTCGCGCTTCGCCTAGGCGCTCCTTTTGCCCTTCGCCATCTTGTTCCATTTCCTGAGTAGAGGGACAAGAAAGGGATTGCGGGCATCTTATCTCTTTTTAGTTTTTAAGCCTACTGGCCTTTATAAGATTTAAAATCTCGTAGCCCCCTCTCTTTATGTATGCATTCCGTACAAATTGTACTTTTTTACAATGTATTAATGGAGAGAAGGGTGTTTGACGGGTTCGTTCATGCGCGGGCAAGAGTCACACCAAGGAACGGATCCTTGTTATCTTAAGATAAGCAATGTGTCCCAGCAACAAGCCTTGCCATTCCTTCCTGCCCCATAACTGTATTCGCGCCCTTGGCGGAAATAGTGACAGGGTAGGATTAGGCCCTTTGCTTGCTCCCTTCCAATCAGACTACTACCAAGCCCCAGTCTAAGACAAAGCTTGTCAGACACAGGTAAAAAGGGAGCACGATGGCATAAGAGTGAACGAAGCCTCGTATGTCCAAGTTTCATACGGCAAGGAACGAGCGGTGGATGAAAGATTTATCTGGTCATGTAGCTCCCGACAACCTCATCTTGTCGTGGCTCGACCCTTGGTAATGCAGCCCTCGGAAACCTCGGTTGAACTAGGGTTGGAGCATTGCCCACCCCCTTTCTTCCAAACGATTCAGCAAGGACGTCCACGGATCCTGCGAACAAGAGGACGGAAAGGAAACAGAGAGACGCAAACTCGTCCTCTATTCTAGGGGTTAGCCGCCGTTAAGCACTATGAACCCTAACAGAGAAAGAGACTCAACCTAGCATGCATGCTAAAACTTAGGGCGCCAACGCTTCGTTTGTTTATGCTCGGGGTCTACGCCTGGCTTTGTACGAAGGGTTACATGCCTTGCCGGCAAGGCTTGTACAAAAGAGTGGTTTGCCGGGAGGCCAGGCAACCGCGCCTTACGGGTAAAACTTGCGAAGATGTTCGATGTTCCAGGAGTTACTCACTGGGAAATCATCTTCGGTCTCCACGCGGACTGCGCCAGGCCTGGTGACTCGTATTACCCAATAAGGGCCTTCCCACTTCGGTGTCAACTTGTTGGAATTCTTGGCCGATTGAACGTGCCGAAGAACAAGGTTGCCTTCCTCAAAGCTTCGGGCATGAACCTTGCGGCTATGATAGCGGCGCAAGGCTTGCTGGTAGCGCGTTGCTCGCACAGCTGCCCGAAGACGATCTTCCTCGAGGAGCGTTGCGTCATCCTGCTGCAGTCGTTCTTGCTCAAGCTCATCATAAGTGAGCACTCGGGGTGACACGTATGTGAGTTCCGTGGGGAGAACTGCTTCGGCCCCGTAAACAAGGGAGAAGGGTGTCTGGCCGGTGGCTCGATTTGGTGTCGTCCTGATTGACCAAAGAACCACTGGCAATTCATCAATCCAGCGCCTTCTGCACTTGTGTAGCCTGTCAAAATTCCTTGTCCGCAGTACTTCAACATATGCCCTTTCTGCCTGGCCGTTGCTTCGAGGATGCGCAACAGAAGCAAAACAGACCTTGCCTCCGAGGTCTTGAATATATTGCATGAAGGTGTTGCTTGTGAACTACGTACCGTTGTCGGTGATGATTCTATTTGGTACACCAACACGGTAGACCTAGCCCTTGAAGAATTTGACGGCCGATTGTGTTGTCACCTTTCTCACTGCTTCCACCTCCAGCCACATTGTGAACTTGTCGATTCCTACATACAAGTACTCAAAGCCCCCGACAGCACGGGGAAAAGGGCCCAATATGTCGAGCCCCCAGACCGAGAATGGCCAGGAGAGAGGGATTGTTTGGAGAGCTTGAGCTGGTTGATGAAGTTTCTTTGAATGGAACTGGCACGCTACACACTTGGTTACTAGTGTCGTCACATCCTGGAGGGCAGTGGGCCAGAAGAAACTTTGCCGGAATGCCTTGCCGGCAAGGGCCCTTGACCCTATGTGCGAGTCACATATGCCTCCATGTATCTCTGCCAACAGCTCTAGTCCTTCCTCCCGGGGGATGCACTTCAATTTCACGTCGTTCGATCTTTTTCTGTACAGGACATCGTCGACGAACTGGTACATGGTGGACCAACGGGCTACTTTCTACACTTCTTCCTGCTCCTCAGGAAGTTCCCCGGTCTGGATGAATTGGACGGTATGCTATGCCCATGCCGGAGCCTGGGGCTCGATGGCAAGGACTAAAGGCATTTCCTATGCAATGGGAGCGATTGCCTCTACGGCCAAGGCTTGATGCCCTGCCGGAGTCTCTCGCCCCACGGCAGGCTCAGCGTCCCCGACAAGACCTTTGCTAGCCAGCCCTGCGGGTTCGGCAGGAAAGTACTTGTCGGGGCTAGATTTCCTTTGCTTGTTCTCCTCAGTTGATGGTTCAACAAATGGCTGAATCAATCGAAGCACAAACGTACCTGGTTCCACGGGTAGTTTGAGGGCGGCACGTTTCGGCAAGTAGTCGGTGATGTCGTTCTCCGCTCAGGGGACTTGTTCTTCTTGTATACCGTTGAAATGCTCCTCCAGTTTCCTCACTTCATCCACGTAGGCTTCCATCAACAGGCTCTGGTAATCTTTGTTCACTTTCCTGACGACAAGTTGTGAATCGCCTCTGACGATGAGATTCTTAATCCTGAGGTTCGCCGTGATCCTGAGACTAGGAAACAGTCCCTTGTACTCGGCGGTGTTGTTCGTTGACACCTCCGTGGGGAAGTGCATCTGGATCACATACTTGAGGTGCTCTCTAGTGGGTGCAACGAGCAGCACACCAGCACTGGTGCCTTGCAGCAAGAAAGCCCCGTCAAAGTACATAATCCAGTCACGACTCGTACCCTTGCCAGGGAGAGTAGTCTCCTAGATCTCTTCGTCGGGCGTTGAGGTCCATTCTGCAATGAACTCTGCCAAGACTCTACTCTGAAACGTCGAAGTGCTTTCAAATTTCAAACCGAAGCTTGACAGCTCCAGGGCCCACTCCACAATCCTCCCAGTCGCATCTGGGTTATGCAATATGCGCTGTAATGGGAGGTGGGTGACAATGGTAATTTCATGTGCCTGGAAGTAATGAGCAGCTTCGAGGCCATAAGGAGGCCGAAGAGCAATTTCTGCATGCCGGAGTACCTTGACCTAGCCCCCTGTAGTAGGGAGCTGACAAAGTAAACCGGCTGCCGCATCATCTTCTTGTTTTGCATTACTCCATTTGGTTGTGTCGCTTCGGCCCCAATGGCATCAGGTCCTGTTATTGCTATCGTTTCCGTATTGACCTCCCTCTGGGCCACTAGCGCATCACTGACCACTTCATTCGTTGCCGCTAAGTACAGCAGCAACAGCTCTTGTGGTTTAGGCGTGACCAGTATCGGCGTAGAAGAGAGGTATTTCTTCAAATCTTGCAGTGCCGCTTCGGCTTCTGGGGTCCACTCCATTGGGCTCGCCTTTTTGAAAACCTTGAAAAAGGGGAGGGTGCGCTCGACAGATTTGGAGATGAATCTGCACATGGCCGCAATGCAGCCAGCAAGCCGATGCACATCCTTGATCTGCCTGGGTGCTTCAATCTGCTCGATGGCCTTGATCTTGTCCAGGTTTGCCTCAATTCCAAGTTGTGACACAAAGAAACCGAGAAGCTTGCCGAACGGGACGTTGAAGACACGCTTCTTAGGGTTCAGCTTAAGGTTGATCTTGCGCAGATTCGCGAACGTCTCTCCCAAATCTTGTACGAGCATTGCTTTGTCCTTGGTTTTGACCACTATGTCATCCATATAAGCTTCCATATTTCTATAAAGCTGAGGCTCAAAACCAATTTGGACTGCTCTCGCAATTGTTGAGCCAGCACTCTTCAACTCGAAAGGCATCCGTATGAAACAATACGTACCACATGGGGTGATGAATGTTGTCTTCTCTTCATCTTCTCTCGTCATGAAGATTTGATGGTCGCCTGAATAAGCGTCGAGGAATGATAACAAGTCACATCCAGCCGGGGAGTCTACAATATGGTCGATGCATGGCAATGGGAAAGGGTCTTTTGGACAAGCCTTATTGATGTCTGTGTAGTCCATACACTGTCTCCACTTCCCATTTTCCTTACGCACCACCACCGGATGGGCCAGCCACGTTGGATGGAGCAGTCCTCTCACTAAGCCTGCTGCCTCTAACTTCCTGGTCTCCTCTTTGATGAACTCTTGCCGCTCCAGAGCTTGCTTCCTGACCTTCTGCTTGACGGGTTGTGCAAGAGGGCAGACAGCAAGATGGTGCTCGATTACCTCCCTGGGAATGCCGGGGATGTCAGATGCTTGCCATGCAAACACGTCGACATTCGCCCGCAGGAAGGTGACGAGCGCGTCTTCCTATTTGCTGTCGAGGGCAGAGCTTATGGTGAAAGCCCCTCCCGTGCCATCCTCCTTGACGGACACCCGCTTGGTTTCTGGTGGAGTAGCTCCGGATTTCTTGCTCTTGCCGGTGGAGCTCTCTGGCGTGTTCTCGACGGGAGTACCGCACTCCGAAGAGGAGCGCTTGCCGGAATAGGCGCGAGAGGCCTTACCAATCCTCTTTCCTCCCGGTGCTTCAGTGGCAGGAGCAAGTGCTTTGGCGGTAGTTGCTGCAACTGCCTCTCGGGAAAGCTGATCGGTGCATATCAACGCATCCTTCTTGTCGGAGGGGACGGTTATGATGGACATCATCCCAGGCATCTTCAGCGTGTTGTAGGCATAATGTGATGCCGCCATGAATTTGGCCAATGCTGGGCGGCCGAGGATCCTATTGTAAGGCAAGGGGATCTTGGCAACATCAAAAACAATCCTCTCCGTCATGTAGTTTAGCTCGCCCCCGAATGTCACGGGCAGAGTAATTTTACCTTTGGGCTGACTTCTTCCTGGGTTGACCCCTTGAAACGTGCCCGTCTCCTCTAGGTCTCCATCAGGGATCTACAACCTTTTGATCACGACGGACGAGATTAAGTTCAGGCCGGCCCAGCCATCAACTAGTATCTTCGTCACCTTAAGGCTGCGTATTGTTGGTGAGACCAACAATGGCAAACACCGGACCGTAGTCGTGCGATCAGGGTGATCCTCGGTGTCAAGGAGTGCTGGACCACCTCAGCAGTGTCGGGACCCCCATCCTAAGTCACACCGGTCTAGCATGTAACACATCATATCACTTTGCGGCCTCACGCACGGTATCCCCACGGGTGCCACCTTACCTGGCCCGGGACCATTTGCGCATTTTGGCTCACGTATATGATAGTGTCGCTAGCAATCATATGACAGAGAA
This sequence comes from Secale cereale, assembly GCA_902687465.1. Classification (NCBI taxonomy): domain Eukaryota; kingdom Viridiplantae; phylum Streptophyta; class Magnoliopsida; order Poales; family Poaceae; genus Secale; species Secale cereale. The sequence goes on from LR738711.1 coordinate 363,522,323, forward strand.
CCTGGGCCGACATGACTAGTTATAAACCCACGGTGGCACTAACTTATAGGAACAGGCATACATGACCCAGCAACGAACGTGTCGGTCATCAACGTATGAACCCAATTCGTAGCAAGCTACAAGGACTTAGAGGAACAATGTGTGACATTTCCCCAAAGGGACAGACACAGGAATGAAGAAGGACACATGCCAGCCACCCTAATTGTTCCGGAGTAGTAGCAAGCTACCATGGCTCAGTGGAAGCACTCGGAGACATTTCCCCATAAGAGAGGCTACCAAGAGGAAACAACTAGGTTGTCGGATCCCACACATACCAAGAATTTCAATAACATACACACAATATGCTCGATATGTGCAAATACAACATGGCATCACAACAAGACTCTATGAAACAAAGTATTTATACATTAGGCTCCGAGGAGCCAGATATTACAAACATTGGTCTCATGACCCAACATTCAAAGCATACAAGAAACATGCGAAAGCATAACATGTCTGAGTACAGACAACAACAAATGAATAAGGCTGAAGAGCCTGACTATCTACAACACTCGTACAAGATCGTAGCTCAGGTAACAAGCTACTTGTCGAAGTCCAAGCGGAACTACTAGTGAGACAGAACTCTCATCTGCAAAACATAAATTAAGCAAACGTGAGTACAAAGGTACTCAGCAAGACTTACATCAGATCCTATCATACATGCATTTGTATCAAGAAGGTAAAGTGGGGTTTAGTTGCAGCAAGCCAGCTTTGACTCAGTGGCTATCATGTCCTACGGCTGCTGGTAACTCTTTGAGGTGGCGCACACGAGTCCACTAATCACCACTCAATACACCACTATGGATTCATCCCCATCTCCCTATGAGAAGGCCATCCATAGCACTCACACTTGTCTTGAGTATTTTAGAGTATCCACTTCAAGTTGTCGATGTACCACGTAAGCATCCAAGAAGTCCATAACCGTGGACCCAGCTATTCGAATAGATCATGTTAACCCTGCAGGGGTGTACTTCTTCACACACGCTCTCGCCAATTACCGCCATGTACACGTCGTGTATCTCGGCAACCTTCAAGCGGAAGCCTGGCAAGGGTGTCGGCCACGACCTGACTAACCACACAAAACTCTAGTCCAGGTTTATCGCCTATTCAGGTTTCATCCGCAAGGGAGTCCGACCGAGGTTTCCATCACGGCCCCAAACAATGTGAGCAGGGTTCCCAAGCCCACCATCCAGGTGCCACTTGGTACACCATGCCACCTATGCCTAATCTGTCCCAAGCCCACCCTGTCGGGTGCCACTTGGTAGAGAAATAACACTAACTACAAACACCAGAAAGTAGTTGCGGATCCTGGACAAAGACCAAGTTGGTTAATAAGTCGAGAGGGGCACTTAAGCATTCCAGTGCGTGGTAGTAGCTAGTCATTGGACAACATACACAAAACTCAGTTCTTAAGGACGGTACTAGTGAGACAACCCACCATGTACTCCTACATGGCCTCTCACCGCTACCTTTACCAAATCGTGTTCACACACTTGACTTTCAGCATCAGAACATAGCATAACACTCCAATTCATTCCCAATGAATCAGACCTGACACACTCTAAGCAATAGTAGGCATGGCATGGTAGGAACACAACATGGCTTCAGTCAACTCCTACACATGCTAGTGGGTTTCAACTAATTACTGTGGCAATGACAGGTCATGCAGAGGAATGGGTTCAACTACCGCAGCATAAAGTAGCAATTGAATCATTGTTGTCCTAATGCAATAACAGAGAGCAGGAGCGAGAGAGTGGGATTGTATCGGAATGAACAAGGGGGTTTGCTTGCCTGGTGGGTCAACAGTAGAGCACTGCTCCTCTGACAAGTACTCTGGAATGGTCTCCGGAGTAGGACCTATCGAGAAGGACGGTGCCGACAATCAAACACAAGCATATGCAACAATATGATGCATGAACATGGCATGAATATGTGATGTTTGTTTGAGCTAATGCAACTAGCATTCATTTGGGTGAAGTCCATTTGAACCAACGGTTCAAATGCAACTCCAAAATAAACATTTATAAATGCCATTTATGTGCTTTCACATATTCAGTAGGTATAACTTCATTTGCGAGTAGGTATAACTCTGATTAGTCTTTGGGCATGAGCCCCCAATGACCAGCGCCTTGGAGGAATGCAGTTGTTGCTGTTCAACCCTCGCAGTGATCTGAAGCACATCACACCTAATATTGCAAGATGACAAGAAACCTTTTTTTAGATTGCTCATCGGAACTACAGCCCTGGACAACACAGCCTGCACGATATGTAGACGATGGCCAATCCATCCGTCTACTGGAGTGTTCTCACATGCATTGATGAACTGATCTCCTATGTCGTGCATAGAACATCTAGGCACCGACGTGTTTACAGCACTGCTCCAGTACTATCGGTCGTCTCTCTCTGCTATTAACTCAACCGACTTTCGCGGATGGGGAGGGGGCATGAGCCTATGGTCGGTTCTCAATTGTGGTCCCACATGTGTGTGCAAGCGCAATATGACGCGTGTCCCATTAGGAGAGCGGCGTGCCAAAATGACCGACCGACCGTCTGGGGTGCGATGCACACGCGACGTGCGCGTTGTATACATGTGTACCGCTATTTTCTTGAGGCTTTGATCCATGGCGCAATCCATGGATACAAAATTATATTTGCAAGTTGAGGGCAGGGCTTTTACCGCGCGGTAGGCGGGGCAGTTCCGCCTAGTCGGTTCAACAGAGAGGCGAGAAGATGAGGGAGTATGCTGCTGCAAACGTAGCGCTGTGTGATTTGACGGCTTGTTACTGCTGGACAGGTGGGGCCCTGTGATTTGACTTGCCATTATCATTATTACTACGACGCTATGACCGGCGTGAGCCTCCCGATTCCTGACCACCTCCATGGTACTCCCTCTCTCTCAGTTTACAAGAAGTAATAGAAAATACTCTTATAGCCAACCTTATAGCAAGCCTTGTTGTATGAGTGACTAAGTGATGACTATGTATGCCATGCGAACATCAGATAGCCTAACACACCTGGATGGAGGAAGTAGTTTCATGCATGCGAAGTAGGCAAAAAATGATCATTTGTAGCCGTCTGAAATCTCCAAGGGCGCGAACGCGCGAGCGAGGTGACGGACTGGTAGGCGCGACCATGATACAGGCTGCTGACAGCCCTTGGATCTGAGATCGAACTATCGCATGCTAAGTTTCTAAAAATTTACAGAATAACCCTCCAGGATAGGATATTCACCCATAGGTCTAGAATCACGCCATGCAACCATTCGATCTCTGATCCAATGGATCTCGGAAGACCGTATCATGGGAGAATGGAAAGCTCTGTATCACCTGTAATTTTCCCCACGCTTGACGTGTGCACATGCAGATGCATTAAGCCATTTAATTGGGCTTCTAGTAGAAATGACGTTTAATTGGGACCCGATAGTACTGTGCATGAATCCATTTATCCACTGAGCAAGCCACTACCCTCATGTTAGCACGCCCCACTTAGCATTTTTACAATCAGAAAAAAGCTAGTGGTTCACTCCTACTCGTCCCCCGCCGTCCATTAACATTACGGCAGTTCGCACCTAGTCGTCTCGTCCTTTCACATTACAACATTCCCACTAATCCTAACACTCCTCTCAAATCCATGCCATCCCAAATCTCCAAGATCAGTGGTGGGCACAAGGTTAGAACCATCACCGGCGATGAGTTCGATGTCATCTACACCCGTTCTTCTGCCACGATGAAAACATACCTTGCTCACTTCAGAAGCATGTTCGAAAATTCAGATGGTGATGAGTGGGTCGTTGGGCTAGATGTTGAGTACACCATAGTCCTGGGAAAAGAGAAGCATCTAAAGGAGGAAGAGAGGAAGAAGCCCGCCGTGATCCAGATCTATGTGCATAACTTGTGCTTGGTCTAACACATATGCCATGCCGACGTTGAGTGCGAGGAATTTAAGAACTTCCTCGCGTGAGGGAATGCCAAATTCCTTATTGTAGACTTCATGAACGACAAAAGAGTCCTGGGTCGGATAGGCCTCGTTGTAGGCCAGCCTTCGACCTCCAGAGGAATGGGCTGGTGTCCTCCGATAAGCCTTCAATGCTGACCCTGGCAGGAGCCATGGTTAATCCTTCGTACCGTAAACTGAAGAAACCTCCGCTCAAGTTTCATCTTCCATGGCTGTGGAATGTACTAGATATCAACCACATCCACTACGCTGCAATGGATTCCTACCTTTATTACAATATCTACAAGGGTTGGACGAAGAGCGGGAGCCATGTGTGCGGTTCAAGCAAAGAAGTATCGGCCAAGAGGAAAAGGGACAAGGATGAAGTCGAGCACGTGGACGAGGAGTCTGAGTAAGGTGGCAGTGTCGTAGCTCATGGTGGTTCTAATACAGTGCCTACTAGATTAGTTGCTTAGTTTAATTTTAGGGTGCTTAGTTTTATTTGAAGGGCGTGTTGTGCTGAGCCCCCAGCAGAACTATGTTATTCTCCTTCTCGTTACTTTAAATCTTCAGTACGTACATACTACTCCCTCCATTCCGGTTTATAGGGCTTATCTCAATTTTTTTGTTTTACCAATTTAAAGGGCTCATCTCCATCTCCTATTGAGATTCCGAGGTGCATTAAATGTTCGCATGCAAAAATTAAATAGGAACCCAGCAATCCATGTAATTTCCTACTCATCTAGTGGTCAAGCATGCATGCACTACAATTAATCCAAATTAATTCACTAGTTTAATTTGGTTAGTTTTGTAAAGTACGAGATATATTCCTCCACTCACCATCTGCCTTGGTTGATGAGATTTCAGATTTGAGCCCTATAAACCAGAAAGGAGGGAGATGTACGCACCCCAACTAAGCACGTACTACTCCCTCCTTCTAGGTGAATGAGTCATCTTAGGTTGTGCACCGCAACCAAGGCAGAGGGGAAACTGAGAGAATTTAATGTTTTTTTTTGCTAATTAATAGCATTGCATGCAATGAACTAACCACTACATGTCGAGTTTGGTAGTCTCAAGTCATTGAAAGCAGACACGCCCCACATCTCTTATTGGTTGATTGCTTTATTCATGTCAAAAAACAATAAACGAGGTGAGAGTTAATGCATCATGTCTAAGAGTTTTGGGATTATTTGGTTTTCGTAAGGTGACTTACACACCTAGACGGACGGAGTAGCTTTTTTAATAGTACTATATTCATAATTTGGCGACGAGCGCTCTCTACATGTACCACCTTTTTAATTTAATTTCATCTTGTTAGTTTTGCTCCATGGCGCAATCTATCTATACTGCAACTGTACAAAAGTACATTTAAAAGGATAGAGGTTAGGGCAGTCTCTCTTGATCAGTTTCATGAGAGGCGAGGGCCTTTGTGATTTGACGACTCATTACTGCTGGAAGGTGGGGCCTTGTGATTTGACTGCTTGTATAAATGTTACCGACGACCTGAGGAGGTGCAAATAACTGTGCGGTATACTACTACTTTCCACTAGAGTAGGACTAGTACGACGGAGGAGCACGAAACACGCAGCCCAGTGCGACATGGCGATCCCACGGCGGCGCTCATCGTTAGCATTGGTCTATTCGTGCGTTGCAGAGAATGTGACACATGCGGAGAAACACCCGAAGCGAAATAAGAAACACAGGAGCAAAAGAAGAAGGAAGATTGCCCG
>LR738711.1:363528117-363569611 GCA_902687465.1 Secale cereale
CCCCCCCCCCAAAAAAAAGATGGAAGACGTAGACACAAGTCTGGGGCGCTGCTCTCTACTTCATGAAGAGTTGACCGCGAGTCCTAAGTGCTTCTTCATCGCATCCACGACCTTCATCTCCTCGCTCGTCTCCTCCGTCATCTTCTTCATTTTGTCCATGACGCAGGATTTCTCGCTGCGAGCCTTCATCATCTCTTCCACGACCGCCTTACATACCTTGACAGCAGCCAGGTGCTCGATGCGGAGCTTCGTCAACTCCTCCTTCTATTCCATCATGATATCATGTAGCATCTTTTTTTTTGAACTATCAATGACAGTAGGAGAGCATCCTACTGACTTCCCATATATCAACAATTTTACATGGTGTCTAGGGGTTTCATGCAAGACAGCACGAGGGGTCTCAGACCAACCAGCAAGGCATGATCAAAGACCCATCGTTCTTTGTCAAGCACCCCAATACTAGTTGACTAAAATTGTCTTACTGTTACACAATTGTTCTCAAGAAGTCACTAACAAACTGTTCTAGGGAGGGCTTAACCCTATGCGCAAGCAAGCCAAAGTCTCTCTTGAATCTCTCCTGCCAAGAGGTTTCCGAAGGGGGGACTGCCCTGAATACTTTGTTGTTACATTCCTTCCATATGCTCCAGGCCGCCGTCAGGAAGATCTCCATGAACATGGGTTTTGCCCAGCGTTGCCGTCCGGAGTGCGTGATCTGCAGGCGATCCCCACCGTATGTCCATTCTATTCCCAACCGCCTCCAACAGGTTTTGCTGAAAGTGCATTGGAAGAAAAGGTGTTCAACAGTTTCTTCCTCTCTTCCCGCACACAGCTGGCACTCAACCCCCTTCGAAACATTGTAATGTCTCCTTTTGAGCATATTTTTAGTGTTCACATGATCAGCCAGCATCAGCCACGCGAACACCTTAATTTTCATTGTGCATCTACTCTTCGAGATCCATCCGAAAGCGGCATCCGCAATCACTTCTTTGAAGTAGTTAGCATAGTATTTCCGGGAGGAATACCGTTCCCCCCACAAGCATACCCATGAGTCCATTAGATCATCCTCGGGGCTGATCCCCCTCGTGAGGTCTTGTATCTCCAGCACCTCATCTCTAGCCTGTTGAGAGAGGGATAGATAAAAACCCTGTTGCATGCTTGTGATGGACAGGAAATCTCTGATAGACGCATCTTCAATCGCAGTGAAGGAAAAGCCCTCGGGTGCGAGGACTCTAGGGTTTCATCCAGCCACAAGTCCTTCCAGAATAGCGTCGACGAGCCATCACCCACCACAACCTTGGTAACTCCTCTGTACTTGTCATTCAGTTTCATCACGTCTTTCCACCAGAAGGATCCGCAGACATCTGCTGCGTGCGGGACCTGGTGTTCATAGTATGTGTCCCAGATCAACGCGCACCAGGGAGTGTCTCTCTTATTATAAAAACAGTGTAGAAATTTGAGAAGTAACCCTTCATTTTGAACCTTGATATCTAAAAACCCCAGTCCTCCATGTTTCTTAGGCCTACACACCAGATCCCAAGAGGCAAGAGGGTTGCACGTTTCCCCTTGTTCTGTTTTTCTACGCCAGAGACACCTGCGATGGATCTTGTCCAATTGCTCTATTAGTTTGAGCGGGAACTTAAGCGTACACATGGGGTAGATCAAGAGGGAGGTGATCAATGAGTTGAGCAATGTTAGCTTACTCCCATAGTTCATCAGGAACAGTGAGGAGGAGAGCCTGCGTTCCGTTCTTTCCACGATCGGCATGAGCTCGCTCACCGTGGGCTTGGTTGTCCCCATGGGCAGTCCTAGGTAAGTGAACGGCATTGCCCCAACAGAGCATTGCCAAATCTTCCCCAGTTCTGCAACAAGGGATTTATCCATATTAAGTGGCACCAGTATGGATTTGCTAAAGTTTATCTTGAGTCCAATGGAGTCCGCATAGTCAATCAGGATCTGTTTCATGGCCCGCGCCTAGGCCGGACTTGCCGGTATGACCAAGATAGTATCATCGGCATATTGCACTACCGGATAGTCCATTCCAGTACGCGAAGGGATCGGCAATTCGATCAATCCACGCTGGTATGCGTCATTGATGGCAGCCTGCAGCAGATCGGCCGCCAATACAAAGATGAGAGGGGAGAGCGGGTCCCCTTGCCGTACTCCACAGTTGCAGTCGAACTGTAGACCCGGGACCCCATTCAGAAGCACCGAGGATTTCCTTGAGCCAAAGATGTTTTTGATCCATCCAACCCATCGATCATCAAATCCCATTTGTTTCATGATCTCCAGCATAGCAGAGTGGTTGATAGTGTTGAAGGCTTTTGCAAAATCAAGCTTGAGCAGAACTATGGGTTTCTTTGATCGTTGGCATTGATAGATGTACTCAAAGGCCCATCCTAGACAATCTTGGATAGTGCGGGTTCTCAGAAACCCATATTAGTTTTTATGTATAATTTTGAGGACCACATTCTGCAGCCTGTTCGCGAGCACTTTGGTGATGATCTTCAGACAGCAATTTAATAGAGTAATCGGGCGGAAATCATTGGCCGATTCAGGCGAATTAGTTTTTGGAATCAGAGTGATGAACCCCACATTGATGCTGGTGATGTCGAGGGTGCCATTGTAGAAATCCTCACATAGTTTATAGAAGTCCTGTTTGACAATGTGCCAGCATGTTTTGATGAAGTGCCCGTTAAACCCATCTGGGCCAGGGGCTCGGTCTGCTGGCATGGATTTGACCACTCCATCAATTTCAGCGTTTGTAAAGGGGGCCGACAAGGCTTCAAGGCCATCCACCTTTTTGATGATCGAAGCTAGGTTAAACTTCATGGCCGGGGTGGAAGAATCACCGAGCCTTTCTTTGTACGTATCGAACAGTACCGCCTCCTTTAACTTATGATCTGTGACCACCGAGCCATCATGCAGTTTCAAGGAAGAGATGTAGTTTTTCCAATAGCGTTCGGTCGCCAGAGCGTGGAACAGCTTCGTGTTTTCTTCCCCAAACTTGATATATCGAATTGTACATCGCTCCCTCCAGTACTGATTTGTGTATCGTAGTAGTTTAAGTAGATGGGCTTTAACAATATTCCTGGAAAAAAAATCTGGCACCGTGAGGGGCCTTCGGTCCTCCAGCCCATCTAGCTCCTCGAGAGCCCAATTACAGTTTTGAATGAGGATCGAGAGGCGGGAAATCCCTTTGCTCCATTTTTTGAGGTCATATCTCAACCGTTTCATCTTTTTGCACACAAGGGCAGAGATGTTTTTAGCATAGCAACTCTTATTCCAAGATGCCTGCACCACTTCAAGAAAACCCGGATGGTGAGTCCAATAATTTTCAAAACGAAATATTTTGCTCTTGGGTATTGCAGTCTTAATTTCAACCACACACGGGGTGTGATCGGATACAGGTTTACCGAGTGGAGTAGCAACTGTATACGGATACGACTGAGTCCAATGGTATGATGAAAGGAACCAGTCCAACTGTTCGAGCAAGGGGTCATCTTGCATATTGCTCCAAGTGTATGATCGCCCTTTTAGAGGGATCTCAATCAGGGCTTGGGTGCGTATAATATCATTGAAGATGAATATGTCATTGGCATTCCCCCCTGGTTTGTTTCTATTGTTGGACGATCGAATATAGTTATAGTCTCCTACAAGGAGCCAGTCTGTTGTGTCTGGTATCACCAGCTCATAGAGCAAGTTAGTAAATAAACCTCGATCATCCCTTCTGCAAGGCCCATAGATGTTAAAAAGCGTCCAGACATGGCCAGGCGCCTTTGAGGTAAAGTTGACGCCTAATGCGAAGAAATCCAAGAAAACCACACTGCCATCAAAGATAGAACCATTCCAGACTATAAGTAAGCCTCCCAAGGCACCTCGTGAAGGGATAAAAGCAAATTTGTCGAGACGGCGCGGACAGAACGTCATAATGAAAGCAAGATCAGAAGAACTACGCTTAGTCTCCTGAAGACATACGATATTACAACCCGAAGCTGCAATCGAATTCTTAACTGCTAGAGTTTTATCATCTGAATTTATTCCACGGATATTCCACACCAGCACATTCCAATGTACTCGGTGGGCCATGCGGTCTAGGTGGTGGAGGTAGTGGCAGCGGGCTGCTCGTCCTCCTGTGGCGCCATGAGCTTGGCCGGGGAGAGCTCAGCTGCTGGGATGCCGCAACGTACCGCGCCGATCTGCTGGAGCTGGGAAATGGGTGTTGGGGGCGGAACAACGTCAGATGCAGGTTTTGTCGAGGTCGTTGTAAGCCTGAGAGGAGCAATTGGGTTTTGACGGGGCTTGACCTTACTTTTGTACGGACAAGCTTCAGCCATGGAGGGAGCCCTGAATCCATCGTAGCGGTTGTTTCTGGTGCTGCACCTGAGGGTCAGTGGTGCAATCTCACCTGCGCTCTTTTTCTTCTTATCTGTGTGTTTCAGAGCCAGGGGTTTTTCAGTAAGTTCAGTGGGCATAGCGTCAGAAACCTATAGCTTGTCCTGTGGTGCCACACGTGCTTCCGCACCGACAGAACACATCTGGCTGATTAGTGGGTCAAAGGCTTCCCCCCAGGTGCGTTTATCCAGCTTCACCAGCAGAACCTCTATCTTGTTGGCAATTGGGGTATACCAAGTCTTGATAGCATGGGCAACAAACAGGTATTGGAGCGATTGGCAGAAGAGAGCTGTCTTCTCCAGTGTGTCATCCACCGGGAGGAGCATGGGAAGCATGGGTTTGTAAATGTGCTTCCTTAGGAATGAGATCAGTTGGGCAAAAGGTAGTACACGGAGATTTGCCTCGTCCGCTCCTCCTCTGACAAATGTGAGAGTACTGTGATGTGCTCCCAGGACGATGTCATCCACTGCCAGTTCTACCTGAGCAACATGTGCATTCCAAGCATCGAGTCCGTCATCTTGGACATTGGCTTCAGGCGTCACGCCATGCATCATGGATGGACCAGTGTATCCAGTGATCTGGCGCCAACTTTCACCCTGGTATTGAGGAGGGATTTCCGGCTATGGCTGCCATCCGTTGGCCATCTACTGCTGTGTAGGCGGTTGAAGATCCTGCCCCCAAGCCGCATTTGCCTGTTGTTGCTGGGCAACCATGGCTTCAAACGAAACTTGTTGTGAAGCCGTCAGGTACGGCAACTCCCTCGGATGCGGCGAGGCATTCATTGGCGGCGGCGGCTCTTCTGTGCCCGCATTAGGCGGATTAGTTGGCCAGTTTGTCAGGATATAGACAGGGATCGTCCAAGATTGTCACACCCTGCATTTTGTAACATGTTATTTGTATCTTTGGAGCATGAAAATTTGGACCAGCAAAATTTTTTAGCATCATTTGGCTTTTATTTGGAATTGAGTTTTCTTCATTTGCTTTTTCATGTGCTCATTAAAGTCAACTATGATCTCTTGTAGATCTCATCTCTATACTCAAAACTTCTGCCCAATGATCATGCCAAGTGTCATATAACAGTATAGTATTTTCTTACAAAATTAATTTGGCCAAAAAGTATTTTATAAATTTAGTTTTCCAAAAACCCCTGAATTGAGATTTGCACTGCAAGTACTTGATTTAGGGTGTGAAAATTATTTCAAAAGGTTTATTTGAGACCTAGTAGTCATAGGACTCCCAGAAACCACAAAGGTATAATTTTAAATGTTATTTTCCTATTTTATTTAAAAGCTTTTTCTTAAGGCCAGAAATGGTCTTTAATAGGGGAAAATTATTTAACTATTTCAAAAATATTTGCCAAAATTCAGAGAGACTCATAGGACATATATTGTCCATATATAAGAGTTTCAACACTTGGTCATGTTCAAAATGATGGGCTAAACCCTCTAAAACCCTTTCTGGATATTTCAAGCTTTTGAAATATTTACAAAGGAAACTTTCTCCAAAAATTCCAGGGAAATTCTATCATGTCATATATGACATATTTGATGATCTTGCCAAGTCCCATGCCTTGGGAAGCAAGAAAACTTCCTCAAACCCCTTCATAACCATTATGTCCATATTTGAAGTTTGTGCAACTTTACATTGCCAAACTTGTCCAAATGCTCTCAAACTTGGTGCACATGCTAGAATGGCCTAATAAGGCACCTAGACCAAATGGAACAAGATTTTGAATAGAGCAACTTGATCAGATCACCTCAAAACCCTTTCTGTTCAAATGCAAATTTGAACAACTTTACATTACCAACTTTTTATCTGGAGCTTCAAACTTTGTGGGCATGATCAATACCCCAAATGATGATGCTACACCAAGTGGTGCGTCAAGGGGAGATGATTAGCTTGACTCAATCAAGATGAAACTGTTTCTGTTGATTTCTAGGGTTCACCAAAGTTACATTGGCTAGTTTCTTCAAATGAGCCCAAATTTGGTGAAGCACCCTATTTTCTCATGTCTTTCAACCCTGTCAAGTGCCATGTCAAGTGAACTTAATTTACTTGATCAAACACCTTCTGCAGAATTTCTAAAACCTCCAACTTGACCACTTTCACTTTTCTCCATGGCCTCAACTTCTTACCACAGGCTCATTGAGTTACCAGCTACCTCCAGTAACTCCCCCAGCACCCCAGCTCCATGATTGAAGGGTGAAACCCTTGTTTTACCTTGCTGTACAGTAGGTTTCCACCATTTTACCAACACTCTCACTCTCTGTCTGCATCCCAAGGGCATCCAAGGCCTCAGGGCATTTCTTTACTCCTCCCTCTATGTGTTGGACACTGTTGGACACGCTGGATCGGACCAAACCGGCGAGAGCGCGGCGATGCCAGTCAAACGCACGCTCTGGAGCGCGCGAACAGTGCCCTCCGCACGCTGGCTCCAGCCAATCGCCGATCCCCGACAGCCTCGGGCCTCCCCCTCGCGCCAGTCGAGGCGCCTCGACGTCCGCGACCTCCCCGGCACTGTCCCCCCTCCTCCTGCGCCCTCCAGTGAACGTTGTCGCACGCGCACCGGCCGCCCGCTTCGGCCATTCTTCTGCTTCACACGCGCGCGCGCCCTTGACGCTCCCCCGCTCCTCCTATCACCTCTACTGGGCGTGGAGATCGTCCAGGAACTCCACGGACTCATCCCCGTCGCCTCCCGTGCGCTGTAGCGTCGAGCCGGAGCTCGCCGGCGCACTGGACCACGGGTCCCCGCCGAGCCCCTATAAATAGGACCTCCCGAGCCATTCCAACAGCACCAGCAGCACCTCCTCCTCCCCAGCATCACTCCTGCATCACCAGCTCGACCCCAGGAGGTCCCAGTGCTCAGGATCGACCGGAGCTCCGCCGCGTCGGGCCGCCGACGATCTCGAGGTACGGGCCTCCCCTGCCTCTCCTTCCACTCATTTCGGAACCGCCGCACCTCACTAACTCTTTCCCCCTCGTTTCCCCTCTCTGTGCCAGTCGGAAACGACCTCGACCACCACCCTCCGACGAGCTTCCACCGCCCCACCTCGTCGCCGGCGAACCAGACCTTCCCGCCGTGCCGCATCACCACCACTTCAACCGCAACACGACGCTAGTCACGTCCCTGGCCTCTGTTGCCGTCGCCGTGGCCGAAATCCTCGCCGGTGAGCTCGCCGTCGCCGTGGCCGCGGGGTTAGAGATGACAGGCGGGCCCCGCCTGTCATCCCCCCACCTCTCTCCCCCGCCTCTGTGCCGCTGACCCACGGGCCCCGCCCGTTAGGTTTGAAAACCTGACGTGCGCGCGCGCTGGCTTCGTGCGGCTGGGCCAGTCCGTCTGGGCCGTGCACTGTGGCCTTCTCTGGCCCAGTGCACAGGACCCTTTTTCATTTTTCTTTTCTGTTGATGTTTTAAACATTTATACAGAAAAGAATATTGATCCAAATTAAATATTTCCAACTCCTAAAATCTTGCAATATTCCAACCTATTTAATGGTACCACTTTCATTCAAATCCATGAAACTTTTCTGTACTGTTCAAATTTAAATTCAAATTTGGGAAGTAATACTCCTGTTCAAAAATCAATATATCCTATTCTGTAACTCTAAAACTCCAACTAAGATTTTTTTTCCCATCTTAGAAATCTCTCTAGTATTTTACAAAAATGAGTTGACATTTTTCTGAGCACTTTGATTTTTCTGTTTTATTTGTATTCTTATTTTTCCGTGGTTATTATGCGACGTATAGATCCCGTATTTGACGAAGTTGATGTGGAAGAAGAAGGAGAAGGATTTGAAGACCTTGAAGACCAAGCCAATCCAGGCAAGCAGCCCTTTGACCATGATACACTTGTTCTCGGAACCCGTTTGTTTCCGATGCATGATGATAGGGTTACGATGGTAACCTAGATGAACCACCACATAATGCATGCCTTATTGTTGATCTTGCTATGTGCTAGATGGCATGCAAATAGTTGGTCATGATGCTTATATAATGCATGTGTGATATGAACCCTCGTAGTTGAAATCTTTGCATGAACCCATCGGGTGCCCCTAATGCCCGAGGGTGATGAAGTGTTAGGTCATCACTTGAGAAAGAAGTGATGTGCCGGTAGATCTTGTGCATGGTGGAATGATGGATTAGATTTATGTGTGACTACCGTCCCAACCAAACATGTGCAACCACACTACCCCTTATGGGACGGGGCTTTATTGATTACTTAGGTCGATACTAGCATGGTGCCCGCATTACTAGTGACGGGAAGACTTGAGGTCTTTCCCGGGACGGGGTCGTGCTTGGATAGACGGCCATGATTGTTTTTACAGGGCACCGGACACACCGTTGGTCCCTTCGGGTACGCGTGACATTGAAATTAGGGCAAGTCCTGTGATCCATTGTTTGTACCCGAGGGCCGTGTGCCAACGAGTGGACTCTATGTTAGTGTCGTCTAAGGAAAGGTAATGACCGGGTGCTTACCCCGGGTACTTGAGGTACCGCGGGTCGTGGATGACACGGAAGTTCCCCGGATCTTGTGGGTAAAGTGCGCAACCTCTGTAGAGTGTAAAACTATTCGAATAGCCGTGTCCACGGTCATGGACAGTTGGGTGGTGCTACTTAAACGATGTCCAGAATTTTACTTCATCAGTGTTGGAATGTGTGTGACAAGTCAAGGATGGTGACTTGACTCGATGAGTTGAATCATATTCATGTTGTTGTCGGTAACCTGTTCTCGAGGTTACGCGAGGTTATTGATGCATAAACTTGATGATAGCATATTGTTCTAGCTTCCTGCTAGATTGTTCATTATTGTTCCTTTGCATTGTTACCACATCATGGGTTGCTTGCGAGTACATTCAAAGTACTCATTGGCTTGCCACTGGTTATTTAATTGGCCAGGCATGGAAAAGCAGGAATATGAGGAAGAGTTCTTTGGAGACGATCATGCGAACTAGGACGCTATCCCAGTCAGAATGCCTGTAGGGTTAAGGCAGATGGCATGGGTTCTACCCGTTTATCGAAGACTTCCGCTATTTGAGTTATTTCCCATTCAGCCCGTGAGGCTCTATCTATGTAAGACTTGGCCATAATGGCCTTAATTCGTGTAAGACTATTTGTATGGATGTAAGACTCTTGTTATTTCAGCTTCTGTGTGTTCAGTGAGCATTGATCTCTGGGATCACTGTACACGTACATTCGGTGATCTCGACTTCTAAGTCGGGGTCCCCACAAAGATCGACCAAGGCCTCCAAACACATTGGCTCTTTTAATGATCAGGCTATGCGGCACATTAGAAAACTGATTGATAAGAACCCGGACAAGAACTCGGGTCTTCATTTGCCCTGGGTTGTGCCAGATCTCAAAATTACCAAAACAACTGACAGCTTTGTTCACATAGTATTCATTCTGATAGTCGAGAGGAAACCCAAGAAACACTACCCATGCTACTGCTTCAAAGATTGGTATGCGCATATTGGGTCCTTCATCAGGGCGAGCAAAGTAGAAGGTTCTATCCTCATCTATCGGGTGCGGCCCAGTGGTGATTAAGAAATCTCTGACAGCTGCTGATCTAAACCCAATCATCCCAACTCCTAGATGAAAGATATCAGAGTAAATCACCTCAGCATTGAAGTCCTCGACTAGGATTTGAAGGATTTCCGCAAGCACCATTGGTCGTTGCAGATCAGGCATCGGAGGGTTGGTGAGGACGAGCGCGAAGCTCTCGTGATGCAGTAGTGGAGCGCCGACGACCATCATCTTTCGCTGAAGCCTATCACCTGGGCCATTGAAAATGGCAAGGGGGCCAGGGATGAACTGGTAGGGCATTACAGGGAAGTTCGCCATGGTTGGAGGAGCGGAGGTGCTAGCAGGCAGATGAGTCGATGGGGGTTTCTGGCGAGGGGCGGAGGTGCTAGCAGGCGGATGAATTGATGGGGGTTTCTGGCGATTTGGTAGTGGGGGTGGCAGGTTGAGCAGTCTAGAGTTGATCGATGTGGTAGGGCGTAGGGTAGGAGGAGGCGGACCGTCACCCCAATAGGCAGGGTACGCGTGTCCTGGCGCTGCATATTGCTTCCGTTGAGATGTCCTAGGCTGTTGGTAAGTTTGGATACGGGAGGTTTTGGGTTTATCAGCGGCAGGGAGAGACAGGGTTTTAGGTTTCCAAAGAAAATGATGAGAATCTCCATCTAAGCAATATTTCGCTACGTGTCCTAGATAACCGCATGAGGAACACAAAAGCCTTGCCGGGCAATCAAAAAAGAAGTGGTGAGGTGAATCACAGGTCGTACAACTAGTTCGTCCCGGCCCAACATGGGCTTGAGAGGGGGTCAAGTGCAGGTGGCCACGTCCCTCAGAACAATTGTCAGAGAGATGGCCCAATTGATGGCAATCAACACACAAATTTAAACGTCGAAAGATTACCTTCGATGGCGGGATGGATTTCAATTTCCAGATTGAAGCAATTTTCTCATCAGAATATCCAAACACCCGTTGGTCCAATATATGGAATAGCATGAAATCCGGGATGTGTTCCCATTTCCGCTGCTCGAAATGAATACCCTGAAAAGCCTTATTCCCGGAAGACGGGGGAACATTAAATGTTGTTTGAAAACTGCCCAGAATGATGCAATCCTTGTCTGGAGGCTGAGGACCCGTATCATTCGAATAATCCGGATCAAAAGTTAGATGCTTTGCAAATGAGGTTTCTCCATGTTTATGTAAATGATCCCCTCGATGTTCATCCGCAAATTTAAACCCTAATTTCGAGAGTTCCTCATTAGCTGAATGATCCTTACTAGCACTTTTTTCTGAGGAAGTCAAGATTAGGCTTGATTGCAATGGGGGTGCGAGTAACCACCTCACCAAGCTCATCATCTAGATGCCAACCATTGTCCAAACTAGAATAATTCACCGAGGGTTTGAACAAAATAAAATGACAGACAAAGTCCGGCCAGATCCGATCTTTCAACTTGTAAATGAAATGCCCCACTCGGTTAGAATAGACCGAGAAACGAAAAGATCTTTTGCCCAATTGAAGCACATTAAACCCCAACGAAGAACCACCAATGCAACATTGGAGCACGAGGCCAACCGATTCTGTCGTGAGAGGGAAGGATGCCGAGGAGAAAGAGGCAACCAAAAAGAACTCTTTGGTATGCGAAGAGGTAGAGAAATGCATCGTTGAACCAAACTTTGCGCGCACCTGTTTGGCCACAGAGATCCCAGGGTTGAGATCCCGATGGAGGAGACTAGCCATGCATAGGCTAGCCTAGAGATCACCATGGATGGTTGCCGGCCGGTAGTGGTGGTGGTGGTGGGAGGGGGGTGGGGAGGAGGGGAGGTGGGGAGAGAGCCATTTCTGTCGGAAACGAACGCGGGATGTAAAACCAGGCGTTGGTGCTTCATGTAGCATCTTCACAGTGGAACTAATCTTCTCATGCAGCTCCTTCCAGTAGGTATTCTCCTCCTCCCGTAGGTCGAGCTCGTGGTGGAGCTTCGCATTGTCTTCCTAAAGTTGCAGGAGTTCTCCGGTCCCCTTCTTACCCGAGGCAATACTCTCCTTCAGCTGCATCATCAAGCCGGCGATCAACTCTTCCCACTTATTGAGCTTAGCAGGCATGTCGTCGACGCTCTCCTTCAGCGGCTCCACCAAGTCATCGATGAACTCCTTCTTCTTATTGAGCTGATCAGGCATGTCGTCGAGGGATAATGAATCCAGCACCGCCAGCTCGGCATGTTCTCCTCTGCGGCTAGGGCGCTCTAGGGAGCCCTCACCTACCCATGGGTGATCTTCCGAGGTCTCCGCGAGGCGGCGAGCCCTCTCTTTTTTCCGCGGCCTTCATCGCTGCTCCATTGCTACGAGTAGTTCTCGACCTAGAGCTCTACACACCGGCCATGGCAAGGATGGACGAACAAGAAAGACTAATAAGGAGGAAGGTAGAGTGATTTTCGGCTAGGTATAGTTCCCCTTTTTATAACCTAGTACTGCAGTAGTACTAAAACTTGCATAGTGGGAACACGCTCAGGTTTGATACGTACTAGGTGTGAGCAGGTTTGCACTTAATTATAGCATGGTTGTACTACTTTGGAATGGGATGGGAACAAGCTAAAGATTAATTGATGGCCGAGGCCCAAAACGGCTCCGGATGAGTTTCCAGGAACACAAATTTCAAGTACAACTACTCAAATGTGGTCGCACAATTCAGTGATGTAACTGGTCGTACATGTCAGACCAAGCCGATGCGTGTCGCGGGTCCGATCTACTGTCTGTTGGTGCGACCGATTGTAAGTATTACGCGATGGAGACTTCTAGTTGTGGCTTCGGGTGATTGTCATGACCAAGCAGTAAAAAACTAGTGATAATTCATTAACCATCTTTTTTCCAAACGACCAAGTATTTTCACAGGAAAACAATACATATAGATGGAGTGATTATCACGGGTGCAAACCGCCATGGCATCGCAAGTTCACTTCAGCAGGAACCGAGTAGGTCACTTCATCGCTCGCGGGGAAGGAGGGCAGCTCACCTCGCCTACGATGCATCCCCAGCACCGCCGCCACAGCTGGCTACGCGATTTAGCTTCTCTTACCACCCATTTGAACAGTTGCATCGGCTGCTCATCCCATCCCGCAGGCATGCATGTTCTTTCCTCCGAAGTCAACTCCATGATTATGATCTCTATCATTAGCCCCCACTCGAAATCAATGCGACACTGCCGGATGCTGACATCCCTCGGCATCTCTTCCCTAAGATCGACTTGTGCCTCCGCCTTGTGTTTGCCAGGCGCAGCACCTTCGAACTTGTATCCAATCGATGCGATCCTTCCTCGATCCGATTTTCCCTTGCTGCCCACCACCCAAAACGCGGCCCTGGCATGTCCTCCGGCGCCACCGATTTGTGATTTCAGAGCAATGTATCCCCTCTGAAACACATGTGGGTTTCACTCAAAGGCGGTAGTGCTGCGGGCCGCAGCAAGAGGGTAGAACATGGGATCCTGGGATATAAGGGATTGTCTATGGCGGGATCCTCCATGGCGGGATCGGCCTCTAGTGGGCGAGGCGGGGAAGCGAGCGTAGGCTCTGGTAGAGCCCTACGAGGCTAAGTTAAAAAATAGTTCTCCAGTCCGTGAATATTCAAATACAGATGCCACCAATAGTAACCTAGGCAAAAATTGATCATGCTGACTGTGTCCTAGTTTACTGGCCCCCTTTTTATTTTGTGCCAATTTTTGACCAAAATTTTAACTAGGAAAATGTTAATGCATGTCACCAAAGGTTATATCATTGGAATCACATTTGGACATAGTTTTCGATTACATTAATTTTTATGACATGCATAAATATTGTGTTACTTAAAATTATGGTTAAAATTGGCACAAAATACGAAGGAGACCAATGGAAGTAGCAACCCATGATTTAACTACTCGCATGCACGCACTGGAGTAGTTATTCTGAACTACTTCCTCCCTCAGGTCCACTCAATTTGCATGCACTGTATTAATTGACCATCAATGAAGTGAACGACTTTACACGCATCAAATTATCACATGGGGTGGATCTTTGTACAATGCGTCCCACCATATACCTGCGTGTGCGTGCGAGGTAATGAGTGCATGCATGCACATCTTCGCTTCATGCACGTACTACCAGTGTGCGTGAGAGAGGACAAGTACATTCTTCTGGAACCAGCAGAACGTCACTGTGATCAATCGACACAAGGACGTCGCGACAACGCCTCCACATGTGCCACATGTCTTCATGGATGCCCCACATCATTCTAATCATAATATATTAACTGAAATAAGGAGAGACACTATGTAGCGTGCCATTGGAATTCTAATTTATGTGTTTTGCACATCCTAGAAGTATTAGTAAGGTACACGTGCATTGCACACATGAGATTTGGCAACCAAATTGTGAATAAATACCACACTGTAGCATGTATGCTTTGAGTCATATATGCATGATGTAGACGTTCATTTAATTCTTATAGTTCATCTCATTGAAAATCAATTAGTTTTTATGAAAAGGTTAATATATTTTATGCATTGTAAAGCATAAAGTAAAAAACAAATGATGACAATTCAACTAGAAAAAAAGATATGGGGCCAAGCATTGCTAATCCTTTACGGGGAGGGCCAATTCATCAACTTAAACTATTTTACCAGCAATTGATCTACTGATCACATTCATATTAGCCTCAATATATAGTGATGTTAGGGGGGGCAGGGCCCTTGCTGCCCCCTCCCTTCGCCACTTTGAGCGCGTTTGAGAGATGAAGTGGAAGGCATGGATGATGAGAGGGAGACTATGGATAGATAATGTGGGTGTATTAGATATGTAGTCCTATATAGAGAGATATAGTTTGATCGATGTGTACGTGGGAAAGAGGGTGAGACCTGACTAGATATATAGATCGATCGGTTTGTGTGGAAAACTCAAAAAGACCTAGCTATATATTTACACACATAGATGGACATCGATCGTTGCGCATGCAAGTGAGAGATAAAGAATGCCCGAAGTGATGAAGAGGGGGAGGTGTGTGTGTGTGTGTGTGTGTGTGTGTGTGTGCATGCATGGGAGATCAACCTGAAGAAAAAGATTGCATGTGTGCGATGGATAATGCCGAGTGGTAGTTTGTGTGAATGCATGCATGAGAGAAAGTTAGTGGTACAATTATATAGAGCAGACGATTGTGTGCGTGTAAAAGAATAGGTGAGGTCATAATAAATGTAAAGTTGAACTCAAATATTTAAAAAAGAGATCATGATGTTTGAAATCCATGCATGCATGAATATAACTAAGATATGCGTGGTGTGGTTTGGAAACGAGCATGCTATACTGCATACACATTGAGCATGGTCAGACTGATTTGAATTTGAGATACCGATGTCAGGCATCGTTTGGTCACATTGCATCTACGCATGGACACACTACTCAGATTCGAGATAATGGTTGGCTTTTGCATCACATATCTATACCCCTATATAGTCTGCAAATAAACTTTGAAAGATGGTCGTTGGATTAAACCAATTAGATGGTGCGGAGATGAAAAATCCGGGCACTACTGGCCGTTGCATATCATCTACATTCCACCAGATTCTGCCACATGTACAATCTAGAAGACTCCATGGTTCAACTTAAGCAGAATGCATAAACCTCAAAACACAAGCATTTCTCCTCTGTTGTAGAATCTTCCGTATCATAATTGCCCTTTTTTCTAGATGAATTACCATTGTTTATTTTTACTTTATGCTTTACAATGCACAATTCCATGAATCTTAAATTAATTTAGCTTTTTAATAAAAACTAATTTATTTTGAATTAGACGAACTATATGAATTAAACTAACATCTACATCATGCATGTATATGACTCTAAGCTTAGATGCTATAATGTGGTATTTATTCATAATTTTATTGCCAAAACTCATGCGTGCACTGCATGTGTACCTTACTAGTCTAAATGTTGTGTGTGCATGTGTTTCTGTGTGTTGTGTGTGTTAAACACATTGTACGTAGTATCATACATGTTTTAGATTACGAACATATAGCTAGAGCATACACGTGCTATAATTTGAATTCAGCATAAAATTGATACATATATTTGAATTCGACATCGTATGTACGTGCAATTCATATTTATATGGGAATTTACTACTCCTATATTCATGTCATGTATTGTGAAGATAATATTTAGATGGTTGTATAACTAACCCGAGTACAATCCCATCCAAGCAGGGAAAATGTACTCAAATTTAGTCCATATGCTAGACAACACTGATTTTTCTTTTATTGTTGAGGGAAGTGCAAATTGATTTGGTACTGTACACATTAAGCTTGTTGTCCCGATTTTTTTAGTTTATTGTTATAGTATTTGAATGCATTTCTAGTAGTATAGTAAAACGGGACAAGGCTCTCTCTAGTGGGGTGCGATTTTTTTTGTACAGGTTAAATTTGTTCTCCGGAAATGTCAAGCTGCGCCTTGTTATGCCGAAATTTCAAGCAAGCATCTCTATCTATCGTGCCGCGAAACTCCCGCCTCTTCAACCCGCGCCTTGTTACCCCGAAATTTTAAGATATCTCGTTGTCTTGTTGTGGTCGGAAAACACCCTCCATCTGAACCCGCGCATTGCCATCCCAAAAATATAACGCGCGCGAAAACTCCCACCTCCTACGAAATACCGACAAGCAAAATTCTCGTGATACCCCCTAAACCCAAAGAACCACCTAGTTCAAATCGGTGGGGGTATTTTTGTGACTTACCACACATTTCGGACAAGCGTGTCCCCAAGACAAGGTTCCCCCCTCCCATCCCCTCCTCTGCCCCCATTTGAACAGGAGTATGCGAAAACCCACGAAGCCCCACACCCTCCTCCGTCTGCCACCCAGTCGGAGCCTCTTCCCAACGACGTCATCCAACACAACACCTCCACATGCCTCATCCACCGCACCAGATGAGGATCCATCGTATATCTTGTCGTCCCGCCGGTGCAGCCACCCCGTCCTCCACCTCCAAGGAGCTGCCCTGATGTTTCCCTCGTCTTTCACGCCACCTCTATTCCCACACCGCCGTCTTTACCTACACCACCGAAAGAGCAGCATCATCACCGATTCCTGAGATGAAGTTGAGGCCTAATCGGCGCCACCAACGAGGTTCTACAGTAATCGCTGCATTTTCTTATTGCTTCGATCTCACGGTGCTATCGGCGCTCGGTCCTGAGCCGCCATGGCGCAGCTCCATCTACGGCGGCGTCGCCGGCCACTTCCTTTACGGCATCCCTCCCTCGGCGGAAACGTCCACATCAGTTGGAGCTACTGCTGCTTTGGCTCTCGCTTGCACTGCTACTCTACTCTTGCTCTTTGATCCCCTACCTAGTTTTCTCTTGCTCTTGCTAGCGCTGCTGCTCATGCTCTTGCTTGTGCTGCTGCTCTAGTCTTTCTCGCGCTACTGCTGCACGAGCAGCAGATCCTTCTCTCGCTTGAACCCCTGCAGCTGCTCACAGAATCTGGTCCTCAAAGAATAAGGTGTCGTTGTCATCAATGCGGTAGCACTTGTACTTTGGAGTACCTTTGGCAATACCATGCTTCACTTTTTTCACCATAGCATCAAGAAGTTGAGCTTCACGGATCTGGTCTTCCAAGGCTGGAGCGACCTGAAGGTTGTCAAGAAATCCTTGCCGAACAACTTGAAGCTTGAGTTTTCCGGAATGCTTCACAAAGATCCGGTTGGAACGGTTTGAGGATGAGACTGTTGAAATAAGCCTTTCTACTCAAGGCATGTGCAATCACGTTGGCCTTGCCAGGAGAGTACTCAATGCTTGGGCTGTACTCTTGAATCATTTCGACCCAACGAGTCTGACGGAGGTTAAGGTTTGGTTGTGTGAAAATATACTTCAAGCTCTTGTGATCGGTGAAGATGTCAACATGTATGCCCAACATGAGATGTCTCCAGGTTATCAAAGCATGGACAACTGCCGCCAACTCAACATCTTGAGTGGGGTAGTTCTTCTTGTTTGGCTTCAACTACCGAGAAGTGTAGGCCACAATCTTCTTCTCTTGCATAAGGATACCACCGAGACCTTGCAAAGAGGCATCGCAGAACACTTGGTATGGTTTGGATTCATCAGGAGGAGTCAGGACTGGAGCAGAGACAAGTTGTGTTTGAGTGTATTGAATGCAGCGTCACACTCAGGAGTCCAAGAATACTTGACATTCTTTTCCAGGAGGTTGGACCGAGGCTTCGCAATCTTGGAGAAGTTCTCCACGAACCTTCTGTAATAGCTTCCGAGCCCGAGGAAGCTTCAGAGTTGCTTGACGCTTTGAGGAGGCTCCCATTTTACAATTTCTTCAACCTTCTCGGGGTTGACTGAAATGCACGTTGCAGAGATGATATGACCAAGATAGAGAACTTCATCAAGCTAGAATTTGCACTTTGGGAATTTCGCATAAAAGCGGTGCTCTCTGAGCTTGTCAAGAACCAAATGAAGGTGCTTGGCGTGGTCTTCTTTTGTCTTGGAGAATAACAAAATATCTTCGAGGTAGACTAGGACGAACTCGTTGGTGTAGGGGTTGAATAATGCATCTTCCGAGAGAAGGTGGGAGGGGCATTTACAAACCCGAAAGACATGACCGTGTACTCGTAGGAGCCAAAACTTGTCTTGAAGGCGGTCTTGGGAATATCCTACTCACGGATACGGATTTGATGATAGCCCATTGATAGATCAAGCTTCGAGAAAACCTTGGCGCCTTTGAATTGCTCAAAAAGCTCATTTATATTGGGGAGATGGTACTTGTTCTAAATTGTATTCTTGTTCAATGGACGGTAACCAACGCAAAAGCCGATCGAGGCCATCCTTCTTCTTGACAAAAATAACACCACAGCCCCATGGAGAAGAACTCAGTCTGATCAAACCCATACATTCTTGCTCGTCGAGATGCTTCTTCAACTCCTTCAACTGTTTAGGAGATAGCTTGTACGGACGTCGGAAGGCTAGCTCCGTACCAGGTTCAAGTTCAATGATGAATTCAACTGGACGGTTGGGAGGCATCCCTGGCAATTCTTCAGGATTTACGTCTTCATATTCGCAAACCACCGGAATCTGGGATATGGAATTAATCTCACCCTTGTCGTTGAGAGAGAATAGCCTTATTGTGTTATCTCAAGCTATGAAGATAATAACTATTGGGGAACGTAGTATTTCAAAAATTTCCTACGATCACGCAAGATCTATCTAGGAGAAGCATAGCGACGAGAGGGGAGAGTGTGTCTATGTACCGTAGTAGACCGAAAGCGGAAGCGTCTAGTGACGCGATTGATGTAGTTGAACGTCTTCGCGATCCAAATGATCCAAGCACCAAACGTACGGCACCACCGCGTTCAACACACATTCATATCGATGACGTCCCACGAGCTCCTGATCCAGTGAAGTGTCACGGGAGAGTTTTTTCATCATGATGGCGTGGTGACGGTGATGATGAAGTTACCGGCGCAGGGCTTCGCCTAAGCACTACAACGATATGACCGAGGTGTCTATCCGTGGAGAGGGCACCGCACACGGCTAAAATCAACTTGTGTGTCTATGGGGTGCCCCTCGGCCACGTACATAAAGGATGGAGGGAGGAGGAGGCCGGCCTTCATAGGGCACGCTAAAGTGTGGAGTCCTACTAGGACTCCCTAGTCTAAGTAGGATTCCACTTCACACATGGAATATGAAAAGGGTAAGGGAGAAGGAGATGAAAGGAACGGGGTGCCCCCTTTCCCTCGTCCAATTCGGACCAGTCCATTGGGAAGGGGCGCGGCCACTTTTGAGGCCTTTCTCTCCTTTCCCATATGGCCCATTAAGCCCGAATACGAATTGTCGTAACTCTCCGGTACTCCAAAAAATACCTGAATCACTCGGAACCTTTCCGATGTCCGAATATAGCCTTCCAATATATCGATCTTTACGTCTCGACCATTTCGAGATTGTTAGTCATATTTGTGATCTCATCCAAGACTCCGAACAAACGTCGGTCATCAAATCACATAACTCATAATACAAATCGTCATCGGGCGTTAAGCGTGCGGACCCTACAGGTTCGAGAACTATGTAGACATGACCGAGACACATCTACGTTCAATAACCAATAGCGTAACTTGGATGCTCATATTGGCTCCTACATATTCTACGAACATGTTTATCGGCCAAACTGCATAACAACATACATTTTTCCCTTTGTCATCGGTATGTTACTTGCCCGAGATTCGATCGTCGGTATCATCATACCTAGATCAATCATGTTACCGGCAAGTCTCTTTACTCGTTCTGTAATGCATCATCCCGCAAATAACTCATTAGTCACATTGCTTGCAAGTCTTATAGTGATGTGCATTCCCGAGAGGGCCCAGAGATACCTCTCCGACAATCAGAGTGACAAATCCTAATATCGATCTATGCCAACTCAACAAACACCATCGGAGACACCTGTTGTAACGCCCCGGACACACCCGCCGGTGGTCGTTACTCCTGGCGGGATCTAGACTGGCCCCACATATCAATAATAGTCTTTTCTGCGCACTTTTTCCTCACTCATGCGCACCCGGGAGAAACTTCCTGGTCGGTCACCCATCCTGAAACTCTGACCACGCTTAACTTTGGAGTTCTATCCGAATGGGCTCCCGAAAAAGAAGAAATTTCCTATTGATATTAGTAGTCTATCATCTCTAATAAGCTAGGCTATCACATACACCCCCACTTAGAGGAACCGACGTCCTTGTCGGGCCACATGAATGTTCCGTCTTGGCACATACGTCTGTGCTTCCAGTCCGGCACATGTGCCATGCCGTGTGCCACGACGGGTCACAAATGTCATGAACAACATTACTGTGCACCTGTCTATAAACATCCGTGTAACCGCAAGGGTCAGCTCTGATACCAACTTGTAATGCCCCGGACACACCCGCCGGTGGTCGTTACTCCTGGCGGGATCTAGACTGGCCCCATATGTCAATACTACTCTTTTCTGCGCACTTTGTCCTTACTCATGCGCACCCGGGAGCAACTTCCCGGTAGGTCACCCATCCTGAAACTACTCCAAGCTGAGCACACTTAACTTTGGAGTTCTATCTGAATGGGCTCCCGAAAAAGAAGAAATTCCTTATTGATATGAGTAGTCTATCATCCCTAATAAGCTAGCCTATCACATACACCCCCACTTGGAGGAACCGACGTCCTCGTCGGGCCACAGGAATGTTCCCTCTTGGCACATACGTTTGTGCTTCCAGTCCGGCACATGTGCCATGCCGTGTGCCACGACGGGTCACAAACGTCATGAGCAACATGACCGTGCACCTGTCCGCAAACATCTGTGTAACCGCAACGGTCGGCTCTGATACCAACTTGTAACACCCCGGACACACCCACCGATTGTCGTTACTCCAGGCGGGATCTAGACTGGCCCCACATATCAATATGAGTGTTTTCTGCGCACTTTGTCCACACTCATGCGCACCCGGGAGCAACTTCCCGGTCGGTCACCCATCCTGAAACTATTCCAAGCTGAGCACGCTTACTTTGGAGTTCTATCCGAATGGGCTCCCGAAAAAGAAGAAATTCCTTATTGATATGAGTAGTTTATCATCCCTAATTAGCTAGGCTATCACACCTGTAGAGCATCTTTATAATCACCCAGTTACGTTGTGACGTTTGATAGCACACAAAGTGTTCCTCCTGTATTCGGGATTTGCATAATCTCATAGTCATAGGAACATGTATAAGTCATGAAGAAAGCAATAGCAACATACTAAACGATCAAGTGCTAAGCTAACGGAATGGGTCAAGTCAATCACATCATTCTCTAATGATGCGATCCCATTCATCAAATGACAACTCATGTCTATGGCTAGGAAACTTAACCATCTTTGATTAACGAGCTAGTCAAGTAGAGGCGTACTAGTGACACTCTGTTTGTCTATGTATTCACACATGTAGTAAGTTTAAGGTTAATTAAATTCTAGCATGAATAATAAACATTTATCATGATATAAGGAAATAAATAATAACTTTATTATTGCCTCTAGGGCATATTTCCTTCAGTCTCCCACTTGCACGAGAGTCAATAATCTAGTTCACATCACCATGTGATTTAAAACCAATAGTTCACATCCTCATGTGATTTAACACTTTATCGTTCACATCGCCAAGTGACCAATATCCAAAAGGTTTACTAGAGTCAATAATCTAGTTCACATCGCCATGTGATTAACACCCAAAGAGTACTAAGGTTTGATCATGTTTTGCTTGTGAGAGAGGTTTAGTCAATGGGTCTGCCACATTTAGATTCGTATGTATTTTGCAAATTTCTATGTCTATAATGCTCTGCACGGAGCTACTCTAGCTAAATGCTCCCACTTTCAATGTGTATCCAGATTGAGACTTAGAGTCATCTAGATTGGTGTCAAAGCTTGCATTAACGTAACTCTTTATGACAAACTCTATATTACCTCTATAATCGAGAAGTATTTTTGTAGTCCTCTAAGGATAATCTTGACCGATGTCCAGTCATCTACTCCTAGATCAAAGTTGTACTCCCTTGCCAAACTCAGGGCAGGGGCATACAATAGGTTTGGTATACAGCATGGCATATTTTATAGAACCTATGGCTGAGGCATAGGGTATGACTTCCATTCTCTCTCTATCTTTTGTTGTGGTCGGGCTTTCAGTCTTACTCAACTTCACACCCTGCAACACAGGAAAGAACTCCTTCTTTGACTGTTCCATTTTGAACTACTTCAAAAACTTGTCAAGGTATGTACTCATTGAAAAAACTTATCAAGCGTCTTGATCTATCTGTATAGATCTTAATGCTCAATATGTAAGCAGCTTCACCGATGTCTTTCTTTGAAAAACTCCTTTCAAACACTCCTTTATGCTTTCCAGAAAATTCTACATCATTTCCGACCGACAATATGTCATTCACATATACTTATCACAAAGGATGTAGTGCTCCCACTCACTTTCTAGTAAATATAGGCTTCACCGCAAGTCTGTATAAAACTATATGCTTTGATTAACTTATCAAAACGTATATTCCAACTCCGAGATGCTTGCACTAGTCCATAGATGGATCGCTGGAGCTTGCACATTTTGTTAGCAACATTAGGATTGGCAAAACCTTTTGGTTGCATCATATACAACTCTTCTTTAATAAATCCATTAAAGAACGTAGTTTTGGTATCCATTTGCCAAATTTAATAAAATGCAGCAATTGCTAACATGATTTGGACATACTTAGGCATCACTACGAGTGAGAAAATCTCATCGTAATCAACACCTTGAAATTGTCGAAAACCTTTCGGAACAAGTATAGCTTTGTAGAAAGTAACATTACCATCGGCGTCAGTCTTCCTCTTAAATATCCATTTATATTCAATGGCTTCCGATCATTGGGCAAGTCAACCAAAGTCCACACTTTGTTCTCATACATGGATCCCATCTCAGATTTCATGGCCTCGGGCCATTTTGCGGAATCTGGGCTCATCATCACTTCCTCATAGTTCGTAGGTTCATCATGGTCTAGGAACATGACCTCCGGAACCGGTTTACCGTACCACTCTGGCACAGAATGCACTATGGTTGACCTACGAGGTTCAATAGTAACTTGATCTGAAGTTTTATGATCATCATCATTAGCTTCCTCGCTGATTGGTGTAGGAATCACTAGAACTAGTTTCTGTGATGTACTACTTTCCAGTTCGGGAGAAGGTACAATTACCTCATTAAATTCCACTTTCCTCCCACTCACTTCTTTCGAGAGAAACTCCTTCTCTAGAAAGTATCCATTTTTAGCAATGAATATCTGGCCTTTGGATCTGTGATAGAAGGTATACCGAATAGTTTCCTTTCGGTATCCTATGAAGACATATTTCTCTGATTTCGGTTCGAGCTTATCAGGTTGAAACTTTTTCACATAAGCATCACTGCCCCAAACTTTAAGAAACAACAACTTAGGTTTGTTGCCAAACCACGATTCATATAGTGTCGTCTCAACGGATTTAGATGGTGCCCTATTTAACTTGAATGCAACTATCTCTAATGCATAACCCCAAAACAATAGTGGTAAATCGGTAAGAGACATCATATATCACACCATATCTAATAAAGTGTGATTATGACGTTCGAACACACCATTACGATGTGGTGTTCCAGGTGGCGTGAGTTGTGAAACTATTTCACATTGTTTTAAATGAAGGCCAAACTCGTAACTTCAAATATTCGCCTCCGCAATCTGATCGTAGAAACTTTTATTTTCTTGTTACGATGATTTTCCACTTCACCCTGAAATTCTTTGAACTTTTCAAATGTTTCAGACTTATGTTTTATCAAGTAGATATACCCATATCGGCTCAAATCATCTGTGAAGGTCAGAAAATAATGATACCCGCCGCAAGCCTCAACACCCATTGGTCCACATACATTAGTATGTATGATTTCCAACAAG
This sequence comes from Secale cereale, assembly GCA_902687465.1. Taxonomy (NCBI): domain Eukaryota; kingdom Viridiplantae; phylum Streptophyta; class Magnoliopsida; order Poales; family Poaceae; genus Secale; species Secale cereale. The sequence continues at coordinate 363,552,486 of LR738711.1, forward strand.
TCAGTTGCTCGCTCCATTGTTCAGGAGAACGGAGTTTTAATCATCTTGCCCATGAGGCATGGTTCGCAACCACCAAGTGATTCATAATCAAGTGATTCCAAAAGCCCATCAGCATGGACTTTCTTCATGCGCTTTACACCAATATGACCTAAACGGCAGTTCCACAAATAAGTTGCACTATCATTATCAACTTTGCATATTTTGGCTTCAATATTATGAATATGTGTATTACTACGATCGAGATCCAACAAACTATTTTCATTGGGTGTATGACCATCGAAGGTTTTATTCACGTAAACAGAAGAACAATTATTCTATGACCTTAAATGAATAACTGTATTGTAACAAACATGATCAATTCATATTCATGCTCAACGCAAATGCCAAATAACATTTATTTAGGTTCTACACTAATCCCGAAAGTATAGGGAGTGTGCGATGATGATCATATCAATCTTGGAACCACTTCCAACACACATCGTCACTTCACCTTTAACTAGTCTCTGTTCATTCTACAACTCTCATTTCTAGTTACTAATTTTAGCAACTGATCTGGTATCAAATACCCAGGGGTTGCAATGAACACTAGGAAAGTACACATCAATAATCTATATATCAAATATACCTTTGTTCACTTTGCCATCCTTCTTATCCGCCAAGTATCTAGGGCAGTTCCACTTCCAGTGACCATTTCCTTTGCAGTAGAAGCACTTAGTTTCACGCTGGAGTTTAGCTTTGGGTTTCCTCATGGGAGTGACAACTTGCTTGTCTGTCTTCTTGAAGTTCCCCTTATATCCCTTTGCCCTTTACTTGAAACAATTGATCTTGTTAACCATTAACACTTGATGCTCTTTCTTGATTTCTACCTTCGCCGATTTCAGCATCGCGAGGAGCTCGGGAATTACTTTCGTCATCCCTTGCATATTATAGTTCATCACGAAGTTCTAGTAACTTGGAGATAGTGACTAGAGAAATTTGTCAATTAATATCTTATCTGGAAGATTAACTCCCACTTGATTCAAGCAATTGTAGTACCCAGATAATCTGAGCACGTGCTCACTTGTTGAGCTATTGTCCTCCATCTTGTAGGCAAAGTACTGTCAGAGGTCTCATACCTCTTGATACGGGCATGAGTATGAAATATCAATTTCAACTCTTAGGAACATCTTGTATGCCCCGTGGCATTCAAAACATGTTTGAAGTCCCGGTTCTAAGCCATAAAGCATGGTGCACTATACTATCAAGTAGTCATCATACCGAGCTTTTGTCAAAACATTCATAACGTCTGCATCTGCTCCTGCAATAGGTTTGTCACCTAGCGGTGCATCAAGGACATAATTCTTCTGTGCAACAATGTGGAAAATCATCAGATCACAGAACAAGTCCGCATTATTGCTACTATCATCTTTCAACTTATATTTCTCTAGGAACATATAAAAATAAACGGGGAGCTACATTGCAAGCTATTGATCTACAACATAGATATGCTAATACTAACAGGACAAAGTTCATGATAAATTAAAGTTCAATTAATCATATTACTAAAGAACTCTCACTTAGATAGACATCCCTCTAGTCATCTAAATGATCACGTGATCCAAATCAACTAAACCATGTCCGATCATCACGTGAGACGGAGTAGTTTTCAATGGTGAATATCTTATGTTGATCATATCTACTATATGATTCACGCTCAACCTTTCGGACTCCAGTGTTTCGAGACCATGTCTGTACATGCTAGCCTCGTCAAGTTTAACCCGAGTATTCTGCATGTGCAAAACTGTCTTACACCCGTTGTATTTGAATGTAGAGCTTATCACACCCGATCATCACGTGGTGTCTCGGCACGACGAACTTTCGCAACTGTGCATACTCAGGGAGAACACTTGTACCTTGAAATTTTGTAAGGGATCATCTTATAATGCTACTGCCGTACTAAGCAAAATACGAAGCATAATAAGATAAACATCACATGCAATCAAAATATGTGACATGATATGGCCATTATCATCTTGTGCTTTTGATCTCCATCCCCAAAGCATCATCATGATCTTCATCGTCACCGGCTAGACACCATGATCTTCATCGTAGCGTCATGGTCGTCTCGCCAACTATTGCTACTACTACTACTATCGCTAACTCATAGTGATAAAGTAAAGAAATTACAAGGCCTTCACAATTCATACAATAAAGAGACAACCATAAGGCTCCTGCCGGTTGCCGATAATTTACAAAACATGATCATCTCATACAATAACGTATAACTCATCATGTCTTGACCATATCACATCACTACATGCCTTGCAAAAACAAGTTAGACGTCGTCTACTTAGTTGTTGCAAGTTTTACGTGGCTGCTACAGGCTTAGCAAGAACCGTTCTTACCTACGCATACAAAACCACAACGATTTTTCGTCAAGTGTGATGTTTTAACCTTCACAAGGACCGGGCGTAGCCACACTCGAGTCAACTAAAGTGAGAGAGACAGACACCCGCGAGTCACCTTTGAGCAACGAGTGCTCATAACGGTGAAACCAGTCTCGCGTAAGGATACGCATATTGTCGGTCCGCGCCGCTTCATCTCACAATACCGCCGAATCAAAGTATGACATGATGGTAAGCAGTATGACTATTATCGCCCACAACTCATTGTGTTATACTCATGCATATCATCTACGCATAGACCTGGCTCATGATGCCACTATTGGGGAACATAGTATTTTAAAAAATTCCTACGATCATGCAAGATCTATATAGGAGAAGCATAGCAACGAGAGGGGAGAGTGTGTCTACGTACCCTCTTAGACCAAAAGCGGAAGCGTCTAGTGACGCGGTTGATGTAGTCAAACGTCTTCGCGATCCAACCAATCCAAGCACCGAACGTATGACACCTCCACGTTCAGCACACATTCAGCTCGATGACATCCCACGAGCTCTTCATCTAGTTGAGCGTCACGGGAGAGTTCCGTCAGCACGGTGGCGTGGTGATGGTGATGATGAAGTTACCAACACATGTCTTCGCCCAAGCTCTGCAACGATATGACCGAGGTGTGTATCTGTGGAGAGGAGCACCGCACACGGCTAAAATCAACTTTTGTGTCTATGGGGTGCCCCCTGGCCACGTATATAAAGGATGGAGGGAGGAGGAGGCCGGCCCTCATAGGGCGCGCCAAAGTGTGGAGTCCTACTAGGACTCCCTAGTCTAAGTAGGATTCCACCTCCCACATGGAATAGGAAAAGGGGAAGGGAGAAGGAGAAGGAAGGAAGGGGGTGCCCCCTTTCCCTAGTCCAATTCAGACCAGCCCATGAGGAAGGGGCCGCGGCCACCCTTGAGGCCTTTCTCTCCTTTCCCGTATGGCCCATTAAGGCCCAATACGAATTCTCGTAACTCTTCAGTACTCCAAAAAATACACGAATCACTCGGAACCTTTCCGATGTCCGAATGTAGCCTTCCAATATATCAATCTTTACGTCGCGACCATTTCGAGACTGTTCATAATGTCCGTAATCTCATCCGGGACTTCGAACAAACGTCGGTCATCAAATCACATAACTCATAATGCTAATCGTCATCGAACGTTAAGCGTGTGGACCCTACGAGTTCGACAACTATGTATACATGATCGAGAAACATCTCCGGTCAATAACCAATAGCGGAACCTAGATGCTCATATTGGCTCCTACATATTCTGTGAAGATCTTTATCGGTCAAACCGCATAACAACATACATTGTTCCCTTTGTCATCGGTATGTTACTTGCCCGATATTCGATCGTCGGTATCATCATACATAGTTCAATCTCGTTACCGGCAAATCCGTTTACTCGTTCTGTAATGCATCATCCCGCAACTAACTCATTATTCATGTTGCTTGCAAGGCTTATAGTGATGTGCATTACTGAGAGGGCCCAGAGATACCTCTCCGACAATCGGAGTGAGAAATCATAATATTGATCTATGCCAACGCAACAAACACCATCGAAGACACCTGTAGAGCATATTTATAATCACCTAGTTACATTGTGATGTTTGATAGCACACAAAGTGTTCCTCCGGTATTTGGGAGTTGCATAATCTCATAGTCATAGGAACATGTATAAGTCATGAAGAAATCAATAGCAACATACTAAACGATCAAGTGCTAAGCTAACTAAATGGGTCAAGTCAATCACATCATTCTCTAATGATGTGATCTCGTTCATCAAATGACAACTCATGTCTATGGCTAGGAAACTAAACCATCTCTTATTAACGAGCTAGTCAGGTAGAGGCATACTAGTGACACTCTATTTGTCTATGTATTCACACATGTAGTAAGTTGCGGGTTAATACAGTTCTAGCATGAATAATAAACATTTATCATGATATAAGGAAATAAATAATAACTTTATTATTGCCTCTAGGGCATATTTCCTTCAGTCTCCCACTTGCACCAGAGTCAATAATCTAGTTCACATCACCATGTGATTTAACATCAATAAGTCACATGCTCATGTGATTTAACACTTTATAGTTCACATCGCCATGTGACCAATACCCAAAAGGTTTACTAGAGTCAATAATCTAGTTCACATCGCCATGAGATTAAGACCCAAAGAGTACTAAGGTGTGATCACGTTTTTCTTGTGAGAGAGGTTTGGTCAATGGGTCTGACACATTCATATCCGTATGTATTTTGCAAATTTATATGTCTACAGTGCTCTGCACGGAGCTACTCTAGCTAAATGCTTCCTCTTTTAATATGTATCCAGATCGAGACTCAGAGTCATCCAGATCGGTGTCAAAGCTTGCATTGACGTAACTCTTTACGACGAACTCTTTATCACCTCCATAACCGAGAAATATTTCCTTAGTCGTCTAAGGATAATCTTGACCACTGTCCAGTGGTCTACTCCTAGATCAAAATTGTACTCCCTTGTCAAACTCAGGGCAGGGGCATACAATAGTTCTGGTATACAGCATGGCATACTTTATAAAACAAATGGCTGAGTCATAGGGAATGACTTTCATTCACTCTCTATCTTTTGTTGTGGTTGGGCTTTGAGTCTTACTCAACATCACACCCTACAACACATGCAAGAACTCTTTCTTTGACTGTTCCATTTTGAACTACTTCAAAAACTTATCAAGGTAGGTACTCATTGAAAAAACTTATCAAGCGTCTTGATCTATCTCTATAGATCTTGATGCTCAATATGTATGCAGCTTCACCGAGGTCTTCCTTTGAAAAACTCCTTTCAAATACTCCTTTATGCTTTCCAGAAAATTCTACATCATTTCCGATTGACAATGTGTCATTCACATATACTTATTAGAAAGGCTGTAGTGCTCCCACTCACTTTCTTGTAAATACAGGCTTCACCGCAAGTCTGTATAAAACTATATGCTTTGATCAACTTATCAAAACGTATATTCCAACTCCGAGATGCTTGCACCAGTCCATAGATGGATTGCTGGAGCTTGCACATTTTGTTAGCACCTTTAGGATTGACAAAACCTTCTGGTTGCATCATATACAACTCTTCTTTAATAAATCCATTAAAGAACGCATTTTTGTTATCAATTTTCCAGATTTCATAAAATCCGGCAATTGCTAAAGTGATTTGGACAGACTTAAGCATCGCTACGAGTGAGAAAATCTCATCATAATCAACACCTTGAACTTGTCGAAAACCTTTCGCAACAAGTCGAGCTTTGTAGACAGTAATATTACCATCAGCGTCAGTCTTCCTCTTAAAGATCCATTTATTTTTAATGGCTTGCCGATCATCGGGCAAGTCAACCAAAGTCCACACTTTGTTCTCATACATGGATCCCATCTTAGATTTCATGGCCCCAAGCCATTTTGCGGAATCTGGGTTCATCATCGCTTACTCATAGTTCATAGGTTCATCATGGTCTAGTAACATGACTTCTAGAACCGGGTTATCGTACCACTCTAGCGCGGAACACACTCTGGTTGTCCTACGAGGTTAGTAGTAACTTAATCTGAAGATTCATGATCATCATCGTTAGCTTCCTCGCTGATTGGTGTAGGAATCACTAGAACTAGTTTCCGTGATGTACTACTTTCCAATTCGGGAGAAGGTACAATTACCTCATTAAGTTCCACTTTCCTCCCACTCACTTCTTTTGAGAAAAACTCCTTCTCTAGAAAGTATCCACTTTTAGCAATGAATATCTTGCCTTTGGATCTGTGATAGAAGGTGTACCCAACAGTTTCCTTTGGGTATCCTATGAAGACATATTTCTTCGATTTGGGTTCGAGCTTATCAGGTTGAAACTTTTTCACATAAGCATCACTACCCCAAACTTTAAAAATGACAGCTTAGGTTTGTTGCCAAACCACAGTTCATACGGTGTCGTCTCAACGGATTTAGATGGTGCCCTATTTAACGTGAATGCAGCTGCTACTTCTCGAGCTTGCGTTGTATTCCCTCGAAGAGGAAAGGGTGATGCAGCACAGTAGCGTAAATATTTCCCTCAGTTTTTGAGAACCAAGGTATCAATCCGGTAGGAGACCACACGCGAGTCCCGCGCACCTGCACATACAAATAAAACTTCGCAGCCAACGCAATAAGGGGTTGTCAATCCCTTTACAGTCACTTACGAAAGTGAGATCTGGTAGATAGGATAGAATAATATTTTTGGTATTTTTTTGGTATAAGAACATAAAGTAAATAAAGCAAAGTAAAGTAGATGGAAGATTAATATGTTGAGAATAGACCTAGGGGCCATAGGTTTCACTAGTGGCTTCTCTCATGATAGCAAAATTCTACGGTGGGTGAACAAATTATTGTCGAGCAATTGATAGAAAAGCGCATAGTTATGAGAATATCTAGGCATGATCTTTATATATAGGCATCACGTCTGTAACAAGTAGACCGAAACGATTCTGCATCTACTACTATTACTCCACGCATCGACCGCTATCCAGCATGCATTTAGAGTATTAAGTTCTTAAGAACAGAGTAATGCTTTAAGCAAGATGACATGATGTAGAGGGATAAACTCAACTAATATGGTATAAACCCCATATTTTTATCCTCGATGGAAACAATACAATACATGCCTTGCTGCCCCTGCTGTCACTGGGAAAGGACACCGCAAGATTGAACCCAAAGCCAAGCAATTCTCCCATTGCAAGAACTATAGATCTAGGAGGCCAAACCAAACCAATAATTCGAAGAGACATGCAAGGATATTGTAATCATACATAACAGATTTCAGAAAAGAATCAAATATTGTTCATAGATAATCTTGATCATAAACCCACAATTCATCGGATCTCGACAAACACACTGCAAAAAGATTACATCGAATAGATCTCCTCGAAGATCGAGGAAAACTTTGTATTGAGATCCGAAAATAGAGAAGAAGCCATCTAGCTAATAACTATGGACCCGAAGGTCTATGGTAAACTACTCACAACTCATTGGTGAGGCTATGGTGTTGATGTAGAAGCACTTCGTGGTAGATCCCCCCTCTGGCGGAGCTCCGGAACAGGCCCCAAGATGGGATCTCATGGGAACAGAAGGTTGCGGTAGTGGAGTTAGGGTTTTCTCTGTTGCCTCGATGTTTTCAAGGTATATGGATATATATGGGAGGAAGGAGGGCATCGGGGGAGCCATAGGGGGCCCACGAGGGTGGGGGCTCAACCAAGGGGAGGGGGCACGCCCTGGACCCTCGTGGCCACCTCTCTTGTTCCCTCACGTGTACTCCAAGTCTTCTGGGTAGATACGGTTCCAAAAATAACGCTCCCGAAGGTTTCATTCGGTTTGGACTCCGTTTGATATCCCTTTTTTGCGAAACATTGAAATAGGTAAAAAAAACAACAATTTGCACGGGGCCTTGGGTTAGTAGGTTAGTCCCAAAAATAATATAAAAGTGTAAAATAAAGCCCATTAAACACCCAAAACAGAATATATAATAGCATGGAACAATAAAAAATTATAGATACGTTGGAGACATATCAAGCATCCCCAAGCATAATTCATGCTCGTCCTCGAGTAGGTAAATGATAAAAATAGAATTTTTGAGGAATCGAGTAATCGCACCCGCGTTTCATCTCAGGCTTGCCCGCGAGTACTGTCGGTCCCTTGCGCTTGGCCTCCTTGGTATTGGCCTTCTTGTCGGCTGGATCAACCTGGGGAAGCTTGACGAGTGAGAGGCGACCCTCGTCTGCCTTTGCGCACTTGATCGCCAGGTTTAACATCTCCAGAGCTGAGCACAGATCCTCCTGAATGGCGAGCTCCTCCTTCATCCTCACGTCTCGGACACCATCAGTGAACGCCGAGATGATGGCTTCAACGGATATCTTGGGGATCTTGATGCAGACATATGTGAAACGTTGCATGTACTTGCGTAGGGTCTCTCCTGGCTGCTGCTGGATTTGCCGCAGGTCGCCCACCGGTAGGGCCTGGTCGCGAGTCCCTTCAAAGTTGGATATGAAGCATTCGCGTAACTCACCCCAGGAGGAGATCGACTCCTTCGGGAGTTTCAGGAGCCACGAACGAGCGCTGTCTTTGAGAGCCATTGGGAACCAGTTGGCCATGACCTTCTCGTTACCACTGGCCGCTTCAATGCTCAGCTCGTAGAGCTGCAGGAACTCTGCAGGGTCGGGTGTCCCATCATATCATGGAGGTAGATCTGGCTTGAACTTGTCAGGCCAGATGACACGACGGAGCTCCGGGGTGAACGCTCGGCAGCCCGACTTGCTGACTGGTGCTCATTGCTGAGTTGGAGCCTGGTCCAGGTGTTCGCGTGCCACTGCATGGGGAGGCGCGCGGCCTTGACGAGGCGAAGCATGAAGCGCGCGTGCCTTGCCTTGAGGCCGCTGCACCACTTGACAGCTTTCTTCATCTCGCGTAACCACCCTGCATGGCTGGTCACATTGGGGGGCCCCGCGCCTTGGCTCGGGGACGACGTCTCTCCGGAGCGGTGGAGGGGGTGCGCCGCGGGCCTCATCGCCCGCCTGAGGTTGTGGAAGAGGCAGCGAACGGGACGATGCTGGAGCTTCTCCCGCGGCACTGGCGAGCTCGGCGATGCGGTCCAGCCAGTCTTCATAGAGGTCGTCGGTCGGGCGGTAGCACAGGAGCTCATGCACCATGAGCAACGCGGCCTGCGAGTTCGCCGGCCCGCAACCGGCATGGGAGGATAAAGTAGCCGCTAGAGTTAGTGACAGGGTTGCAGTGTAGCCGTCATGCCGCGTAGAGAGCGGGAGCGACGAATCCTGCTGCTCATAGGCAGCGGTGCCGGTGGTAGCGTTTGCCATCGGTGATGGAGAGCGACGGGGGATGCCATCGCCTAGAGGCACCGTTTGGGCCACGCGAGCGGCGAGAGTGGCCCGGCGCTCAGCATGGATGTGGCGAGCGTCAGCCATGGGGCACTGAGATGATGATGAACCGGACGAACAAAGAGGAGCTCCAAATGGCGCGCCAAATGTCATATTCATGGCTTCGCAAAACCCTACTAGGTTTGAACTCTGGGGTGCGTGCGAAGAACTCAACCTCGTCTATCTACCTACTTGCCATCTCACAAAGTAGCACGATGAACAGGAATTTAAAAGAGACACGAGGCAGTTTATCCTGGTTGAGGCCACCTAGCGGTGAGTGGCCCTACTCCAGCAGTGTGGTGGATTAGCCTCGAGATAGGATGTGGATGAACTAGTACAATGGACGAACCACCTCCGGAGATGTTTTCTTGCCTTGTGGTGGAGAGGAAGGTCCGAGTGATCTGTTCTCCCACTGATCCTTCTCTATGGTGGTGTCTATCCTATATTTATAGTGGCTTATGTCCACTTCCCCCGAAATGTTGGCGGGAAGGGATTCCACAACGGCAAAATTTGAAGGGAGACAGCTAGTATATCTTATCCTTACTAAAGGTGGTCTTCGCCTACAAAGCCTCTGATCCTGACGCGATGGTAGGATCGGTGATGACCTCCGTCATGCCGTCCTATCTGTCTTGGTCTTGTTGCACTAGAATGGAAACCTTTGGCAGATTCCTCAGGACTCTGTGCCTGAGCCCGCTTCCTTAGCACCATAGAGGAAACTGTTGTACTGCGCCCGCTGGTGCCCGCATGGCCTTGGTCGTCATGGCTTGTGTCATGCAAACCTCGCGAGGTGGGGGCTGCATAGAGTTCTTCGCTCCTCAGGAGCCGGCCAGGTGAGGCTACCCCTTCTGGAGGTATTGGTGTTATCCGCCCCGCGAGGCTTGGCCCCTCACGAGGGTATTGAGCGTCGATGCTGGAGATGGGCCGTACCAGGCCTAAAAAGGAGCCACGTCGTCGGCCGCAGGCACGCAAGTCTTGGTACCCTGGTTCCCAGAACGCTGACAAGGGTTGAACAAGTTTGCCTATGTCATCAAGTACATTGTTTGCTTATCTCTTTAAATATGTTTGCTAGCTTCCTATTTTGTTTATACATAATTTCAAATTCAAGTACCTTGTGAATGGAACTCTGTGGCTGCTCTTCAATACTAGTTATCTAGGAACTAATCATACAAGGTTGTACTTGTACAATTCAAATCTCAGTTCAACTTAGTTTATACGACAAGCACTATGATGATACCAAATAATGCCATCAGACGGCAAAGAACTGATCGTTGACACACTAAGAATAGCAGTGCTAGTACAAATTGAAATCTCGGTACAACTTAGATTATACGACAAGTACCCTTGAAAATAATCAAAACCAAAAGCGAGGTGGGGATTAAACTCAAAGCAGTGCACAAAGCGCGCACGGGCCGTTTGGTCAGGAAAAGGGCCCAATATGACTTCTACTACTCCTCTCGTCTCCAAACTGACCTCACCCGACACCATAGGGCACGTTGAATAAACCAGAGCAAGTAATAAACTACTACAAAAAATTTCAAAAAATGAAAATAGAAAAGTTCAAATACATGCTCGCAAGTAATAATTTTAAATTCAAAGTATTAAAAAATTACTTCTCCAACGTAGATAAAAAGATAAAAAATATGCTACAAAAACAATGATACTCTGAAGTTCTACTAAATATGCTACAAAAATGATTATGAACTTAATATGGCTTTCTCTTAAAATGTAGCTAATTTAAACCTAATGTTTAATTTTTACTTTCAAGTTCAACTACTAAAATGCAACAAGTTCAAACAAAATATTGGTCGTCAACTGTGCTAATAGAATCTCGCTAGAGATCATGTAGCAAATTCGTCGTAAAAAATCTCAATCCCGAAAAACCTTCAGTTCTATCATATTGTATGATATCAGTTCTACAGAACCAAGAAGGGTCAGTCCACACAAAATACATCCTCAAAATACTGATGCGACACCAATTTCAATGGCCTTACGTTGTATGAAATTACAATTCAGTACTCACACACATTATACCATGAATGCATGAAAGAGGGTACATAAACTTTAAATGGCCAACATAGGATAAGACAGATGGAAATAAAAAAAGTTTCACTTTTGAGCAACAAACCTGCAATGCATTTGGAGAAGTGTTTCAGTTCAACTAATGTATAAAGAATTCTGTGCAAATATTGCTTAACCTCCACACTAAAAACATCATAAAGTATCGCAGTTATTACATAGTTAATAAGACATCCAAAATCAACAAAGCCTACAAAAGTTTTCAAGACATAAATCACACAAGTATCCCATTCACTACACAAAATGGCAGGCAGTTCTTCTATGCTCCAGGAGCCAAAGCCTGAACCTCGTCGGGAAGCTCCGTCGGCAAAACATGGTTACTTGTGCCGAACACAATTCTAAACAGATCCTCAGCATTCAAGTCAACAATACGCGGCTGCAAAACAAACAAAAAATCAATGATTATTACACAGAAAAAAGGAAAAGACAATCAGCTAAACACAAGGACGTGAAAGTTGAACTAGAACCCAGATCCTTATCTTGAATGTTCTCGACGATCTTTTCACCGTCATAGCTCCCCGTAAAGTTCAGAGTATAATGGCCACATTCATTCAACCCATGAAAGGGTACCCTGACAAACCTTGGTCTCTTTTCAAAAACCTTCTAGTTGGGTTGCTTGCTTGCGTTATACTGAGCATCACCATACACAACCTTCATTACATCGACCAATCTAGAGATCTGTAAAATAAAGATCACCAAAAAAAGAAAAAGAAACAACACATTTTCAGGTCTCATAAAAAAGCAAAAACATAAAGGCGGTAAGAATTAAACTAGTAGAGATAAACGATATAACTCACAATCTTCTCTCATTCTTTGTGATAGGTATTCTTTGAAGGATGATGGTTCTTTCCATATGGTAAAGGATCAAGGATGTCAATGGTACTTCGGTAACGATTCAAGACATATAAGGAATAGTGGTTCACTTTCAAATCCTTTCGTAAAATCGTAGGTTTGCATAGAGGTATCATGATCTAAAAACAAATGACCTAAAATATATATTAAATATTCCAAATAAAAATGTGCATTACAACAAAAAAAATAAACCCAAAATCAGGTAGTAGAACTCACAAGGTCGGTAGTCAGCAAGTCTTCCCCATCTTGAACATAGCTCTTGAAATTCTCTCGCTGCACTATCCACATTCAAGCACAACCTGCGAAAAGGCAAAAAGAGAAAATAGACACTTGAAAAGGATCAACGATGAATGTATTTTGAAGAACTGGTAAAACAATAGACAGTCTTGTTTCATAGGGATAAACGATCTGATTCATTACCATTATGAAATATGGACTCAGCAAGATCCTTTTTCTAGATTTCAAATTTACACTTCTTTTAGGATCTCCCTTCTATTCATCAATGAGGAAGTCCATTGCATCACCCTCCATCAGCTGCGCAGGTGAAAAAACTTCCAGACCCGATTGCTAGTGAAGGTAGTTATGCTATCATTGGGCTGAGGTATCAGTGCGGATGTATTCCTACAGCAACCAGAAAACAAATGCAGCGAAAAAGAAGATAAGGCATTCATAGCGGTTCAAGTTGTATAAAAAGAGCAGTTAAGTGCAGATTTATTAAGCAGTTATAAACAACTAAGAAAGAATAATGAGAGATACTCACTTGGCGTACTTCTCACGTCCTTTGTCACTAAGCAACACATTATACAACTTACGAGCCTTGTCCAGATGAAGTAATTTATGAGGCTAAAGCTGCTGCACAGGGGAGCCAAACTTAATCGAAGCTTTGGGTGCCTGCTTCGACCTTGTAACATTAGCACACTTCAAAGCAGGATCCATCCAAGCAACAACGGCTCTACGACGCAGTATTCCAGCAAGCGGAGATAAACTCTTGGCAGCAGAACTCCTGGTAACTCTTAGCATGTGAGCAATCTTGTCAAACATGTCATCGTCACTGTCTATCAGTTGCACAATGGGATTCTTTGGTGTAGAGGGGCTCTCTTGACCAGCATCCATAGAACCTTTCAGAGCTGCCAACCGCCTCTTCATAGCACTAGATCTTATATTTTCAGGAGAACGCCCCTAGCTCAAATCAATAGCAACACGCTCGAGCTCTGAGAACTGGCTGCCAAAGATCATGTAGTCATGTTCACCCATATCCAGCCACTCACCTGCAAAATAAAAAAAGGATGATAGCAAAAAAAGGGTAAGTTCAGATATAGATTACATGACAGTACTAGCCAAGAGATAGAAGATGGAAAAATACAAAAAAGCATTCATACATACAGGGTTCGATGCCAAACAAACCCTGGAAGTCAACATCAAACACATCGCTAGTGGCACACGTATACATCACACTCTTCCTAATGTCAAGAATGTATTCGTCGGTGTAATCCGAAATTTCAATCACACCATCCTCCTTGCAATTATAGGTCTTGCAGTTTTGTAGCATAAAGAAGCCACAATCATGCCTGTTAACAGAAAAAACAAAACAGTACATTACAAAATCAAGATACGGGAATACAACCAAAAAATGGAATACCACGCCTTCCAGCAACAACAACAATAATAATAATATTTCATTAAAATGGGTACCCACGGGTTTTCTTGCTGCGAAACACGAACAAACTAGCAAGAGAACCCATCAACATGCGCAGGCGGGACCGGTTTGGACCTATCCACACTAAACTCCCTATGAAGCCTCTTTATATTATTTGTAATAGTCGTGAAGAATCTAACTACATCACTCCAGGTTTCATCACGAAGTGAATCAAGACACTCGAAACGACGGAACCTCAAATTCAAAACAACCAAGCACCAATGCCCAGATTCTTTAGTAGGCTTCATGGCAGCCACAGATGACGGGGCTCAAAAGTAGGGAAAAGAAGCTGACAAAAATATTGTAGAGGACAAATGAATTTAACAAATCGTAAAGAAACTAAAATATTCAGCATCCAAAACAATAAATAAAGGAGGGAAAATGAAATTCAGAAGTCCAAGCAGATTAAATCATAAGTTCTAATTCAGTAAGCAACTGAGTACAAAAAAATGCTACTCAGGAATATATCCACCGCGTGAACTTGCAACAAACATATCAGTTCGATTTCCTTGCCACAATAAGTTCAACTTCAAAAAAGAAGCACACATCATTCATGACTAAAGGACAGAAAAAGCAGGCTACTCAAGTTCATTCCAACCTCCCAAACTTATAAATTAAACATGCAAGTTCTAGTTCACGAGTACAATAAGTTCTAGTTCACTTACTTGGTCAAAACCATTAGCCCCTGATCTTGTGAACCATTATAGCACATTGGCATCAATATTTCCATCACAGTTCTTCGTCTGTTGTGCAAAAAGGACAACAACACTTAGAAAACTGCCAAACAACTTTCATCTTGTGAACAAAAGCAAAAATACAGACCGTCACCCATGTGGAAACTATCAACTTGTTAGTGTCTCGGTACTTATGAGGTAGAGAACATAAAACAATGTCACCATTGTCAGAGTTGACCATGCCAGTGGGGACGAACGCGGAAGCAACAGAACCAACACTAGAATTGCATTCACCATTTGGAACATCGGTTTTCACTTGGAAAACACAAGAATGACATGAATTAAAACTACTGCAATGACAACAAAAATTGATGACAATGATACCGGCAAATCCCACACTAACAGTTTCCTACAGTTGCGCAGCCTCATAACAGCGAAGAAAAACGAATAAACCTTAGCAACATTAGCACCTCCTAATTGGAGAAAAAGAGGAAAAAGATAAGTTCAAGCACTACAGGTGAACATGTCCAAAATGCCATAAAATGAGAAGTATGCCTCATTTACAAGACCTTACCTGCAATGTCAGGTTTTGATGATGGGAGATCTTCTGACGACAACAATACACATGTGCTTTCATGGTTTGACGATGAAACATCTTGCGACGACAACAATCTGGCTGCACTTCCAGGGTCTGAAGACAAATAATCTTAGGACGATAGGAGCGCCTCCTACATCAAGGGGCCAGAAGAAATCGACAGAATTAAATCATCATCCTCAGATGGCACATCCTCCATGCTAGACGCATCGGCATCTTCCAAATCATCACCATAATCAAGGCCTCCAGGAGGGAAATTTTCCAGCGGCAAATCTTCAAAATCAGATCCATTATCATTCTCAGCAATACCAACACCAGAAGATTTGTCATCAAGTATGCTAGCAACACGAACATTCTCATCAGCAGCTTTGCGACCAACATCGCGCCCGCTGCTTAATGGAAAAGCAGAAGCATTTGACCCAACAATAACAGCTGCCTCACACTCAACATCAGCCATCTAAAAATACAAAAAATCAGAGAGTGCATAAAAACGAGCAAAACTGACAATAAAAAAACCCAGCAAAAAGAGGTGTACATGCTAACTCTTCCAAGAAATAGCAGCAAAAAGCTGCATATAAAAAATAATGCAAGCACAGAAAAACCTTAGCAGCATCCACAGCAACACCAATGATGTTGCTGCTGCTAACATTTAAAGGGACATCACCGATGGTCGAACAAGGCTCATCACCAACAACTTGATCATGATTCATATTAATAAAGCAAAAACAATGCTCTATGTTAGCAACAACACACAAAAAGTTTAAACAACACTAACAAAGGTAGATATCACCTACAAATCTTAAAGGTGAGGGATACAAAAATGAACATGTAAGGCACAGTTGTGCGCATAAAAATTCAAGAATTTATACAAACACAATGTGAAATAAAAAGAACCTTGCTCTTATTAGTAGATGGATCATTAAATCCACAGTGAACAACAGCTTCAACACCATCACTGGTCTCCTGCATCATAAAAAATAACAAAATGAACATCAGCAAGTTCAACTACATTACTGACAGCAGAACAACATAGTAAAAATGCAAAGATCGATGACTGGCTCACCTCGAGAATAGGGCGCTCCAAACCAACATCATTCATATGTTGGTCATAAACATTAGCCTCTGTACCATTATCAGCCCTGCTGGTAGTGTGTCGGTGTACAAAAAGAGGGGTACACTTTTTGTACCCCTATGACTGTACACGGGCAGTATGAGCCACGGCGCCATCGCACCAAGCATGGCAAGAGGGGCAAGCCAGGGCAAGACTGAAGCTCGATGGAGGCTGGAGCGACGCCAAGAATAAGACCACAAAGAGCAAAGGGCGAAGCGGCTTCCTCGGCAAGATCCTTGCCGGGCCCAGCCCTGGCAGCCCCGGCAAGGCCCTTACCGCGGCAGCTCGCCCCGCGCCTACGGAGTGAATAACCCTTGAGTCCACCGCCCCCATGGGGCGAGGATTCGGGAGATATCCCCGTGGTGGCATGCAGATCTTTGTGAAGACATTCAAGATCAGATGCAAGTTAAGAAGAAGACATCCCTTGGCGGGATTCCAGCCAAGGAGGACTAGAAGGCCCCCAGCAAGCACCTTGCCGGGGATGACAGCAGGCGCCATGGCAAGACCCTTGCCGGGGCCCCCGGCAAGGCCCTTGCCAAGGACATCCACGGGGCCACCATTAGGCCCGCACCGACTGGGTTTCCACCGACCCACGCAGCTGCCGACCCAACCAGCTGGACAGGCTCCTGCGTGGCATCCCACAGATCTTCGTGGAGACCCGCCGTTGCACCACCTCAGCTGCCTGTCTGCCTACGTGGCACCTTGCGCACCGCTGGCCAGGGCGCGTGTCAACACGAGGAGGGGCGGCGACGGACAAGACGGACGTCTCCCCCCCCCCCCCCCCCCCCC
>LR738711.1:363569677-363644215 GCA_902687465.1 Secale cereale
GTCCCCGATAAAGCAAGGACACCTAAGCTGGGCGCATTAAATGCACCTTGTCCTGTAATGCAAGGGATAACCTCACATCACTGTACCCTTTCCACCTCCTGTGTGCCACTGTGGCAACCCCTTTTCCCTATAAAAGGAGGCCGGAGGCGACCAGGAGGAGGATTCGGTTTTTTAGAACTCCTCACGAGTCTCTTGGAGCTCCTCACTAGCTGAAGAACACCAACATATAATCCACCAAAGCAGGAGTAGGGTTTTACGCATCTTTGTGGCCCGAATCTGGGTAAAGGAACTATGTCCTGACCGTTAGATCCGCTCTTCTCTCAACCCCGCGCCCCGCAACTGTAGTAGGGATTCTTGTGATCCCATAGGTGTCGATCCAAATACACCGACATCTTTGGCGCGCCATGTATGGGGAGCAATTGTGAGAATCGGCTTTAGCGGTTAGTTCGGCGTTCCTGCATCGTCATGGCGCCCAAGAAGAAGACGACGGTGGCGGTCGGCCAGTCGGAAGCCGGACAGCCCGTCCCGACGCGGGCGAGCAGCGGACCAGTCGCGGAAAGGACTCGGGGCGCTGCTCGCGAACACCAACGCCATCCCGATAGCCAGAGTGTGGGAGGTGGTGACGTTTGTGCGCCTGGTAACAGGCCACACACCCCGGTTCCAAAGATGGAGCCCGACCCTCTGCGGGTGGCGCGGGGCCTTCCAGGGTCGCGGCCGCATCACCCGAAGGCGGCGCAAGGGCCTCCAAAACTCTCACGCCGGCGCCAACAGCGCGCTCTTCTCAAGTAGCACGCGACGAACGGCGTCCTCACCCCGAAGCTCCCGAGCGTCGCCACGGGAAGGGCCCCGAGCGCCACTCCCGGGACGTAGAAGACCTGCCCGCCCGCCGAAGCGCTGGTGGAGACGTTAGGAAACCGCGTGACCATGATGGAGCTCCCCCTGACACGGTCAGGGGTCGAAGCGCGTCACGGTCCGCGCAGGTTTCACTACCATTGACACCAGCCGAAGCTTTGGCGCGCGCGCAGTTGCTCCTCGACTTTCCTCCTGTTACGGGGAAACTCGACGAATGGAGAGACACCATCCGAAGCCTTGTCGCAGTCGCCAACAGGGATGACCTAAATCGAGCGGAGCTCCCAGGCCGATGCTCCGATGGGGTCCCACGCACCGGCGGGGGGAGAGCTGGCAGCGCCGTGGCTACGGTGCATTCGCCTCCTCCTCGTCAAGTGCAGCGTGCGTCGACCCGTCGAGACGTCGCGGGCGATGCCATCTCCATAGCGTCGTCCGAGCCGCGGCGGCCAGCGTCAAGTTCTTCAGGAGCGAGCTCATAAGGACGCTCGAACCACCATCGAGCGCCGGCGCGGAACGCGCCACCAGTCAGACAGGCGAGCAGGGCCTGCTGCGGACCGCCCAGCACCGGAAAGCCCTGGAGGTCTACCCTACGAGGTAGGCTGTCCAGCTTTCACTCGTGAGCTGCGGCAGTTCAAGTGGCCCTCTCACCGCACCTTCAAGCCTGATGTTGGCGAGAAGTACAACGACAAGAACCACCCGTCAGAGTTCCTCAGCATCTACACCATCGCGATGCAAGCTGCTCGGGCCCGCGGCGATAAGGTGCTTGCGAATTACTTTCCGTTAGCTCTTAAACCTAATGCCATGTCGTGGTTGATGCACTTGCCAGCAGACTCTATTTTCTCCTGGTCCGACTTGTGCCATGAGTTTGTTGGCGCCTTTACCGGAGGCCATCAAGCCCATGGCCAAGCAAGTGACCTGCATGTCATACCCTAGAAGGAAGGCGAGACTCTGCGCAAGTACATATAGAGATTCAGCCGGGTACAGTACAATATCCCCGATGTTCACCCTGCCGCCATCATCAGCGCGTTCCACCAGAACGTGCGCAATCGCAAGATGCGCGAAGAACTGGAAATGACCAAGGTGAAGGATGTGGCGGAACTCTATGTTCTTGCCGATAGATGTGCCCGGGCTGAAGAGGGAAGGAAGTACCCCGGCGAAAGCGCCGGTGCGGAAACCGACTCCTCAGACGAGGATACTGCCGCTCCAGCAAAGAAGGGCCGGAACCGTAACAGGAAGCGCAAGGGGAAGGCCGTGCTTGCCGTCGAGGGATCTGATGACACCGGCTCCACCAAGAAAACCAAGGCGGGTGACCCTGGCAAAGAAATTGTCGGGTGTGTCGCCTGCCGGGCCTTGGCGGCTACCGAGAAGCCAGGAAACTCCGGCAAACAATACTGCAAGATCCATCGCACCAAGGGCCATGATCTCCAGGACTACCACCAGGTTGAGCTCCTTGCTGAGAAGCAAAGAGCTGAATACGAGAGGCGGGACAAGGAGAAGGGCCAAGACGGCGATGAGAGATCCAGCTAGAAGCGTGACGGCCAAGCAGGCCGTCGCGGCAAGGAGAAACAGCAAGAAAGGCCCGCCCGGGGCCGCGATAGAAGACCTGAAGATGACGATCACGAAGAGGACGACGAGTCCAGCGGCCAAGAGTTTCAGAAGGCTACGGACGCCATGTGCGTCGATGGTGGCGCCTCGCTGCATGCTTCTCACCGCCAGCTTAAACAGTGGGCGTGAGAGATTATCGCGGCAGAGCCATCGCCCGGTGCCCAAAAGCCACTGAAACGGTCCACCACACCTATCATCTTTGACGCCGAGGATCACCCCGATCGCACTACTGCGGTCGGGTGCTTGCCATTGTTGGTTTCACCGACAATACGCAACCTCAAGGTGACGAAGATGCTAGTAGATGGCGGGGCCGGTCTGAACCTACTTTCACCCACCGTGATCAAGAAGCTGCAAGTTCCTGATGGAGACCTCGAGGAGACGGGCATGTTTTAGGGGGTCAGCCAA
This sequence comes from Secale cereale, assembly GCA_902687465.1. NCBI lineage: Eukaryota > Viridiplantae > Streptophyta > Magnoliopsida > Poales > Poaceae > Secale > Secale cereale. The sequence continues at coordinate 363,572,537 of LR738711.1, forward strand.
GGGAGGAGTCAACCGAAGGGGAAAGTCACGCTGCCCGTGACTTTTGGGAGTGATCTGAACTACATGACACAAAGGATCATGTTCGATGTTGCCGAGATCCCCCTACCTTACAACGGGATCCTTGGCCGCCCAGCGCTGGCCAAGTTCATGGCAGCATCACACTATGCCTACAACACCCTGAAGATGCCAGGGCCCGTGACGATCATCACCATCCCCTCCGACAAGAAAGATGCGCTGATTTGCGCCGACCAATTGTACCAGCAAGCAGTTGCAGCAACTGCCGCTACAGGGGCACTTGCTCCTGCCACTTGAGCCCCGGGAGGGAAGAAGAAGAAGAACGGCGGGACCTCGGGCGCCCACTCCGGCAAGCGCACATCTTCGGAGTGTTGTGCTCCCGTCGAGGAAGTGCCTGAGAGCTCCACCGGAAAGAAAAAGTCCGGCGAGACCTCAGACACCCACTCCGGCAAGCGCACCTCTTCGGAGTGTCGCGCTCCCATCGAGGACGTGCCAGAGAGCTCCACCGATAGAAACAAGAGATCCAGGGCTACGCCGCCAGGGACCAAGAAGGTTTCTATCAAAGAGGACGGCACGGGAGGAGCTTTTACCATAAGCTCCGCCCTTCACAAAAAATAGAAAGACGCGCTCGTCACCTTCCTGCGGGTGAATGTCGACGTGTTTGCGTGGCAAGCATCTGACATCCCCGGCGTTCCCAGGGAGGTGATTGATCACCACCTTGTTGTCTGCCATCATGCGCGGCCCGTCAAGCAGAAGGTCAGGAAGCAAGCTTTGGAACGGCAAGAGTTCATCACCGAGGAGATCCAGAAACTGGAAGCTGCGGGTTTGGTGAGAGGAGTGCTCCACCCAACATGGTTGGCCAATCCAGTGGTAGTGCGCAAGGCAAATGGGAAGTGGAGGCTGTGTATTGATTACACGGATATCAATAAAGCTTGTCCCAAGGACCCCTTCCCGTTGCCACGCATAGACCAGATTGTCGACTCCACGGCAGGGTGTGACCTGCTATCATTCCTCGATGCCTACTCCGGCTACCACCAGATCTTCATGGCGAGAGAAGACGAAGAGAAGACAGCATTCATCACCCCATGTGGCACGTACTGCTTCGTACGAATGCCTTTCAGGGTTGAAGAGTGCCGGCTCGACGTTTGCAAGGGCAGTCCAGATTGGTTTTGAACCCGAGCTCCATAGAAATATGGAGGCTTATATGGATGATATAGTGGTCAAAACCAAGAACAAGACAACCCTTGTACCAGATTTGCAAGAAACATTTGTGAACCTACGCAAGATCAACCTCAAGCTGAACCCTGAGAAGTGCGTCTTCGGCGTTCCGTCTAGCAAACTTCTCGGGTTCTTTGTATCGCAGCGTGGGATAGAAGCCAATCCGGACAAGATCAAAGCCACAGAGCAGATTGAAGCACCCAAACGGGTCAAGGATGTGCGTCGGCTTGCTGGCTGCGTTGCCGCCATGAGCAGATTCATTTCCAAGTCTGCTGAGCGCGCCCTCCCCTTTTTCAAGATTTTGAAAAAGGCAGGCCCAATGGAGTGGACGCCGGAAGCCGAAGCAGCGTTACAGGATCTGAAGAAGTATCTTTCCTCCACGCCAATACTGGTTGCGCCTCGACCACAGGAACCGTTGCTTCTATACTTAGCGGCAACAAACCAGGTGGTCAGCGCTACACTAGTGGCGCAGAGAGAAATCGATGATGAGGTGATAGCAGCAACGGAGCCTGGTGCCACTGGCGCAGAAGCGACACAGCCGATTGGAGTGCAGCCGAAGAAGAAGATGATGCAGCACCCGGTCTACTTTGTTAGCTCCCTCTTGCAGGGGGCTAGGTCAAGGTACTCCGGTGTGCAGAAATTGCTCTTCGGCCTTCTTATGGCCTCGAGGAAGTTGCGTCACTACTTCCAGGCACACGAGATCACTGTTGTCACTCGTCTCCCTCTGCAACGGATATTGCACAACCTAGATGCAACGGGAAGAATTGTGGAGTGGGCACTGGAGCTGTCCAGCTTTGGCCTCAAGTTTGAAAGTACCTTGACAATTCAGAGCCGCGTCCTGGCAGAGTTCGTCGCAGAATGGACAGCAACGCCTGAAAGCACATTTGCTCCCTGGGTGGTTTTGGTAATTAATGACAACATACTTTCTGGTTGGACTAATGCTTTTATCAAGTATGTTTCAGGAAATTCAATCACATTGGTATGGCAAGATGACTGAAGAAGTGGACCCCTCAAATGCTAAGGCAAGCATTGGCAAAAGCTCAAGACTCCATTTTTGGTTTAGTGATCAAAGATCACATTGAGTCCATAGGAAAAGCCAATACTATTAAAAGGGGATGAGGTTGTGTTGATGATCTGGTTGCTCAAGTGCTTAGTGATTTAGCTCCTTCAACTATCAGCACCTTTCACTACTATACACACCCATAAGTAATCTCGGACAAACCGATTCTTCCAACTCAGTCCCACCGAGATGAACCTCTTCTGCCATATTCCAAACCCTAGAAAAATCGGTCATTCCGAGTTTGAGATCGGTCTCACCGAAACTGAACTGCCAACCTTCTGTAACCATTTCACATCATTTCGGAATAACCGAGTTTGTATTATCGGTCTCACCGAAATGGGCAAGCTTCTGTCTTGGCTCAAATCGGTCTCACCGATAATTCATTTTCGGTCTCACCGATTCTGGCATGTTCCTGTCTTTTCTCAAATCGGTCCAACCGAGTTTTCTTTCTCGGTCTCACCAAAAACTCCAACGTTCATATCAGATACACTTTCGGTCTCACCGAGATGGTATTTTCGGTCCCACCGAAAATCCCAACGTTCACTATATTTGAACTTTCGGTCTGACCGAGTTTTCACTTCGGTCTCACCGAGATTGGTCAAATGTGTGTGTAACGGTTGGATTTTGTGTGGAGGCTATATATACCCCTCCACCCCCTCTTCATTCGTGAAGAGAGCCATCAGAAAGTCTACCACTCCTACCATACACTTTCTGAGAAGTGAACCACCTACCCTTGTGTTGAGATCAAGCCATTCCATTCCTACCATATGAAACTTGATTTCTAGCCTTCCCAAGTTGCTTTCCACTCAAACCTTTCTTCCACCACAGCCATATCAGTGAGGAGAGTTGAGTGTTGGGGAGATTATCATTTGAAGCACAAGAGCAAGGAGTTCATCACCATCAACACCGTCTATTACCTTTTGGGGGGTGGTGCCTCCTAGATTGGTTAGGTGTCGCTTGGGAGCCTCCGTCTTTGAGATGTGGAGTTGAACCAAGAAGTTTGTAAGGGCAAGGAGATCGCCTACTTCATGAAGATCTACCCCGAGTAAGGCTAGTCCTCCGTGGGCGTAGGCCGTGATGGAATAGACAAGGTTGCTTCTTCGTGGACCCTTTGTGGGTGGAGCCCTCCGTGGACTCGCGCAGCCGTTACCCTCCGTGGGTTGAAGTCTCCATCAACGTGGATGTACGATAGCACCACCTATCGGAACCACGACAAAAATCTCCGTGTCACCAAACTGCGTTTGATCTTCTCCACCTCTCTTTTACATGTGCAATTTACTTTCCACTCAAATCTTTCTTCCACCACAGCCATATCAGTGAGGAGAGTTGAGTGTTGGGGAGTTTATCACTTGAAGCACAAGAGCAAGGAGTTCATCATCATCAACACCGTCTATTACCTTTTGGGGGGTGGTGCCTCCTAGATTGGTTAGGTGTCGCTTGGGAGCCTCCGTCGTGATGTGGAGTTGAACCAAGAAGTTTGTAAGGGCAAGGAGATTGCCTACTTCGTGAAGATCTACCCCGAGTAAGGCTAGTCCTCCGTGGGCGTAGGCCGTGATGGAATAGACAAGGTTGCTTCTTCGTGGACCCTTCGTGGGTGGAGCCCTCCGTGGACTCGCGCAGCCGTTACCCTCCGTGGGTTGAAGTCTCCATCAACGTGGATGTACGATAGCACCACCTATCGGAACCACGACAAAAATCTCCGTGTCACCAAACTGCGTTTGATCTTCTCCACCTCTCTTTACTATATATGCAATTTACTTTCCGCTGCCCATACTCTAGAATTGCATGTGTAGTATGTTACTTGACTTGATCTTAATTGCAAAACTGCCTAAAACTTTGCACAACCAAAAGGCAGATTTTTATCTTGTCAAGTAGTCTAATCACCCCCCCCTCTAGACCTACTTCTTCGATCCTACAATTGGTATCAGAGCTTTGGTCTCCATTGCTTTGGTTTACACACCATTGGAGGAAGATGGACGTGTCTACGGATGGGAGTGTTAGCCATAGAGTGCCTGTTCTTAATGGAAGGTTCTATAACTCTTGGAGGTCTGAAATGCTTAGTATCTTTAAAATGTACAATTTGTGCAAATATATTGAGACCCCATATGTGCCTCCATTTGATCCCTTGCACCCTACCATGGATGAAGAGCTTGATTTGCTTCGTAACCTTAGAACTGTAAATCTTATCATTAGAGGGTTACCTGATGACTTGCTTAATCTTGTTACAAACTTTGAGTGTGCCTATGCTATGTGGAAATTCTTGGAAGAACTTTATCCGGACTACTCTTTGAGAAGTCTTGATGAAATTCTACACAAGACTATTGAATTTGATAAGTTGCACCCAAATGATCCCAACTTTGATAAATGCTTCTTTGAGCTTCGTGATCTTATGAAAAAGAAGGGTGATCCCGGTCTTATCAATGTTATTATTAGAAATGCTCTTGCATTGCATTCCGAATATTATTGTCACATTGACCAAACTAATGCAAGTACTTATCAAATTGACCTAGGTGTTGATAATGAACAATCTATGGGTCAATATGATGATGAGCATGAGCATGATGATGATTACTCCGATTCGGACACCGAGCTAGACAAGGTCATGAAGAGTCTCAATCTCATGGCAAATATGAGAGACTACATGTCCGGCGGAAAAGAGTGGATTCTTGATAGTGGATGCACCGATCACATGACCGGAGACAAAGACATGTTTCGAGAGCTTGCAAAGAACGATGGCCCACGCAAGTATGTGACTTTTGGAGACAACTCCAAGGGTAAGGTACTTGGCCTTGGTAAGGTGGCCATATCTCATGATAGCTCTATCCAAAATGTCATGCTTGTAGAATCTCTTGGATACAATTTACTTTCCGTGTCTAGATTAGCTGACTTTGGATTCAATGTGCTATTCACCAAAGTAGATTGCCAAGTCTTTCGTCGTGACAATCAAAACATGGCATTTACCGGTATCCGTAGAGGTGATCTATATATTGTTGATTTCACTAAGAAAGCCCAACCTAGAGCTTGTTTCATTGCTAAATCCTCTAAAGGTTGGTTATGGCATAGAAGGCTAGGACATGTTGGTATGCGTAATTTAGACAAGCTGATCAAAGGTGATCATATTCTTGGTGTTAAAGATGTTTTCTTTGACAAAGATAGACTTCGTAGTGCTTGTCAAGCAGGAAAACAAGTTGGTGGAAGTCATCCCGTGAAAAACATCATGACCACAAGGAGACCGCTTGAGCTTCTTCATATGGATCTCTTCGGTCCCAATGCTTACAAAAGCCTTGGTGGTAACTCCTTTGGTCTAGTTATAGTTGATGATTATTCCAGATTTACGTGGGTATTTTTCCTTGATGATAAATCGCAGGTTCAGAGGATCTTCAAGACCTTTGCCAAAAAGGCCCAAAATCAATTTGAGGTGAAGATCAAGAAAGTTCGGAGTGACAATGGAACGGAGTTCAAGAACGCCAATGTAGACTCTTTTCTCGATGAGGAAGGGATTCTACATGAGTTCTCGGCTACGTACACTCCTCAACAAAATGGAGTTGTTGAGAGGAAGAACCGAACGCTCATAGAGATGGCAAGAACGATGCTTGATGAATACAAGACACCGAAGCACTTTTGGGGAGAAGCGGTCGAGACAGCTTGTCATGCTATCAACAGGCTTTATCTTCATAAGCTTCTCGGCAAGACATCATACGAGCTCCTCACCGGTAACAAACCCCAAGTGGGATACTTTCGTGTCTTTGGTTCAAAATGCTATATCCTTGATAAGCATCGTCGGTCTAAATTTGCTCCTAAATCTCATGAAGGCTTTCTTCTTGGTTATGGATCAAACTCCCACACCTACCGTGTCTACAACAATTTCACCCGAAAGGTTGAAGAGATGGTAGACGTGAATTTTGATGAATCTAATGGCTCGCAAGTAGAGCAAATGCCTATTGATGTAGGAGACAAGGACCCATCGGAAGCAATCCAAGATTTATCTATTGGAAAGATCCGTCCCATGGAAGTGAAGGAGAGTACCTCATCTACATATGTGGAGCCACCTACCTCACGGCGAGATGAACCTCAAGGCAACATGGAGGCCTCCACAAGTGGAACTCACCAAGATGAGGAAATGCAACAAGAAGATCCACCACAACCTCCTTCTCCACCGCCTCAAGACAACACCAACAACAATGAAGAAGAAGAAGAGGAAGATGAAGATGATGAGGAAGCTGAGCCACAACATCAACAAAAGCTATCTCGAGTTCGAGCAAGAGTCAAGAAAAATCATCCCGTGGAACAAATGACATCAACTCCGGGAGAATTACTCGCTCTAAAACTCGGTTAGCTAACTTTTGTGAGCATTACTCATTTATCTCTAGTATTGAACCTATGAAGGTAGAAGAAGCACTTGAAGACCCGGATTGGGTGAACGCTATGCACGAAGAACTACACAACTTCGAGAGGAACAAGGTATGGACTTTGGTAGAGAAGCCCAACGATGATCAAAACATCATTGGAACCAAATGGGTGTTTCGGAACAAGCAAGATGAAGATGGACAAGTCATCCGCAACAAGGCTCGTCTCGTAGCTCAAGGTTACACACAAGTCGAAGGTATGGATTATGGTGAGACCTATGCCCCCGTTGCTAGACTTGAGTCCATTCGCATCCTTCTTGCTTATGCCAATCATCATGATATTACTCTCTATCAAATGGATATCAAAAGTGCTTTCCTAAATGGTGAAATTGAGGAGGAAGTATTTGTGAAACAACCTCCCGGTTTTGTGAATCCCAAAAAGCCTAATCATGTTTACAAGTTGCATAAAGCTCTTTATGGTCTTAAACAAGCTCCTAGAGCTTGGTACAAATGCTTGACTAGTTTTCTTCTTGAAAAAGGCTTTGAGATTGGAAAGATAGACTCAACGCTGTTCACGAAAAGGGTTAATGGTGAACTATTTGTGTGCCAAATATATGTTGATGATATTATCTTTGGTTCAACTAACCCTCATTTTAGCAAGAAGTTTGGACAGCTCATGTCGGAGAAGTATGAGATGTCCATGATGTGTGAACTCAAATTCTTCCTTGGGTTGCAAATCAAGCAATCTAAGGAGGGTACTTTTGTCTCACAAACAAAGTACACCAAGGATCTCTTCAAGAAGTTCAACATGCAAGAAAGCAAAGGTATGAGTACCCCCATGCCTACTAGTGGACATAATGACTTGACTAAAGATGGAGAACCCGTTGATCAAAGGGTTTATCGTTCTATGATTGGTTCTCTACTATATCTTTGTGCTTCTCATCCTGACATAATGTTGAGTGTATGCATGTGTGCGCGATATCAAGCAGCCGCTAAAGAATGTCATCTTAAAGCAGTTAAAAGGATAGTGAGATACTTGATACACACACCAAACTTTGGCATTTGGTATCCTAAGAGAGCCTCTTTCGATCTTGTTGGCTATTCCGACTCGGACTATGCCGGTGACAAGGTTGATAGAAAGTCAACTTCGGGTACATGTCAATTCCTTGGTCGATCCCTTGTATCTTGGTCCTCCAAGAAACAAAATTCGGTATCTTTATCCACTGCCGAAGCAGAATATATTGCTGCTGGTTCGTGTTGTGCTCAATTGCTATGGATGACACAAACGCTTAAGGATTATGGGATACATGTGAGACGTGTTCCCTTGCTTTGTGACAATGAGAGTGCTATTAAAATTGGACACAATCCAGTGCAACACTCTCGAACAAAGCATATTGAAGTTCGTCACCATTTTATTCGTGATCATATTGCCAAGGGTGACATTAATCTTAAGCATGTTCGTACTGACAAACAACTTGTTGATATCTTTACAAAACCTCTTGATGAGAAAGTGTTTTGTCGCTTAAGGAGTGAGTTGAACATCATTGATGCTTCAAACTTGGAGTGATAACTCCATTGATGCATGCAAGGCATGAGCCTACTTGACTAATCCTTGATATTTCTCTTATGATGATGATCATATGTCTTGGACACATTTGCCTCCTTGTATTGCATCTAACTCCTTGCAGGTACTTGGATGATCTACATTCCACAAGATTACCACACACTCAAATCATGAGTAATATTGCCATTGACCAAGTATCTAGCCCTTTGGGATGTTGAGTTCAAGGAACAAAATTCCACATATCCTTTTTGACATCTTATACATCTAGTATTTCACTCTTGTCATCTTGGATATCCTCGAGTATTTCCTTGCTTGCCTAACCCATGTAGGAAGATGATCTACACAAGTAGAAATGGCGCTCCAACTTCACATTCAATGAGCACCTACATCAAGCTTACCTACATGAGCAAAGCAACAACAAGCCCAAGGTATGTTCTTCACATCTTTGAGGAGCTTTGCTCAAAGTCATGAGTACAAGCAGCTTCATAAGATGTGATCACATCAAATGCTTAATCGAAAAATGGCAATCCCATTTTGAGCTTAAACGATGAGTATGACCTATGATCAAATGTCCTCATTTGACTCCTAAGTCAATATACTCAAACATAGGTGACTTTGTCGCCGACCTTTATCTAGATGAAGTACATATGTTTTTGGAGTCTTTCTATTTTCTCTAAAAAAAACTTCATCTGGGAATCTTTTTTTATTTCTTTTCTTATATTTCTTTGTGAATATCCTTCTGGAAATCTTTTTATGGCTCTGATCAATTCCCCGAAAATCTTTTACACATTCATTGCAAATATTTTGAAACTTTCCTCGCAAAGTGAGCTGAATTATTTCTGTATTTCCTTGGAATAAACTCGGTGTCACCAATTTAACATTTTCGGTTTAACCGAAAAAGGATTCGGACCCACCGATCCATCTAATTCGGTGTCACCGATTTAACTTCCAGGACATCTACTTCTGCAGCTCCACTCAAATTTTTAAATCTTAAGGAGGAGAAGACTCAAATTTAAATACTCAAATTGTTTCTCTGAATGTTCTTATTTGCCCTGTTGTGATTCTTAAGGATCCCACTTCTTTCCTTCTTTCTTTCCATTTTTCCTGCCCTACCTAGTTTGCTGTCCTTTTGGGCACTTGATGTCAAAGGGGGAGAGGACTTAGGGGGAGTAGGGGGAGTAGGGGAGAAGAGAAGACTTAGGGGAAGAAGAAAAGCAATCTTATCTTAAGGGGGAGAGAATCACATCAAAGCTTTGTCGTGTTTTACATTGGACATTACAATTGGCATCATTCTCTTGAAAATCTTTTAGCTTCGGAGACATGTTTGCTGATTCAAGCCTGTGCTCAATATGAGACACTCTTTATACATGTCCTCCCTGGCTTGGTACTCTTGATGTTCTTGCAGTTGGTTGAAGAAATACTCTTGTGTTATCTAACCTTGTTTTCCCAAGTTTATCTCTTCAGGTACAATGCCAAGGAACCTCAAGGTAAGTATATGCATCTTGCAGAATGTGCATGATGGTGACTTGCTTGTAAATACTTGTTTGCAAGAAATCACCATGCACATATGCATTATCACTCAATTCCTTTTCTTCTGCTCTGATGCATATAGCCAAGCTGCATGTAGCACATCTTGCTTATCTCTCTTGTGTGCTTGTGGTAGTCCAAAACCATAATCTATGAAAATCTTGCACACTTGTAGGGGGAGCCTGTGTACTACATGCTTGTCAAAGCTTTCGTGATAATTCTGTCCTTCTTTCAATAAGCTTTGATGTCTTGTTTAATATAATTTCAGTGTGTTGCCATCAATTACCAAAAAGGGGGAGATTGAAAGCACATTTGCTCCCTGGGTGGTTTTGGTAATTAATGACAACATACTTTGTGGTTGGACTAATGCTTTTATCAAGTATGTTTCAGGAAATTCAATCACATTGGTATGGCAAGATGACTGAAGAAGTGGACCCCTCAAATGCTAAGGCAAGCATTGGCAAAAGCTCAAGACTCCATTTTTGGTTTAGTGATCAAAGATCACATTGAGTCCATAGGAAAAGCCAATACTATTAAAAGGGGATGAGGTTGTGTTGATGATCTGGTTGCTCAAGTGCTTAGTGATTTAGCTCCTTCAACTATCAGCACCTTTCACTACTATACACACCCATAAGTAATCTCGGACAAACCGATTCTTCCAACTCAGTCCCACCGAGATGAACCTCTTCTGCCATATTCCAAACCCTAGAAAAATCGGTCATTCCGAGTTTGAGATCGGTCTCACCGAAACTGAACTGCCAACCTTCTGTAACCATTTCACATCATTTCGAAATAACCGAGTTTGTATTATCGGTCTCACCGAAATGGGCAAGCTTCTGTCTTGGCTCAAATCGGTCTCACCAATAATTCATTTTCGGTCTCACCGATTCTGGCATGTTCCTGTCTTCTCTCAAATCGGTCCAACCGAGTTTTCTTTCTCGGTCTCACCGAAAACTCCAACGTTCATATCAGATACACTTTCGGTCTCACCGAGATGGTATTTTCGGTCCCACCGAAAATCCCAACGTTCACTATATTTGAACTTTCGGTCTGAGCGAGTTTTCACTTCGGTCTCACCGAGATTGGTCAAATGTGTGTGTAACGGTTGGATTTTGTGTGGAGGCTATATATACCCCTCCACCCCCTCTTCATTCGTGAAGAGAGCCATCAGAAAGTCTACCACTCCTACCATACACTTTCAGAGAAGTGAACCACCTACCCTTGTGTTGAGATCAAGCCATTCCATTCCTACCATATGAAACTTGATTTCTAGCCTTCCCAAGTTGCTTTCCACTCAAACCTTTCTTCCACCACAGCCATATCAGTGAGGAGAGTTGAGTGTTGGGGAGATTATCATTTGAAGCACAAGAGCAAGGAGTTCATCACCATCAACACCGTCTATTACCTTTTGGAGGGTGGTGCCTCCTAGATTGGTTAGGTGTCGCTTGGGAGCCTCCGTCTTTGAGATGTGGAGTTGAACCAAGAAGTTTGTAAGGGCAAGGAGATCGCCTACTTCGTGAAGATCTACCCCGAGTAAGGCTAGTCCTCCGTGGGCGTAGGCCATGATGGAATAGACAAGGTTGCTTCTTCGTGGACCCTTCGTGGGTGGAGCCCTCCGTGGACTCGCGCAGCCGTTACCCTCCGTGGGTTGAAGTCTCCATCAACGTGGATGTACGATAGCACCACCTATCGGAACCACGACAAAAATCTCCGTGTCACCAAACTGCGTTTGATCTTCTCCACTTCTCTTTACTATATGTGCAATTTACTTTCCGCTGCCCATACTCTAGAATTGCATGTGTAGTGTGCTACTTGACTTGTGTGCTATGCAAAAACTGTCAAAATCTGTCCTTGATAAAAGACAGAATTTTTATCTTGTCGAGTAGTCTAATCACCCCCCTCTAGACACTCTCACCTTCTTCGATCCTACAACGCCTGATGAAGAAGTCCAAGAAACTGCTCTCCCCGGCAAAGAGGCAAGTTGTAACTGCATCATGTACTTTGATGGGGCTTTCTCCTTCCAGGGCGCCGGAGCCGGCGTACTGCTGGTCGCGCCCACTGGTAAGCACCACAAGTATGTGGTCCAGATGCACTTCCCAAGGGAGGTATCAGCAAACAACACTGCCGAGTGCGAGGGGCTGCTTGCTGGTCTTAGGATCACGGCGGACCTCGGAATCAAGAAGCTCATTGTCAGGGGCGACTTGCAGCTTGTCGTCAAACAAGTCAACAAGGATTACCAGAGCCCGTTGATGAGGGCCTACGTCGATGAAGTGAGAAAGCTGGAAGAGCGCTTTGACGGTATACAGGCAGAACACGTTCCCCGAGCAGAGAACGACATCGCCGATTACCTGTCAAAGCACGCTGCCCTCAAACTACTTGTGGAACCAGGTACCTTTGTGCTTCAGCTTTCTCAGCCATCCGTTGATCCATCAACAGAGCAGAACAAGAGGAGGAAGTCAGGGCCCGGCAAGTACTTCCCCGCCGAGTTCCCTGGAGCCGCCGGCATAGATGTTGTCGGAGACACTGAGCCCGCCACCGGAGGGCTAACTCCGGCGAAGCATCAAGCTTTTGCCGTCGAGATGGCCACTCCCTTGGTGGAGGAAATGCCTTTAGTCCTCGCCGTCGAGCCCCAGGCTCCAGCGTGGGCGCAGCATACCGTCTGGTTCCTTTAGACTGGGGAACTTCCTGAGGAGCAGGAAGAAGCGGAGAAAGTAGCCCGTTGGTTCGCCATGTACCAGTTCGTCGATGACGTCCTGTACAGGAGGAGACCGAACGGTGTGAAATTGAAGTGCATCCCTCGAGAGGAAGGACTGGAGCTGTTGGCAGAGATGCCTGGGGGCATATGTGGATCCCACGTAGGGTCAAGTCCCTTGCCGGCAAGGCATTCCGGCAAGTCTTCTTCTGGCCCACTGCCCTCCAGGATGCGGCGGCGCTGGTCACCAGGTGTGAAGCGTGCCAATTCCATTCGAAGAAACTTCATCAACCAGCTCAAGCCCTTCGAACCGTTCCTCTCTCCTGGCCCTTCTCGGTCTGGGGGCTCGACATACTGGGCCCTTTCCCCCGTGCCGTCGGCGGCTTTGAGTACTTGTACGTTGCAATCGACAAGTTCACAAAGTGGCCAGAAGTGGAGGCAGTGAGGAAGGTCACAGCTCAGTCAGCCATCAAGTTCTTCAAGGGGCTAGTGTGCCGTTTTGGTGTACCCAACAGGATCATCACCGAAAACGGCACGTAGTTCACGAGCCGCACCTTCATGCAATATACCCAAGACCTCAGCAGCAAGGTCTGTTTCGCTTCCGTTGCTCACCCCCGAAGCAATGGTCAAGCAGAGAGGGCAAATGCTGAAGTGCTACGAGGATTAAGGACAAAGACCTTTGACAAGCTGCACAAGAGCGGGAGGCGCTGGATTGATGAATTGTCGGCAGTTCTTTGGTCGATCAGGACGACGCAAAATCGAGCCACCGGCCAGACGCCCTTTGCCCTGGTATACGGGGCAGAATCAGTTCTCCCCACGGAACTCATATACGGATCGCCTCGAGTGCTCTCTTATGATGAGCTTGAGCAAGAGAAATTGCGACAATACGACGCAATGCTCCTTGAGGAAGATCGTCTTCGGGTGGCTGTGAGAGCAGCATGCTACTAGCAAGCCTTGTGCCGCTACCATAGCCGCAAGGTTCATGCCCAAAGCTTTGAGGAAGGTGACCTTGTTCTCCGGCGCGTTCAATCGGCCAGGAATACGAACAAGTTGACGCCAAAGTGGGAGGGGCCTTATCGGGTAATACGAGTCACCAGGCCTGGCGCAGTTCGCCTGGAGACCGAGGATGCCGTTCCGGTGAGTAACTCCTGGAACATCGAGCATCTTCGCAAGTTTTACCCATAAGGCGCGGCTTGCCGGGCCTCCCGGTAAGCCACCCTTTTGTACGAGCCTTGCCGTCAAGGCATGTAACCCTTTGTACAAAGCCAGGCGCAGACCCTGATCATAAATAAATGAAGCGTTGGTGCCCTAAGTTTTATCATGCATGCTGAGTCGAGTCTCGTCCTTGGTTAGGGTTGATAGTGCTTAGCAGCGGCTAACCCCTAGCTTAGAGGACGGTTCTTTGTCTTTCCTCTGTCTTCCTTGGTTCGCAGGACGCGCGGACATCCTTGCCGAAGCCCTCTGGAGGAAGGAAAGAAGAACAGATTAGTGCCTAGGCCCCGGCAAGCCAGTATTGCCGGAGGCTGCAAGGGCAAGATTTCGCCCACGGCAGGCCAGGGTTGCCGAGGGCTGCAGCTTCAGATAAGTCCTTTATCCTTATCATGCATTCCATTATGGACTGAGGTATGTGAAACCTTGTTCTTTTCCTTAAAGCTACCGTGCTCCCGTAACTCTAGGCCCTGAGACTCGTTCCTGGGGCTAGGTTCGGTCGTAGTCGCGGCAGCAGAAGGATAAAACGAGAAGCATGAGCCTGCTTCATCCCTGCCTCCGCCAAGGGCGTGAGAAAGGTCAAGTGAAGTAGGGAAACGGCAGGGCCTGTTGCCGGGCGAGGAAATGTTTATCTTAAGGATATGAGGGATTTATTCCCTGTTGTGGGTTTTTACCTACGAACAAATGACCCAGCAAACATTCCTTTTTCATTAAAAACATTCCATTCAGGTACAGTCCATAGGGACTGAAAAACATGAATAAGGAGATTACAAGTTTCAAACTTAACAGATGCCCGAAGGCTTACAGACTAAAAAGAGATAAGATGCCCGTAATGCCTTTCTTGTCCCTCTCCTCAGGAGGTAGGTCAAGGAGGCGAGAAGGGAAAAAGGGGCGCCTAGGCGAGCTACGGGTGACAGAAGACACCGAGAAGGCATCTCGGCGGCCTCCCCAGGGCTGGACGGTGATGACGGCGCCGGAGACTGAGCTCGAAGACGAGGCGGCAGGACGTCAGTAGGAGACGAAGGCGTCGGTGCCTGCGTACTCCGACATGATGACCTTGCCACCCGCCTTCTTCCTTTTCCTCTTCCATGGCCTCCCTACGCCAGCCGCCAAGGAGACGGCCCCGAAAAGTTCAAGGAGCCGGCGACGCGGATAATGGGGTCACCGGTGCCACCAGGGGCGGCGCCCGACACCTAGTCGGACCCGTCATCCTACCGTCCCCCGCCCTCGTCGTCGTTGTTGCTGTCCTCCTCGTCATCCTTGTTCGAGGAGGAGTCTTCGTCATCAGAGGAGCTCTCCATGCAGCACCTCACGCGAGTCCCGAGGTGCCCGAAGACCTTGACGGAGAGGTGGATATCCCCCATCAACTTGAAGTGGAGGGTGAGCCCATCTGTCAGGCTGAGGATGCGAGCGAACCTCTTCCATCCTTGGCGAAGATACATCACATGAGGGGCAGGGCAGTCGACGCGGGCCCGCGTGCCACTGATCCGACAACCCCTCATGTGCAGCCGCAGCGACTCCGGCGGGTTCACCTCCATATCCCGCGCAAACGGAGTCGGGAGACGAAGGCGACGGCGCGGCGACCCCCGCATCCTAATGAAGAACTCACAGGGGTCGTCTCCAACATGACCTTCCACTGGAGGAGGAGCTGCTGGCGGGGGCGAGGCCGGCGAGCCGCCCCGTCTTCCTCTTCCCCAAGCACCCCGGCCTCGCCCACGGCCCCGCCCCCTCTCTCTTCCCCTCGTGGCTGGTTCGGCCACTGCGGGTGCAGGAGAAGGGGGGACGCGCTGTCGAGCAGCGACCCTCGCCGCCACCGTTGAGGAGCCGGGGTTTTCCTTCTTCATGGCGGACGGAAGAAAGGAGCAGAAGCTGAAGGAGAAAGAAGATGGAGGAGTGCGGGGCGCCGTCCCCTCCCTCCGCCCTTTATAAAGGGGCGGGGCTGGAGCTCGACCGCCCTGCTTGGCCAATCAAGACACAGAAGGCGGAGGGCGGCTGGGACCGACCCGCCGCCCCAACCAGCGACGGCTCGGTTTCCCGCCTCCACCGTTCGCCAGCTCGAACGCATGAAAGGCACGTGGCGAACCCGCAGGACCGAAGGGACGGGTGAGGCGACCTCTCCCCACCCCGTGATCGTGGGGAGTGGACGCCTAGCAGACCGCGCCTCGGCCCCATCCAATCAGCGGGCCACGCCCCCACACCTCCCCCCGTTTATGGGGAAGGTGCGGACCGCCTCCTTTCACATTTACTGCGACGTGACGCATGCCTACGGAAACCGCCCCACGCATGCCGCCCACGTCACGCACGCCCCTCCCACCCCACGCCGCGCGCACGGGTCGTGGGAGGCACAGCGCGCGGAAATTTTACCACGGTGAAAACCACCCCGCCTGCCCGCGCACGCGTTCTGGGCTTGGCCCAACACGTGTCGCGCTTATGTGTGGCCCAGGCCCGGGGGCTCCTGTCGGTGTACAAAAAGAGGGGTACACTTTTTTGTACCCCTATGACTGTACACGGGCAGTCTGAGCCACGGCGCCACCGCACCAAGCATGGCAAGGGGGGAAAGCCAGGGCAAGACTGAAGCTCGATGGAGGCTGGAGCGATGCCAAGAAAAAGACCACAAAGAGCAAAGGGACGAAGCGGCTTCCCCCGGCAAGATCCTTGCCGGGGCCAGCCCTGGCAGTCCCGGCAAGACCCTTGCCACGGTAGCTCGCCCCGCGCCTACGGAGCGAATAACCCTTGAGTACACCGCCCCCATGGGGCGAGGATTCGGGAGATATCCCCGTGGTGGCATGCAGATCTTTGTGAAGACATTCAAGATCAGATGCAAGTTAAGAAGAAGACAACCCTTGGCGGGATTCCAGCCAAGGAGGACTAGAAGGCCCCCAGCAAGCACCTTGCCGGGGATGACAGCAGGCGCCACGGCAAGACCCTTGCAGGGGCCCCCGGCAAGGCCCTTGCCAAGGGCATCCACGGGGCCACCATCAGGCCCGCACCAACTGGGTTTCCACCGACCCACGCAGCTGCCGACCCAACCAGCTGGACAGGCTCCTGCGTGGCATCCCACAGATCTTCGTGGAGACCCGCCATTGCGCCACCTCAGCTACCTGTCTGCCTACGTGGCACCTCGGGCACCGCTGGCCAGGGCGCGTATCAACACGAGGAGGGGCGGCGACGGACAAGACGGATGTCACCGCCCCCTCGTCCCCGATAAAGCAAGGACACCTAAGCTGGGCGCATTAAATGCACCTTGTCCTGTAATGCGAGGGATAACCTCACATCACTGTACCCTTTCCACCTCCTGTGTGCCACTGTGGCAACCCCTTTTCCCTATAAAAGGAGGCCCGAGGCGACCGGGAGGAGGATTCGGCTTTTTAGAACTCCTCACGACTCTCTTGGAGCTCCTCACTAGCTGAAGAACACCAACATATAATCCACCAAAGCAGGAGTAGGGTTTTACGCATCTTTACGGCCCGAACCTAGGTAAAGGAACTATGTCCTGACCGTTAGATCCGCTCTTCTCTCAACCCCGCGCCCCGCAACCGTAGTAGGGATTCTTGTGATCCCATAGGTGTCGATCCAAATACACCGACACAGTGGCAGCAGCCTCAGTAGATGGATCATTAACTCCACAATGAACAACAGCTTCAACACCATCACTGGTCTGCTGCATCAAAATAAATAAATTACAAACAAACATCAACAAGTTCAACTACATTACTAACAGCATAACAACATTGTAAAAATGCAAAGTTCAAGGACTGGCTCACCTCAAGAACATGGCGCTCCAAAACAAGATCATTCATATGCTCCTCAGAAACATTAGCCTTGGTTCCATCACTAGCCCTGCTGGCAGTGGCAACAGCCTCATCCTGCTCCATCTGCCTGATAACAACATTGGCACCTTCTTCATATGGCTTGCATCGAGAGTCATGTATAGTTTTGAAATGCTTCATGTTGTTTAACAGATGCACCGAGCTATTAATTAGTTGAGCAGCACCACCATGCATACCACGAATTAACATTCTCTCCATCTCAATATACTCCACTGCTTCCTAGGCATTAAATTGATGACCATCAGGAAGGATACCATTAATACAGCTCAGACGCTCAACTGTAGTTGGGACATTTTCCAGCTCACAACACCCATTCATAAAAATATGCTCAATGTGCTCCAACGCAGAAACATCAACGTCAATACCAAAACCATGCCTCTGTGAAGTACTAGCCTTACTAGGGCCAGGGGGAACATAACCAGCACCCTCAACACTATGACCATCTCTCGACTCATCGTGCAGAGATGAAATCTTGCGAACTTGAGATGGCATCTCCAGGACTGGTCGTTTATACAAATGGAAAAAGACAACTTCTTGAGTTTTCCACTATAAACAAGGGGGAAAGAGTTAATAAATAAATGTAACACACTGGAAAAAAAACATTATAGTAACAGATTTAAATGCAATGTACTAACCATCTTTCACTGTCAGTTCCAATTTGTCAGTATTTACAAATAGGTCAGTTGAGCAACACATTCAGTTCAACCACGCATGACATAACAGTACTAAAAATCATACCTATACCTCATAAAAAGCTTAAGAACTGAAAGATCTAAACATGTAACTCTGCAGTACACATGTTCACTCCGGCAAAAACAACTATACCTAAAAAATAAAAGATATATGAGATAGGAAAGAAATAAAACTCACCGGAAGCTTCCCAAACACCCAAGTCCTTGGATCTGCATTGCCCCTTCTTATCAAATCTACATCAGCCAGATGGAAAGCTTGTCCTGAACCATGAAACATAAGCGAGGGACTCACATGTCAAGATCCGGAATCTTGCCACGGATGATGCAATCAAGGTACATTAGTACAGGTGCTATAACACAGCCTGTAATTCCCTTCCCCAAGGTAACACCATATTGGTACCTGACAACAGCCCTCCTAAGCTCATCAACCATTAGCTGGCAATAATCCATATTAGCCATCTCCTCAATAATGAGATCCTCAAACATTGTTGCCTCTCTGGAGACACGAGTGGTGGGACTAGGCAACATAACTTTCATGAACACAATTATAAAGAACACCTTAAGAGCATGGTCATCTTTACTAATATCCTTGACAATCACCTTGAGCTTATCCCTTAAATCCTTTGTCTTGATATCTTGGCTCCTGATAATGCCAAGAACCGATCTTAACTTCATCATAGCATAATCATATCCGTCTTCTGACGGCCTTGGTGCAGGCCGACCACTGCGAGGGAAACCAAAAAGCTGTTGTATACCATCACTAGTGATGCGAAGCTTCTTATTTGCCTCACCCATGTTAAGAGTCATCGTATCGGGATCTATCTTCAGGTACAAAACTCCCATCAGAGGGAGGTAAATGTTAGACTTCACTTTCCATTGGAAGATAGAACCAAAACCAACTGCATGAACTCTAGCCACATGGCGACTCTCAAGCTAACAAGCACAAGTATCAATCTCTTTTAACGAACATCGCACAGTTATATTTAGTCGATGTAAGTCACCTTCATCCAAAGAAATAATTTCCTCATTACCCCTAACCAGTTTGGCTGGACTCATAACGCTAACAAGCTGCAAATGAAATAAAGAAGACACAGCTTACTCCAATGAATCTAAAAAACCAAAATAAACATGTCAAGGCAAGAAGGAAAAAATGATTGCACAAAGTTCAACCATTAAAACGGCGTCAGTACCACCCTCAAATGAAGCAAGTAATTACCAAGCCTCACATGGCCAGCATACCAAGCCAGACACAAAACAATTATTGGAAGTACAACTAGGAAGTCACATATAGTACAAACACATATCCAAAAACAAAGAAATTGTTTTACGAATATCATTAAGCCAAGTGTGCACGAATAATACTAATAAACACGATAAAATAACTAACCTACTCCAACAAAGACTAAATACAAATGGAATATAACTTAAAATGGCACTAACTAGAAATTTTAAAATAGTAAAAACTAAAAAAGACCCATACCACGGAAGGAAATATGCCCTAGAGGCAATAATAAAGTTGTTATTTATATTTCCTTATATATCATGATAAATGTCTTTTATTCATGCTAGAATTGTATTAACCGGAAACTTGATACATGTGTGAATACACAGACAAAACAGAGTGTCCCTATTATGCCTCTACTAGACTAGCTCGTTAATCAAAGATGGTTATATTTCCTAACCATAGACATGTGTTGTCATTTGATCAATGGGGTCACATCATTAGGAGAATGATGTGATGGACAATACCCATCCGTTAACTTAGCACTATGATCGTTTAGTTTTACTGCTATTGCTTTCTTCATGACTTATACATGTCCCTCTGACTATGAGATTATGCAACTCCCGAACACCGGAGGAACACCTTGTCTGCTATCGAACGTCACAACGTAACTAGGTGATTATAAAGATGCTCTACAGGTGTTTCCAAAAGTGTTTGTGGTGTTCGCATAGATCAAGATAAGTATTTGTCACTCCGAGTGTCGGAGAGGTATCTTTGGGCCCTCTAGGTAATACACATCATAATAAGCCTTGCAAGAAAATGACTAATGAGTTAGTGACGAGATGATGTATTAAGGAATGAGTAAAGAGACTTTCCGGTAACGAGATTGAACTAGGTATGAAGGTACCGACGATCGAATCTCGGGCAAGAAACATACACATAACAAAGATAACAGCGTATGTTGTTATGCAGTTTGACCGATAAAGATCTTCGTAGAATATGTAGGAGCCAATATGAGCATCCAGGTTCCGCAATTGGTTATTGACCGGAGATGTGTCTCAGTCATGTCTACATAGTTCTCGAACCCGTAGGGTCCGCACGCTTAACGTTCGATGATGATTCATATTATGAGTTATGTGTTTTTATTACCAAAGATAGTTCAGAGTCCCGGATGAGATCACGAACATGACGAGGAGTCTCAAAATAGTCGAGACATAAAGAATGATATATTGGACGATGTTATTCCGACACCGGATGAGTTCCGGGGGTCACCGAATAACTATCGGAGTGTCGGGAGGGTTATCGGAACCACCGGGGGAACTAATGGGCCAACATGGGCCTTGATAGAGAGAGAGAGAGGAGGGGCCTCCAGGGATGCCCCCCCCCCCACCCCTTGTGGAGTACGAATTGGACTTGGAGGGGGCGGCGCTCCCCCTCTTTCCCTCTCCCTCTCTCCCTCTCCTTCCTTTCCCCTCTCTTCCCCTTGTTGGAAACCTACTAGGAATAGGATTCCTAGTAGGAATCCTACTTGGGGCGCGCCCTATGAGGGCCGGCTGGCCTCCCCCTTGCTCCTTTATATATGGGGGCAGGGGGCACCCTAGAACAGACAAGTTGACAATTATTTTAGGCGTGTGTGGTGCCCCCCTACACAGATTCCACCTTAGGTCATATTTTTGTAGTGCTTAGGCGAAGCCTTGCGTGGATCACATCATCAACACCGTCACCACGCCGTCATGCTGACGGAACTCTCCCTCGTCCTCAACTGGATCAAGAGCTCGAGGGACGTCATCGTGTTGAACGTGTGCTGAACACGGAGGTGTCGTACGTTCGGCACTTGGATCGGTTGGATCGTGAAGATGTTCGACTACATCATCCGCATTACTAAACGCTTTCGCTTTCGGTCTACAAGGGTACGTGGACACACTCTCCCCACTCGATGCTATGCTTCTCCGAGATAGATCTTGCGTGATCATAGGATTTATTTTTTGAAATACTATGTTCCCCAACAGTGGCATCATGAGCCATGTCTATGCGTAGATGATATGCACGAGTAGAACACAAAGAGTAGTGGGCGATAACAGTCATACTGCTTACCACCAACGTCATACTTTGATTCAGCGGTATTGTTGGATGAAGCGGCCGGGATCGACATTACATGGCCGCGTTCATGAGACTGGTTCTACCGATGTGCTTTGCACATAGGTGGCTGGCGGGTGTCAGTTTCTCCAAATTTAGTTTAATTGATTGTGACTACGGCCGGTCCTTGTTGAAAGTTAAAACAACACACTGGATGAAAAATCGTTGTGGTTTTGATGTGTAGGTAAGAACAGTTCTTACTAGAATCCCGTTGCAGCCACGTAAAACTTGCAACAATAAAGTAGAGGACGTCTAACTTGTTTTTGCAGGGCATGTTGTGATGTGATATGGTCAAGACGTGATGAGTTATACGATATTGTATGAGATGATCATGTTTTGTTAATTATCGGCAACCTGCAGGAGCCTTATGGTTGTCTCTTTATTGTATGAATTGCGGAAGCCACGTAATTGCTTTACTTTATCACTATGAGTTAGCAATAGTAGTAATAGCAATAGTTGGCGAGACGACCACGACGCTACAATGAAGATCATGGTGTCAAGCCGGTGACGATGGAGATCATGACGATGCTTTGGAGATGGAGATCAAAAGCACAAGATGATGAGGGCTATATCATGTCACATATTTTGATTGCATGTGATGTTTATCTTATTATGCATCTTATTTTGCTTAGTACAGTGGTAGCATTATAAGATGATCCCTTACAAAATTTCAAGGTACAAGTGTTCTCCCTAAGTATGCACCGTTGCGACAGTTCGTCGAGCCGAGACACCACGTGATGATCAGGTGTCATAATCTCTACGTTCACATACAACGAGTGTAAGACAGTTTTGCACATGCAGAATACTCGGGTTAAACTTGACGAGCCTAGCATGTATAGACATGGCCTCGGAACACTGGAGAACGAAAGGTCGAGGGTGAATCATACAGTAGATATGACCAACATAAGATGTTCACCATTGAAAACTACTCCATCTCATGTGATGATCGGACATAGTTTAGTTGATTTGGATCACATGATCATTTCGATGACTTGAGGGATGTCTATCTAAGTGGGAATTCTTTAGTAATATGATTAATTGAACTTTAATTTATCATGAACTTAGTCCTGCTAGTTTTTTGCATATCTATGTTGTTATAGATCAATGGCCCGTGCTACCGTTCCCTTGAATTTTAATGTGTTCCTAGAGAAAGCTAAGTTAAAAGATGATGGTAGCAACACGGACTGGGTCCGTAACTTGAGGATTATCCTCATTGCTACACAGAAGAATTATGTCCTGGAAGCACCGCTAGTTGAAAAGCCCGTTGCAGACGCAACACTAGACGTTATGAACATGTGGCAGAGCAAATCTGATGACTACTTGATAGTTCAGTGTGCCATGCTTTACGGCTTAGAATCGGGACTTCAAGGACATTTTGAACGTCATGGAGCATATGAGATGTTCCAAGAGTTGAAGTTAATATTTCGAGCAAATGCCCGAGTTGAGAGATATGAAGTCTCAAACAAGTTCTATAGCTGCAAGATGGAGGAGAACAGTTCTATCAGAGAACACTTACTCAGAATGTCTGGGTACTACAATCACATGACTCAACTTGGAGTGAAAGTTGATGAAGATAGTGTTATTGACAGAGTTCTTCAATCACTGCCACCAAGCTATAAAGGCTTCGTGATGAACTATAATATGCAAGGGCTGCACAAGAAAATTCCCGAGCTCTTCACTATGCTCAAAGCTGCGGAGGTACAAATCAAAAAGGAGCATCAAGTGTTGATGGTTAACAAGACCACTAGTTTCAAGAAAAAGGGCAAGGGAAAGAAGGGGAAATTCAAAAAGAATAGCAAGCCAGTTGATATTCCCAGGAAGAAACCAAAGTCTGGAGCCAAGCCTGAAACTGAGTGCTTCTACTACAAAGGGACTGATCACTGGAAGCGGAACTGCCCCAAGTATTTGGCAGATAAGAAGCATGGCAAAGTGAACAAAGGTATATTTGATATACACATTATTGATGTGTACCTTACTAATGCTCGTAGTAGCGCCTGGGTATTTGATACTGGTTCGGTTGCTCATATTTGTAACTCAAAATAGGGGCTACAGATTAAACGAAGATTGGCTAAGGACGAGGTGACGATGCGCGTGGGAATTAGTTCCAAAGTCGATGTGATCGCCGTCGGCACGCTACTTCTACATCTACCTTCTGGATTAGTTTTAGACCTAAATAATTGTTATTTGGTGCCAGCATTGAGCATGAACATTATATTTGTATCTTGTTTGTTGCAAGACGGTTATTCATTTAAATCAGAAAATAACGGTTGTTCTATTTATATGAGTAATATCTTTTATGGTCATCCACCCTTGATGAGTGGTCTATTTTTGTTGAATCTCGATCGTAGTGATACACATATTCATAGTATTGAAGCCAAAAGATGCAAGGTTGATAATGATAGTGCAAATTATTTGTGGCACTGCAGTTTAGGTCATATTGGTGTAAAGCGCATGAAGAAACTCCATGCTAATGGACTTTTGGAATCACTTGACTATGAATCACTTGGTGCTTGCAAACCATGCCTTATGGGCAAGATGACTAAAACTCCGTTCTCCGGAACAATGGAGCGAGCAATAGACTTATTAAAATTATACATACTGATGTATGCAGTCCAATGAGTGTTGAGGCTCACGGCGGGTATCGTTATTTTCTGACCTTCACCGATGATTTGAGCATATATGGGTATATCTACTTGATGAAACACAAGTCTGAAACATTATGAAAAGTTCAAAGAATTTCATAGTGAAGTAAAGAATCATCGTAACAAGAAAATAAAGTTTCTATGATCTGATCGCAGAGGCGAATATTTGAGGTACGAGTTTGGTCTTCATTTGAAACAATGTGGAATAGTTTCGCAACTCACGTGTAGCGACCACGATCCGAATGGACCGAAGTCTCTGTGTTTTCGTGTCATCCCTGGATCGGTAATGCTGACACACAGTACTTGAAGGATTTATAACAGAGTGGCAATCACACACTTATTACATCGAATGTCTCCAAAGAGAACTTATTACATAGGTCTATGGCTTAAGGCCATCTAACAAAATAACAGCGGAAGGCTTGGAAGATAAGTGAGTCCATCAACTCCAACGGCATAGCTGAGTGCATGACAAACGACCTAGAACGTCTTACTCCTCGTCTGAAAAGTCTGCAACGTAACATGTTGCAGCCTGAAACGGGTCAGCACATGGAATATGCTGGCGAGATAACATAGTAGATGCAAGTAATAGAATAAAAGCTACACTATATGCATATTTGGCCGGTGGAGGCTCTAAGGTTAAAGATTTTGCGTAAAACCAATTTTTCCCTACAACAAAGGAATAAATTTTATTTTAACTATCATGGTAGTTGAAACATCATTGAGAAGGTACCTCCAACTCAATCCCAATTAAAGTAATCATTAACCCAACAAAATAATTTTAGAGTGATGAGATCAAGCAATAATTCAAGTACTAGATACTCAAGATTGTCCATAACCGGGGACACGGCTAATCATGATCAGTTTGTACACTCTGCAGAGGTTTGTGCACTTTTCCCCACAAGACTCGATCTCCTCCGTTAGACTTCTCGCACTACATGGTGTTTGAGAAACGGATGACCGAGATACAGTCTTTCGGAAGCATTCACTCTTTACGCCGGGTGGACCGGTACACCTACTTTCCCCTACATCTGCTAGTCCACCACTGAAAGAGCTCACACAACTTACTCATACTATGCCAGAGCCCATAATGGCATTGTGGCTGCACACGGAAGTTTCTAGCATGAATAGTTTTATGATCCCTTTGAGCCTGGGTGGCATTCCATAGGACAATCACACGGAACTCCGGGATTTCCTAGGACAACACTGGATTCTCCAGGTGCCCAGCAACCAATCCACCCTGATGTGTATTCAAGTAGCCACCTTAAGTTGAACCTTTAATTAACAACTCACATCTGTCATGGATTTCACTCAAACCCAAACCACGTCTACGAGTATAGCATAATAACCTAAGCATAGCGTAGAAGTAACTCCCAAGGGTTTGAAAATAATGCAGGTAATAGGTTCTACCTCAATCTACTTCCCAGACACACAAGTTAAAAGATCCTACTCATGCAATGTGTGAGGGTTTGATCTAATGCATAAAAACTGGGTAATAAAGGGGTATGATCGAAGTGTTACTTGCCTTGCTGATGATTCGCAAAACCTAGAGACTCATAATAGCACGCTTCACAGTCCGGGTATTCTATCGCAAGCAAACAATAGCATACATAAGCAATCAAGCAAAGATGCACAAACAGAACTCCAACTAAAATGATCTAACCAGAAATTTCAAGTTAAGAACACTGGTTTGCAAAAAGTATCAAATCGAACGAAGCAACGAAACTCCAACTGCGAAAGAAACAAGATCCGTTTACTAGATTGATCTAGGGTCAAATTTTACAGTAACAAAACCTTGTTCAAGTTGGTTAAACAGAAAGAGGGCGTCGAGACAAAGATCTGGGATTTTGAATCACCTGATTCCGACTCTCGAGTGAAAAGAAAAGCGAAAAACAAGATCAGGACAGAAATCACGATCGAAATAATCGCGGATAAATACCCCGAAAAAGAAAACGGATGAACAGGCTAATGAATGAACGTTCGCTATCTGTAACTAACGGGTGGACAACGTTCGTTAAAACGAACGTACAGACGAACGTCCACAAAGTATCTAAACCGAAAAAAATCGAACCGATTTGAAAAAAATAGATCTAGGGTTTCTAAAAAAAGACCGATTGGTTTAAAAAAAACAACGGCGGCTACCTCGTGGAACAAGACGACGGCGGCGGCGGTCTCTGGCGACGGCGGGTCCGGCGGCGGCGGGTCCGGCGGCGTGGGGCGGCGGGGCGGAGCTGCGGGACGGCGGCGGCGCGGCGGCGGTGCGAGGCGGCGCGGGCGGCGGCTGGCGACGGCGGTGCGGCGGCGGTGGCTGGCGGCGCGCCGGGACAGCGGGGCGGCTAGGGTTTGCGGGCGGGGCGGCGACTTGGGCTGGAGGGGCGGCGGCGGCTCGGGCTTTAAAGGCCCGACTAGGCAGAGTCCTAGTCGGTTAGGGCCCAAGGTCGATTCAATTTTTTTTTAAACGAGTCCTGACGTACGAAAACTAACGAAAGAAATACTAAACGGACTCCAAAAAATTCCGAAATAAAGTTTCGCCGTCCTCTAATAATATTTAGGACAAATTGAACATTTTTCCCGGACCTAAATGCAATTTTGAAAGACGCGCATTTTTCCTATGCAAATAAAATCGCAAATAAATCCGAATAAAAACCAAAAGTGATTTTAATATTTTTCCTCCAATATTTCTTTTATTTTGGAGAAGTCATATTATCTCCGCTCATATATTTTATTTATAAATATTTTTAGGGAGAGAAAAATAATTAAAACCAACGCTATCCTCGTACCGGTATTCTAGTAAACTCAAATACGAAAAGGGTAGAATTCCCAACTCTCTCTGTAGGTCCTTGAGTTGCTTAGAATTTTCGAGGATCGCCACACACAAAATGCAATAAAATATGCAATGCAGTATGATCTATGTATAACATTCCAAATTGAAAAATTTGGATGTTACAAACCTGCCCCCCTTAGAATGAATCTCGCCCTCGAGATTCGGCTTGGCTAGAGAACAGGTGTGGGTGGTCCTTGCGTAGATCATCTTCTCGTTCCCAGGTGGCGTCTTCCTCGGTGTGGTGGCTCCACTGAACTATGCAAAACTTGATAACCTTACTGCTGGTGACTCTACTCGAAAATTCAAGAATCTAGACGGGTTTCTCCTCGTAAGTCAGATCACTATCCAACTGAATTGCCTCCAGAGGTACTGTGTCTCTTAAAGGAATATAGGCCATCTCTGCATGACACTTTTTAAGCTGAGAAAGGTGAAACACATCGTGCACTCCTGATAATCCTTCGGGCAACTCCAACTTATAGGCAACCTCTCCCACGTGTTCCAAAACACGGTAAGGTCCCACAAATCTCGGGGCTAACTTTCCCTCAACTCCGAAACATTTAACTCCTCCCAGAGGCGACACTCTCAGGTACGCTCTGTCTCCGATTTCATAGGCTACTTCCTTACGCTTCGATTCTGCATAACTCTTCTGCCTCGACTGAGCTACCTTCAGTCTATCTTGAATCAGCTTAACCTTCTCTTCCGACTCTCTTTGATCAGGTCTGGTCCAAATAACTGACGATCTCCAACTTCATCCCACATTAACGGCGTTCAGCATCTCCTCCATACAATGCTTCGAATGGTGCCATCTTCAAACTGGCCTGGTAACTGTTGTTGTAAGAGAACTCCGCGTAGGGTATGTTGTCATCCCAACTGGATCCATAGTCTAACGCACAAGCTCTCAACATGTCTTCCAGAATCTGATTGACTCTCTCGGTCTGTCCATCGGTCTGCGGATGAAAAGTTGTACTAAATTCTAGCCTCGTTCCCAAAGTCTGGTGTAACTGATGCCAAAACTTTGAGGCAAACTGTGTTCCTCTATCTGATACAATGGTCCTCGGAACTCCATGCAGACATACGATCCTGGTCATGTATATCTTGGCCAACTACGCACTGGTATACGTGGTTTTCATGGGGATAAAGTGGGCTACTTTGGTCAAGCGATCCACTACTACCCAGATTGAGTCATATCCTGATTTGGTCCTGGGCAATCCGGTGATAAAGTCCATGCCAAGCTTGTCCCACTTCCATTCGGGTATTGGCATAGGCTGTAACAATCCTGCTGGCTTCTGATGCTCTGCCTTCACTCTCTGGCATACATCACATACTACTACATACTCGGCAATATCCTTCTTCATTCCCGTCCACCAGAAACATTCCTTCAAATCCAAATACATCTTAGTGTTTCCGGGGTGTATCGAGTATGGCGAATCAGGTGCTTCCTCCAGTATCAACTTCCTGATCTCCGGGTTGTTGGGCACATAGATTCGGTCCTCAAACCACAAGGTGTCGTGTTTGTCCTCACGATATCCCTTGGCTTTTCCTTCACTCATCCTCTCCTTTATCTCGGCAATCTCTTTGTCCTCCTTCTGGGCTTCGCGTATCTTTCATAGCAATGTTGACTGAACCTCCAACGTTGCAACGAAACCTCTAGGGACTATCTCCAAACGAAGCTCCATGAGATCTTCTGCTAACTCATGTGGAAATCCCCCTTTTACTAGGGTATTTGCATAACTCTATCGGCTCAAAGCGTCTGCAATGACATTGGCCTTTCCGGGATGATAGTGCAGCTTCATATCATAATCCTTTATAAGCTCCAACCATCTCCTTTGTCTGAGGTTCAGCTCCTTCTGAGTGAAAATGTACTTCAAACTCTTGTGATCCGTGTACACATCACAACGATTTCCAATAAGGAAATGTCTCCAGGTTTTGAGCGCATGAACAACTGCGGCTAACTCCAAATCATGCATCGCATAGTTCAACTCGTGCGGTCGTAGTTGACGAGATGCGTAGGAAACAACTCTTTCGTCCTACATGAGTACTCCTCCAAGTCCTAAGCGTGAAGCATCGCAGTATACTTGGAAATCCTTGCGTATATCTGGCAAGATCAGCACTGGGGCTGTCGTCAACCGTTTCTTCAACTCCTGGAAACTTTCTTCGCACTCTTCGGTCCAATGGAATTTTCTCTCCTTCTTCAACAATGTCGCCATTGGCTTTGCAATCTTGGAGAAATTTTGTATGAATCTCCGGTAATATCCCACGAGTCCAAGAAAACTGCGGATCTCTCCAACTGAAGTGGGTGCCAACCACTCAGTGACTGCTTGCACTTTGACGGGGTCCACCGCTATACCTTCTCCTGATATAACATGCCCTGGGAATCCAACTTCCTTCAACCAAAACTCGCATTTGCTAAACTTGGCGTACAACTGATGGTCTCTGAGCTTCTCCAGTACCAAACGCAAATGCTCCGCATGTTCCTCTTTGTTCTTCGAGTACACCAAAATATCATCAATGAATACTATGACAAACTTATCCAAGAACTCCATGAACACCTTATTCATCATACTCATGAAATAGGCAGGGGCGTTAGTCAATCCAAATGACATAACCGTATAATCATATAGCCCATACCTTGTGGTAAAGGCTGTCTTACATATATCCTTCTCCCGGATCTTCAACTGGTGGTATCCAGATCGTAGATCGATCTTGGAGAATACCTTCGCTCCTTGTAGTTGGTCGAATAAATCATTGATCATCGGCAGCGGGTACTTATTCTTAATAGTCACTTCATTCAGTGCTCGATAATCAACGACCAATCTTAAAGATCCATCCTTCTTCTCGACCGAGAGCACTGGGGCTCCCCAAGGTGATGAACTCCGGTGAATAAATCCTTTCTCCAGTAACTCCTTAATCTGCTTCTTGATCTCCTCCAGATCATTTGCTGGCATCCGATATGGTCTCTATGATATAGGTCCGATGCCAGGCAATAACTCTATCAAAAACTCAATATCCCTATCCGGTGGCATGCCTGGTAGCTCCTCCGGAAACACATCCGGATAATCCTTTACTACGGGCACTTCCTCCTGAACAACTCCCGTGAGGGAATGTACTTGTGTCCTTATAGGCAAATGCCTAGATACATGCTTGTTCCTTTTTCCCTCCGAGGTGGTAAGCAAAATAGACTTGCTGGCACAATTGAGGTTCCCTCGATGCATAGATAGCCAATCCATGCCTAGTATCACATCCAATCCTTGTGACTCCAAAACTATCTGGTCTGAGGGGAAAACATGGCGTCCTATGACCAATGGCGTCTGAAAACATCCTTGATGTGTCATATACTCCGCTCCTGGAGAGCTTACTAATATGGGGGTCTTAAGGACTTGGGTGGGCAACTTATGTCTATTTACGAATCCCCATGAAATGTATGAATGCGATGCACCGGTATCGAAAAGAACTATTGCGGTAACTGACTTAACCAAAAACTTACCGACAACGACACATGGTTGCTCTTAAACCTCCTGCACGGTCACGTGGTTCACTTGTCCTTTGTTGAACGGGTTGGGCTTCTTCCCAGCGCTTCCATTGCCATTCCCATTCTTAGCTTCAGGGCACTCCGTGGCATAGTATCCATTCTTCCCGCACTTGAAACAGGTGACGTGGCTCAAATCCCTCTTGGCGGGTGTGGATGGAGTAGAGCGATTCTGATTATTATTTGCTCCATTCCCATTCCCATTCTTGGAGCCATTGTGGTTGTGAGAACTTCTTCCAGTGTGGGTGTGGCTCCCATGGTTATGGGTGTATCCTCCCGAATTCGGGATGAATCGGGGTTTCTGCTGGGCTCCAGAACTATTCCTTCCTTGTCCATACTTCCTCTTGTGGCACTCAATCGATTGCTGCTTTCCTTCAATCATAAGAGCCTTATCTACCAACTCCTGGTAGTTGTTGAAGCTTGCCACCATCAACTGTATGCTCATATCATCATTTAGCCCTTCCATAAACCTCTCCTGCTTAGCGGCATCTGTGGCCACATCATCCGGGGCATAACGAGATAGGGTACTAAACTCATATACGTACTGAGTCACAGTACGATTTCCTTGGCGCAAGTTGCGAAACTCCCGCTTCTTCATGCTCATAGCTCCAGTTGAGACATGGGCAGTGCGAAAAGCTTGCTGAAACTGCTCCCAAGTGACATTGGCTACAGGGAAAGTGGTTGTGTAATTCTCCCACCATGCGGCTGCTGGTCCAGACAACTGATGTGCGGTAAATCGCACCTTCTCAGCATCCGTGCAATTGGCGGTGGTCAAATCCCTTCCAATCTTGCGCAGCCAGTCATCAGCAACTATTGGTTCAATGCTGCTACCAAACACCGGTGGTTGCAACCTTAAGAAACATGTCAGGTTGTCCACAGGTAGTGGTGGTGGAGGGTTGTTGTTGTTCTGGTTGTTCTGATTGTTCTGGACAAGAAGTTGCATCAAAGTGTTCTGCTACTGGATCAACTGAGTGAGCTCAGGGGGAAACTGAAATCCGGGCTCACATCTCGGAGGCATCTGATGGGTGTAGAGGGAAGAGATTAGAATGGAAACGAGGTCTAAGGGAAAATCACTACCCATATGCACATGAGACAAACACAATCATATCACACCAATCAATTCAAACAAGGGCTTACAAAGATCTAACTAACCTTACAAAAGTGCTCTAAATTCTACTATAAGGGGGGGGACTACTAGTCATAGGGTGGTCATCTAGAAATTTTGATCGGCGGAAGATTCCATGATGTCTGCTCCAGCTTCATCTTCGTAGTCTTCGTCATCACTAGCATCGGGGTCTGAGTCCGTGTCATCGATGATGATGTAATCTTCAGAACGAATCTCCTTGGGTTCTTCTTCCTCTTCTTCTCCTCCTGGTGCTAGATCTCCCATGAATACTCCTAACTTTGTCGTCAAATCATCATTCTTCCCCAAAAGTATCATCATCTCCTCCTCATATCCGTCACGTGTAGACTTGAGTTCTTCTTCTAGCTCCAAGTTCCTGGTTAGTGCCTTCTTCAAATCTATCATCCCTGCGCACATCTGGTGCTCATGTCGTCGAATGTGTTGGCTTAACTCCTGGATGAACGCTACAATGGACCTGTCCTTCCAGGTGCTGATCATGTCCCATCGCTCATCTCGGCGTCCACAAATCTGGTAGATAGTGTCCCTCAGCTCCTTCTTGTAGACTTCCCCGGTTCTTCCCATAGTGATGTGGGCTGCCATACTCTTGCCTAGGCTCTAGGTTGGTGCATCAAAAGAAAACTCTACTGGCTTAGTGGATGGTGCGAAGGTTCTCCCAGGAATTTGAACTTGAATGCTACATCGCTCCTCTTCTGGTAAAGTGGCGGTGTAGGTCCCGATGATGCTTGGTATTCCTATGTTCAGGTACCTAGTGACTTCCTTCAAGTGTCGTCCAAAACGTGTGTCTTCATCTGGTTGAGTGAACTTGTTCCTTGGGTCCACCATCCTAAAGAAGTAGAAAATGGAGAGGAGCCAGAAATGAGTAGAGAAGTGTGACCTAGGGTTTATCTTAGTGGTTGTCAGGACGGTATGAACCGACCAGAATTATAACCCGGCCGGACTTGGTGGTTTACTTGAGAGACGGTTTACACTTGGTGATTCACTGGCGATTTATTATCACCAGACGGTTTACAAGCAACCTGCCTAAATAATACCACTCACTGGTAACCCGGAGGGCGGATCACGGATGACAAGGCCCAAGGCCCAGAAGGCCGGTTCATGTATGGTGGGCCGGTTTATGAAGAAAGCATAAGGAATATTCTCATACAAAGGAAATAAGACTAGAACTCCACTTGTAATCCTAGTCCTACTAGGACTAGTCATGTAACCCGCCCCTTCAACATATATAAGGAGGGGCAGGGCTCCCCAAAGAGGACAGGCTCTCACAAGTTAGACAAGTTGAGACAAGTTTTAGAGAAGAAGTTTAGACAAGCAGACAAGTTTCTAGGGTTAGACACATAGAGCCGGTTTACCGGCGACACCACGAGGATCATAATGAGACCTAGCCTCAAACAGCACGTAGGGTTATTACCGGATGATGTTTCCCGGGGCCCGAAGCTGTCTAAATCCGTGTCTGGCGTCGCGTCTTTCGATTCCACTCAACCCCTTCAAGCTACTACATAGATGCGCGGCCTCACCACTAAGTCCGCTAAACCGGACATCTGACGTGTTAATTCCACGACAGTTGGCGCCCACCGTGGGGCCTGCGCACAGTGGTGTTGAGTTCTTGGAGGGATCTTTCCGGAGATTGAGGAATTCGCAATTTTTTCGGATGAAGAAAGAATCTGTTTTGATGGAAGAAAAATTACGATTGTGCAAGCCTACCAAGGTCGGACGAACCGTCAGATCTAGATCAATTTTCAAGAGCTCTCAAGACCAACAACAATTATTTCCTATGATCCGTTGAGTTGCTGCCGCCGCGTATATATACCACATCAAGACGAAGTTGACTTTTGCTACAATATCATCTGAAACCAAATCGATTGTCTTTGGTTAATTCTGATCGGTACACGCACACAAGGAAATCATCACGAGGCCGATTCAAGCGATGGGAAGAAGACTACTATATGAATCCGGCCCGCTTAAAAAAAGAAGAAGGGGAGTGGACGAGGCCACGGACTAGGTCTCGCCTAGTCGCCGTCACCGGGCGCGCTTCAGACGGCCGCGCGGCTGCAGCCCCGCCGTACGAGCCTCTCCAAACCCGCCAAAGATCCTGCCGTTCCCCGCCATCTGCCACCACAATACGCCGTGATCCGCCTGCCGTCAAGCTGACCTTGCCTCTGCTACAAATCGCTGGATAGGCCAGCTCACCGCGTCGCACCTCACCTCACCTTGGCCTACAACCCGGAAACGGAAACAACAGCGACCCGGAATCGCCGCCGCGCGGCTTCATCCGTCGCGGTTCCGGACTCACCATGCCAGCGGGCCGACTCCGCCTCGCCGCCTGGCACGTCGCTCCTCCGCGTGGCCTGCTCTAGCCACCGGTCTTATTCCCCCTCCCCCTCCTGATGAGCTGCGCCAGTGCGTCAAGCCGGCCTTGCCGGAGCTACCTCCGATGCCAATTTTCTAAACCGTCGTTGCCTCCTCTGCACTAAGTTACCTTCACGGCCGTCTCCGAGCCGCCGTCGTGGCTGACATCGACCCTGCGCTGCATCGGGCCGGCCTTACAAATTTGGCCGTTGTCCCGTCCGCTTCGCCTGGCGGGTGCCTCTCGAGCCGCACCTATCGAGCTCGCCTCCAGAGTGCCTTCGCCCCTGCGGCCAACCAAGCAGCTGCTGTGGCGTCGCCTCAGCCACCTCCTTTGCCAAGAGCAGTCGCTTCCGACGCCGCGGTCCCATATCAAGACGGTTGTCCAGCGACCACGGTGCGGGCACTGCCTGGATCGTCCTGGACTCCTGGTGTTGAACATACGGCGTTCTGTGGTGGTGACATCTCAAAAACGGCTGTTGGGAACGAACAAAGAACAAAAGAAAAAACCGCATTACTACTATGGTAGTCGAGCCAGTCACTGTTTGTATTGAGCATTTACTAGGCACTCCCATCTCCACTTTCTCGGGAGAAGTCAGAGGCAAGAGCAACTAGTATTAAAATACTAGTAGAGCACAGGATCACATGATCAAAGGATCAATTGATAGTACTAGCAATATTCCATGAAGACTAAAATACTGACGCGTCTACACTTCTATGCGGGCTGATTAAACTCTAGCCTGTACACGAATCATCTATCGTCCGGATGAATCAGGTGATATTCATCTAACTTTATTTTTCTGAGCATATATTATTTCTATCAAATAACAATTGCTTGGTCTATGATATTTCTTCGCAGGACCAAAAAAGGTGGTATAAAAGAGGGCATGGGCATATATGCACTAGCACTCATCCTGAGCAGGTTGCCAGCCCTACTACATTAACACGACGCTGTCCGCACCTACGATTAACTCACCCGCACGCGCCGGTTTACAACGCCAAGGCCAACTCGTTCGTTGCCAAGGAAAACCAGGTGATATCTATCCTATTTTGTTTTTCACGCATATTAAACTCAACCGAGCAAAAATTCCTCGCCCTGCCATATCTTTTGCACAGGAAAGGTACTCATCACAAAGTGGTGATAAACCATGGAGACGGAGGAACGCCAAATATTGTTCGACACAAGTGATCGTCGTGATTCCACGGATTCAAGCATCGGTTTACAACGCCGTGACCGTCTCTCGCGACCACACCGGTTTGCAGCGCCGTGGCCGTCTCTCACGACTACGCCGGCTCACAACGAGGAAGGCAACTAGCCCGTCGGCGCCGCCCGACCCATTTGTTCTTCAAGCAAATCAGCCGGTTCACGCATCCGCACCGGTTTACAACACGGAAGACAACATGCTCGTCTCCACACCGGTTTACAACCCCATAGCCGGTTTAATTGTTTAAGCCGCCTCTGATACTGCGGTGGTTTTACTATCCACCCTATGATCCGGTCTATTCAACATACCGGTTCAAATTCACTCAGGTGATATCCATCTACAATATTATTTCTCGTATTATATATCATTTTTCATTAAGAAAATAAGATGCTTTGATTAGTCTATTTGGTTGTGCAGAAAATATGCACTCGGAAGCAATAAACTCCCTGAAGAGCGTAAGGTCACATCCGGCTCAAAGAGGACGCTTCACGAAAACCCTCTGGATGGTAATCCATCCAGTGATTGGTTTATATTTACCCACCGGTTCAGGAGGAACCCTGGAGACCCTCTGAAAAGTTGGATAATTCCACGTTCAGTGATTGGTTTGAATTTACCCACCGGTTCAGGAGGAACCCTGGAGACCCTCTGAAAAGTTGGATAATTCCACGTTCAGTGATTGGTTTGAATTTACCCACCGGTTCAGGAGGAACCCTGGAGACCCTCTGAAAAGTTGGATAAATCCACGTTCAGTGATTGGTTTAAATTGACCCACCGGTTTAGGAGGAACCCTGGAGGCCCTCTGGGAATGGTAACATCCATGTCCCAGTGATCGGATCAATTTTTATGTACGATTCTATCGGCCCTCTGAAAAGTTGGATAATGCCACGTTCAGTGATTGGCTAGGCCCTCTGGGAAGAGTTGGATAAACCACGTCCCATTGATTGGCTCAGTTTTTATATGCGGTTCTTCCGGCCCTCTGAAAAGTTGGATAATGCCACGTTCAGTGATTGGCTAGGCCCCCTGGGAAAGATGGATAATCCACGTCCCATTGATTGGTTGAACCTTGCTTTGAGCCTGGCAGCTCTTAAAAAGCCTCGACTACATGGTCTTATTTGCAAAATTTGCATCTTTTTTGTGTTTGTGTTTTATAACCCTTTAAACCGGAGTGGAGCAGCTACAGAAGCTGACCACATATCTATAAAGTGGGAAGTCTGGGTCATGAATACCAGCATGAGTAAACCGGTGTTCATTATAACCCGGATCATCTATCAGGCAACAAGCCACAGATTTCTGAATAAAGTTTTCAGAACCAGATAAACCGGAGTCTATTATCAAAACCCGGGTTTGTTATTGGATCCATGAAGATCTTCATCAAGAAATTTTAAGGTTCTACCGGATTAAGAATATCAAGCATACTTGATCACAGGTATGAAGTATCTTGTTTTTTAATACATATTGGCAGTACATGATCAGTTATAATGACCGGTGTTTATTAAACCGGCCTGGTTTTGACTATAAGTCGCCAGTATGAGACAAAATAATGACCGGTGTTTATTAACCCGGCCCGAGTGTGATCAAACATCATTAGAACTGGTCTTCAAACCGGATTATATTCTTCAATAGCCAAACGTGGCTGGATTCCTATTATGGTTATCAATATTATGATTGAGGTCTTCAAAGTCGCTTTAAAGCGCAATGGATATTATTTCAACAATGGAAGTGATTTATTCTACAAAGGAATAGTCCCGAGTTGCTGCAGGCTTACAACCTGGCACTTGGGGGCTACATTATTCAAATTAAGATTACATCAAATACACAAGTCTCAAGCACACAAGCAAGTTGTCTACTTGACACTTGGGGGCTAATGGAAAGATCATTTGCTTCATCTGGAAGTACCGGTTCACGTTCCAAATGTAGCTAAACCGGAACTTGGGGGCTACCAATCGCTCCTATCAACAATTCAAGGTACACAAGTATTAATCCATTATATTGAAAGGCCCGTCTAGATCAGTTGGTAGAGCACAAAGCTCTTAACCTTGTGGACGTGGATTCAAACCCCAAGATGGAAGTTACGTTATATAATGTTCATTTCAATAATTATATCTACAAAGTCCCTTCTCATTATTGCATAATGACCCGGCACTTGGGGGCTATATGTTGCTATTCAAGTTTACATGATCATATTTTCAAAGTCCCTGTTCATTATTGCATAATGACTCGGCACTTGGGGGCTACATAATATGGAATATTCAGTTTCATAGTGATTGGGATGAACAATCCGGATTTCTTCAAGATTATACAAGGCTATTTTTCAATGAAGTATATACAAAGTCCCTGCTCATTATTACATAATGACCCGACACTTGGGGGCTATAGGTAATATGCATATAAAGGAGGAACATCTTCGTAAACCGGCAAGTTCTACATCTTCAAACCGGCTGGATATCAATTGAACATTTGAAGATCAACATTTTTTGTCAAGTCAGAGCATTGAAAGGCTGATTCGAATGGATTCTGGATTTACAATATTTTTCTACAAACAAGTTAATTATGAAGTTGGTCTATTGACCCGGATTTTCTAGAAGAAGGAAGGACAAGGACTTAAAGATGATCAGGTGCCGGTTTACAAGAATTCTTAACCCAGAGCACAACCTGTCAGATTTGTTCTTATGGTTATTTTGCAGCATAAAGTTTACCATGGATAAATCCAAGCTAAACTTGGGGGCTAATGTCGGGGATATACCCCGCGGTATGAACCGGCCGGAATTATAACCCGGCCGGACTTGGTGGTTTACTTGAGAGACGGTTTACACTTGGTGATTCACTGGCGATTTATTATCACCAGACGGTTTACAAGCAACCTTCCTAAATAATACCACTCACTGGTAACCCGGAGGGCGGATCACGGATGATAAGGCCCAAGGCCCAGAAGGCCGGTTCATGTATGGTGGGCCGGTTTATGAAGAAAGCATAAGGAATATTCTCATACAAAGGAAGTAAAACTAGGACTCCACTTGTAATCCTAGTCCTACTAGGACTAGTCATGTAACCCGCCCCTTCAACATATATAAGGAGGGGCAGGGCTCCCCAAAGAGGACAGGCTCTCACAAGTTAGACAAGTTGAGACAAGTTTTAGAGAAGAAGTTTAGACAAGCAGACAAGTTTCTAGGGTTAGACACATAGAGCCGATTTACCGGCGACACCACGAGGATCATAATGAGACCTAGCCTCAAACAGCACGTAAGGTTATTACCGGATGATGTTTCCCGGGGCCCGAGGCTGTCTAAATCCGTGTCTTGCGTCGCGTCTTTCGATTCCGCTCAACCCCTTCAAGCTACTACATAGATGCGCGGCCTCACCACTAAGTCCGCTAAACCGGACATCTGACGTGTTAATTCCACGACAGTGGTCGTGTCCTACATTCAGCGTGTGCTCTGATACCATCTTGTAGCGACCACGATCCGAACAGACCGAAGTCTCTGTGTTTCCGTGTCATCCCTGGATCGGTAAAGCTGACTCACACAGTACTTGAAGGATTTATAACAGAGTGGCAATCACACACTTATTACATTGAATGTCTCCAAAGAGAACTTATTACAAAAGTCTATGGCTTAAGTCCATCTAACAAAATAACAGCGGAAGGCTTGGAAGATAAGTGATTCCATCAACTCCAACGACATAGTTGAGTGCATGACAAATGACCTAGAACGTCTTACTCCTCGTTTGAAAAGTCTGCAACGTAACATGTTGCAGCCCGAAACGGGTTAGCACGTGAAATATGCTGGCAAGATAACATAGTAGATGCAAGTAACAGAATAAAGGCTACACTATATGCATATTTGGCCGGTGGAGGCTCTAAGGTTAAAGTTTTTGCGTAAAGCCAATTTTTTCCTACAACAAAGGAATATATTTTATTTTAACTATCATGGTAGTTGAAACATCATTGGGAAGGTACCTCCAACTCAATCCCAAATAAAGTAATCATTGACCCAACAAATTAATTTTAGAGTGATGAGATCAACCAATAATTCAAGTACCAGATACTCAAGATTGTCCATAACCGGGGACACGGCTAATCATGATCAGTTTGTACACTCTGCAGAAGTTTGTGCACTTTTCCCCACAAGACTCGATCTCCTCCGTTAGATTTCTCGCACTACATGGTGTTTGAGAAACGGATGACCGAGACACAGTCTTTCGGAAGCATTCACTCTTTACCCCGGGTGGACCGATACACCTACTTTCCCCTACATCTGCTAGTCCACCACTGAAATAGCTCACACAACTTACTCATACTATGCCAGAGCCCATAATGGCATTGTGGCTACACACGGAAGTTTCTAGCATGAATAGTTTTATGATCCCTTTGAGCCTGGGTGGCATTCCATAGGACAATCACACGGAACCCCGGGATTTCGTAGGACAACACCGGATTCTCCAGGTGCCCTGCAACCAATCCACCCAGATGTGTATTCAAGTAGCCACATTAAGTTGAACCATTAATTAACAACTCACATCTGTCATGGATTTCACTCAAACCCAAACCACGTCTACGAGCATAGCACAATAACCTAAGCATAGCGTAGAAGTAACTCCCAGGGGTTTGAAAATAATGCAGGTAATAGGTTCTACCTCAATCTACTTCCCAGACCCACAAGTTAAAAGATCCTACTCATGCAATGTGTGAGGGTTTGATCTAATGCATAAAAACTGGGTAATAAAGGGGTATGATCAAAGTGTTACTTGCCTTGCTGATGATTCGCAAAACCTAGAGACTCATAGTAGCACGCTTCACAGTCTTGGTATTCTATGGCAAGCAAACAATAGCATACATAAGCAATCAAGCAAAGATGCACAAACAGAACTCCAAATAAGACGATCGAACCAGAAAGTTCAACTTAAGAACTCTGGTTTGCGAAAAGAATCAAATTGAACGAAGCAACGAAACTCCAACTGCGAAAGAAACAAGATCCGTTTACTAGATTGATCTAGGGTCAAATTTTACAGTAACAAAACCTTGTTCAAGTTGACTAAACGGAAAGAGGGTGTCGAGACGAAGATCTGGGAATTTGAATCACCAGATTCCGACTCTCGAGCGAAAAGAAAAACGAAAAACAAGATCAGGGCAGAAATCACGATCGAAATAATCACGGATAAATACCCCGAAAAAGTAAACGGATGAACAGGCTAACGAATGAGCGTTCGCTGTCTGTAACTAACGGGCGGACAATGTTTGTTAAAACGAACATACGGACGAACGTCCGCAAAGTAACTAAACCAAAAAAATACCGAACCGATATGGAAAAAAACAGATCTAGGGTTTCTAAAAAAAGACCGATCGGTTTTTAAAAAAAAACGACGGCGGCTACCTCGTGGAACAAGACGACGGCGGCGGCGGTCTCCGGCGACGGCGGCTCCGACGGCGACGGGTCTGGCGGCGCGGGGCGGCGGGGTGGAGCTGCGGGACGGCGGCGGCGGCTGCGGCACGGCGGCGGCGCGGCTGCGGCGGCGGCGGCAACGGTGGGCGGCGCGAGGCGGCGCTCGCGGCGGCGGCGCGGAGGGGCAGCGGGGCGGCTAGGGTTTGCGGGCGGGGCGGCGACTTGGGCTCGAGGGGCGGCGGCGGCTCGGGCTTTAAAGGCCCGACTAGGCAGAGTCCTAGTCGGTTACGGCCCAAGGTTGGTTCACTTTTTTTTAAACGAGTCCTGACGTACAAAAAGTAACATAAGAGATACTAAACGGACTCCAAAAATTCCGATATAAATTTTCACCGTCCTCTAATAATATTTAGGACAAAGTGAACATTTTTCCCGGACCTAAATGCAATTTTGAAAGACGCGCATTTTTCCTATGCAAATAAAATCGCAAATAAATCTGAATAAAAACCAAAAGTGATTGTAATATTTTTTTCCTCCAATATTTCTTTTATTTTGGAGAAGTCATATTATCTCCGCTCATATATTTTATTTAGAAATATTTTTAGGGATAGAAAAATAATTAAAACCAACGCTATCCTCGTACCGGTATTCGAGTAAACTCAAATACGAAAACGGTAGAATTCCCAACTCTCTCCGTAGGTCCTTGAGTTGCTTAGAATTTTCGAGGATCGCCATGCACAAAATGTAATAAAATATGCAATGCAGTATGATCTATGTATAACATTCCAAATTGAAAATTTGGGATGTTACATCACGCCACCTAGAACACCACAGCGTAATGGTGTGTCTGAATTTCTTAACCGTACTTTATTAGATATTGTGAGATCTATGATGTCTCTTACCGATTTACCACTATTGTTTTGGGGTTATGCTTTAGAGACTGTTGCATCCACATTAAATAGGGCACCATCTAAATCTGTTGAGATGACACCTTATGAACTGTGGTTTGGCAAGAAACCCAAATTGTCGTTTCTTAAAGTTTGGGGTTGCGATGCGTATGTGAAAAAGCTTCAAACTGATAAGCTCAAACCAAAGTCGGAGAAATGTGTCTTCATAGGATACCCAAAGGAAACTGTTGGGT
This sequence comes from Secale cereale, assembly GCA_902687465.1. Lineage (NCBI taxonomy): Eukaryota > Viridiplantae > Streptophyta > Magnoliopsida > Poales > Poaceae > Secale > Secale cereale. The sequence goes on from LR738711.1 coordinate 363,614,245, forward strand.
ACACCTTCTATCACAGATCCGAAGGCAAGATATTCGTTGCTAAGAATGGATCATTTCTAGAGAAGGAGTTTCACTCGAAAGAAGTGAGTCGTAGGAAGGTAGAACTTGATGAGGTAATTGTACCTTCTCCCGAATTGGAAAGTAGCTCATCACAGAAATTAGTTCCAGTGATTCCTATACCAATTAGTGAGGAAGCTAATGGTGATGATAATGAAACTTCAGATAAAGTTACTACTGAACCTCATAGGTCAACCAGAGTACATTCCGCACTAGAGTGTTATGGTAACCCTGTTCTGGAAGTCATGTTACTAGACCATGATGAACCTACGAACTATGAGGAACTAATGATGAGACCAGATTCCGCAAAATGGCTTGAGGCCATAAAATCTGAGATGGGATCCATGTATGAGAACAAAGTGTGGACTTTGGTTGACTTGCCCGATTATCGGCAAGCCATCGAAAATAAATGGATATTTAAGAGGAAGACTTACGCCGATGGTAATGTTACTGTCTACAAAGACTGACTTGTTGCGAAAGGTTGTTGACAAGTTTGAGGAGTTCACTACGATGAGACTTTCTCACCGGTAGCGATGCTTAAGTCTGTCCGAATCATGTTAGCAATTGCCGCATTTTATGATTATGAAATCTGGCAAATGGATGTAAAAACTGTATTCCTTGATGGATATCTCAAAGAAGAGTTGTATATGATGCAACCAGAAGGTTTTGTCGATCCTAAAGGTGCTAACAAAGTGTGCAAGCTCCAGCGATCCATCTATGGACTGGTGCAAGCATCTCGGAGTTGGAATATACGCTTTGACGAAGTGATCAAAGCATATGGTTTTATACAGACTTTTGGAGAAGCCTGTATTTACAAGAAGTGAGTGGGAGCTCTGTAGCATTTCTAATACTATATGTGGATGACATATTGTTGATTGGAAATGATGTAGAATTTCTGGATAGCATAAAAGGATACTTTAATAAGAATTTTTCAATGAGGGACCTCAGTGGAGCTTCTTATATAATGGGCATCAAGATCTATAGAGATAGATTAAGACGCTTAATTGGACTTTCACAAAGCACATACCTTGATAAAGTTTTTAAGAAGTTCAAAATGGATCAGTCAAAGGAAGGTTTCTTGCCTGTGTTACAAGGTGTGAAGTTGAGTCGGACTCAATGCCCGACCTCTGCAGAAGATAGAGAGAAAATGAAAGTCATTCCCTATGCTTCAGCCATAGGTTCTATCATGTATGCAATGTTGTGTACCAAACCTGCTGATGTGTGCCTTGCTATAAGTCTATCAGGGAGGTACCAAAGTAATCCAGGAGTGGATCACTGGACAGTGGTCAAGAATATACTGAAATACCTGAAAAGGACGAAGGCTATGTGTCTCGTTTATGGAGGTGACAAAGAGCTCGTCGTAAATGGTTAAGTCGATGCAAGCTTTGCAACTGATCCGGATGACTCTAAGTCACAAACTGGATACGTATTTTTGTTGAACGGTAGAGCTGCCAATTGGTGCAGTTCCAAACAGAGCGTCGTGGTGGGATCTACGTGTGAAGCAGAGTACATAGTTGCTTCGGAAGCAGTAACTGAAGGAGTCTGGATGAAGGAGTTCATATCCGATCTAGGTGTAATACCTCAGAAGCGGCAAATGAAGGAGTCTGGATGAAGGAGTTCATATCCGATCTAGGTGTAATACCTAGTGCATCGGGTCCAACGAAAATCTTTTGTGACAAAACTTGAGCAATAGCCTTGGCAAAGGAATCCAGGTTTCACAAGAGAACCAAGCTGTGACACCCCGAGACCGATGTGCCAGGTGTCTTCCAGTTATTCGATGTCGTTGCCATGTCATCTGCTTGCATGTTGCATTTTGCCATCTCATCATGTGCATTTCATCAGCATGTTTTCAAAACTTGCATCCGTCCGAGCCCGGTCGTTCTCTCCATTGTCCGTTCGGAGCCCAGACACACTCGCACGCGCCCGCGGCACCTCCGAAATATTATTTTATAACTGGCCTAAAAATGTTCTCGGAATGAGATGAAACTTGACATGCGGACTTATTATAGTGTAGGTAGCATTCCTGTCAAATTTCTTCGCATTCGGAGTCCGTTTGATAGCCCAACCATTAAACTATAGTGGCACTATCGCTGGACAAAATGTCGGACGTTTTCGGTCTCCAAAAACCACATCGGGCCTCTATCTATCTTCGCTCCCCACAGCCCACCTAGGCCTTTCTAACCTCACCCGCGATCGAATCCATCGGATCGCGGTCGGAGGGTTAAAAATCGGTGCAAAACTCCCCTAATCCCCTAAACCTAGACCCTCCTACCCGATATAAACATCCCCTCCTTCCAAATTTGACCTACCTAGTATTATCCTAACCCTAGACCCCCTTCACCTCGGATCTGCAGCCAACCTCCACCTCCACCTCGAATTTCGGCGAGATCCACCACTTCCCCGCCACTTGGCATGATGCCATCACTACAAAAAAATACACTTCCGTGATGATACGTGTTTGTCACAGTAGGTCTTGTTTTCTTTCATGCATGTACATCCATGACGATTTTATGACAGAATAAAGATAGTCATACCTGTGTTGTCGTAGAAGTGTTCCATGACATTACCAAAATTATCATCACGGAAGTGTCCACTTCCATGATGATAAATCGCGCGTCACAGAAGTGCTTTCGTCAAGGGTGACCGACATGTGGCATCCACCGTAACGGAACGCCGTTAAGCTATCGGGTCCGGTTTTGGATCTGATAACCCGTTAACAGCCCCGACCAATGGGGATTTTCCACGTGTAAAATCATCATTGGCTGTAGGAAACACGTGTCAGCTCATCGTTGGGACAGATGTCATCCACTTATTGGGCACAAAGCGCCTATGATACGTTGACACGTGGCATGGCCCAACAGAGGCCCATTCCTGTGAAAAGGCCGGCCCGTTTGACTTGGTCACAAAGTGGCAGGCCGGCCCACGGTAAGCCTATTAACGGTTTGTTCGCATATACCCATTTAGAGCCCGCTAACCCATGCCCGTTTACGGCCTATCCGAATTAGGCCCAGTAGCGTCATCTGGGCCATCCAGTATAATTCTAGCCGATTTTAACTTCCGGCCCATGTATGGCCCATGACGTCTTTCGGCCCATATGAGGCCCTTAGTAACCCTCGGCCCATTAACGGCCCGTGGTAAAACTGGCCCATATTGAATAGTGCCCAACAGAGGCCCATTCCTGTGAAAAGGCTGGCCCGTTTGACTTGGTCAAAAGGTGACGGGCGGGCCCACGGCCAGCCTGTTAACGGCATGTTCGCATATAGCCCATTTATAGCCCGCTAACCCAGGGCCCGTTTACGGCCTATCCGAATTAGGCCCAGTAGCGTCATCTCGGCCGTCCAATATAATTCCAACCCGTTTTAACTTCCGGCCCATGTATGGCCCATGACGTCTTTTGGCCCATATGAGGTCCTTAGTAACCCTCGGCCCATTAACGGCCCGTGATAAAACTGGCCCATATTGAACAGTGTTTCACTTTATACCCATTAACGGCCCATTATTCCGTTGGGCCATTCCCAGCCCATGTTATCTTTCGGCCTTCTCAAGGCCCATGTATTCTTGGCCTCATTTCCAGCATTCATTTACTTTAGGCCCGTTACTGTCATTTTCTGCTTGTGGGCCAAATTCAGCCCGTGGTTACAGTCGGCCTGTTTGTGGCCAGTTAATACATTGGCCCGTTTTCATAGCGTCATCAAATACGGCCGATTAACGACGGCCCATTATGGTCGGCCCATTATGGTCAGCCCATGAACGGACGACTTCAACTCTATTCCATTTACGGCCATAATGTGGTGTGTTATTGGCCCATGTTTGGCCAACCGATCATATGGCCCGTAGAAGGCCCATTGTGTCTATGCCCACAGAAGGCCCATTGTTTCTACGCCCTGTAGAAGGCCTGTTTTTTCTATGGCCCTTAGAAGCCCCATTGTTTCTATGGCTCGTAAGAGGCCCCATGTTAACTACAGTAAATATGTAGCCCATGGTTAATGTGGCCTAGTTTTAAAAAATAGGCTATTGCAGCCACTAGCAAACCGTGGAAAAAGAACTGCACTGACTACAAGAAAAAATAAACAAGACAATAAGGAAATAAATAGGTAAGCAACTTACGCTAGGCTATCATGGTTATTACATATATTACATCCAGTGGGCATCAAAGTTCGCCACCAGTGAAAATATATGGAACAAAGCAGCATATAAACACCGCAGCAAAACAAGTCCAAACCTGAAACCACTTCAGAAGAGCTCAAGAAACAATATCCTGGGTACCCATAATGCCAGCAAGATGCTTAGAAAGCTTATTAACTTTCTCTTGTTTGGCGCTTGAATCCTCTAGCACTTGTTGTTGCACCAGAAAGTATGCATCTGAATTCTGCAGGGACTTCCTCAGTCCTTCGGCTTCATGTCGCATAACATCTGATCGATGTCTTTGAACTTGAAGTTGAGACTCAAGATGCCGAATTGATTCAGGCAGCGAGTTCGAAGAGCTGGTGCCACCAGTAGTAGCCAGTTACTCGAACACTACTTCAAGACAGGACTTTGGGGTTGTCTCGGTGTCTTCAATATAGTTTTTATCAGCTTTCTTGGAGAACAACAGGGATGTCTCACTATTTTGAACCTGATCTGCATTACTTCCTTTACCATTGCATAACGAGGTACTCTTCTCCAATATTTTATCCACGTTCTAAAGTAGAAACAAACAAACACATCACAGATTTACAACGTAGTATATGAAACTCATTTTGGTAAACCAGTTCAGTAGTAAGGTGGACATGATAACAGCATGAAACGAACATATATCTATGTAGTATGGTCACTGTATGGTCTTTATCATTCTAGTATATGTTGCCAAATCAAGATAGATACAGTTCGAATCATATCTATTTAAGACAAAGCAGCATAGAAAGAATATAAGTGTGGGAAACTACATAGCAATAACAACACTTGTAATGTGCATGGCATGAGAACATAACTGTTTATTCAATTGAAACTTAAATCAAAATAGAGCAAGTTACAACAGCAAACACATTAAAGAACCAGGTTTAAAACATACCTGTTGCGCCATTGGAGATTCAATTGCATCCTTCAAATTTGAAATTAGTTGGTATGAGTAAATACAGTGCTGCAAGAGCAAAGTAGTATGAACCATAGCTACGGAACCTGACCTGAGAACAATTCTTCTTCTGCTTTAAGCGTTGACTTGGGGTTTGGAGTGGTGGTCCTCGTGCTTTGGGCACTGCAGTTGCCTTACTAGATGCTCGTGTTTGGGGTGCTCTGTGGTGGAGACGGTGCTGTGTCAACGGGAAATGGGTTACTATCTCCCGGGGTTGGGGTTAGAAGGGGTGTAGCTGGTTCTCTGTCCAACTGGGTAGGGGTACAACCTGTGTGAGTCTGGGTTATGCGTGGTGGTGCTGGTTCTTGGGAAAGTACAACCATGGTTCTATCTCCATCGACAGGTAGCACGATCTTTTCTGAAAACCGCGTTTTTACTCCCATAGATACTGCCATCACCCCCTCCAATTGAAATGGCTGATAAACAAGAAAAGTAATTGAATGTACAGACATTGTAAGATAGATATGTGCAATGGATAGTAGGGAAGAAAATAGGGCATGAAATAATTCACATTTATGTTGTCTAACCAAACAGAATAGCAGGACATAATTTCACGTATATGATGGCTAATTAAACAGGATAGCATGACACAATTTCACATGTATGATGGCTAACTAAACAGGATAGAATGACATACTTCAAAATATGATGACTATGTAAACAGGATGACATGATATAACTATACGATGTGTCTATTAAAGTGGTTGGCATGCCATAAATCACAAACATGACATCGATGGAAACATGATGGCATGATATAATTCATGGATAGAATGACATAATTCAAAATATGATGACTATGTGAACAGGATGAGATGACATAACTAGATTATGTTTTTAGAAAATGGGTTGGCATGCCATAATTCAGATACATCCTGTCTATGTAAACATCATGGCATGATATAATTCAAATATATGATTTATATACTAAGGAAGTGAGCAGAGTGCAATCGCATATATGATGTTGTCAACTAAGGAGATGGCATTCAATATCGTGTATATGATGTATAAACTAAGCATTGCAATACAACATATGCATGATATGAGTAATATAACCCTGCCAAGTTTGAGCATACACCTCAGGGGGGTAATAGGACTGGTCATCTGCCTCTGAATCCTCCTCTGAAGAGCTATCTGTAACCAGCAAGATATCTGCTTCACCAGGTAGCATTGTCTGCTCTGAAGACCTTGTTTTCACTCCAGATTTCTCCATCACCAATTCAAATGGCTGATGCACAGGAAGAGCAGTTGAATATACAAACATTGTCCACAAAAGCAATGACAAATACAAAAAAAGGACGGCATGATATAATTCACATATATGACGCTTAGCTAAACAGCATGGCATTGCATAATTCAAATATATAATGCCTTGCAACAAGATAGCATTGCATAATTCACATATATAAAGTCTTGCAAAAAGATGGCATTGCATAATATGAGCAACCTAACCCTGCCAAGTTAGAGCATGCACCTCGAGGGGGGAATAGGACTGGTCATCTGTCTCTGAATCCTCCTCTGAGGAGTTATCTTCCTCTCGATTATGATCCGAAATGGGTGGAGGGGGGGCTGCCTTTGCGCCCACCATGGAGCGACGTATGCATGAAATTTTATTGCCACGCAAGGCTCGTCTCTTTTGCTCTACATGTTCAGTTCCATTGTGTACAATAACTGACATGCATAGGAATAAAACATAGTGAGATTATGTAAGGAGTGCATGCACAAATCCAGAGTGAAGGTAGCAAACTGTGGATAGACCCAAAACCAATGATAGCAGGCAGATAATAGCTTTAGTTAAAAAATACAGATAATGGCTCCTTTAATTTTTGTTTGCACCCAACATGAAACTCATAGTATACACCCAATATGTACCCCACAACCATTAAAAAACTCAAGTTTCAGCATAAGTTTGGACCTGAGTCGGAGTCTAATAGGTGAACACGCCGATAGAGTAGCATGTCATTATATTAAGCGATGCATAACATAAGCAGACACGAAAGAGTGCGACCTTTCTTGCGGACCCATGTAGTCCTTAAGGTCATCTTCTCAGTTGATGATGGTAATGTAGATGTCGTGGCTGCCGGCGGCAGGGAAGAAGATCTGAGGCGGCGAAAAACAGTATGGAGAGCGGATCCCTGCTGTGGTGAACCCTCCCATCGTTGGAGCAGCTGAGCTGGGGTGGAACACAGCACCGCAGGAGCAGGACAAACCACACAAGGTTTTCTTTGACACATATCTGTAACAGAAGTAATTGCGTAAGGGCTTGTTCATATTTGAGGATTCTAGCAATGAAGGGATAGGAAATAGACAGGAATAGGATAGGAATGCACGTGCAAAACAGAGAATTTAAAAACACATGGTTCTGCCAATCTAGGTGTGTGGTTCACAAGAATTGGAAGATCACAGGATGCAAAGAAGCATGGTGAGATTAAGTCAAACCACAAGAAGTGTACAACCTCTTTGGTGAAGCCATGTCGATCTCAGCGTGATTGGGTTGGCCGGTGAGGATGCTCCGGCTGACTTGGCTGTCGGAGGAGGGGAAGAAGATCTTAGGCGTCTGGAGATGGAGCCCGAGGTACTGCTCCGCTGTGATGGAGGGTTTCGTCGTCGGAGCAGCTCTGGTGAGTTGTATGACGCCGAGGCTGAAGCAGGACAAGAGAGACAACGTTAACCTGAGTGGAATTCTAATAGCATCTCTAATAGATGATGTAAAATACATAACCACAAAGTGTTAGATGTATACATCAGTCGCTCATCTCTGAACTTAACTGTCGAAACTAAATTTAACTGTCGAAACTGAACTTAACTGTCGAAACTGAATTTTGCTATCGAAACTGAATTTAACTGTCGAAATTGAACTTAACTATCGAAACTGAAATTTGCTGTAGAAACTGAATTTTACTGTCGAAACTCAACTTAACTGTCGACACTTAATTTTGCTGTCGAAACTGAATTTAACTGTCAAAACTGAACTTAACTATCGAAACTGAATTTTGCGTCGAAACTGAATTTTACTGTCGAAACTGAACTTAACTGTCGAAACAGAATTTGCTGTCGAAACTGGACGCACTAGAGGTGAGCCTACACGTCAGTCGACTGACCTTTTCATCTCTGGTCAGTCGATTTTGCAGCCGTTGGATACGAAATCAAGGGCTTGTAGTTCATCATCAACCTCCACCCCCCCCTGAGCCACCAGCCACCACCGGCAAAACAGCCGCCCGCGGCCGGCGGTGCGCGGCCCTGCCCGCCCGGAAAACAATCCCCACCGCCGGTCCGCCTCCGCCCCGGCCATCCCTGTAGGCCCCCCCATGCCGAGCTTTTTCTCCGGTGATCCCCACGCCACTGCCCCGCCACCGTCGGCGACCATCGCCCCCACCCTGAACCCTAAGATAGATAGTGGGGTACCTCTCCAGCGAGCCCCCCTCCCCACTTCGGCTCGACTGAAGTGTAGCTAAATCGGAGCAGCATCGCAAGCAAAAGCAAGAGCAAGAGCAGTAGCGCGAGCAAGAGCAAGAGCAGACCAGGCAGCGGACCAAGAGCAAGAGCAGAGCAGCAGCGCGAGCAAGAGCTAAACCAGCAGCAGCTCCTGCTCATGTGGACGTCGCTGCAGAGGGAGCGACGCCATGGAGGAAGTGGCCAGCGACGTCGCCGTGGATGGAGTCGCGCCGTGTCGGCTCGAGACCGAACGCCAGCAGCATCGTGAGATCGAATCAAGAAGAAAATGTGGCGGTTAATGTACAACCTCTTTGGTGGCGCCGATTAGGCCGCAGCTTCACCGGAGGAAACGGTGATGATGATGCTCTTCCGGTGGTGCAGGTGATGATGGTGGTGTGGGAATGGAGGTGGTGTGAAAGACAAGGGGGACGTCGGGGTAGCTCCTTGGAGGTGGAGGACGGGGTGGCTGAACCTGCGGGACGACTAGATCGACGATGGATCCTCATCCGGTACGAAGGATGAGGGACGTCGAGGTGTTGCTGTGGACGACGTCATCGGGGAAGAGGCTCCACCTGGGTGGTGGACGAGGAGGGTGTGGGGCTTCGCGGGTTTTGCCGGCCTCGTGGTACGAATGGGTGGGCGGATGGGATGGGAGTGGGGAACCATGGCTTAGGGACGTGGGGTAAGTTACGAAAGTACCCCCACCGATTTGAGGCGGTTCTTTCGGTTCAGGGGTATCACGGGCATTTCGCGTGTCAGGATTTCACAGGAGGTAGGAGTTTTCGCGCGCGTTGAAATTTTGGAATAACAAGGCGCGGGTTGAGATGGAGGGAGTTGTCGGAGCACAACAAGACAAAGATATATCTTAAATATTTCGGGCTAACAAGGCGCGGGTTGAAGAGGCGGGAGTTTCGCAGCATGATAGACAGAGACGCTAGCTTGAAATTTCGGCATAGCAAGGCGCCGCTTGAAATTTCGGGAGAACAAGCTTAACGTGTACCCAAAAAAAGACAATTTAAACTAGTATGATATACTACGTACAATGTGTTTAACACGCACAACACACACACATACACCATTTAGACTAGTAAGGTACACGTGCATTGCACGCATGAGATTTGGCAACCAAATTAAGAATAAATACCACATTATAGCATGTAAGCTTTGAGTCATATATGCATGATGTAGATGTTCGTTTAATTCTTATAGTTCATTTCATTCAAATCATCTAGTTTTTATAAGAAAGCTAATCTATTTTAAGATTCATGGAATTGTGCATTGTAAGGCATAAAGTAAAAAACAAATCATGTAGAAAAACATTTGGGAAATTCTGATATGGAAGATTCTAGAACAAAGAAGAAGTGCTTGTGTTTCGAGGTTTGTGCATTATGCTTAAGTTCAATCATAGAGTCTTCTAGATTGTACATGTGGCAAAATCTGGTGGAATCTAGATGATATGCAATGACCAGTAGTGCTCAAATTTGCCAACTCTGCACCATCGGATTGGCCTCAACCAACGACCATCTTTCAAAGTTAAAGTTATCCGCACACTAAATGAAAAAAATATAATTTAATATATATATATAGGGGTATAGATATAGATATGTGATGCGAAAGCCACCCATCATCTCCAATTAGAATAGTGTGTCCATGCACGGATGCAATGTGGCCAAACGATGTCTGCCATCGGTATATCAGATTCAAACCAATCTGACCTTGTTCAATGTGTATACATTGCAACATGCTCGCTTCCAAACCACACCGCGCAGATCTGTGTTATATTCATGCATGCATGGGTTTCAAACATCATGATCTCTTATTCAAATATTTCAATTCAACTTTACATTGATTATGACCTCACCTAGTCTTCTACACCCACACATTGGTCTTCTCTTTATAATTGTACCACTAACTTTCTCTCGTGCTTGCATGCACACACACTACCAGTCGGCATTATCCATCGCACACATGCAATCTTTTTCTTCAGGTCGGTCTCCCATGAAGGCACACACGCACACACATCCCCCTCTCCATCATATCGGGCATTCTTTATCTCTCACGTGCATGCGCAACGATCGTTGTTCCTCTATGTGTGTGTGTGTGTGTGTGTGTGTGTGTGTGTGTATAGCTAGGTCTTTCATAGTTTTCCACATAAACCGATCAATCTATATATCTAGTGAGGTATCACCTTCTTTCCCACGTCCACATCGATCAATCTATACCTCTCTATATAGGATTACATATATAGCTAATACACCCACATTAATTATATATCCAACGCCCCCCTATCCTCATCCATGCCTTCCGCTTCATCTCTGAGACGCACGCACAATGACGAAGACAGGGGGCAGCAAGGGCCATGCCCCCCTAACATCACTATATATCGAGGCTAATATGAATGTGATCATTGGACAATTGCTGGTAAAAATGGTTTAAGTTTATGAATTGGCCCTCCTCGTAAAGGATTAGCAATGCTTGCCCCCTAGCTCATGGGACATTTTTCATGGCTCCGCCACTGCACGCAACAGCGCACGTTCTCGCCCCCTCTCTCTAAATATCGATCTCGCAGTTGTGCACTCCTTCATAGTCTCCCTCCACTCGGCCCCTCGCACCATCTTCTAGCCCCCCACCGGATTTTGCCACATGTACAATCTAGCAGACTCTGTGGTTGAACTTAAGCATAATGCATAAATCTCAAAACAACAGTGGTTCTCCTTTGTTCTAGAATCTTCCATATCATAACTGTCCAAACTTTTTTTCTAGTTGAACTGCCATTATTTGTTTTTTTTACTTTATGATTTACAACGCACAATTCGATGAATCATAAAATAGATTAAGGGCTTCCTGGATTCAAAGGATTCTCGAAGGAATTTTGGAGGATTCTAATCCTTAGGAATTTTTCCTATCTTGGTTGTTGATTCATAGGATTGTAAACCATAGGAATTTTTCCATATGATTCATTTGCACTAGATTTCATAGGAAACATCCCATCCACTCAAACCTCTTAGAAAGAATTCTGCGTTTTTTCTATGCACAATCAAACACTCGTACCATCTTGTAGGATTCAAGACGACATTCCACTCTAATCCCATGTTCTTCCTATTCTCGCATTTTCGAAATCCTACGAATCAAAGAGGCCCTAGGTTTTTTATAAAAACTAATTGATTTTGAATGATATGAACTATAAGAATTAAACGAAGGTCTACATCAGGTATATATGACTTAGATCTTACATGCTACTGTGTGTTATTTATTCGTAATTTGGTTGCAAAATCTGATGCGTGCAATGCATGTGTACCTTACTAGTACTTCGAGTATGTGCAGAATACAATGGCACGCTACACAGTGTCTCTCTTACAGTTCATGAAGCCACGTGGCACATGTGGAGGTGTTGTCGCGACATCCTTGTGTGGATTGATCACAGTGACGTGCTGCTAGTTCCAGAAGAATGTACTCGTCCTCCCTGAGACGCACTGGCGGTACATGCACGAAGCGAAGATGTGCACGCACGCACTCATTCCCTCGCACGCACATGCGGGTACACGGGCGGACGCAGTTTTGCACCAAGATCCACCCCATGTGATAATTTGACGTGTGTAAAGTCCTTCACTTCATTGATGGTCAATTAATACAGCGCATGCAAATTGAGTGGACGTGAGGGCGGAAGAAAGACATTACCACCCCACTGCGAGCATGCGAGTAGTTAAATCATGGGTTGCTAGTAGTACTTCCATTGGTCTCCTTCGTATTTTGTGCCAATTTTTGATAGTAACATAATATTTACGCATCTGAGCAGTGTAGTCTACTTGAAATTTATGTTCCACTAAACTCATCGGGAGCCGTTTTGGGCCTCGAAACCAAAAACCATCAATTAATCTTTTTACCTTGTTCCCATCACATTCGAAAATTCTAGTGCTACAATTAAGTGCAAGCCTGCTCACACCTACCAGTACGTACCAAACCTAAACGTGTTCCATGCAGGTTTTAGTACTAGTTCTAGTACTTAGGTTATAAAAATAGGAACTACCTAACCGAAAATTACTCTACCTTCCTCCTCATAAGTCATCCTTCTTCGTCCGTCCTTGCCATGGCCGGTGTGCAGAGCTCTATGTCGAGAACTACTCGTAACAAGCGAGCGGCAACCATGGCTGCGGAAAAAAAAAGAGGGCTTGCCGCCACGCAGAGACCTCGAAAGATCTCTCACGAGCAGGCGACGGCTCCCAGGAGCGCCCTAGACGCAGAGGCGAACATGCCGAACTGGCGGCGCTGGAGTCTTTCTCCCTCGACGGCATGCCCGATCAGCTCAATAAGCACCTCAATAAGTAGAAGGAGTTCATCCACGGCTTGGTGGAGCTGCTGAAGGAGAGTGTCAGGACCCCGATCCTAAGTCACACCAATCTAGCTGTAACACGTCATATCACTTTGCGGCCTCACGCACGGTAACGCCACGGGTGCCATGTTACCTGGCCCGGGGCCGTTTGCGCATTTTGGCACACGTATATGACAGTGTCGCTAGCATCCATATGACAGAGAACCCGGGCCGACATGGCTAGTTATAAACCAAAAGTGGCACTAAATTACAGAGACAGGCATCCATGACCCAGCAACGAACGTGTCGGTCATCAACGTATGAACCCAAGTCGTAGCAAGCTACATGGACTTAAAGGAACAACGCGTGACATTTCCCCTAAGGGACAGACACAGGAACGAAGAAGGACACATGCCGGCCAGCCTACGTGTTCCGAGCAGTAGCAAGGTACCAAGGCTCATTGGAATCACTAGGAGGCATTTCCCTGTAAGGTAGGCTACCAAAGGAAAACAACTAGGTGTCGGATCCCACACATACCAAGCATTTCAAACATACACGCAATATGCTCAATATGTGCAAATACAACATTGCATCACAACAGAACTCTATGACTCAAAGTACTTTATTTAAAAGGCTCCAAGAGCCATACATAACATATCCATACATGTAGGGGTCACATGACCCAACACTCAAGTCATACAGTCATACAAGCACAAGCGGAAGCTACATGTCTGAGTACAGACAACTTAGAAAATAAAACAGGCTTGGTGTAGCCTGACTATCTACAAGGCCCTTCACAAGCTCCAGATCTCCGTCTGGGTGTCAAGCTACTCGTCGACGTAAACATCTATGTAGAACCCATCAGCAGGGGCAGGGTTCTCCTCTGCAACAGTTATTAAGCAAACATGAGTACAAAGGTACTCAGCAAGTCTTACCACAGAACCTATCATACATGCAACATTATCAAAGGGGGTAGTGGAGTTCATAGCAGAATGCCAGCTTTGACCTTGGCTAACCTATACTACAACTCTCAACAGATTGCAAGATGTTATTACGAACACGAGTCCTCTACTCACCACATCAATACACTACCGAGGATCCTCTTCCGTCATCCTACGGAAGGGCCATCCACGGCACTCACACTTATCTTGAGGCTTTTAGTAGTAACCATCAACTTGTCTATGAACTGTAAGAGTAACCAAGTAGTCCGTACCGCGAACAACGGCTATTCGAATAGTTTGATAACCCTGCAGGGGTGTACCTCTTCACACACGCTGTCACCACTTATCGCCGTTTACTCGGCGTGTACTCGGCAACCTTCAAGCGGAAGCCCAGCGGGGGTGTTGGCCACGACCTGACTAACTACTCAAGTCTCTCGTCCAGGTTTATCGCCTATTTGGGTTCCATCCGTGGGGAGATCCGGCCGGGGTGTCGCTCACGGCCCCAAACGATGTGTACAGGGTTCCCGAGTCACCAAACGGGCAACCGGTACACCGTGCCACGTACCTGTCGCATCACAACCCACCCCGAGGGTCAGCGTCGTGCACGACCTCCAGTAAGCTATAAACACCAGAAACTAGTTGCAACTCCTGGACAAAGATCAAGGGTAATTAATAAGCCGAGAGGGTCAATTAAGGATCCCAATGTGTGGTAGTAGCTGTAACTTGAACCACACATACAGATCTCGGGTCCTATGTACGATTCCAATGAAACAACCCACCATGTACTCCTACATGGCCTTTCATCGATACCTTTACCAAGCGTATTCCACACTTCCTTCTCTTTATCGGTATGATCATTTCACTCTGATCCATCACCCAGATGAACCAGACCAGACACAACACTAAGCATAGCAGGCAACATAAACAAATAGCATGGTGGATCACACATCACATGGCTCAATCAACTCCTACACATGCTAGTGGGTTTCAACTATTTACTGTGGCAATGACAGGTCATGCAAGGGATAGGGTTCAACTACCGCAGCAAGTAGCAGTTCACACGCTGTTGCCTTAATGCAGTAAAAGAGAGCAGGAGCGAGAAGATTGGGTTTGTATCGGAATGATCAATGATTGCTTGCCTGACAAGGTAGTTGTCGGGTACTGCTCTTCAACTGGATACGCAGCAGTATCCTTGGGAGCAGGACCTAACACAGAGAATACCGACGATACAATCATTAACAAACAAATGCAGCAATATGATGCATGCTCATAAAAATGGCAGGATGCATGTGTGTTGGCTAATGCAACTAAAACCAGAAGGGTTTGAACTTATTTGAATCAAAGATTCTAATTGAAGTTCAAACTATTATTTAAATAAGTGCATTATCATGTTTTTAATGTATACAGCAAGTTAACTTGTTCAAACATGCATGAAACCAGTTCCATTGGAAAGATTGGATTTTTCTGATCATTTTTCATATATAAATCTTTTCCATCTGAGCTATGGTTGATTTTATATGATTTTTAGAAGTTTTGGGTATTTTCTGGAATTTCCTGAATTATTTTTAATCTAAAAATCCCAGAAAAACCTTTACTGTGTCAGCATGACATCATGCTGACGTCAGTCAGTCAACAGGAGCTAGTCCAAGTCAAACATGACATGTGGGCCCTGCATGTTAGTGTCACAGCTAATTAACTAAGTTAATTAGAGTTAAACTAAAACTAATTAGCTGTCAGTGGGGCCTGGGCCCACGGGTCAGTGACTAAACTAATTAACTAATTAAATTAACAGAAACTTAATTAAACTAACTAATTAGCAAAAGGTGGCCCACACGTCAGTGACCCAGGGGTAGTCAACCCCCTGGTCAAACAGGTCAAACCCGCCGGCGATGTGACGCCGGCGAGGCCAAGTACTGTTGCGTGCTTCGGAAATCGTCTACGGGGCACGGCTCGAGCTGCGGCTAGGCGCGTTGGAAAGCTCTTGCCCTTGCGCGTCGGATGGTGGTGGTCGCCAGACCTGGGGTGGCCGGAGACGACGGCAACAAGCTCGACTGCGGCGACCGGCGTCGGGCGTGTGTGGAGATGCGGCTGCAGGGGCCTAGGCGATGCGTGTGTAGCACCTATCGCATCTACGCGCTACGGTGAGTGTGATGGACGGGTGCCAGTGACCAAATGGTCACCGGAGCATCACCGGCGGCGAGCACGGCGGCGGTGCGTTCGGTGATCAACAGAGCGGCGGCTACACGGCGAAAAAGGAACGGAGGAAGGAGGGGTTCGACGTAGAAGCTCACTGCGGTGCTAACGAGCTCGACGGAGGGGTCGGGGACGCGCTGTAGCTTCGTAACGGCGGCGAGGTGCTCCGGCGATCCGAGGAAGGGGACGACGGCGTGAGGACGTTGCAGGGCTTCCGGCGGCTCGTGGCTCAGCGAGGAGGAAGAGGACGACGCGACGGATCTTCTGGACACACTCACGGGGCGAGGGAGTGGCTCTAAGTGCGGCTACGGCGAGCGGCGGCGACGGTGACTCGGTGATGGAGGAGGAGAGAGCCAGGGGAGGGCGATGGAGACGAGGGGGAGAAGTGAGAGCGGTCGGGGCAGCTGCGTGTCGACTCGTGGAGTCATCCAGGCCATCGGGGAGGCAGGCAAGCAGCCTGGAGGTGGCCGGGCGCGTGCCGGCGCGCGGCGGCCACGCGCGCGTCCTTTTGGCGCGAGGAGGAAGACGACAGAGGAGGGCAGGTGGGCTGGGCCGGCCTGCTACAGGGCTGGGCCCGAGGTAAGTGCTTCTTCCTATTTTCCTTTTCCTATTTTCTTTTCTGTTTCATTTGTTTTGCATCTTTGTTTAATTAATAAAAATGCTAGAGCATTTTTATAACTCATGAAACTTGTCATACCCACTGTATATAAAATGAACAGTAGGAAACATTATAGTTCATGATTATTTGAGCATTTAAAATATTTAAAAGTATTTAAATGCCCAAATACAAATACCATATGATTTAATCCAAAGTCCTAGAGTGTCCTAGAAAAATGTGCACCATTTTTGGCAGAGGTTTAAGACCAAGGCAGAAATGATGAACATTTTTAAAGGGCATTTTGGGTACATTGGAAAATATTTTAACAAACCCTAGTTGTTAGGAGAGGGGTGCTGGGGTTTCTGTTAATCCCATTTCCAGTTTCTTTGAAAGTAGACATGATGCACACTCTAGATAGATACTAAAGCAAGTGCTAACTAGGGATGTGACAACTCACCCCCACTTAAAAGAATCGCGTCCCGAGATTCGGGTTCCTCCGGAAAGAGGGTGGGGTACTCAAGTCGAAGACGATCCTCCCTTTCCCAAGTAGCTTCACTCTCGGAATGATGTGACCATTGAACCTTGAGAAACTTAATATTGTGGCGTCGAGTGGTGCACTCAGTTTGATCAAGAATACGAACGGGGTATTCTCGATATGTGAGATTGTCCTGGAGATCAAGCGTTTCGTGGTCTACTCCGCGGATAGGATCCGAGAAGCAACGCCTGAGTTGAGAAACGTGGAAAACATCATGAACTTTGGAGAGGTGCGGAGGTAGTTCCAATTGGTAGGCAACTTCTCCTCGTTTGGCAAGAATGCGAAAAGGATCGATGAAACGAGGGGCCAATTTGCCTTTGATACCGAAGCGATGGGTTCCCTTAAGAGGAGTAACCCGAAGGTAAGCCTTATCGCCGACTTCAAAAGTCACGGCCTTATGATGACTATCATATTGGCTCTTCTGGCGAGACTGGGCTGTTTTCAATCTCTCACGAATGATGCGAACTTGTTCCTCTGCTTCCTGGATCATATCCGGGCCAAAGAATTGTCTTTCCTCGGTCTCTGACCAGTTAAGAGGTGTTCAACACCTTCGTCCATATAGAACTTCGAAGGGAGCTTTGCCCAAGCTGGCTTGATAACTATTGTTATAAGCGAATTCGGCAAATGGAAGACATTTTTCCCATTCCATACCGAAAGAAATGACAGAGGCTCGAAGCATGTCTTCCAGAATTTGATTAACTTGTTCCACTTGACCACTTGACTGGGGATGGAAGGCGGTACTGAAAGAGAGATGAGTTCCCATAGCATTCTGGAAAATTTCCCAAAATCGTGAAGTAAAAAGACTTCCACGGTCTGAGTTAATCTCCAACGGCACACCATGAAGTGATACTATTCGAGAGACATACAAATCTGCTAGCTGGCTAGCGGTAATACTCTCTCGAACAGGCAGGAAATGAGCTACTTTAGAGAGGCGGTCGATAACGACGAAGATAGCATTATTCCCTTTCCTGGTCCTCGCAAATCCGGTAATGAAGTCCATACCGACTTTGTCCCATTTCCATTCAGGAATAGCTAAAGGTTGAAGGGTGCCAGAAGGCCGTTGATGCTTTGCTTTGACTCGACGACAAACGTCGCAGTTAGCAATGAATTGAGCGATTTCTCTCTTCATCCTAGTCCACCAGAATCTCTGACGTAGGTCCTGATACATTTTGGTACTACCGGGATGGATCGTGAGAGGAGATTCATGAGCCTCTTTAAGAATCATTTGTCGTAGTTGTGGTTTCTTGGGTACCACCAAGCGGTTCTCGAAGTACACTACACCTCGATCATCCATAGAGAAACTTCTAGCAACTCCGCTAGCAATGTTCTCCTTGATCCGAGATATGCCTTTATCATACCGCTGGGCAACTATGACTTGATCCATAAGGGTAGGTTTCGCCACCAAGGTGGAAAGGAATCCTCGAGGAACAATGTGAAGGTTAAGCTTAGGAAATTCCTCGTGGAGAAGTGGTTGACCTTGTTGTAACATTAAGTTGTTACAATATGACTTACGACTTAGTGCATCAGCCATGACATTGGCCTTTCCAGGAGTGTAAGTGATTCCTAAGTCGTAGTCTGTGAGCAACTCAACCCAACGTCTTTGCCTGAGATTTAGATCCGGTTGGGTGAAGATATACTTCAAACTTTGGTGATCAGTGAAGATTTCACAGCGATTACCAAGGAGGTAATGTCGCCATGTTTTGAGTGCATGGACTACAGCTGCAAGCTCTAGATCATGAGTAGGATAGCTATCCTCGTGTGGACGCAACTGTCGAGATGCGTATGCAATCACTTGATGATCTTGCATGAGAATGCAACCTAGTCCTTGTCGCGAGGCGTCGCAGTAGATTATAAAATCCTTGGAAAAATCTGGTGGTACCAGTACAGGTGCAGATGTCAGGCGTCTTTTCAGTTCCTGAAAACTGGACTCGCACTGTGGGGTCCACTCAAACTTTTTATCTTTCTTGAGGAGTTCGGTTAGAGGTTTGGCAACCTTGGAGAAATTCTTGACGAAGCGTCGGCAATAGCTTGCTAAGCCAAGAAAACTCCTAACTTGCTTGACCGATTCAGGGGGAGTCCAATCAAGGACGGCTTGAACTCGCTCGGGATTGACAGCAATACCCTTGCCAGAGATCACATGACCTAGATAGGTTACTTCCGGCAACCAAAATTCACATTTAGAGAATTTGGCACAAAGGCGGTGCTCTCGAAGTTTCGTCAATACCAGCCTTAAATGCTCGGCATGATCTTCCTTGTTCTTGGAATAGATGAGTATATCATCGAGGTATACCACGACAAATTTATCCAAATACTCCATGAATATAGAATTCATTAACCGAGAAAAGGTAGCTGGGGCATTGGTTAATCCGAAGGACATAACGGTGTACTCATATTGGCCATAACGAGTAACAAAAGCCGTTTTAGGAATGTCCCCGTTCTTCATTTTGATTTGATGGTAGCCCAACCTCAAATCCATCTTAGAGAAGAATGAGGATCCGGCGAGCTGACCATACAGGTCATTGATCCTGGGGAGCGGATACTTATTCTTTATGGTGACCAGATTGACAGGTCGGTAATCTACAACCATCTGCTCCGTTCCATCCTTCTTCTTGACGAAGAGGACGGGGCAAGCCCAAGGGGAAGAACTAGGACGGATGAAACCTTTTTGCAAGGACTCATCGAGTTGTTTCTTTAGCTCAGCTAATTCTAGTGGTGCCATCTTATAAGGTCTCCTAGAGATTGGGATAGTTCCAGGGATAAGATCTATCACGAACTCGACATCTCTGTCAGGTGGAATTCCTGGCAGTTCTTATGGAAAAACATCCGGGAAGTCACGGACTACCGGGATATCTTCGAGTTCTGGTAGAGGGCTGGCATTAAGAGAGTAGAGCTGACGCTCAGTCATTCGGGTCAAGACATTGACTATCTTGCCGGATGGATGTGTAAGTTGAACGGTCCTAGTATAGCAATCAATCTTGGCGTAATGAGTTGTCATCCAATCCATACCCAAGATGATGTTTATGTCCGAGGACTTGAGAGCGATTAGAGATGCAAGGAAAACAAGTCTATCGACAAGGATTTCATTTCCATGGCTTACCCTAGAGGTTTGCCACTTTGAACCAGGAGTTTGAATAACCATGGAAGTAGGCATGTCACAAAAAGTCATGTTGTGCAATCGTGCATAGCTCTCAGATATGAACGAATGGGATGCTCCAGTATCGAAAAGAACAGATGCCGGATGGCAGTTGACGAGAAGCGTACCAAGGACGACGTTAGGATCCTCATAGGCTTCCTCAGCAGAGACATAGTTGACATGACCACGTGCAGTGGGGATTGGCTTGACATAATTCACCTTGCCGGTTGGCTTGCCACGGCCAACGGTTTTTCCTGGCTGGTTCTGGGGACAATCACGCATGTAGTGTCCCGGTTCTCCACACTTGAAGCATGTCACAGTGATAGTGCATGGAGCAAAGTTGGAAGGTGGTCCTCCATAGGTCTTGGCAGGTGCAAACTGTTGAGTTGGGCGAGGCGCCTCATAGGATGGCCTCGGTGTGTACTTGGGTGGCAGAGCAGTGTTAGGAACCCACACACGGCGCTTGTGAGAGCCAGAGCCGGATGAGGAACCAAAGTCTCGAGTATGCTTGCGGGTGGCCTCGAAGTCGGCCTGGCCTGTTTCAGCACTGATAGCCTTGTTTACCAACTTCTGGAAGGAAGTGCACTCGTGCAGACGTAGATCTCGGCGGAGTTCAGGGCTGAGACCCTTGCGGAACCTCGCCTGCTTCTTGGCATCGGTGGATACTTCTTCAGGTGCATAGCGTGCCAGGTTACCAAACTCGCGACTATAGCCATCCACAGTTAAACGGCCCTGGGTGAAATTGCAGAATTCCTCCCCCTTGCGATCCATGAGACCTTCCGGAATGTGGTGTTCACGGAATGCCTCACTGAACTCAACCCAGGTAGTGACTTGGCCAGCAGGACGCATAGCTTCAAAGTTTTCCCACCAAAGACTGGCAGGGCCCTCAAGATGGTAGGCGGCGTAGATAACCTTGTCAGCTTCGGCCACACGGGCAGAGTGTAGCTTGTGGGTGATACTATGTAGCCAGTCATCAGCATCCAGAGGTTCAGTGGAGTGATGGAACTTCGGTGGACACATCTTGATAAAATCGTGGATTGACACCACGTCATTCCTCTGACGGAACCCAGTGTTCTGCTCTATGCGTTCCAGCAGACGGTTGGTCTCTCTCTTGTTCCGTTCTGCTTCAAGCATAACTTCCGCCAAGGAGGGTGGCTGGGGCAGATTCCCATCTCTAGCCCCACTAGCCTCACCCTGCTCATGAGCAGCAGGAGTGTTGCGAGTGTTGACCATTGTGACGCCCGGGTAATCACGCTACAGTAAACCCCTGCTAATGATGCCACGTCGCCACGATTACTGTTGCGAATCTCGCGATAGTTCGAAACCGATTCAAATTCAAATTTAAAATCAAGCAAACAATAAAAGTTTTCAAATATTAAAACTAAAATGTTCAGAGTGAACCAAATAATGCATAGGCAATCATGGTGGAGAAACCACACTTTTATAAAATGTTAAAATACTCGAAAGTGAATAAAACAATAGCTAAAACATTTAAATAAATGCCTTTTGAATTTTATAGAAAAGGAACTAAACTATTTGTTCAAGGTTAAAACTTTTGTGGCAGTAGTTGGAATTGCAATTCCTTTTTTTTTTAAGTGTGGTTCTTACTTTTTATAAAACTTTAAAACTATTAAAGAAAGAAAAATAAAAACAGAAAAGTAATAAGAATAGTAAGGAAAGAAGAGAATATTAATAAAACAAAAATAAAAATAAACAACCCCCCCCCTCGTTGGGCCTCGGCCCAGCTGGCCTCTAGACCGCCAGGCCGGCCCAGCCCCCCCCCATAACCCCCACCCCACTCGTAACCTAACAGCACGACCCCCCACACTATCCCCGAACTACCCTCGCTCTCCCTGCCTCGATCTGGATCGGGGTCAGTCCCGACCCCGCCGCCGCCTGCTCCCGCTCCCGACAACGGCGACTGCGCCGCCCCGCTGCCGGTGCCTCGCCTCCTCCCCGGAGCCCCCCTCGGCTCGCCGACGCTCCCGTCGCCCATCGAGGCACCTCGGCGACCGCCCTCGTCCCACATCGTCTCCGTCGTCCTCACGCCGCGCCTCCCCAAGCCTCCTCTCCGCCCTCGTCGCCGGCGGCCCGGACGCGGCCCCGACACCGTTGCCAAGTCCCTACGGCCCCCCACGTGAGCACCCCCCTCGCTCGCCCCCCCTCCTACCGGCCCCGGTGCACCGCACCTCGCCCCGCTACAGCTCCGGCGCCCCTGAGCCGCTCAAACCTCGCCCCCGCGCAGCGCCCTGCGTGGCCGCACTCTTACGCCCGCGCGCCGCCTCCCCGTGGCTCCCCGCCGACCCGCGTCGCCGCTGGCGCCCCGCCTCCGGCCGCCTTGGCCTCCCGCCCGACCCGGCCACAGCCTCGCCCCACGCTCGGGCGGGCACGCCCGTCGCCCCGACAACCCAAACCCGCTAAGGCCCCTCGGGCCACTGCCAGGTGGGGCCCATGGCCCCAGAACGTTAAAAAAAAGAGAATTAAAAATATATATATAAATAATAATAATTAAAATATAATTAATTAATTAATTAGTGAATTAATTAATTTCATTAATCATGTTTAACTAATCTAATTAACTAGTTAGTTTAATTAAACAATAATTAGATTAACCAAATCCTAGTTTAACTAAACTGTGTATGACATACGGGACCCAAACGTCAGTTTGACCCGGTCAAACCCACGTTGACCGCTGACGTCATGCTGATATCATGATGACATCAGCAGACACTATTCTGGATAATGTTACATCTAAATAAATAAATAATTCTAGAAAATGTTATAAACTTTAGAAAATCATATAAAATAATCCCTAACTCGGATGAAAATAATTTATATATGAAAGTTGCTCAGAACGACGAGACGAATCCGAATACGCGATCCGTTCGTCCGCCACACCTCTCTATCATACCGAACGTGCAACATTCCCCCTCCGTTTCATCTGCCCGAAAACGCGAAACACCGGGAATACTTTCCCGGATGTTTTTCATCCTTGCCAGTATCACCTCCTACCGCGTTAGGTCACACGTAGCGCTGCGTATTTCCGTGTTATGCTTTGTGTGCTATTGTTGCTTTGTTATTTTTTGTTTCCCCTTCGTTGCTTATTTTCGGTAGACTCCGATACTGTGATAGACCCCGAGACCATTGATGCTTCGGTGTTCGACTACGGCTACGCTTCCGAAGATTCCTTTCATCTGCAGAGCTTCCAGGCAAGCCCCCCCTTTGATCACCAGATATCGCCTATTCTTCTTCTACTGCTTGCATTAGAGTAGTGTAGCATGTTACTGTTCGGTTACTCCTATTCTGTTGCATAGCCTGTCATTGTTGCTACAACTGTTGATACTTTACCTGCCATCCTAATGCTTAGTATAGGATGCTAGTATTCCATCAGTGGCCCTACATCCTTGTCCGTCTGCCCTGCTATTCTATCGGGCCGTCATCACTTGGGTGTGATCACGGGTATATACTACATACACATTACATGATACATGATGTGACTAAAGTCGGGTCGGCTCATTGAGTACCCGCAAGTGATTTGATGTGGGGGCTGAAAGGACAGGTGGCTCCATCCTGGTAGTGGTGGGCCTGAGTTCCTAACAGCCCCCGAGTGGATCTTTGTGGCGGAGCGACAGGGGCAGGTTGAGACACCCAGTTGAGAGGTGGCCTGGCCCTGGTCGTTGTCCACGGTTATTTCATAATAACACGCTTAACGAGTTTGGATATTTGATCTGAGTCTGGCCATTTGGTCTATACGCACTAACCAGCTGCGTGGGAACAGTTATGGGCACTCGACGTCGTGGTATCAGCCGAAGCCTTTTTGACGTCAGCGGCTTAGCGGCGCGCGCCGGGTTGGACCGCGTAACGCAACTTCCTTAGTAATGGAGGTTGCTAGGTCTGCTCACCGGCCGCGTACGCAACGTGCAGGTGTGCGTTGGGCGATGGGCCCGGACCCCTGCGCGCTTAGGACTTAGACCGGCGTGCTGACCTCTCTGCTGTGCTTAGGTAGGGCTGCGACGTGTTGATCTTCCGAGGCCGGGCATGACCCTGGAAAGTGTGTTCGGCCAAATGGGATCAAGCGTGCTGGGTTATGTGGTGCACCCCTGCAGTGAAGTTAATCTATTCGAATAGCTGTGTCCCTCGGTAAAAGGACGACCCGGAGTTGTATTCCGACCTCATGATAACTAGAACCGGACACTTGATAAAACACACCCAGATGAGTTCCAGATATAACTCGGTGGTTGCTCTCTCACAGGGTGATGTGCGGGAGGATCGCCGAGTAGGATTATGCTATTCGATGTTACTTGGTGAACTTACCATCTACTCCCTTCTACTGCTGCAAGACGAAGGCTGCGAGAAGCGAGGATACTTGTTACTTTCCAGCTACCCTCATCTTCTGCTGCAAGATGGAGGTTACGAGAAGCGTAGTCTTCGTTTGGACTAGCTATCCCCCTCTTATTCTGGCTTTCTGCAGTTCAGTCCACAGATATTACCCCCTTACACAGATATCTTTGCATATGTAGTGTAGATCCTTGCTTGCGAGTACTTTGGATGAGTACTCACGGTTGCTTTGCTCCCCCTTTTCCCCCTTTCTTCCTTTCTTCTCGGATGATGCAACCAGGTGGTGGATTCCAGGAGCCAGAGGATCCCGATGATGTTTCTACGTGGAGTTCGGCTTCGAGGAGTAGTTAGGAGGTCCCAGGCAGGAGGCCTTGCCTTTTCAATCGTTGTTACTTTTGTGCTAGCCTTCTTAAGGCAAACTTGTTTAACTTATGTCTGTACTCAGATATTTTTGCTTCCGCTGACTCTTGTGTTTCCGAGCTTTTGTATTCGAGCCCTCGAGGCCCCTGGCTTGTAATATAAAGCTTGTATTATTTTAAATTTGTGTCTAGAGTTGTGTTGTGATATCTTTCAGTGAGTCCCTGATCTTGGTCGTACACATTTGCGTGCATGATTAGTGTACGGACAAATCGGGGGCGTCACAAGTTGGTATCAGAGCCGACTGCCTGTAGGAATCCCCCTTTCCAACTCCTTGGCCGAAGTTGAGTCTAGTCTTTAAAAAACAAATTACTAACTTGTTGTGTGGCTTACGGGCCCACAACACCAATGGATGGTATTAGGATCTTGTACTCCTCGTCTATACTCTGGGACTCTTATCTCTCTTCTATTCGGGATAAAGGAATTTTGCTAAATCTAACATTAGGATATCGCTATCACTTTCACCCGGAGAGCACCTTATGATAGATGATCGTCCGCTGAACCAGAAGACCCTGAAGATACTCTCCGTTGTTAACCCGAGAACTTGTGTTCATCGCCTTCGTAATTCACTGCCACCGATATATCCCTATGGATATCTGCATGCACTTGCCGTTCTCATGATCATTCCTCGTCGCTCTTGTTATTACAAGATGCCTCGAAATATTCTCCGTTGTCCCGAGAATCCTTTGAGTCTACTGTCTTGCAGATTTACTTCGCATGAAAACCCTTACGGTTATTCCTCACATTTCTCGAGGATCCGTTCTTCTCAATTGTTCGCGTGTCTCACAATATTCTCTGAAATACTTTTCGATCTTTCGAAAATCCTCTGCAGCAGGTTACTCTTGAAATTCTTGCCTGCTTGCATTATGGTTAATTCCATATGGCTAGTAGTCTTCGTTAAACATCCCTTGCCTTATCCATTTTTGAGCCTATTGATTCAATGTGTGCGTATGCACGAAGTCATCAGGTTATCCTTTTTAAAATTATCTTTCCGGCTCAGACGTCATTCTGGACATGAGTTGGTTCTCGACAATTCAGACCTTTATTCATTGTCCAACTAAGTGTTTTCAACTTATCCATCCTTGATCAGAGCGTCTGCTTCTGATCCTTCGTTTTGGAAACCATAATTTCTTTCTATTTAAGTTTCATACTAATCAGGTGATTCTTGAATCTGATGCCTCTGCATTCTTCTTCTTCCACTGAGTGAGTACCGATACTCACATCAGCTCCGTTGTTGATCGCTCGATCCTTTGTTGAAATATTATCCGATAGTGTCCTTCGTATACAAAAAAACATCGAGAAGTTCTGTCCCTGATGCATAATACCTTCGGTAAATTGTATCCTCTTCTTTGACAACCATGCTCTCCCTTGGCTCTGGTGATATTTACTTTTGAAACTGGTGGTATATGTTACTAAGATGCCCGATGGGTGGAACCTATGCCTTTCCCTAATCCGTGAGAACCCGAAAGTTTTCACAAGTCATACTCTTCTGGTGTTCTACCAGATAAAATTCCGACACTACAATTGTATCAAAGCGGGAGGTGAATGAAATGATATGCATTAAAGAAGTGGGAGTCGACCTTGAACTTTGTGTTCATGCCCATGAAAATGATGTAGACCATCTCGGAAGCTTCTTGCAAAATGATTATGCAGCTGTATGATTCTTTCGATATTCTTGAATTGATTCCTTACAGTTATGGTTCCGACCATGCTGTCCTGATCTGATATATCTGATGGAAATTCATTCCATTGCCTCGTCTATTTTTGGCAAGGTGGAAGTATCTACTGTCATAGGTCAATGACCTAGTTCCACTTCTATCGTGTTCTACCTTCGAGTTTTACCCTCTGATATCTCGAGGATATCATGCCTTTGCACTACACCTTTTGAACTTTTGATGAAGTAATACCTTTGCTTGTCGTAATCACTCTACGGGTTCTAGGTTGCCGTCAACCGAGGACACCGTTTAGTAAACCAAATCTGCTATAAAAATTCAAAGCCCCTAGTAGATGTTACTGGGAAAATTTTAAACTCAATCTGGTTTATTCCTTGACTATCGGGTACATCCCTTGTCTAGCTATCTTTGACTGTGCTACCTCGTCCTTCTTTGGTGCACAAATTCTTCAGAGATTGAGCACAACTTACGTCGAGCTTTCAGCATCTGGTTGCTTGTTCAGTAAGGCAACTTTGATTCCGAGCTTGCATCTTATATATTGATCCTATAACTTGCCACCTCGTCATTCCCTTACTTGTTGTCGTTGATTGTTTGATTGCATCCTCTTGAAACCTCCCGGCAAATGAGTCGGATCACCTTCAACACTTTGACTTCTTCTGAGGTGTCAACTGTGTTCGTGATGAGAAATCCCCTCCTTGCCCTCGATGATTTTTATTATCATCGACAACACCCTTGACTTCCTTTCATCGCGAACTTGTCCACATTATAAATACAACTTGCTCTCCAGCTAGTGTTGTGTTTTGCCTTGAAGTATTATTGTCCGTTATGTCGAGAATGTTGTGGGGATTGCTCCACCTCTTAGAAATTCTCGGTATGATGATACTTCTCACCATCACCATTCTTCCTTGGCCCCGTGTTGTTTCTAACCGGGAAATCAATATGTTAACGATGCTGCTTGAGTTCTGTACCTCTAGCAACCCAACTGCTTTGAAGTTATCGATCGACAGTTGTTCTTAGACTGTTGGTTATTGAATCATCACTCTAACATTGATCTTGCTGCCTAAGGTCTTATTTCAAGCACACCTTTCAACTAATGATTAATGGCGTATGTTTTCCTCAAGCATACAACATTATATCCTTTGAATTAACAAGTGTCATATTCTTGTTCACATTATTGTGGAAATCCATCCGTTTGGAATTCTCGATGAATTGTCGCTGAGCCCACCAGTCACCTCCTCATCCTCTCCTTGGTTTAATGATGAACTATTGTTTCGGGAACCCACTCCCATAGTTCATTTCCCGAGAATCTTGCAATGTCATTTCGTCGATTTGTGTTGCACCTTTTCTTCTCGAACATCCAGAGTTTGTGGTATCATGACACCAATCGTATCTGAATCTCGGCCAGATATGATGGTTGGGACAACTTTCCAGTAGTTATAATGTTGGTCTTTGATGACCCGGTAATATGATGTCATGCCTAGCACCCCTGGCTGGAGGACATATCATTATAATTCTCGTTCGCAAGGATAATCATTCTTCCAGGAGGAAATTATAAGACTTATTCTATAAGTTGTTCCTGATGAATCCTTTGTGTATCTAAGTCCGACCTTTGCTTCAAGACCATGCCAATGCTATCTCGAAGCATGCCTGTGGAACTCCGATTTTCAGCAAGAGCATTTGAAGCCCAATGCTAAATGTTTCTTGGTAAGTTATCCGAACACCGTTGTATGGTAACGTCTTGATTAATCCTCGCCTCTTTATCTGAATGTTTGTGTACTTGCTCTCCTACCCTGTATGCCATGTTCTTCTTCTCCATGGGAAGGATATACTCCTAATAATTGTGTGTAATCACAATTTTCCTTTCCATTTGTTTGTTTAACCTTTCCTTGATCTACATGATCTAAGCAGTAATAATTCTCTGCTTATGTAAACACCTCGGTGTACAACTCTGTCAGTAAGACATTGATCCTATCGTTGATAACCTTCCGGTAACCACCGATGGTTGAGAACTTTGCCTATTGGTCTGCCTCGTTTCAACGAGCGGGAAAAATGGTTCTCTTCGTTCCCCGTCCTTTGTACCGACATTGTTGCCGTCATAGCTGACGAGCTATCCACTGACATGCCTCCCTGTCGAGGCTGTGCAAGATGTCACCACCCTTCCTACTTTCAACCCACATGGTGGGCCCATAACCCACAGGTCCACTGGATCGAAACCTGACTCTTCTTTACAACCCGGATTCTAATGTATCCTTTGCACCTAGCTTCGTATGTGATTCGTGAGCTAAATTCTATACCATTATTCATCTTGGAATCAAACACCATGTTAATCTCGTTGTGCATTGCCCCCATTCCAGCTTCTGTCTAGGCATCGAATGACTACCTACCCGTTTGAAACTTTGGTACCATCGCTTATTGCTCTCAATGCATTCACTGAAATGCTACGCGTAGGGTACTTCGGGTATCACTTTCTGAATTCACTGTCAGATGCACATACTTCGTGGAGATACGTTCCACCAAAGTTTTCCCCCTGGACGCGTTGGTAGGACGATTGAGATCCCGAAGGAAGGATGACGACTTGATCACGATGACTTGGAGCAGAGGAATGAAGACATCAACAAAAAAGGTCAACCTCTTCGAAAGGGCAGCCAAGACTGAGAAGACTCGTTAGGTTTTCGCTACCAACAATTTTCCCCCCTTACTCCACCGCTTAAATCTCGGGACAAGATTTCTTGTAGTGGAGGAGAATTGTGACGCCCGGGTAATCACGCTACAGTAAACCCCTGCAAATGATGCCACGTCGCCACGATTACTGTTGCGAATCTCGCGATAGTTCGAAACCGATTCAAATTCAAATTTAAAATCAAGCAAACAATAAAAGTTTTCAAATATTAAAACTAAAATGTTCAGAGTGAACCAAATAATGCATAGGCAATCATGGTGGAGAAACCACACTTTTATAAAATGTTAAAATACTCGAAAGTGAATAAAACAATAGCTAAAACAATTAAATAAATGCCTTTTGAATTTTATAGAAAAGGAACTAAACTATTTGTTCAAGGTTAAAACTTTTGTGGCAGTAGTTGGAATTGCAATTCCTTTTTTTATGTGCGGTTCTTACTTTTTATAAAACTTTAAAACTATTAAAGAAAGAAAAATAAAAACAGAAAAGTAATAAGAATAGTAAGGAAAGAAGAGAATATTAATAAAACAAAAATAAAAATAAACAACTCCC
>LR738711.1:363644664-363729165 GCA_902687465.1 Secale cereale
CCACGTGAGCACCCCCCTCACTCGCCCCCCCCTCCTACCGGCCCCGGCGCACCGCACCTCGCCCCGCTACAGCTCCGGCGCCCCTGAGCCGCTCAAACCTCGCCCTCGCGCGGCGCCCTGCGTGGCCGCACTCTTACGCCCGCGCGCCGCCTCCCAGTGGCTCCCCGCCGACCCGCGCCGCCGCTGGCACCCCGCCTCCGGCCGCCTTGGCCTCCCGCCCGGCCTGGCCACAGCCTCGCCCCACGCTCGGGCGGGCACGCCCGTCGCCCCGACAACCCAAACCCGCTAAGGCCCCTCGGGCCACTGCCAGGTGGGGCCCATGGCCCCAGAACGTTAAAAAAAAAGAGAATTAAAATATATATATATAAATAATAATAATTAAAATATAATTAGTTAATTAATTAGTGAATTAATTTATTTAATTAATCATGTTTAACTAATCTAATTAACTTGTTAGTTTAATTAAACAATAATTAGATTAACCAAATCCTAGTTAAACTAAACTGTGTATGACATACGGGACCCAAACGTCAGTTTGACCCGGTCAAACCCACGTTGACCGCTGACGTCATGCTGATGTCATGATGACATCAGCAGACACTATTCTGGATAATGTTACATTTAAATAAATAAATAATTCTAGAAAATGTTATAAACTTTAGAAAATCATATAAAATAATCCGTAACTCGGATGAAAATAATTTATATATGAAAGTTGCTCAGAACGACGAGACGAATCCGAAAACGCGATCCGTTCGTCCGCCACACCTCTCTATCATACCGAACGTGCAACATTCCCCCTCCGTTTCATCTGCCCGAAAACGCGAAACACCGGGAATACTTTCCCGGATGTTTTTCATCCTTGCCAGTATCACCTCCTACCGCGTTAGGTCACACGTAGCACTGCGTATTTCCCTGTTATGCTTTGTGTGCTATTGTTGCTTTGTTTATTTATTTGTTTCCCCTTCGTTGCTTATTTTCGGTAGACTCCGATACTGTGATAGACCCCGAGACCATTGATGCTTCGGTGTTCGACTACGGCTACGCTTCCAAAGATTCCTTTCATCTGCAGAGCTTCCAGGCAAGCCCCCCCTTTGATCACCAGATATCGCCTATTCTTCTTCTACTGTTTCCATTAGAGTAGTGTAGCATGTTACTGTTCGGTTACTCCTATTCTGTTGCATAGCCTGTCATTGTTGCTACAACTGTTGATACTTTACCTGCCATCCTAATGCTTAGTATAGGATGCTAGTATTCCATCAGTGGCCCTACATCCTTGTCCGTCTGCCCTGCTATTCTATCGGACCGTGATCACTTGGGTGTGATCACGGGTATATACTACATACACATTACATGATACATGATGTGACTAAAGTCGGGTCGGCTCATTGAGTACCCGCAAGTGATTTGATGTGGGGGCTGAAAGGACAGGTGGCTCCATCCAGGTAGTGGTGGGCCTGAGTTCCTAACGGCCCCCGAGTGGATCTTTGTGGCGGAGCGACAGGGGCAGGTTGAGACACCCAGTCGAGAGGTGGCCTGGCCCTGGTCGTTGTCCGCGGTTATTTCATAATAACACGCTTAACGAGTTTGGATATTTGATCTGAGTCTGGCCATTTGGTCTATACGCACTAACCAGCTGCGTGGGAACAGTTATGGGCACTCGACGTCGTGGTATCAGCCGAAGCCTTTTTGACGTCAGCGGCTTAGCGGCGCGCGCCGGGTTGGACCGCGTAACGCAACTTCCTTAGTAATGGAGGTTGCTAGGTCTGCTCACCGGCCGCGTACGCAATGTGCAGGTGTGCGTTGGGCGATGGGCCCGGACCCCTGCGCGCTTAGGACTTAGACCGGCGTGCTGACCTCTCTGTTGTGCTTAGGTAGGGCTGCGACGTGTTGATCTTCCGAGGCCGGCATGACCCTGGAAAGTGTGTCCGGCCAAATGGGATCAAGCGTGCTGGGTTATGTGGTGCACCCCTGCAGGGAAGTTAATCTATTCGAATAGCCGTGTCCCTCGGTAAAAGGACGACCCGGAGTTGTATTCCGACCTCATGATAACTAGAACCGGACACTTGATAAAACACACCCAGATGAGTTCCAGATATAACTCGGTGGTTGCTCTCTCACAGGGTGATGTGCGGGAGGATCGCCGAGTAGGATTATGCTATTCGATGTTACTTGGTGAACTTACCATCTACTCCCTTCTACTGCTGCAACACGAAGGCTGCGAGAAGCGAGGATACTTGTTACTTTCCAGCTACCCTCATCTTCTGCTGCAAGATGGAGGTTACGAGAAGCGTAGTCTTCGTTTGGATTAGCTATCCCCCTCTTATTCTGGCTTTCTGCAGTTCAGTCCACAGATATTACCCCCTTACACAGATATCTTTGCATATGTAGTGTAGATCCTTGCTTGCGAGTACTTTGGATGAGTACTCACGGTTGCTTTGCTCCCCCTTTTCCCCCTTTCTTCCTTTCTTCTCGGATGATGCAACCAGGTGGTGGAGTCCAGGAGCCAGAGGATCCCGATGATGTTTCTACGTCGAGTTCGGCTTCAAGGAGTAGTTAGGAGGTCCCAGGCAGGAGGCCTTGCCTTTTCGATCGTTGTTACTTTTGTGCTAGCCTTCTTAAGGCAAACTTGTTTAACTTATGTATGTACTCAGATATTTTTGCTTCCGCTGACTCTTGTGTTTCCGAGCTTTTGTATTCGAGCCCTCGAGGCCCCTGGCTTGTAATATAAAGCTTGTATTATTTTAAATTTGTGTCTAGAGTTGTGTTGTGATATCTTTCAGTGAGTCCCTGATCTTGGTCGTACACATTTGCGTGCATGATTAGTGTACGGATAAATCGGGGGCGTCACAACCATCCTAGGAAAACAAACAACGGTTTAGACAAGGATGGCAAAAATTTGACATAGAAGTGCAGAATGTAATGGATGACACGGAATGCAAAGATGTTCATCCGTACGACATGGTAATATAGGAACTGCTATATATACACCAGTGGTCATACACACCATACAAAGTTTAGTACAAGCCAAGGCTAAAGTACAACTGCGGTGAAAGACGATACATCCCATCAGAGGCATTCCAAGCTCCTATACATTATTTAACTACACCTCCGGAACTCAGTACACACTAAGTCATATTCCACAAGATGCGCAGGACTGTGAAAATACAACTACTACAATACTACTACCACCACGGCCTAGCTCAGACATTCGCGTAGTAATCCTCGTAAAGATTACCACCGTAGCCTGGAAGTGGAACAGATGGATCTTGGAACTCGCGAGCACTCGAAGGCTGTGGACCATAAGGACACGGGTGTGGTCTCGGTCCCGATGCTGGTGGTAATCGATGCCCACGTGGAGGTGTAATACCCCCAACGTCACGCCAATCCATGCGATCAGGCAGACGAGTCCGCACGGGGTACAAATCCCGCATGCCCAGATATCCGGCGTGCACAGTAGGTGCAAGCCGTGTCAAAGTAGTCCAATGAGCGGCTCGAGTGTTATACAGCTCCATTCGGAGGACACGGACCTCACGGTCCCTATCCTCCAACATCTGAACAGTAGTCTGAAGCAGTGGCTCTTCATGAGCAGCATCAGTATACAGACCAGTGTAGTAGCCTTCCTCTCCAGGAAGTGAGGCTGGCATGTAACAGAACTCAGTGTTCAGCAACAGGGCATGCCTAGCACGGAGAATGGTCATCATCGAATAAGCGGCATCCTGCACTGCCATCTCGATGGTAATCCCGAGTCCATAAGACCAATGGATGGGGTCGTTAGCTCCAGGATATGAGGGATATATCCGGACTGTGCAGAAATACTGACTCTGATTGAAATCCCGGTACTGTTCCTCCACGGTGTACTCAGGATACCAGCGATAACCGGTCTCAGTCAGCACATGGACTAGCATGGCCGTGTGACCGGGCACATTAATGCACCGAGTCAAAGGAACCACTTGGTGAGGGATGCGGCCAGACATCTGAAACACGAAGTAATGCAAAGGCATTAGTGTTTCTGGAAGAAATAGGGTAGCATAACAATTGTAAATGCTCAAACAAAATTTGAGACATCATACAAATGATAGCATAGCCACTCAACAATTCCATATCAAGGTTCCAGGTCCAACAATCATCATACTAAAAGGATAGAAACTGAACTGAGGCTTGACCAACAATCCTAAGAGTCTACGAATTAGTAACACGTGAACCTAATAAGGATAAGAGGCCTAGTCCTAAATCC
This sequence comes from Secale cereale, assembly GCA_902687465.1. Taxonomy (NCBI): domain Eukaryota; kingdom Viridiplantae; phylum Streptophyta; class Magnoliopsida; order Poales; family Poaceae; genus Secale; species Secale cereale. The sequence goes on from LR738711.1 coordinate 363,648,902, forward strand.
CCGTAGAAAGAATAGACGGACTCAGATCAGAAGGGCATAAGGTAAAGGAGTAAAAGGAGCCTTACGTTCCCTTCCACAATCAATTCCCCTACATATAACTAAGAATTTTTCTAGACTCAACATCAACCAGTTTGGCTTGAGAAACCTACAGGCAGTCCAGCTCTGATGCCAACGCTGTCAGGACCCCGATCCTAAGTCACACCGATCTAGCTATAACACGTCATATCACTTTGCGGCCTCACGCACGGTAACCCCACGAGTGCCACCTTACCTGGCCCGGGACCGTTTGCGCATTTTGGCACACGTATATGACAGTGTCGCTAGCATCCATATGACAGAGAACCCGGGCCGACATGGCTAGTTATAAACCAAAAGTGGCACTAAATTACAGAGACAGGCATCCATGACCCAGCAACGAACGTGTCGGTCATCAACGTATGAACCCAAGTCGTAGCAAGCTACATGGACTTAAAGGAACAACGCATGACATTTCCCCTAAGGGACGGACACAGGAACGAAGAAGGACACATGTCGGCCAGCCTACGTGTTCCGAGAAGTAGCAAGCTACCAAGGCTCATTGGAATCACTAGGAGGCATTTCCCTGTAAGGTAGGCTACCAAAGGAAAACAACTAGGTGTCGGATCCCACACATACCAAGCATTTCAAACATACACGCAATATGCTCAATATGTGCAAATACAACATTGCATCACAACAGAACTCTATGACTCAAAGTACTTTATTTAAAAGGCTCCAAGAGCCATACATAACATATCCATACAGGTAGGGGTCACATGACCCAACACTCAAGTCATACAGTCATACAAGCACAAGCGGAAGCTACATGTCTGAGTACAGACAACTTAGAAAATAAAACAGGCTTGGTGTAGCCTGACTATCTACAAGGCCCTTCACAAGCTCCAGATCTCCGTCTGGGTGTCAAGCTACTCGTCGACGTCAACGTCTATGTAGAACCCATCAGCAGGGGCAGGGTTCTCCTCTGCAACAGTTATTAAGCAAACATGAGTACAAAGGTACTCAGCAAGTCTTACCACAGAACCTATCATACATGCAACATTATCAAAGGGGGTAGTGGAGTTCATAGCAGAATGCCAGCTTTGACCTTGGCTAACCTATAGTACAACTCTCAACAGATTGCAAGATGTTATTACGAACACGAGTCCTCTACTCACCACATCAATACACTACCGAGGATCCTCTTCCGTCATCCTACGGAAGGGCCATCCACGGCACTCACACTTATCTTGAGGCTTTTAGTAGTAACCATCAACTTGTCTATGAACTGTAAGAGTAACCAAGTAGTCCGTACCACGAACAACGGCTATTCGAATAGTTTGATAACCCTGCAGGGGTGTACCTCTTCACACACGCTTTCACCACTTATCGCTGTTTACTCGGCGTGTACTCGGCAACCTTCAAGCGGAAGCCCAGCGGGGGTGTTGGCCACGACCTCACTAACTACTCAAGTCTCTCGTCCAGGTTTATCGCCTATTTGGGTTCCATCCGCGGGAACATCCGGCCGGGGTGTCGCTCACGGCCCCAAACGATGTGTACAGGGTTCCCGAGTCACCAAACGGGCAACCGGTACACCGTGCCACGTACCTGTCGCATCACAACCCACCCCGAGGGTCAGCGTTGTGCACGACCTCCAGTAATCTATAAACACCAGAAACTAGTTGCAACTCCTGGACAGAGATCAAGGGTAATTAATAAGCCGAGAGGGTCAATTAAGGATCCCAATGTGTGGTAGTAGCTGTAACTTGAACCACACATACAGATCTCGGGTCCTATGGACGATTCCAATGAAACAACCCACCATGTACTCCTACATGGCCTTTCATCGATACCTTTACCAAGCGTATTCCACACTTCCTTCTCTTTATCGGTATGATCATTTCACTCTGATCCATCACCCAGATGAACCAGACCAGACACAACTCTAAGCATAGCAGGCAACATAAACAAATAGCATGGTGGATCACACATCACATGGCTCAATCAACTCCTACACATGCTAGTGGGTTTCAACTATTTACTGTGGCAATGACAGGTCATGCAAGGGATAGGGTTCAACTACCGCAGCAAGTAGCAGTTCACACGTTGTTGCCTTAATGTAGTAAAAGAGAGCAGGAGCGAGAAGATTGGGTTTGTATCGGAATGATCAATGATTGCTTGCCTGACAAGGTAGTTGTCGGGTACTGCTCTTCAACTGGATACGCAGCAGTATCCTCGGGAGCAGGACCTAACACAGAGAATACCGACGATACAATCATTAACAAACAAATGCAGCAATATGATGCATGCTCATGACATGGCAGGATGCATGTGTGTTGGCTAATGCAACTAAAACCAGAAGGGTTTGAACTTATTTGAATCAAAGATTCAAATTGAAGTTCAAACTATTATTTAAATAAGTGCATTATCATGTTTTTGATGTATACAGTAAGTTAACTTGTTCAAACATGCATGAAACCAGTGCCATTGGAAAGATTGGATTTTTCTGATCATTTTTCATATATAAATCTTTTCCATCTGAGCTATGGTTGATTTTATATGATTTTTAGAAGTTTTGGGTATTTTCTGGAATTTCCTGAATTATTTTTAATCTAAAAATCCCAGAAAAACCTTTACTGCGTCTGCATGACATCATGCTGACGTCAGTCAGTCAACAGGAGCTAGTCCAAGTCAAACATTACATGTGGGCCCTCATGTCAGTGTCACAGCTAATTAACTAAGTTAATTAGAGTTAAACTAAAACTAATTAGCTGTCAGTGGGGCCTGGGCCCACGGGTCAGTGACTAAACTAATTAACTAACTAAATTAACAAAAACTTAATTAAACTAACTAATTAGCAAAAGGTGGCCCACACGTCAGTGACCCAGGGGTAGTCAACCCCCTGGTCAAACTGGTCAAACCCGCCGGCGACGTGACGCCGGCGAGTCCAAGTACGGCGGCGTGCTTCGGAAATCGTCTACGGGGCACGGCTCGAGCTGCGGCTAGGCACGTTGGAAAGCTCTTGCCCTTGCGCGTCGGATGGTGGTGGTCGCCGGACCTGGGGTGGCCAGAGACGACGGCAACAAGCTCGACGACGGCGACCGGCGTCGGGCGTGTGTGGAGATGCGGCTGGAGGGGCCTAGGCGATGCGTGTGTAGCACCTATCGCATCTACGCGCTGCGGTGAGTGTGATGGACGGGTGCCAGTGACTAAATGGTCACCGGAGCATCACCGGTGGCGAGCACGGCGGCGGTGCGTTCGGTGATCAACAGAGCGGCGGCTACACGGCGAAAAAGGAACGGAGGAAGGAGGGGTTCGACGTAGAAGCTCATTGCGGTGCTAACGAGCTCGACGGAGGGGTCGGGGACGCGCTGTAGCTTCGTAACGGCGGCAAGGTGCTCCGGCGATCTGAGGAAGGGGACGACGGCGTGAGGACGTTGCAGGGCTTCCGGCGGCTCGTGGCTCAGCGAGGAGGAAGAGGACGACGCGGCGGATCTTCTGGACACACTCACGGGGCGAGGGAGTGGCTCTAAGTGCGGCTACGGCGAGCGGCGGCGACGGCGACTCGGTGATGGAGGAGGAGAGAGCCAGGGGAGGGCGATAGAGACGAGGGGGAGAAGTGAGAGCGGTCGGGGCAGCTGCGTGTCGACTCGTGGAGTCATCCAGGCCATCGGGGAGGCAGGCAAGCAGCCTGGAGGTGGCTGGGTGCGTGCCGGCGCGCGGCGGCCAAGCGCGCGTCCTTCTGGCACGAGGAGGAAGACGACAGAGGAGGGCTGGTGGGCTGGGCCGGCCTGCTACAGGGCTGGGCCCGAGGTAAGTGCTTCTTCCTATTTTCCTTTTCCTATTTTCTTTTCTGTTTCATTTGTTTTGCATCTTTGTTTAATTAATACAAATGCTAGAGCATTTTTATAACTCATGAAACTTGTCATACCCACTGTATATAAAATGATCAGTAGGAAACATTATAGTTCATGATTATTTGAGCATTTAAAATATTTAAAAGTATTTAAATGCCCAAATACAAATACCATATGATTTAATCCAAAGCCCTAGAGTGTCCTAGAAAAATGTGCACCATTTTTGGCAGAGGTTTAAGACCAAGGCAGAAATGATGAACATTTTTGAAGGGCATTTTGGGTACATTGGAAAATATTTTAACAAACCCTAGTTGTTAGGAGAGGGGTGCTGGGGTTTCTGTTAATCCCATTTCCAGTTTCTTTGAAAGTAGACATGATGCACACTCTAGCTAGATACTAAAGCAAGTGCTAACTAGGGATGTGACAGAGAGCCTCGACGACATGCACGCTGAGCTCAATGAGTAGGGGGGTTGACCGCCGGCTTGGTGATGTTGCTGAAGAAGAGCATTGCCTTGGAGAAGAAGGTGACCGGCGATGCTGAAGGAGGAGAACGCCGGCTGGAAGAAGCTGCATGAGAATAGTAGTTCCTCGATGAAGATGTTGCAGACCCTCGTCATGGAATAGAAGAAGGAGTTGGCGAAGCTACGCATCGAGCACTCGGCTGCTGTCAAGGTACGTAATGCGCCTGTGGAACAGATGATGAAGGCTCGCATCGAGAAATCCCGCGTCATGGACACAATGATGAAGATGGCGGAGGAGACGCGCAAGGAGATGGAGGTCGTGGAGGCGATGAAGAAACAGTTATGACTCCACGGCCAGCAACCCTTCATGTAGTGAGAGCAGCGCCCAGACTTGTGTGTGCGTCTTCCTTCTTTTTTGGGGGTGATAATCCCCCTTCTTCTTTTGCTTCTGTGTTTCTTATTTTGCTTCGGGTGTTTCGCCGCACGTGTCACCTTTTCTGCGAGGTATGAATAGAACAATGCTAAAAATGAGATGACTAGCAAATTAGATCATTCTTTATCACCAATAGAACAATGCCTCTTGCTAGTAATATATAATAAGAGTAGAGAGTAGAGGATATGACACTAGGCTGCCGTGTTTCATGCTCCTCCGTCGCACTCCATTGGAAAACTTGAGTATACCGCACGGTTCTTTGCTCCTCCTCAGGTCGTCGGCACATTTATACGAGCAGTCAAATCACAAGGCCCTACCTTCCAGCAGTAATGAGCCATCAAATCACAAAGGCCCCTCACCTCTTGTAAAAAGGACCAAGCTAGACTACCCTGCCCTCTAGCCTTTTAATATATTTTGAGCGTGTCTCGTCACATTCCAAATTAATACTACTACCACACTATATTTAATTGCAAGCATGTTCACACCGATCAAAACCTAAACGGTTTCCCAGTTAGGAGCGTATTAGTAGTACTTGGTTATAAGATGACTGCACATTTCTCCTTAACTCCTCATCCACAAAAAACAATCAAGTCAATCAAGCCATAGCCAGCGTGAGTTCTGGGTCGAGAGATTTCCACCAAGGAGAGGTGAGCATGGAAGAGGAAGCACGAGAGATGTGTCGCCTCGCCGTGAAAGCAGCCGACATGTCCAGCCGCGCAGCAGTAGCAGCACACAGGTCCCGTCGCGCCCCCGAAGCACCACGGAGGTCCCACCAAGCCATCGATGTAGCAGACTGGTCCGGCCATGCCGCGGAAGCAGCAGAGATGTCCCGCCGCGCCGCCAAAGCAGCAGGGACGTCCCGCCGCGCCGAGGCGGCCTGGGAAAATTTCTCGTGGGCAGGCGAGGATTCTTACAGGCGCATGCATGCAATAGTCCATAGCCAGATTGATCAGATCTACGGCTGGGCGAGGATGCAGGATGAGCCTACCGGCGTCATCTAGCAACTGGGGGAGAGCAATGTGAAGCTCCGGGGCGAGGGCGACCTGCTGAGGGCGAAGATCGCCGGAAGGGCAAAGCAGGAGGAGGAGACCGCTGCCGTGTTGCAGAGGACGGGCGTCATCATCAAGAAACTTATGGACGAGAATGCCATGCTCCGCATCGAGCGCAACCGGCTGGTGGAGGAATCCATGGATACTTCCAAGCAGCGTATTAAAGACATGAAACTGATGAAAGAGATCATCGCCCACTGCGAGAACTAGTCTCCGCGACCTGCAGCGCATATAGAAAGAAGAGATCAGCGAGCCAGATTGTTGTATGCGTCTTCCTTCTTCTTTTGCCCTTGTGTATTTCGGGCGTAGCCGCATGTGGCTTTTCTAATTATCTTCCTAATTATGTAAGACAATTATTATCCACTCTCGTTGTCCTTATATATATTCATCAGTCTTGCTATAAGTCGGAGTAGATGCTATATAGGTCCGTCGGATCTTACAAAAAGATCCGTGCAAAATTTTATTTTTAGATTTTCCTTTTTCTCTCTTAAATCTCAGCCGAGTGAGACATTGTCACGCCATTAAATAGAGGCTCAGGCGCCATTAATGCAGACCTTGGGAGAGAGGTGGATGGCAGATGGAGGTCAAACGGCTCTCCTCCTGATAAGCACGCGCAGGGGTCTGATCGCACGCCTCCTGTACTCAAATAGCTACCCTGCACGATGCCTCCTAGCTAATAAAAAAGGGTACGTGTGGCGGCACGTAAATGGTAAATAGAATGCCCACGGTTTCAATAATACTTGTGTTTCCAATTGTAACGTGACAGCACTTGTTCCGAAATGACTTTGTTGATTGTTAATGTGTGTGCCTTCGCAAATCGGACAGCAAAATTACCATAGCATGTTGGTGCCATGTCATGGCACCAAGCCAAGATTCATGATTTTCATGCGTGTTTCAGATTTACAGAAATTAAAAAACCAAGTTTCTCAATGTTTCCAGCCGAGCCATGATGCCCAGATGTTTGAATTTCATTCCCATTTCTGGCATGGGACCTAGAAATTTACCCGAGGACACACATGTGATTTTTCAACCAGCTTTGGTGCACTAGAGCATGTACTTGTATATAAAATTTGAATTATGCACACAAAGGTGACACGTTCCCTCTCAGAACCACGAGCCTTCTTGAGAGAAGCTCCGGTTTACAAGAAACTTATACCAAAACTTGTTCCTACTCTGCAATTTTTTTACCACAGCATGGTAGTACCATGACATGACACCATGCCAAGTTTCATGATTTTCAGGCGTGTTTTGAATTTACAAGAATTTTAAAACCAAGCTTCTCAATGCTCTCGGCCGAACCACGATGCCCAGATGTTTGAATTTCATTCCCATTTCTTGCATGGGACCTAGAAATTCACCTGAGGACACACATGTGACTTTCCAGTCAACTTTGGTGCACCCTGAAATTCTTTGACAACTAAACTACTGGTTATATGATGTTGGCCATATATATATTGTACGTATATAATGTCAAGAAACGAGTGGTAGTACTATACCAACTAAAAGATGAAATGTAGGAAATATAACGAGAAGAAACATAGCATAGTTTTGATGGGGGCTCAGCACAACACACCCCTCAAATAAAACTAAGCACACCAGAAACTAAACTAAGCAACTAATCCGGTAGACACTGCATTAGAACCACCATGAGCAACGACATTGCCACCTTACTCGGAGTCCTCGTCCACGTCCTCGACTTCGTCATTGTCCCTCTTCCTCTTGGGCGATACTTCTTTGCTTGAACCGCACACTTGGCTCTTGCTCTTCATCCAACCATTGTAGATATTGAAACAAAGGTAGCCATCCATTGCAGCGTAGTGGATGTGGTCTATATCTAGTACAGTCCACTGCCATGCACGATGAAACGTGTGCGGAGGTTTCTTCAGTTCATCGTACATAGGATGAACCATGGATCCTGCCAGGGTCAGCACTGAAGGCTGAGAAGAGGACACCAGGCGCTCCTTCTGGAGATCAAAGGGCTGGCCTACAACGAGGCCTATCCGACCCAGGATTTCCTTGTCATTCCTAAAGTCTACAGTAACGAATTTGACTCAGCCGCCCTTGAGGAAGTTCTTAAATTCCTCGCACTCAACGTCGGCATGGCATATGTGGTAGACCAAGCATAAGTCATGCACGCAAACCTGGATCACGGCGGGCTTCTTCTTCTCTGCCTCCTTTAGTTTCTTATCGCTTCCCAGGACTGTGGTGTACTCAACATCTAGCCCAGCGACCCACTCATCATTTGAGTTTACGAACATGCGTTTGAAGCGAGCAAGGCATTCTTTCACCGTTGCGGAAGAACGGGTGTAGATTACGTCGAACTCATCGCCGGTGATGGTTGTAACCTTGTATTCACCGCCGATCATGGAGATTTGGGACGCCATGGATTTGGGAGGAGGGTTAGGATTAGTGGAACTGCTATAATGTGAAAGGAAGGGGCGACTAGGAGCGGTTTATCGATTGTAAAAATGTTGAGTGGCGGGGGCGTGTGCGAATGGCAGGGTAGTGGCTTGCCTGGTGGATAAATGGATTCATGCACAGTACTATGGGGGCCCAATTAGATGTCATGTCTACTCGATGCCCAATTAAATGGCTTTCGATGTCATGTCAAGCGTCGGCAAAATTACAGGTGATACGAATCTTTCCATTCTCCCATGATACAGGCTTCCGAGAGCCCTTGGATCTGAGATCGAACGGTTGCATGGCGTGATTCTAGACCTATGGGTGAACATCCTATCCTGGAGGGTTATTCTGCAAATTTTCAACAACTTAGCATGCGACCGTTCGATCTCAGATCCAAGGGCTACTAGCAGCCCGTATCATGGCCGCGCCTACCATGATCATCGCCTCGCTCGCGCGGTCGCGCCCTTAGAGATTTAACATGGTGAGTTAGGCTATCTCATGTTGGCATGTCATACATAGTCATCAAGGTTAGCTATAAGGTTGGCTATAAGAGTATTTTTGTTTACTTATATCTATCTCTTTCTTCGTAGTATTCATTGCATCTGCCAAGGAGTGACCTCTTCCAGTGAAATGGTGCTTAGATGAGGTGCTATGGGCATTAAATGGCTTAGCAACTCAAGTCCCCAATGCATAGGTGCTTAGTTTTTTGTTGTTAAGTTTGCTTCATCTAGGTACACGCACTTATCATCGTTTCTTCCTGGGGTCACCAAGCTAGTCTCTCTCTTCTTAATTAACTTGGCACATCAGACTTTATGCCTATGTGGCAGGCTTAGCACATGTAGGATCAAGTACAATAGTGGGCTATAAGCCCACTTTACATGGCATTTTTGCATATGTGGGGTTTAGGGTTTAGGGTTTGCATATGTGGGGGAAAGAGGCAAGGAAAAAGCGAAGGATTGAGCTCTCAAGCAAGAGCCATCCTCTACATGGTGGAGCATCAGGAGAGGCACCTGTATGGAGGTGGTCAGGAATTCGGCTTGGCAGTTAAAATGATAATGGCAAGTCAAATCACCGGGCCCCACCTGTCCAGCAGTAACTAACTATCAAATCACACAGCCCTACGTTTGCAGTAGCCTACTCCCTCATCTTCTCGCATCTATGTTGAACCGACTAGGCAGAACTGCCCCGCCTACCGCACGGGAAAAGCCCCGCCCTCGACTTTTACACAGTACAGTATACTAATTTTGTATCTATGGATTGCGCCATGGAGCAAAGCCTCAAGAAAATGGCGGTACACATGTACGGAGTATACAGCACATCTGTCGCGTTCGCATCGCACCCCAGACAGCCGGTCGGTCTGGCACGCCGCTCTCCGAATGGAACGCACGTCATATTGCGTTTGCACACACATGTGGCGCCACAATTGAGAACCGACCATAGGCACACTCCCCGGCCCCGTAAGTCGGGTGAGTTAATAGAAGTACATACGTTGGTACCTGGACGATCCCTGCAAGACATGGAAGATCAGTTCGTCCATGCATGTGACCACACTCCAGCAGACACGCCAGGATTGGCTATCGTCTACATATCATGCAGGCTGTGTTGTACAGGGTTGTAGTTCTGGTGAGAAATCTAAAAAAAGGTTTCTTGTAATCTCACAAAATTAGGTGTCATGTGCTTCGAATCACTGCGAGGCTTAAACAGCGACAACTGAGTTGGGCTAGTCATTGGGGGCACATGCACGAAGACTACTCGGCTGCTATCTAGGTCAAGTCGGCTATGTTAATTAGGACATCTATCGACGGACCCCTTTTCTACGAGTTTATCTTTAATTTGAGCTTTGATCCTCGTCTAGTTTGTCCGTCGGAATTCATCTTGTCTCCTTTGAGGTTATGATTTCTTGTCATGTGGCATTTTTTTGTGTTATATGTTATAATCCGGTGCTTCAGATCAAAATGACGACAACTGCGCCTCCGGGGCACGTGCATGAAGACTTCTCGACAGTCATTGCCGAGGTCAAGCTGGCTCCGGCCGGTAGACAAAAGAAAACTAGTACTCCACTATATAGTCAGGAGCCTCTGCGCTTGCTTACTAGTGTTGCTCTCTTCACACTGTCTCGTCCTCTCCAGATCTAAACACGACAGCGGTGGCCACACTCTCTCTCTCTCTCTACTCACTGCTGGTCACAGATCCTGCCGGATCCTCTCCGCGGGGGAAGGTGAGAAGGTGCAACGTTCACGCGATCGTCCTCGGTGACGGCTCTTACACACTGCCGGCGCGTCCCAATCAGCGTGCCTTGTCGTTCTTTCCCAAGCATCGCTGGCGAGGGAGGGCCTCCCACCCCTTTTTCCTCGCTGACGTAGTGTGGGTAGATCCGGCCTCCCGCTGCCCACCTAGCGACATCCCGGAGACCCTCAGGTATGACTTCCTTCGAAGCCAGCCTTGCTCTACTTCCCGAGCTCCTGACGTCGCTCCATTTGTATCTTTTACTATTTCTTAGGCCACCTCGTGTAGATAGGATCGATCGGCTGTTCGAAAATCACCTAATTTTTTACTATTAAGAGGTAAAACCAGTTCATGCACTCGAATCTAGTAGTACTTGGTTCAAACAAGGAAGAACGGGGTTGGGGTGGGGGAAGATTTGTTACCTGAATCTAGGATTTGGTCGAAAGAGGAAATAATGGGGGCAAAAAGTAGCAGAGACTGGCTATCCAACTGGTCTCTAGGTCTAACAGGGAAATAAAGGGAACGTGGTACAAACTCTATATAAACCCGATCTATTGGTTGAAAAAGGAAAGAAAGTGGGTACTGGGGGACAAGTCTTGCTAGCCTCACACAGTATAAGGTGGCTATATACCGAAAAAAATGGGACCAACCCAGATATCCTCTTCTGATGTTTGTTGCCCCGAGCCGCTCTTATGTAATGCCACTGGTAAAATGTAGCAGTCACACTGTTAAAAGTAAGGACACGTTAAACCAATGTTGTTTTCAATGTAATGCCTCCAGTAATATGAATCAATGGCACTTTTTTCATGTCCTGCTAAATTTTCCATTAAAATAAGTTGCTTCTTTTCATTTTCTGATGGAAATGGAACCGGGGCTGGAGCCCTTTTCTGGAAAAAAGAAGAAGAAGAAGCTGCTAGCTCATGGGACATTGCTTCATTTTAGGTGAACTGCACCAAAAGGTCCCATGAATTGAATCATCCATGTTGGTGACTGGTGTCTTCCCTTCTACGATGGCGTTGACTGCAGATATGGTTCCCATCACGAGGTATGTTCCTTTTTGGTCTAACCGTTTGCCAAAGATCCTGCATGTTGATCCTGCTCTTGTGCTACTGTTTTGGCACTGCCGTGATAAAACAGTAGTGTTATTATTGTGCACCTTAATCTAGTGGCACTATTAATTTGAGGCAAAGTTTTGGCACCGCTAGTGCCACTATTTATATATATATATATATCGAAAGAGGGGGTTCCCTCCGATTTCATTAAAGAAACCCAACCATAGAGAACCATTATCCGACAATGTCGCAGTATAAACGGGAAGTTATGCAACTACTACTAGAACGGACTGAGTACTAGCAGGAGACAAGTTCGCCACATAAGCTAGGCAGGTAGGGGGACGCAATAACAGCTCGACCAGGTGTGGATTACAACCCAAATGCTACCATAGAAACATCAGGGGGGGAGATAGGGACTGAAATAGCCTGCTTCAGCATCCCAGTCTAAGCACCCCCGACCTTCATCCTTGCGACGCACGGTACACCTCGTTTGCCACCTGCTCGACCCTAGTGTCACTCATAAAATGAAATAATAATACAGTTAAAAACTTAAATAGAGCGAGTGTCATCTCTATCATTTCATTTTCAATGTAGATAAAGAAAGTGCTTCTCTTTGTTAAGGTATGTTTCATCAACTAGTCCCATTGCTAATGTTTAAGCGTTTCGGCAAACTGGGTGCTTAATTTTAGGTTATCTGCACAAAAATAGAGATTTGAATGTCTCAAGGCCCCTCCTTGTACTACCGATGTACACTGATGTTCATCACTGGCAGAAGGTGTATCGGAGAGACTTGGGTCAATTTCCAGTATGATGTAATATTTTCTTTTGTTTATTAGTGTATGTTTCATCAACTAGTGCCACTATAATCTAATCACGCCTTTTCATTATCTGTGCAAATAGGGTTATTCAGCTGCATTTTGGTGGAACTGCACAAATGTATGGATGGAACTGGCATATATGCTGAGTGAGAGGTGCCAAGTAAAAATTACCGACACCAACCCTGCTCCATCTAAGCATTGGCATCCACCACCATCAGTGGGATGTGTGGCGCTCACTGTGGAGAATCGATCCCAGATGGAGCATCCACCAGAGATTGAAGGATCGAGCATCTATAGGGTGTCGTTTGTGAGGGTGTCGTGCCAGAGCGAGTCGGTGGAGTCTTCGTCGACCGAACCCAACTACAAGAGGAGAAAAACAGTTGGCCCGACGACGCTTCCCCACCATCCTCTCCCTCACCGTTCACATCGTCTCACGGGGCGGTTGTCTGCCGCCGAGGAATAGGAGGGATCCCCCCCCCCCCGTAGACCAATAGTCGGGCAGGTTGTGAATTGTCAGGAGGAGCTTAGGGTTGTTAGTATTTGCAGGTTGTGAATTGTGTTTTGTGTTGTGTATTTTGAGAGTACTTTCAGATATGAATGTCTTTTGAATATCAGATTTGCAGTATTGAGCATATGAAGTATTTTATGAATTCTAGAGATCTATTTTTAGCACTTAAAAAAATGTAGTTTCATAGGAGTATAAAAGTGCAGACAATGTGATTCTCAGAGAAGAAATAGCAAGTTTCAGTTTTAGATAAGAAACTCCAAGTTCAGTTTCAGATAAGAAACTGCAACTTTCAGAGGCAGGGCATTTATACTAACACGACCTTTTCAAACAGTGTTAACATCATGCTGAAAGTTTTATTCGTGGTCGAAACTGGAACTACCAGCCAGTTAACATCATGTTGATCAACATTCATGCATAGCACATCTTCATATGATGCACGGTCAAAAAGATATGCTATTTCCAAAATGCCCACACAATGTCGAGTGTGCGAAAAACAGAGAAAATAAGGGACGAAGTTTTGGCAACTATAGGACGTGGTGTGTGTAGATGACAATTGGGACCCACATGTCAATAAAGGCAAAGGCAAAAAAATTGGAGATATTTTCTCTGCACCTAAAAAATGTAGTTTCATAGGAGTATAAAAGTGCTGACAATGTGATTCTCAGAGAAGAAACTGCAAGTTTCAGTTTCAGATAAGAAACTCCAAGTTCAGTTTCAGATAAGAAACTGTAACTTTCAGAGGCAGAGCATTTATATTAACACGGCCGTTTCAAATAGTGTTAACATCATGCTGGAAGGTTTATTCATGGTCGAAACTGGAACTACCAGCCAGTTAACATCATGTTGATCAACATTCATGCATAGCACATCTTCATATGATGCACAATCAAAAAGATTTGCTATTTTCAAAATGCCCACACAATGTCGAGTGTGCGAAAAACAGAGAAAACAAGGGATGAAGTTTTGGCAAGTGTAGGACGTGGTGTGCGTAGATGACAATTGGGATCCACATGTCAATAAAGGCAGAGGCAAAAAAATTGGAGATATTTTCTCTGCACAGGTGGAATTGAACCCTGCCGGAACAGCTGTCGGGTAGTGTCACTCGGCCACTGGGCTAGTTCAGTTGTTTCGTTACTAATAAGGCACTTCGTCAGGTGGTCTGCCATTGTGAACATGCTGAACAAATGAGAGAAATCTGGAGAGGACTGTACGTGGAGAGAAAGATAGTCGGGACCCACCAGGTCTATGGCCATACGCAAGCAGGTGCCTCATAGAAAAAACATACTTCCTCCTAATGCTATACTGACGTTGGGGCCCACGGGTTTGTCAACATAGTTACATTTTTTTAGGTGCTTCAACGTAGTTACTATAGGAGATAAATTCACAACGAAGCCGGGGAGCTGGCAGGTATCATTTATTATCACTGGGGCAACAAGTATCAGCTGGGTTTTGGGCTGCCCCGTCTAGGCTTTCTTCTCTAACATGCGCAGCCCACGACCTCGGATGGGAGGTCCATAGGCATGTTTATATTTTCTTGAGGGCCTCATGTATCGATCGGCCTATGGATCTCCCATCCGAGGTTTTATTTTTCTTAAAACATCGGCAGCCCAATGTTTATATATTTTTTTGAAGAAAACGCAGAGGTCTGTTCTACTTTTCTATATAAGAATAGGAACGCGTGGTCCAACTTATGTTTCCCTTCTAACTATATTATATATATTTAAATTATTTTGTATGTTATTATATATTATTGTTATTGTCATCATATATTTAACAGATACTTAGATATGTAAGAAAACAATATCCCACATATTGTTAACTTATAAAAATAATTTCTTAACATTAAAATCCTGGATTTATTTTGGCAACAAAAATCCTAGTGATTGTGTACAAAAGCTTGGTAAGATTTAAGGACCAATGTAATAATAAATCACTTATTATACTGTTGCTCAGCCCCTATTTATTTTTTGATAACATTGTTGCGCCCACCCCAACATTATAATTAGAATCAGCCCAGCAAAATCGTGTATTTCGAGAAAGTGCAAATGGCCTGTAATTTTTTAGGAAAAACATAAATGGGCCGCATTGAAGCTACATTATTTGTTCACCCAGCCTAGCTAATGGACTGTAATTCAAAAAAAATCAAATGGACTGTAAATTCTACCCCGCAAAAAAGACTCGAAATTCTGAAAAAATGGGTTGAATATGTGCCACATTTTTTAGGCTGAAATGTGGACCAATAGGCCGAAGCCAATGCAAATCGTTGTCAACTTAGTCAACAAATGATTCTGGCATCGTTAGCAGTTGGATTTACATCCAACGACCGGCATCCATCTTCAATCTCTTGTCTTCTTCCTCCAGCGCCGCCGGGACCACCTACTCACGCCTCATGCTGCTACCAGCTCTGCTTAGCACGCTTCGCTGTGAAGCGCTACTCCACCGTGGCCAGGCCATCCCTCTAGCCCTCCACACCTCATGTTCTTCTCCACCGACTGTCGAACCACACCGCACCAGAACCAGTTAACCCTTGTACACCTCTCCGTCTGTGACTCCCTGCTAGTTAGGACCCACCGCAGTGGGAGGCTGACTTGTGGGCCTACTAAGTTGACAGGGACGGAGTGCTTTGCAACTTAATCAATATGAATGATTCTACCTCCAGTGACCGTATGATGTCCATCCAATGGCGGTAGTGCTTCTTCAACCTCTGGTCTTCTTGCTCCAGCCGCCCAAAGCAGCGCCGGTCGTGCCACGTGCTCCTGCCTCCCATGGCTGGATGTGCTGCCGCGGAGGCCTCACCGCCCCCATACTAATCCCACCACTGGCCAGGCCATCCCTTCACTCACCGACACCCCTTGTTATTCTGCGGCAACGGTAGCCTCACACCGCAGCCGAACTAGTGAACCCTTGTACTCCTCTCCGCGTGGGCATCCACTGCCACATCTTCCCCGGCCCCGCGTCGTCCCCTTCCTAGGCCTCGCCGTCGTCCGCCGCCTTGGTGCTCTCGGCCCGGCGTGGTCAATATGGTCAACGACCGACTTCCATCAGAAGAGTACTGTACGTGGAGAGGCTGACAGCTGGGTCCACGGCCACAGCCTAGTTTTTTTGTGATTTGACAAGTAAGTCGCTTTGTCAGGCCTGTTGGGCTGCAAATTTTTCAAGACAAGGAGAGCTTCATTCGGCTGGCCGAGAAAATGGCCTATCAGTAATGAGAAATGGGCTGTACATTTTTTAAACACATCAAACCGGCAGTTAGTTTCAAATTTCTTTTTTTCATTTCGAGATTTTAAATTGCATTGATTTTTATGCGTGGACAATTTGTTGGATTTTATATTGATATACATTTATTTCTAAAATCAGTTTGAATGTGACTCGAAATTTTGGGATTAAAAACAGTTCGGACCGCACCGAAACATGCAAAATTTCGTATAATTTTTTAACCGTGTCCACAATATGGGCTGTAATACTGACAAAAAGAATATGGGCTCCAAAAAAACCACAAGAATTAGCAAATGGGCTGTAAATTATTAGAAATAATGGCAGATGGGATGTATGATGTTTTCCACAGATTTGAGGCTTTCCTAAAAAAAGGTTGACGCACAAGCAGTGACTGTTGGATGTCCATCCAACGGCTGTCGTGCTTCTTCAATCTCTGCTCTTCCTGTTCCAGCCACTCAAACAAGCACCGGCGGGACTACCTACTCCCTCCTCCCCGCGGCCGGCTGTGCTGCCGTGCAGGCCACACTGCCCCACCGTACTCCCATCGCTGGCCTAGCCATCCCTCTACTCACCCACACATGTTGTTATTCTCCTGCGACGGCAGACGAACAGTGAACCCTCGTACAGTCGTACTTCCCTCCGTGTGGGAAACAATAGTCGAGTCTTCCCTACCTCTGTGTCGTTCCCTTCCTAGGCCTCGCCATCGTCCATCGCCCTGGTGCTCTCGGCGCGGCCTGGTCAACGTGGTCAATGACCGACATGCATATGAAGTGGACTGTACATGGGGAGGCTGACAGTTGGGTCCACGGCCGCACACAAGGAATTGCCTCCTTATTACGTGCAAAATAATGATTCCTCTACCTAACATTTGGGACCAACCGAAAGGGCCTCCGTATTTCGCGAATTAAACGTTACCGCCTATATCTTCGCACGCAAGGAAGTGCCTCCTTATTACGCACAAAAAATCAATACTCCCCCTGCTGGTTGGGACCCACCTTGGTGGGAGGCTGACTTGTGGGCCTACTAAGTTGACAGGGATGGAGTGCTTTGTCAACTTAGTCAATATGAACGATTCTAGCTCCAGTGACCGTACGATGTCCATCCAACGGCCGTAGTGCTTCTTCAACCTCTGGTCTTGTTGCTCCAGCCGCCCAAAGCAGCGCCGGTCATGCCGCATGCTCCTGCCTCCCGTGGCCGGCTGTGCTGCCACGGAGGCCTCACCGTCCCCTACTATTCCCACCGCTAGCCAGGTCATCCCTCTACTAACCCACATGCCCTGTTATTCTGCAGCGACGTCAACCTCACACCGCAGCGAACCAGTGAACCATCGTACTCCTCTATGTGTGGGCATCCACAGCCGCATCTTTCCCAGCTCCGCGTCTTCCCCTTCATAGGGCTCGCCATCGTCCACCGCCCTGGTGATCTCGGCGCGGCATGGTCAACATGGTCAAGGAACGGATTCCATCGGACATGGACTGTACGTGGAGAGGCTGACAGCTGGGTCCACGGCCGCAGCAAGGAAGTGCCTCCTTATTACGCGCAAAATAATTATTCCTCGACCTGACATCGGGGACCCACCGGACGGGCCACCGTATTTCACGAAAAAACATTTCCCCGTGACTGCTGGGACCCACCATCTACATCATCGCACGCAAGGAAGTGTGTCCCGGCAAAAAAAAACGATTCACCCCCCTGACTGCTGGGACCCACCAGCTACATCTTCGCACGCAAGGAAGTGCCTGATAGTCAGGACCCACCTGGTCGAAGCGTATGTAGCATGGTCATTCTGGTCGCAAACGTGTACGTACATACTGGTCGATGTAGAGCCACGCACGTGTCGTAGTAGAGGCGCGCGTGTAGCATGTACACGTACATACAGCGGCAAGTTTGCAAGAAAGAAAATATGGCCATGTACGTACATACGGGCGGGGTCTTGAACGCCTACTCGTGCATTCGTACGGACAGGGCTCGTCTACATGGCTGGGTCCAAACGGAGAAACAGCGTCGTTGTCGTGTTCATGGGGAGCCAACCGGCTGGGTTGGAATGGAATGCGTCGTCGTGTTCATCAGGAGGGCTTGGACGGAACAGCCGATGGAAACGAGGCCTGGCGTACCGCAGAGCGGAGGAAACGGCCTTGTGTTCGACCGGCCACGTTCGAAACGGGATCTTGTTCATCAGGAGGGGTCTGGCGTACCGCAAAATGGAGGAAATGGACCTCCTACAGTCGAAACAGGGGTCCTATTGATCGGGAGGGGTGTGGCGTACCACAAAATAGAGGAAACGGACTTGTTTTGGAGCACTACGGTCAAAACGGGGGGTATTGTTGATCGGGAGGGGTGTGGCGTACCGCAAAACAGAGGAAACGGACTTGTGTTGGAGCTTTACTGTCGGAACGGGGGTCCTGCTCATCGGGAGGGTCTGGCGTACCGAAAAACAGGACTCCACGGGATACTATTCATCACCACCGTCGACCCCCTCCAGCCTCCACGGGCTACTGTTCATCCACCGTCGACCTCCTCCAGCCTCCACCTGCGACTGTTCACCCTCCACCGCGCGCTACTCCACCGGCTACTGTTCAACCAGCCCTCTCCACGGGCTCCTATTCAACCACCCCTCCACGGGCTCCTGTTTATCCATCTCGCCATCCTCTACTGTTCACGCAGCCCTCCACGGGGTGGTCCTGTTCACGAAGCCCTCCACGGGGTCCTGTTCGTGCAGCCCCAACCGGCTCGATCAAACGGGGTCCTGTTCATGCAGAGGCAACACCACGGGGTCCTGTTCAGCCACCCCCACCAGGAACTGTTCATCCAACACCCCCAGCAACGCTCACTGTTCATGCAGAGGCAGCATCGATCGGCTTCAGTTAGCAGCAGTAGCGAAGGAATCGCTCGATCGGGTTCAGTTAACAGCCATCGATCGATCGCTCGGGTTCAGTAATGCGTAGCCTGCAGTGCAATCGCTCGAGTTCAGTTAGAGCCCAACGCCTCTCTCGGGTTCAGTTAGAGCCCAACGCCTCGCACCCACGTGCGTGCGTGTACGAGAGAAACGCACATCACTCGGCCCCGGCCACCCACCGTAACTAGGAACACCCTGATATTTCCCTCGCCCTCGCTTCTACAACGGTTTTTTCCGTCATGGACGGCCCAAAGAATGTCATGCAGTTGCGTCTCTGGCCCGCCCAGGACGAAAAGCCCATTTTCTGTCATGATTTTTTGTCATAGATGTAGGACCCCACCACATCTATGATGATACCGTGTTTTGTCACAATTATTGTCATATAAGTGTCATAAGTATGACACAAAAAAGTTTCGTTCGGACCAAAATGTCACGGATGTGTCATTTTTTTGTAGTGCATTGGCAAGCCGTTGCAGCCAGCCACCGCCGGGCAAATCCACATGCGCCACGCAGGGCTCCCACGCCTCCCAGCCGCACGGCCAGCCAGACCCTTCGTGGGCCCGCTCGACCCGAGCCACCACCGCAGGCGCAAGCGCTTGCCCGAGCCGCCCGCTCTCCCCGTGGCTTCGAGCTCCACCGCCGCCCCACATAGCATTCCCTCCACCGTCGTCCAGGAGCCAAGCTCATCTGTACCCATGCCTCCATGCCCGCACACCCATCGCTCCACCACCGTCGACCATCGCAAGGGGCGCAACCCCCCATGGCCCCGCGCTCGCAAGACCCATCGTCTCAGATCCGGCCGCTGCTGCTCGGATCCCGCCGCCGGCGCCCGTCTCCCACTGGATCGACGTCAACCGCGCCCGGATCCACCGCTGTTGACCCAGCCTCACGCCTCCTCGTCCTCCTCCTCACGGAACCCACTGGAGTCCTGTGGCACCACCGTCGCCCCATGTCCAGCGTCGCCATCCTCGCCGATGGGGCGATCCCCGAGCTCGACCTCGCCGTGGGCCGCCATCTCCTAAAAGGCCCATCCAGCTCTGGCGGCCCAGTCGGCCTCTCCAGCCCGCCGGCCTGCTCTGCTCCTCCCTCCGTCGAATGGGCCTCGGCCCGCGAGGTGAGCCTCAGCCCAGCCCCTCCTCTATTTCCTATCATGTGCCCATGCATCTTTTAGTTACCGGACGCTCACTTTTTTTTTCTGAAAAACTGCTAAGTCCCTAGATTTTAACATCATGTGTGCATCTTCATCATGGCATAAATTTGTGAATGTGGCTCCGTTTAGAGTGTATAATATATGGAAATGTTCATATCCATGTGCTCTACATGATGGCGTGATTTGCATTCATGTTAGGATCTATCTTGCCATGTAAATCTCTCATACAAAAGTGCATGTTGTTGTTAAGTGATGAAAACTTATATAACTTGTTGATTTGTCTTTTTCATATCTTTTTTGGGCGATTTTTGTTTGACCATCATGTCAACATGTGTTAGGAGCACAATCATGTCATCTTTGCAATGGTGTAATTAGGTTTTCATGATATTCCTTGTGGTGTGTGGAACTAGCTTGCTAAGTGACCTACTCGATGTTTGTTGTTTCCTGAGACTTGTTGAAAACTGCTAAGTCTGAAACTGTTATATTATGATGCCATGTTTGCTTGATGCTACAGTCAAATATATGCATGATATGGAATGTACAGTGAGCATGTCTTGAAGTCCATGTTATGCTCTATCCATCCATGCCCTTGTTTGCAATTATAGGTTGTTGTAGCTTGTCTCTTTTTTGCTCTCAAGTTGTCATTATGATAATCTATCAGCCTGTCAATAGCATGTTCAATTTGGCAAAGCTTGTTGTAATCAATCTATTTATCCTATGGAGTTGTGCCAATGGAGTTATTTGGAGTATGACATGCCTATTACATGTTCATGCACTTTGTATGCTTATTAGGATTGATATGCTTGCTGTTATATGCCTCCAAAATCAGCATCACAATGTTGGTTTTGCATTCCCAGATTTTCACTAAGTCTTAGAATCTGATATATCATGTTGGCATCTTGTTTTGTTGAATACCATGAACCTGTTACTCCCATGTATATACTTCTACTTCTCGAGCTTGCGTTGTATTCCCTCGAAGAGGAAAGGGTGATGCAGCACAGTAGCGTAAGTATTTCCCTTAGTTTTTGAGAACCAAGGTATAAATCCAGTAGGAGACCACGCACGAGGCCCTTGCACCTGCACAAACAAATAAGAACTTCGCAGCCAACGCGATAAGGGGTTGTCAATCCCATTACGATCACTTACGAAGTGAGATCTGATAGAGATGATAGTTTGATATTTTTGGTATTTTTGGATATAAGAACAAAAAGTAAAAGCAGAAAAGTAAAGTAGATTGTAGATTGATATGTCAAGAATAGACCCGGGGCCATAGTTTTCTCTAGTGGCTTCTCTCATGATAGCGGTATTCTATGGCGGGTAAACAAATTACTGTCGAGCAATTGATAGAAAAGCGAATAATTATGAGACTATCTAGGCATGATCATCATATATAGGCATCACGTCTGAGACAAGTAGACCAAAATGATTCTACATCTACTACTATTACTCCACACATACACCGCTATCCAGCATGCATCTAGACTATTAAGGTCATAAGAACAAAGTAATGCCTTAAGCAAGATGACATGATGTAGAGGGATAAACTCAAACATAGTGATATAAACCCCATCTGTTTATCCTCGATGGCAATAATACAATACGTGCCTTGCTGCCCCTACTGTCACTGGGAAAGGACACCGCAAGATTGAACCCAAAGCCAAGCACTTCTCCCATTGCAAGAACTATAGATCTAGTAGGCCAAACCAAACCAATAATTCAAAGAGACTTGCAAGGATATTATAATCATACATAAAGAGTTCAGAAAAGAACCAAATATTTCTCATAGATAATCTTGATCATAAACCCACAATTCATCGGATCTCGACAAACACACCGCAAAAAGAGATTACATCGAGTAGATCTCCTCGAAGACCGAGGAGAACTTGGTATTGAGATCCAAAGAGAGAGAACAAGTCATCTAGATACTAGTTATGGACCCGAAGGTCTGTGGTAAACTACTCACAACTCATGGTGAGGCGATGATGATGATGTAGAAGCACTCCGTGGAAGATCCCCCCTGCAGCGGAGCTCTGGAATAGGCCCCAAGATGGGATCTCACGGGAACAGAAAGATGCGGCGGTGGAACTAGGGTTTTCTGTGTTGTTTTGATGGTTTCGGGGTACGTAGGTATATATAGGAAGAAGGAGGGCACCGGGGGCCAGACGGGGTGCCCACGAGGCAGGGGGCGCCCTATAGGGGGGCGCGCCCTCCACCCTCGTGGACGCCATGTCAGCCCTACTCCGTGGTTCTCAAGTCTCCTGTGCATATTTTGCTCCAAAAATATCTCTCCCGAAGGTTTCATTCCGTTTGGACTCCGTTTGATATTCCTTTTCTGCAATACCCTGAAATAAGCAAAAAAAACAGCAATCTGGACTGGGCCTTTGGGTTAATAGGTTAGTTCCAAAAATAATATAAAAGTGTATAACAAAGCCCATTAAACATCCAAAACATCATAAATAATAGCATGGAACAATCAAAAATTATAGATACGTTGGAGATGTATCAAGCATCCCCAAGCTTAATTCCTGCTCGTCCTCGAGTAGGTAAATGATAAAAAAAGAATTTTTGCTGTGGTATGCTAACCAACATAATTTTCAATGTAGTTCTCTTAATTGTGGCATGAATGTTCAGATCTGAAAGATTCAAGATAAAAGTCTATATTGACATAAGAAATAATAATACTTCAAGCATACTAACAAAGCAATCATGTCTTCTCAAAATACTATGGCTAAAGAAAGTTATCCCTACAAAATCATATAGTTTGGCTATGCTCCCTCTCCATCACACAAAATATTCATATCATGCACAACCCCGGTTTCAGCCAAGCACTTGTTTTCATACTCTATTCTTTCAAACCTTTCAACTTTCAAGCAATACATGAGCGTGAGCCATGGACATAGCACTATGGGTGGAATAGAGTGGTGGTTGTGGAGAAGACAAAAAGGAGGGAGATAGTCTCGCATCGACTAGGCGTATCAACGGGCAATGGAGATGCCCATCAATGGACATCAATGTGAGTGAGTATGGATTGCCATGCAACGGATGCACTAGAGCTAAAATGTATGAAAGCTCAACAAAAGAAACTAAGTGGGTGTGCATCCAACTTGCTTGCTCACGAAGACCTAGGGCATTTGAGGAAGCCCATCGTTGGAATATACAAGCCAAGTCTTATAATGAAAATTATTACTAGTATATGAAAGTGACTAAACATGAGACTCTCTATCATGAAGAACATGGTGCTACTTTGAAGCACAAGTGTGGAAAAAGATAGTAGCAATTGTCCCTTTTTTCTTTTCTTTTTTTCTTTTTTTGGGCCTTTGTTTTTTTCTTTGGCCTTTCCTTCTTTTTTGGAGGGGATTTCTTTATTTAGCCTTTCCTCACATGGGACAATGCTCTAATAATGATGATCATTACACTTACATTGATTTACAACTCGATATTACAACTCGATACTAGAACAAAGTATGACTCTATATGAATGCCTCCGGCGGTGTACCGGGATATGCAATGACTCAAGAGTGACATGTATGAAAAATTATGCATGGTGGCTTTGCCACAAATACGATGTCAACTACATGATCATGCATGGCAATATGACAATATGAAGCGTGTCATGTGAACGGAACGGTGGAAAGTTGCATGGCAATATATCTTGGAATGGCTGTGGAAATGCCATGATAGGTAGGTATGGTGGCTGTTTTGAGGAAGATATATGGTGGCTGTTTTGAGGAAGGATATATAGTGGGTGTATGGTACCGGCGAAATTTGCGCGGTACAAGAGAGGCTAGCAAAGGTGGAAGGGTGAGAGTGCGTATAATCCATGGACTCAACATTAGTCATAAGAACTCATATACTTATTGAAAAAATTTATGAGTCATCAAAACAAAGAAAGCAACACATGCTCCTACGGGGGAGGTTGGTAGGAGTTAACCATCGCGCGCCCCCGACCTCCACACAAAGGATGACACTCTACAAATATCTCATGCTCTAACTTCGTCACATAGCGGTTCACCATACATGCATGCTACGGGAATCACTAACCTTAACACAAGTATTTCTCAATTTCATAATAACTCCACTAGCATGACTCTAATATCACTATCCTCATATCTCAAAACAATTATCAAGCATCCTACTTCTCATCATATTCAATGCACTTAGTATGAAAGTTTTTACTACATTCATCTTGGATGCCTATCATGTGAAGGCTAGTTTTATAGCCAAAGCACATTACCATGATGTTTTAATAGACTCTCAAAAGGATATAAGTGAAGCATGAGAGTTCAAAAATTTCTACAAAATATAATCACCACCGCGCTCTAAAAGATATAAGTGAAGTACTAGAGCAAAAACTATTCAACTCACAAGATATAAGTGAAGCACTTAGAGGGTTCTAACAATTCCTAGGCCATATTTAACTCTCTCAAATAGGTGTGTCCAGCAAGGATGATTGTGTCAAACTAACAAGCAAATACTCAAATGATACACGACGCTCCAAGTAAAACACATAGGTGAATAGAAATATACCTCCTAGTATAGTTACCGATGGATGAAGACGAAAGAGGAGAGGCCTACCCGGGGCATCCCCAAGCTTAGGCTTTTGGTTGTCCTTGAATTTTACCTTGGGGTGCCTTGGGCATCCCCAAGCTTAGGCTCTTGCCACTCTTTGTTCCATAGTCCATCAAAGCAATACTCAAAACTTGAAAACTTCACAACACAAAACTTAGACAAAGATCTCGTGAGCTCCGTTAGTATAAGAAAATAAACCACTACTCAAAGGTACTGCAATGAACTCATTATTTGTTCATATTGGTGTTAAACATACTGTATATCAACTTCTCTGTGATTCATACTTCCCAATACTACTCATATATTCATCAAAATAAGCAAACAACACACGAAAAACAGAATCTGTCAAAAACAGAACATTCTGTAGTAATCTGTAACTTTCGCATACTTCTGTAACTCCAAAAAAAATAATTAAATTGGTAAACGTGAGGAATTTGTCTATTAATCATCTGCAAAAATAATCAACTAAATATCATGCTCCAGTAAAATCTGGGGACCATTTTAGCGAGCGCTAATGATTCTATTTTTCACAGCAAGATCATGTAAACTTCGCACAAGTCTTCCCAAAGGTTCTACTTGGCACAAACACTAATTAAAACACAAAACCACATCTAAACAGAATCTAGATGCAATATTTATTCCCTAACAGAAGCAAAAACAAAAAATATAAAATTGGATTGCCTCCCAACAAGCACTATCATTTTACGCCCCTAGCTAGGCACGATACATGGATAAATCTAGGTATTGCAATCTTTGATCTTCACCCTCTTAATGGGGTCAAGTTCGAATCCGGGAGGTTTAAGAGGTTCAAGAGACTTTTGTAATATTTTTGTTACTTCGCAAATTTTCTCAAAAACTTGTGTCCCTTCCTGGGTTGGATGTGACCCTTTTTGTGGAGGTAGTGTTCCCACTATTCCCTCTATCATTTCATGCGCAATACTAGGATCAACTTCAATATAATTCCCTTTGGCAAAGCAATCCAAGAGTTGTCTATGGGTCATACTTAATCCAACATAAAAATTGCGAAGCAAGATTCTAAAATTCACCTCTTACGATAAGATTCCATCATCCTAAACCAAACATCTTTCAAATTTTCTCCTTGCCTTTGTTTGAAGTGAAGAACCTCAAACTCGGGAGACAAAGGAGCGGATAAGGGACTAGCCATGACGACAAGGCAAAGCGAACGATAAACACATGGAAGAAGAAGGGCAAATAAAACGGCAAGGGTGAAGTGGGGGAGAGGAAAACGAGAGGCAAAAAATGTAATGAGAAAGATAAGGGTTTGTGATAGGTACTTGGTATATGACTTTTGCGTAAGCCTCCCTGGCAACGGCGCCAGAAATTCTTCTTGCTACTTCTTGAGCTTGCGTTGTATTCCCTCGAAGAGGAAAGGGTGATGCAGCACAGTAGCGTAAGTATTTCCCTCAGTTTTAGAGAACCAAGGTATCAATCCAGTAGGAGACCATGCGCGAGTCCCTCGCACCTGCACACAAAAATAAGAACTTCGCAGCCAACGCGATAAGGGGTTGTCAATCCCTTTACGGTCACTTATGAAAGTGAGATCTGATAGAGATGATAGCTTGATATTTTTGGTATTTTTGGATATAAGAACAGAAAGTAAAAGCGGAAAAGTAAAGTAGTTTGTAGATTGATATGTTGAGAATAGACCCGGGGGCAATAGTTTTCTCTAGTGGCTTCTCTCATGATAGCGGTATTCTACGGTGGGTAAACAAATTACTGTCGAGCAATTGATAGAAAAGCGAATAATTATGAGACTCTCTAGGCATGATCATTATATATAGGCATCACGTCCGAGACAAGTAGACCGAAACGATTCTGCATCTACTACTATTACTCCACACATCGACCGCTATCCAGCATGCATCTAGAGTATTAAGTTCATAAGAACAGAGTAACACCTTAAGCAAGATGACATGATGTAGAGGGATAAACTCAAACATAGTGATATAAACCCCATCTTTCTATCCTCGATGGCAACAATACAATACGTGCCTTGATGCCCCTACGGTCACTGGGAAAGGACACCGCAAGATTGAACCCAAAGCCAAGCACTTCTCCCATTGCAAGAACTATAGATCTAGTAGGCCAAACCAAACCAATAATTCGAAGAGACTTGCAAGGATATTATAATCATACATAAAGATTTCAGAAAAGAACCATATATTTCTCATAGATAATCTTGGTCATAAACCCACAATTCATCCGATCTCGACAAACACACCGCAAAAAGAGATTACATCGAATAGATATCCTCGAAGACCGAGGAGAACTTGGTATTGAGATCCAAAGATAGAGAACAAGCCATCTAGATACTAGCTATGGACCCGAAGGTCTGTGGTAAACTACTCACAACTCATGGTGAGGCGATGATGATGATGTAGAAGCACTCCGTGGAAGATCCCCCCTCCGGCGGAGCTCCGGAACAGGCCCCAAGATGGGATCTCACGGGAACAGAAGGTTGCGTCGGTGGAACTAGAGTTTTCCCTGTTGTTCTGATGGTTTCAGGGTACGTAGGTATATATAGGAAGAAGGAGGGCGCCGGGGGCCAGACGGGGTGCCCACGAGGCAAGGGCACGCCCTATAGGGGGGTGCGCCCCCCACCCTCATGGACGCCACGTCAACCCTACTACGTGGTTCTCAAGTCTCCCGTGCGTATTTTGCTCCAAAAATATCTCTCCCGAAGGTTTCATTCCGTTTGGACTCCATTTGATATTCCTTTTCTGCAAAATCCTGAAATAGGCAAAAAACAGCAATCTGGACTAGGCCTTTGGGTTAATAGGTTAGTCCCAAAAATAATATAAAAGTGTATAACAAAGCTCATTAAACATCCAAAACATCATAAATAATAGCACGGAACAATCAAAAATTATAAATACGTTGGAGACATATCATATACCATGTTGTTTTCCTTGAGCTCCATGTTAGGTTCTAGCATGCCATGATTTTGCTTGCCATGTTCTTGTAATGTAGCTTAATTATTTCTTGCCTCCAACATGCCAACATTTTAACTATGCTCATGTATATGCTCTGTTGTTCACTGTCATAATCTGTGATATAAAGTTTGCTTGTTGCCTTGATCATGTTGGATTACTCTTGATGCCTATGAACCTGATACTTGTTGATATTGAAAGCATGTGATATGTAATTTGAGTTAATGCCATGCCTATGCCTATCTTGTACTTGTAGCATGTTGTTTTGATGCTTGTAAGATGACTAGTTGTTGTTTTGGACAGCTTGTCCTTCAAACTTGTTTCATGTGTATGTTTTGAACCGTGGCTCCGTTTCGGGCATGCTCTATATGAACTTGCTCGTTTTTGCATGTAGATACATCATGTCATTTTGCATCCATGTTTTGAGTATGTGTGCTTGATGTTTGTATGCATTTTGCATCAATGCCATGCTGAACTTGTTTTGCTCATATCTTCTATGTCGTAGCTCCGAATTAAATGAACCTTATATGTAACTTGACTAGAATTTCGTGTAGATCATCATCGTGCATCTTAACTTGCTGTTTAACAACTTTACCTTAAGGTTTATTCAGATCTGGACCAATTTCTAAATTTGCATATGAGGACTTACCAGAATTGTTATATGTTGTTTCCGACCTCATTTAAACTTGTTTGGTTGTGTTGTTCTTGTATGGATCATCCCTTGCCATGCTAAGCATCATGTAGCCTTATCATGCATCATACTTGGTCGAGCATCATGTCTTGTTCATGTGTTGTGTGTTTACCTTGTTGTTTGCTTCTTCTCGTTAGTTCCTATTTCGTTGCGATCGTGAGGATCCGTTCGACTACGGTTGGTTCGTCTTCATGGCTTCCTCTTCTTCATGGACTTGTTATTCTTACTTGCGGGATCTCAGGCAAGATGACCGTCACCTTGGATCTCAATACTATCATTGCTATGCTAGTTGTCTCGATGCTATCGCTATATGTCGCATTGCCTATCTATTGTTGTCAGCCTCTCATTGTTGCCATGAAACCTCTAACCTTTGACACCATCCCAGCAAACTGTTGTATGGCTATGTTACCGCTTGCTCGGCCCCTCTTATAGCGTTGTTAGTTGTAGGATGAAGATTGCTCCATGTTGGAACTTGGATGTTTTGGAATAACACAATATCTCTATTTAAATTAATACACCTATATACTTGGCAATGGGTGGCAGGCTTGGCCTTTTGCTTGGTGTTTTGTTCCACTCATGCCGCCTTAGGTTCCGATAAACTGGTGTTATGTTCCTTGATTTTGCGTTCCTAACATGGTTGGGGTTTATGGGCCCCCCTCGATAACTCGCTTTATTCAAAGGTTTTCCAGCAAGGCCCAACCTTGGTTTTCCATTTGCCTAATAACTAAAAACTTGCATAGGGACTTTCCGGACCCCGTGGATTCTTAATCAACCCCTCGGTCAGTGCACCTCTGAGTGTTGGTCCAAATTGGGCGATGTCCAGCGCCGTTGGGCAACCAGGGTCTCAGCCAACCCGCCGTCTTGCCTATCCGGTGTGCCCCGAGAACGAGATACGTGCGACTCCTAACAGGATTTCTCGGCACATCGGGCGGTCTTGCTGGATTAGTTTTACTATTGTAGAAATATCTTGAGCATGGGATTCCGAGAACACTCGGGTCTTCCCAATTTGGGGTTGTTACTCCGCTGATCGTGAGAGCTTGTGATGGGATAAGTTGGGACACCCCTGCAGGGTTATGATCTTTCGAAAACCGTTCCCGCGGTTATGTGGCAGATTGGAATTTGTAAATATCCGATTGTAGAGAACTTGACAGAGGACCCGAAATAAAATACACTAACCGTGTGAGTAACCGTGATCGTCTCTTTTCAATTTAAGAAGAGAACACGGTGGGGTTATGTTTGACTCATAGGTAGTTCAGGATCACTTAGTGATCATTATTAGTTTGTGACCGTTTGCGTAGCTTCTCATCTTTCTCTTGAAATCGCAAGTTAGCCACCATACGATGCTGAGCCGCTGCTGCAACCTCACCACTTATCCTCTTCATACACATTAAGCTTTGCTAGTCTTGATACCCATGTTTATGAGATTGCTGAGTCCTCGAGGCTCACAGATACTACAACAACAGTTGCAGGTACAGGTTTCTGATGACTTGACGTGAGAGAGATGTTTACTTGTGTTGGAGTTCTTTCTTCTTCTTGTTTGTCAGTCTTGGGATAGGTTCCTGGTCGGTAGCCTGGGATAGTAGGATGGATGTCGTTGTGTTTTTCATGTTTTTCATCCGTAGTCGGATGCATCGTGTATGATGTATTGCATTCATGTGAAAAATGTATGACTTGTATGTATCCCCATATATTTATGTAATGGTACGATGTAATGATATCCATCTTGCTATGCTCCCGAAATGTTGTTGTGCCCCAGTCACGAGTTCATCACGTGATTGGGATAAAATCGCATCTTGGGCATGACAAGTTGGTATCAGAGCCTCGACCGATCATAGGAGCCCCCTTGATTGATCATAGTCTGGCCATTGTATCGAGTCTAGAAGAAAACTTTTTTGGAGTCTAGTTATATCAAAGCATAGGAATTCTTTTTACTCATCAGCTCCTTCGTCTCTCTGGTGAGGAATCTTGACGTAGGTGTTTTGACTTACTCCTCTTCCCCTTCAATTTTTTTTAGGATCACGCAGTTAGTTTTTCGATCGTTGTGAGGTCAGCTCTTGACATCCGGTGCATTTCTCGTCAAGTGGATTCGATCATCTTCATCTTTGCAAGTTCAATCCTTAGTCTTTCCAACCGGCGTCGTTTCCCCATCTGAAGTGGTCTTTCTTTTTCCCACCCTCCCACCATTTTTCTTCTCGGAGCCGGAGTCCTTAATCGAGTATCCATCCTACTCGTGCGAAGCCCCCTGCATTATTTCCTCTATTACTTCAATCGGTGAATTCTCGTCTAGTTCATCATTCTTCATCTCTTTTTCTTCTCCGCTGGAGTCAATTCAATTGTTTCAGTGTTGATCTTATTCTTTTCCTTGCCTCAAATGTTTTCCCCTTGCTCGTTCACCTCCCGCCATTTTATCATTCCGGAGTCACGAAGACATCTAAGAAGACTCGTGTTTCCATTCAAATCAATTCGAGGTTGTCACCTCATTCGAGTCTTTCAAACGTTTCGGTGCATTATTTGTTTTTCTAACAATCCTTCACAACGGTGGTTTTCTTCGCTGGGCTCATAACCCACAGGTCTTTTCCCAGGATCTTACCTGACTCTTCTAATATTTATGGAGTGATTCTCAAATTCTATTAAAAATATGACGTAAGAATGGTTTCCATCAATCATATGTCACTACTGCATGATGCTGCTAATGCGGCACTACAATTAGAGACCTTCGAGAAACTGTGTGCGGCGCAATCATAGCAAACGGTGTTGTATGAAAACCGTCAGAAATGTGTTTTGCGATGACGGATGCATCAAACACAGTTCACGTTATAGTTGCGTGTGCGATGAGGGGCATACGGTTGATCTATACAAACTATTTGCGATTAGACAGAACAACACAAAAGGGCAGCCAAATCAAGGTGTGTGCGATATACGGCATACAGTTCACTCCGATGAACCGTTTATGATAAGTGAGGTGAACACAAACGGTTCGGCGTAACAAGATGTGTGTGATACCCGGCAAACAGGTCGGTAATAAGAATTGTGTGCGATCATTATAGACAGCCCATATGGTCTTTTTTGTGAATTGTGTGCTCGTCAGGGCACACAGTTGAACAAACCAACCTGTTGGCGATAATGTAGAAGATCTCTGTCGAATACATATTACTAACCATTTGCGATGAGATTGATAGGATAAACAGAGATATATACAATCTGCTAAATTTAGTCCTTCTACTTCTTGTTGTTCTTGTTGGATGGCCCAGCAACATCGTCTTGGCAAGGACGCTTCTTGCAGCTGACTGTTGGCTTTTCATCGCCGCCGCCGTCGTCATCGTCGTTGTTGTCATCGTCATCCACATCCTCGTTCGACCATTCCTCCTCATCATCATCGTTGTCCTCTTCTTCGTCCTCCGACGGCTCCTCGTCCGTCTGGTTGTCGTCTGACAACTCTGGAGGTGGTGTCCCTTCCAAGAACCAGATATAATCGAGGTGTGGGCTTGATGCTGGACTCATGGAAGACGAGCGGCATGATTCCGATGTTGACCTATCATCGGGCGCCAGACTGCCGGCCGAACTGTCGTCCTCGCTATCGCTCGACATGGCTGCAGAGTGTGTGCGAGTGTGTAGCGCGGCCTGCCGGGGACGATGAAGATGGTGGACACTTAAGCGGGGTATGCAGAGAAGAGGAACTGCCAATTGAAGCGGGGATTGAAGCGGGGGTTGAAGTATTATCTAACTGCTGATATAATCAACCGCAATTATTTGTACCCAGTCGCTGCAAATTCCCGGTGTTGCGCAGGACTCCTATTGGCTATTTGGCTGGTTTCCTTTTTCAGGACAAAAACAAGGAACGAGTTTTGGGATTATGCACCGGTACCGGTACGAGCGGATTAGGACAGTTGACAAGCAATAAATTGAGCTCTGCTTATTGATAAAGCCAGTAATAATCAAACTACAAAGGAAAAGAAAAAAGACAAAGAAAAATATCTGCACGAATCTTCGCGTAACATCAATGGCATGACCTAGATGTGCATTACTTAGAGCACATCTAGATGTGCTTTAGTAATACTATCAAACAAAATCCCTAATCATCATTGCAAACAGCGCATAGAACATGGCTAATTTGACAACCACAACTACACATGCTAGTTCCTTCTTGTCTCTTGCTTTCATCTGTTGCATGTGATTGATTCTTTCTTGCTTCACAGTGCTGATTGTACATTCCAGATCAGCCAGTTTCTTCTTCAGCTTTACGTTATCTTCTGCGAGCTTGGTGATAACACTCCGAGCCCTGCCATGCCATTCTTCATCCAGACAGTTAACAAAGGCACAAGCCTCATATCCCTGCCAATGTTAAATAGTATTCTGGATGAGTGGTGGCATTAACTGAAGTAAAATGATGAACTTAATTAGCACTAACCTCTAAGGGGCAACAGAGAAACCGCCTGCCAATGTCGAATCCATCCGTGCATACACGTCGAGCGGGAGTGTTCCCGTGCACACAACTCAGCTTTTGGTACTTCTCAGTGGCGCAAAACTCGGAGTCGAACTCATGTTGTGGGAGTCTGGAGTCAAGCTCCGGATCCGGCGGCAGATCGCTTACCTGGGGGGGTCATTCGGGACGGATTGAGCAAGGATCTATACTTTGGACATGCTATAAAAGATCGGCATAGATTGGAACCCGACAGGACGATTCGGATCCGTAGTACACCTGCCTTCTGATGACCTTAGGCAAGTGCTCGGCGGCGATACGAGCAGGAGCAGCCGCATAGAAACCATCAGCACCACTCGTCCGCATGTCCCCAATGTCAGCGCCACACGAGGGAATTTCGAGGCTATGTAGGGATTTGGGGGAAATGGGGAAACTATGGAGATAAGCTAACAGTCGGGAACTACTAATGGCACTATATATATGTTGTATATGGCACATTGTTTGTACATGTCGTTTGTGTTGGGTATTACAACGTCACACAAGATTTCCGCACCAAACCGTGTGAGAAGACAACGTAGGTTAGACATGGTTGCCTTTACATAACCATATGTGATGTACTACCCTATCCATATAATTGAGTTACGGTGAGATACCGTGTAAACAACCACTCCGCGGATATCCGTAAAAAAACAGCCGCTCTGCATATAGAGATGGCGGCGGCGGCCCAGGCAACGAATTCCGGAGAAGTGGTCAATCCTCGGCCGTTGGGCGGTGGCGGCGACATAGGAGGTCAATCCTCGGTCTGCGGCGGGAGATAGGAGGAGCTCAACCATCGAGGTTGGCGGCGGTGTGATTCGAGCACACCCATCGCAGTCGATGGCGGGATAGTGGAGGTTGAACTTCAAGAGGCAGCCGCACTAAGCTTTGCTCCTCGACCCTGCTGTCTTGGTGTGCCGCTGCATCGCGCTTGTCTGTCTGCTGGGTGGAGGTCATCGCGCGGCTAATTAATTAAGGTATTCTTTTCGTGAGTGGCTTAATTAAGGTATTCAATTCTTAAGTGTAGTGTTGTACTACTAGTACTCTGCGTGTACATTGACTGGCCATTATTTTTTGTCATTGCACGTCTGGATAACAACATGGAGTGCCCTTAGTAATTATTAAAATAAAACCTTGTGATTTATGCACGCATCTCTGGGCAGCAGTTAATCTGTGTATTAAAGTTGTAGTTTTGTTTTTAATCACCATTCGTCTGCTGCAGATGGAACGATCTCGATGGATGAAGAATCGGAAAGCCGTAGATTTTATCAGTGGTGTGATAGAGTTCATGAATTTGGCTAAAAGTACAAAGAGGAGAATTGGTGATGCGGATTACATCATGTGTCCATGGACTGATTGTGTGTAATGCCCAGGATGCGACTATATCTCCTATGTGTTGAGGCACGAGTTAGAGACATAAGCGCATTCTGGAATGATCGCAAGCGTGGTATCTTTGCACAATTCATGTAAAATACAGAGATGAAAGAGTAAAAATAGTTGGCTTACACTCGCCACGTCACACAATGAATACAATAGCATACATTCATCCAAATAACATAGGGTCCGACTACGGATGAAATCCAAACAAGAAAAGATACCACAAACACAATTCCTGATCGCTCCTAGTAGGAACCACTACTGATCGTCGGGATACGTTACATAGAAACAACCACGCTCTTCATCGAACTCCCAGTGAAGTTCTGATCCATCTCCTGCATCGTTCTCAGTTGTACCTGCATCTGGTTTGTGTTGTAATCTGTGAGTCACAAGGACTCAGCAATCCCATTCCCGGGTATCAAAACTAACAAAGCCTTTAGGTGTGGAGAGGTAATAAAGTGTTTGCAGCAAGCACTAAGCAACTAGCTTACGAATTCAGAGCGAGATGAGAATATGTGTCGACTGTCGCCAAAGATGATCAATAATAGATCCTAGCTACTCACGTTCATGCATAACCCCACCGTGTTCACTTTCCGAAACCCCTTCAAAAAGAGACCATCATGGTACTCCCACAGGTAGTGTATTCTGAAGGATATGGTGTCAAGTAACCGCTGGCATGGCTTTCGAAAGTTCATAACCCTACAGGGGTGTCCCAACTAAGCCCATCACAAGCTCACGATCCGCGAAGTCGCAACTCCATGTTGGGAAGACCCTAGTATTCTCGGAATCCCGTGCTCGAGATATTTCGACAAAGTTAAAACTAATCCAGCAAGACCTCCCGGCGTGCCGACAAACTGATAGTAGCCGCGCATATCTCGTCTAAGGCCATGACAGGATGGGTCATCCTACAGGTAATACCAGATAACTCGGGTTTCCCCAGGGCGGCCCTGCAGTCTGCCCAGTTTGGACCAACACTCATGAGGAGCACTGGCTCGGGTTGTTGATTAAGAACTCGGGTTTATAACTCCCTATGCAAGTTTTTAGTTGTTAGGCAAATGTAGTACCAAAGTTGGGCCTTGCTGGAAAAGCTTTAAGTAGAGCGAGTTATCAAGGGGGGGGGCCCATAAACCCCAACCGCGTTAGGAACGAAAAATCAAGGAACATAACACCAGTTTATCGGGTCCTAAGGTGGCATGACTGGAACAAAACAACAAGCAGAAGGCCAAGCCTTCCACCCATTACCAATATATATGTGCATTAGTTTAATTAAGATATATATATTGTGTTATCCCAATAAACAAGTCCGAACATGGAGCAATCTTCAAACTTCACCTGCAACTAACAATGCTATAAGAGGGGCTGAGCAAAAGCGTACTTAGCCAATCAACGGTTTGCTAGGAAGGTGGTTAGAGTGTTTCATGGCAACATAGGAGGCTGACAAGACAAGAATAGGCATCGAGGCATAGCTAAAGAGCGAGAAAACAAGCAAGGCAAAGATAGAGGTGATATCAGGGAACGGTCATCTTGCATGTTAAGTCCACAGAGGGATCGTAAACTTGATCCTCAAACTCAGTCTCGAGAGGAAGCTCGAACTCCGAATCATCACCGGGCTCTAACCAACACAACAATACAAACACCGGAACAACAATCAATCACCATACAATGCTCAAACTCATGATGCAATACATGATGCATATGTGCATGGACAGGATATGATGCATCTCAAAGGAACAAGATGAG
Source organism: Secale cereale (assembly GCA_902687465.1). Lineage (NCBI taxonomy): Eukaryota > Viridiplantae > Streptophyta > Magnoliopsida > Poales > Poaceae > Secale > Secale cereale. Next base: position 363,684,770 of record LR738711.1, read on the forward strand.
TGCACATGTGGCATGGCATTATGCAAGAACACAATTCATGTAAGGGGACACATCATGCAAAAGAATGCAAGAACAACCATAGTCACATATGTAGTTATTTAGTTGAACTATCCAAGCACCCAACAAGTTTTAAAAGTTGCTTAGCATGGCAAGGAGTGCAACTTGAGACCAACAACATCATGCAAGCATTTTAAATGGGCCGGAATGTCAGGCCCAAGATGCGATTATATCCCGATCACGTGACACTTACGTGATTGGGGCACAACCGCATTTCAGGCGCTTAGCAAGATGGATATCATTACATCGAACCATTACATACATACATGGGGGATACAACAATTCATACAAGTCACATGAATACAACAACATCAATACAAGGCATCCGACTAAGGATGCAAACATGAAAAACACAAAGACATCCATCTGCTATCCCAAGCTGCCAACCAGGAACCTAACCCAAGACTGACGAAGAAGAAGAATAAAGAACTCCAACACAAAGAACATCGCTCTCACGTCAAGTCATCGGAAACCTGTACCTACAACTGGTGTTGTAGTATATGTGAGCCACGAGGACTCAGCAATCATATAACCATGGGTAACAAGACTAGCAACGCTTAATGGGAAGGAAGAGGTAAAGTGGTGAGGTTGCAGCAGCGGCTAAGCAATAAATATGGTGGCTAACTTACGAGTACAAAAATAAGATGAGAATCTACACAAACGGTCGCAACTAGTAATGATCGCTATAGATCCTAAACTACCTACGAGTCAAACATAACCCCACCGTGTTCTCTTCTCAAAGTTAAAAGAGACAGTCATGGTTACTCATGCGGTTGTGTGTTTTACTACGGATCCTCTGACAAGTTTTCTACAACCGGACATTAAAAAATTCCAATCTGCCACATAACCGCGGGCACGGCTTTCGAAATATCATAACCCTGCAGGGGTGTCCCAACTTAGCCCATCACAAGCTCTCAAGATCAGCAGACATAATGATAACATTACCCCTTATCTTAGGGAAGGCGCGATCAGACTCGGAATTCCCGGTGCACAAGACATTTCAACAATGGTAAAACAAGTCCAGCAAGACCTCCCGACGTGCAGACACCCTGATAGTAGCCGCGCGTATCTCGTCTCAGGCCACGTCCAGATGGGACATGCTACGAGTAAAACCAGCCCTCGGGTTTCCCCCAGGTGGCCCCGCATGTTGCCCATTTGGGACCAACACCATCAGCACTGGCCCCCCTGCTATGTAGAAAGAATCCTCGAGGGCGCGACCCCCTTTGCAATTTAATTAATTAATTAAGTTATTATTATGTTGCAAATTAAAACCAATGTTGGGCCTTGCTGGAGGAGTTTTATTCAAAGACGATCTGTCAAGGGGTCCCCATATACCCAACCGTGTAAGGAACGCAAAATCAAGGAGCATAATGCCGGTTTATCGGCTCCTAAGGGGGCATGAGTGGAACAAAACACCGAGCAAAAGGCCAAGACTTCCACCCATTGCCAAGTATATAGTAGTGTTAATAATAATAGTAGATATTGTGATATTCCAACAACAAGATCCGAAATGGATCAATCTTCATCTTCACTTGCAACTAACAACTCAATAAGAGGGGCTGAGCAAGCGGGTAACATAGCCAAACAACGGTTTGCTGCGAAGGTGTCAAAGGTTAGAGGTTTCATGGCAACAAGGAGAGGCTGACAACAAAAGATAGGTAGCGCGACATATAACGATAGCATCGAGACAGCTAGCATGGCAATGATAGTAAAGGTATCCAAGGTGATGGTCATCTTCCCTGAGATCCCACAAGGAAGAAGAACGAATCCATGAAGAAGACGAAGAAGAAGCCTTGAAGACGAACCACGTGTAGCCGAACGAATCCTCACGATCGCAACGGAAAAGAACTAGCGAGAAGAAAGTACACAACAAGGTAAACACGCCACTCAAGAACATGACAAGATGCTCAACCAAGTATGATGCAAGACAGGTCTATATGATGCAATTCATGGTAAGGGATGATGCACACAAGAACAACACAAACCAACAAGGTTAAATGAGGCCGGAATCAACATATAACTATTCCGGTAAGTCCTCATATGCATATTTCGAAAATGGGTCTAGATCTGAACAAACCTTAAGTTAAAGTTGTTAAACAGTAGGTTAAGATGCACCATGATGATCTACACGAAATTCTAGTCAAGTTACGTATAAAGTTTGTTTAATTCGGAGTTACGGCCTAGAAGATATGAGCAAAACAAGACAAGCATGGCAACGGTGCAAGATGCACCCGAACATCAAGCAAACACACTCCAAACAAGAAAACAGCATGATATTAATCTTCTACTTGCAAAATCACACAAGTTTCATATAAAGCACGCTCAAAACGGAGCAACGGTTCAACACATACACATGAAACAAGATATAACAACAAGTTGTCCAAAATCAGCAACATAGCAACTTTGGAACAAGGTATATATATGCTACAGCACCCAAACATGATAACAAGAGGCATGGATGTGAAATAGACATGATACTTAACAAGCATGAACTTAGAACACACCCAAAAGCTTGCTGGAACACAATTAACCAAGCATGGCAAGTTGCAATAAATTTATCCAGACTTAGTCAAAATCTGGGAAGGCAAAAACATCATCACGATGCTGCCTTCGGAGGCACAAAACAACAAGCATATCAACTCCTTTAAGTATATAAAGAGCATGGACATGTAGTAGACATAGCATACATCAAACAACTCCATTGGAGCATCTCCATAGGAGGCATGGATCAATAACAACAAGCTTCACCAAATTGATCATGCTGATAAACAGGCTGACTGGTAAATTTATAGCAACTTGAGAGCAAGAAATAAATAAGCTATTGCAGGCCATATGTGCACATAAGGGCATGGATGGATAGAGCATAAGATGGACAACAAGGAATGATCATTTTACATACCAAATCATGCATGCATTTGAGTGAGGCATCAAGCAAACATGGCATCGGGTTTAACAGATTCCAGACTTAGGAGGTTTTTCACCAAGTATAAAACAGCAACATTGGCATGGCATGTTTACAAGATTGTTTAAGTCACCTCAAGGCATATCATGGAAAGTGGATTGCACCACAGCAAAGACCATATGATTGTGCTTCTAAAACATAATGACATGTGGCATGAAGACAATCACACCAATAGCAATGAGCAAGTCAAATCAGCATCTCACAACAAGTTTCGGCACTTAACAGCCAAATGCACTTTTGCAACAGAGATTAACATGGCAATATGGCACCTAACATGAAAGCTACAGCAACCTACATGTAGAGCACTTCACAATGAACATTTTGACATATCACACACACCATTTGGAAAAACATGCACAAAGTTATCACCACTACAAGCATGCAACAAAATTATAGGTACCAGCAGTTTTAAACTTGTAGCACAATTGCAACAGATATTAGGGCATCAAGATGAACTCAAACAAGCATGCCTGATACAGGGTGGAACCCTAATCAGCAGATCTTTCACGAAATGGAGGGGATCCCACGATGAACACGAAGAACACAAAGGGAAACGGGGGAAAACACGAGAGGAAACACACAAGAACAAGTCCAATCACACATCCACTAGACAATCAAACACACAAGATCACACGGTACATGAACAACAAAGGGAAAGATACAAGGTAAAGTTCATCTCCAAGAGGAGGTCTTGAATCCGTGAAGGATCTTCCCGCTAGGGGTCTTGAATCCAAGGTGGATCTTCTCCGTAGAGGGGCCGCGGTCTCTCTCGTGGAGTAGATCCGGGATGGATGAGCAAAGCTCTATCTCTCATATGAGCTAAACCATTGCTAACCCTAAAATGGTGGAGGTGGAGGAGTATATATAGTCTAGTATACGAAGGGGTAAGTGGGAGAGGATACATGGGCCTCTGGCCCGACTCTGCGCGCAGGCAGGCGCCGGATGTCCGCGCTGGGGGCCGGATGTCCGGCCGTTCATGGGAGGCCGGATGTCCGGGCACGGGCCGGATGTCCGGCCTGGCGATGGCCGTTCTTCGGGTGCTTCTGTTGCCCTTGCCGGATTTCCGGGGTGATGCCGGATGTCCGGCCTCTGCTGAAGCGCCGGATGTCCGGGCTGGACGCCGGATGTCCGGGCTGGCGCCGGATGTCCGGCGGCTGTAACTTCAGCCGCTCCGTCTTCTTCCGTCTTCTCTTCCAAGCTTCCCTCGCGGATGGTGTAGGTGTTCCTCGGCGCTTGCACTCCTCGTCGTCGTCCGTGAAGCTCCGACAATACCTATGCATGCACACGAGTGGAGTGTCAAGTAGTATACCATCCTCGAAGGGGTCAAGTGAACACGTGTAAAGGAGATGATTCACCTTTATGTATGAGAAGTAGAGGTCGCACGTGTCACTTCCCAAGCAGACTCTTGACATGGTGATGTCCATAGGATACACCGTATCATCCCCTCCCCCTTGGAAAAGATCCGACCTCGGATCGAAAGCCAAATCACCATGGGAAAGAGATGGCGTCGCCATGTCGAAGTGATACAGGGTGGAACCCTAATCAGCAGATCTTTCACGAAATGGAGGGGATCCCACGATGAACACGAAGAACACAAAGGGAAACGGGGGAAAACACGAGAGGAAACACACAAGAACAAGTCCAATCACACATCCACTAGACAATCAAACACACAAGATCACAAGATACATGAACAACAAAGGGAAAGATACATGGGTAGAGTTCATCTCCAAGAGGAGGTCTTGAATCCGTGAAGGATCTTCCCGCTAGGGGTCTTGAATCCAAGGTGGATCTTCTCCGTAGAGGGGCCGCGGTCTCTCTCGTGGAGTAGATCCGGGATGGATGAGCAAAGCTCTATCTCTCATATGAGCTAAACCATTGCTAACCCTAAAATGGTGGAGGTGGAGGAGTATATATAGTCTAGGGGCATGAAGGGGTAAGTGAGGGGCGAAACGGGTACATGGGCATCGGCCCGGATACATGCACGCAGGCAAGGCCGGATGTCCGGGCTGGCAGCCGGATGTCCGGGGCTTCGGGGCGAGCCGGATGTCCGGGGTTACGGCCGAATGTCCGGGCTGGCTCGGTCCAGCTTCTGTGAAGGAGGGCCCGGATTTCCGGGAGGAGTGCCGGATGTCCGGCTGTTGCGGAAGCGCCGGATGTCCGGCCTTTGGCCCGGATGTCCGGCCGCTGTAGTATCAGCAGCTCCGTCTTCTTCCGTCTTCTCTTCCAAGCTTCCCTCGCAGATGGTGTAGGTGATCCTTGGCGCTTGCACTCCTCCTCGCCATCCGTGAAGCTCCGACAATACCTATGCATGCACACGAGAGGAGTGTCAAGTAGTATACCATCCTCGAAGGGGTCAAGTGAACACGTGTAAAGGAGATGATTCAACTTTATGTATGAGAAATAGAGGTCACACGTGTCACTTCCCAAGCAGACTCTTGACATGGTGATGTCCATAGGATACACCGTATCATCCCCTCCCCCTTGGAAAAGATCCGACCTCGGATCGAAAACCAAATCACCATGGGAAAGAGATGGCGTCGTCGTGTAGATGTGGACCATCACGAAGTGCTCATCATCTTGAAGCTCAACATGGGCACTCTCCAATGTCTCTCCGTCTAGTGATTCCTTCAAAAGGAGCAAAGACAACAAACACTTGGAAAAACAAATGTGGTTAGCGTTAGTGCAAAACCAAACATTCAAGAGGTGATTTACCCAACAAGTGTTGTCATCAAGCATAGCATACGGTGTGACAAAGGTTTGTGGCATGGCATTTAAGCACATCAATTGAGCACAATCAAGGTCATCATGGAAACAAGCATGTAAATGTGAGGTAGAGATGCACATATGTGTGTCAAGAGAATAAGCATCTACCTCATGGTCATAGCAAGCATGCATAAAGCGCTCCATGAAAGGTCTATGGTAGGCATAAGAATCATTCACAACACCATGTAAAATGAAGTGTCTAAACACATGGGGTAAGTGCAAGACAATCCAAGCATAATGTGCATAGGGTGTAGTGAAAATCGAGTGGCACTCAACACAACAGAAATAGCAATTGTTCATCATGTGTGAGGCAATCAAGTCAATCATGTGACAAACAATGGGACATGGCATATGTGAAGAGATGATATTGTTGCAACCAAGCATAGGATAGGGACAAGTAATCCACAAGTCGGAGGCAACACACAAGGCATATATATCATGAAGCATGGCAATGTGGCAATGGCAAGTCAAATCAAGATCTCTAACATGTGTGCAAATAAGTCTCATGGTGCAAGCAACACAAGTAGTGTGATCCATAATATCCATGCTCATGGTTTTGGGTGTCTCGAAAGAGAAGGATTGATGAGGACATCACTAACAAGGTTACACCCACAGCTCCAACTGACACATATACAGGACCAATTACTAGAGGTCGCGCACGCCAATTAAATTACCAGGTACTTTCGTTTCTTGGTAATGAATCTAATGTTCATGAGAATATGATGCTGCCTAAATTGGATACATTTGTCTTGCTTACAAATGAAGGGCCTAGCTTGGACAAGAAGGATGAACATTGGAGCAAGATCAAGCATGGAGATGATGGCATGCGCAAGGGGGACAAGAATGGAGTTACAATGGATGATTTCAGGACTTTGAAGCCACCATAATGAGTGCGAGAAGCCTTGGACGAAATATACAAGATGCCACTTCATAAATTTCGTCCAGAGGCTATTTTAGGTGCTGCGTCACCTTATTATTGGGCCAGGCCCATGTAATTTCGAAATACTTGAGTATAGGCTGTTTTTAGAGTCCGTATGTGTGGGGAAACAAGAGTTAGGATTGGTTTCGGACCCCTCCACCAAGGGCCACGAAATTCCCCCCTCTTTCCCTCATATATACAGCCCTTAGGGCGTCGTTTAGACTTTGGGTTTTGTTTAGATTAAAAGTTCGCCATAGCTGCAACTTCGCGTACTTCGTTTGTGTTCAACGACCAGACAAAGGCGTCACAGAACCCCACCTTGATCAATAAAGCTTTCCTCTTATATTCGCAATATCCAGATTGCAATCTTAGTTTCTTGCTTGTTCTTCGTTTGCCTGCAGGAAACAGACCTTCGTGGTCAGGTTGATCGTGCTCCGGCGTGGTCGATAACCTCTCGGAGTTGGTTTAGCGATTGCTAAGGCGCGACGTCCACGCACGTTTGTAGTCGGATCGTCAAAGTCGACTTCATCCAAACGATAGCCACTATCTCATCGAAAGACGGGACACCTTTGCCTCTATCATTCTCGCAATTGTCTGGAGATTTTGATATATTTCTTGTGAAGCATGCTTGTCTTACCTCTTTGCACCATATGCCTAGTGACATGAATATAACCATTGTTGCACCATATTATTCATGCACTTTTGCTCCTAATGGTTATGTGCAAGAGAAGAGAACCATCATGATGGATGATGTGTTTATCTACCATGCGCATACATTCTTTGTTTTGTTGTGTGCATGTGTAGGATACTTGGACATCGTGTCGACTTCCACTTCACGTGAGTTGACCATTCGAGCTCTTGAGAGCGAACCACCTTTGTTCACGACGCTTCTACATCGCACTTGCTTGTGCTTCGGCATTGTGAAGGACGCACAAGGACATGCTTTCAAGGTGATATCCTTCTCTTTCGAGAAACAACAAACCATGAGCATGAATATTGTGGATCATACTACTTGTGTTGCTTGCACCATGAGACTTATTTGCACACATGTTAGAGATCTTGATTTGACTTGCCATTTACACATCTTCATGCATCATGATATATATGCCTTGTGTGTTGCATCCGACTTGTGGATTACTTGTCCCTATCATATGCTTGGTTGCAACAATGTCATCTCTTCACATATGCCATGTCCCATTGATTTTCACATGATTGACTTGATGGCCTCACACATGTTGAACAATTGCTCTTTCTATTGTGTTGAGTGCCATACTATCTTCACTACACCCTATGCACATTATGCTTGGATTGTCTTGCACGTGACCCATGTGTTTAGACACTTCATTTTACATGGTGTTGTGAATGATTCCTATGCCTACCATAGACCTTTCATTGAGTGCTTTATGCATGCTTGCTACGACTTTGAGGTAGATGCTTACTCTCTTGTCACACATATGTGCATCTCTACCTCACATTTACATGCTTGCTTCCATGATGACCTTGATTGTGCTCAATTCATATGCTTACATGCCATGTCACAATCCTTTGTCACACCACATGCTATGCTTAATGACCACACTTGTTGGGTGAATCACCTCTTGAATGTTTGGTTTTGCACTAATGCTAACCACATTTGTTTTTCCAAGTGTTTGTTGTCTTTGCTCCTTTTGAAGGAATCACTAGACGGAGAGACATTGGAGAGTGCCCATGTTGAGCTTCAAGATGATGAGCACTTCGTGATGGTCCACATCTACACGACGACGCCATCTCTTTCCCATGGTGATTTGGTTTTCGATCCGAGGTCGGATCTTTTCCAAGGGGGAGGGGATGATACGGTGTATCCTATGGACATCACCATGTCAAGAGTCTGCTTGGGAAGTGACACGTGCGACCTCTACTTCTCATACATAAAGGTGAATCATCTCCTTTACACGTGTTCACTTGACCCCTTCGAGGATGGTATACTACTTGACACTCCACTCGTGTGCATGCATAGGTATTGTCGGAGCTTCACGGACGACGACGAGGAGTGCAAGCGCCGAGGAACACCTACACCATCCGCGAGGGAAGCTTGGAAGAGAAGACGGAAGCAGACGGAGCGGCTGAAGTTACAGCCGCCGGACATCCGGCGCCAGCCCGGACATCCGGCGCCAGCCCGGACATCCGGCGACCAGCCCGGACATCCGACGCTTCAGCAGAGGCCGGACATCCGGCATCACCCCGGAAATCCGGCAAGGGCAACAGAAGCACCCGAAGAACGGCCATCGCCAGGCCGGACATCCGGCCCGTGCCCGGACATCCGGCCTCCCATGAACGGCCGGACATCCGGCCCCTAGCCCGGACATCCGGCGCCTGCCTGCGCGCAAAGTCGGGCCAGAGGCCCATGTATCCTCTCCCACTTACCCCTTCGTATACTAGACTATATATACTCCTCCACCTCCACCATTTTAGGGTTAGCAATGGTTTAGCTCATATGAGAGATAGAGCTTTGCTCATCCATCCCGGATCTACTCCACGAGAGAGACCGCGGCCCCTCTACGGAGAAGATCCACCTTGGATTCAAGACCCCTAGCGGGAAGATCCTTCACGGATTCAAGACCTCCTCTTGGAGATGAACTCTACCCATGTATCTTTCCCTTTGTTGTTCATGTATCTTGTGATCTTGTGTGTTTGATTGTCTAGTGGATGTGTGATTGGACTTGTTCTTGTGTGTTTCCTCTCGTGTTTTCCCCCGTTTCCCTTTGTGTTCTTCGTGTTCATCGTGGGATCCCCTCCATTTCGTGAAAGATCTGCTGATTAGGGTTCCACCCTGTATCACTTCGACATGGCGACGCCATCTCTTTCCCATGGTGATTTGGCTTTCGATCCGAGGTCGGATCTTTTCCAAGGGGGAGGGGATGATACGGTGTATCCTATGGACATCACCATGTCAAGAGTCTGCTTGGGAAGTGACACGTGCGACCTCTACTTCTCATACATAAAGGTGAATCATCTCCTTTACACGTGTTCACTTGACCCCTTCGAGGATGGTATACTACTTGACACTCCACTCGTGTGCATGCATAGGTATTGTCGGAGCTTCACGGACGACGACGAGGAGTGCAAGCGCCGAGGAACACCTACACCATCCGCGAGGGAAGCTTGGAAGAGAAGACGGAAGAAGACGGAGCGGCTGAAGTTACAGCCGCCGGACATCCGGCGCCAGCCCGGACATCCGGCGTCCAGCCCGGACATCCGGCGCTTCAGCAGAGGCCGGACATCCGGCATCACCCCGGAAATCCGGCAAGGGCAACAGAAGCACCCGAAGAACGGCCATCGCCAGGCCGGACATCCGGCCCGTGCCCGGACATCCGGCCTCCCATGAACGGCCGGACATCCGGCCCCCAGCGCGGACATCCGGCGCCTGCCTGCGCGCAGAGTCGGGCCAGAGGCCCATGTATCCTCTCCCACTTACCCCTTCGTATACTAGACTATATATACTCCTCCACCTCCACCATTTTAGGGTTAGCAATGGTTTAGCTCATATGAGAGATAGAGCTTTGCTCATCCATCCCGGATCTACTCCACGAGAGAGACCGCGGCCCCTCTACGGAGAAGATCCACCTTGGATTCAAGACCCCTAGCGGGAAGATCCTTCACGGATTCAAGACCTCCTCTTGGAGATGAACTTTACCTTGTATCTTTCCCTTTGTTGTTCATGTACCGTGTGATCTTGTGTGTTTGATTGTCTAGTGGATGTGTGATTGGACTTGTTCTTGTGTGTTTCCTCTCGTGTTTTCCCCCGTTTCCCTTTGTGTTCTTCGTGTTCATCGTGGGATCCCCTCCATTTCGTGAAAGATCCGCTGATTAGGGTTCCACCCTGTATCAGCTCTCTTCGTCTTGGGCCAATTCACGTTGAAGCTCGTCGAAGGTGTGTGAAGCCACCATGTTGACGCGTTGTCGTGGAAGTTTCTTGTGGCGCACTTCACTTGATCTTCGTAGGGAACTTGGTGGAGCTTGAGGTAGTCGTCCATCTTGCGCTCCCACTCGAGATACTCCTCGGGGTCTTGAGTCCCATAGAAAGGAATCTCATGGTCGTTGTCGAGGTCGTTGTAGCTCGTGGAAGTCGCGGACTTGAGCTTGGGGAGCTTCTCTTGAGCATAAGCTTGGGGTTCTTGTGGGCGAAGATGCCGCATATCCAACGGCGAAGATGCCTTGAAGTCGCTTGGCGAAGATGCCAAGGTACATGGTGAAGTCATTGAGCGGTTGTTGGTGTTGAGCTCATGACCTTCACGTTCTTGTCGTTGATGGTGTCGATGCCGATGAGATCTTGCCGGAGATGGTAGCTCGGAAGGATGTGCACTTGAGCGTCTTCTCGAAGATGAGGGAGACCTCTTGCGGTTCTTGATGAGGGCTTTGAGCTCCTCCATTTGAGCATTCATGTTGGCGCACAAGTTGTTCGTCATGGCATCGAACTTGTCGTTGTTGTTGTAGACCGAAGTAGATGAAATGCTTTTCCTATCCATCACAAGACTCGAGCAAAGGTGAGTAGGAGATGAGATAAACAATACCAAGTTACCTTTTCCGAATGTTGAGGATGTATCCCGTTTCACTCAATGTGAAATGAAAGAATAGTGGAATTGGTACCGGACTTGTTCACTCACACCTAGCAAGTAAAGCTTATGGTGGAGCTCGGTGAGGATAGTGGCACAAAAATTTGATGCAAAATGTTAGCAAGAGTCAATAAAGTTGAAAAAGATTCACAAATTCGCAAGTGAAACAAGTAGACCAATAGCAATATGTGGCACACGGAAACACACACACGGATAGATAGATGGGGTCGTGCAACCAAGGAATGAGCACAAAATGTGGAGTCCACGGAAAACGCTCGTGTTGCACAACTCAAGAGAGACGCTAGCACGATTGCTCTATAGGCGGATACGACACTTGTGCACAACCTATAAGATGCAAATGTATGCAACGACTTCTATCCCAAGTATGCTATATGTATAGTATTCCGGTGGTATGATCCAAAATGATCAAGTATGATATCATATGATGCTATGCTATGTCTCTTGCTTACAAGCTTCTTTGTCTTTCTCTTTTTGCTTAAAAGCTTTATTCGCTTTTTTTTTGTATATGTGGCCACGATGCACAAACCAAGATAGCAATTGTGTATATGCGGGAACAATCTTGTGACACAAGGGGTGATATGATGATACCAAGATGATATGGTATGTATGCAATGGAAGGCGGATCGATGATCACTAATGTGCACAAGTAACGTTGCCGGCAATACTCAAAGGCTAGTCTCGATAGGCAAGTGACGCAAAATGGGCTAGGGGTTAACAATGCAATTGCAAGGGGAATATACAAAGATGTCGTCGAGGTTACCGTCCGTGTCGATGATGAGAGGTGGTGCTCTTGATGTAGACCCGTTCCTAATTAGCCGAAACACCTTAGGAAACGGAAAAACCACAACTCAAAATCTCAAGGACAAATGTCAAATGGTGGTAGCGGCAATGCCGTGGTGGTTGCGGAAGTGGAAAGATGGGCTATACACGATGTCGGAGTTGAAGTCACGGTCCCTAAGTAGCCGAAACACCTTAGGAGACACAAGCCACAACTCAAACAAGCTCGAACAAAATTTGGTTAAGTTGGGTTGGCTATGTATAGTGGGCAATGGGTATGCGGAAGTGGTGGTGGTGGTTGACGAAGAAGCAATGGTCCCTAAGTAGCCTAAACACCTTAGGAGACTCAAATCACTACTCAAGCAACCACAAATGCTATGGGGGACAAAAATTTGTTAGGTTGCGGAAGTCGGTGGTGGTTATGTGGATGATGTGGTGGATGCCCTAGGCAAAGATGCCAAAATCCACAAAATATGATGGAGTCAAAAGAATATGGTGGTATTTTTGTGTTATGGGGGATGTCAAGAGCTTCAAAAGGAGCTCAAGAACGTCGAAATCGGAGTTCGTATGAATTAGTTATGGACAAAACGGTGAAACACGGGTGGCTGAAATTCCCAGGGGTCGGACATCCGGGGTGGAGCCCGGATTTCCGGGGCCTGATGTCCAGAACCGCGCGGGATTTTCCCCTCCAGGAGCCGGATGTCCGGCCGGGGACCCGGATGTCCGGCCCGATGGCCCGGATGTCCGGCCTATGGCCCGGATGTCCGGCCCGACGATTCCAGATCTGAATCGGGACGAACTTTTCGAATTTGGGGCGGAAATTGATGATTTGGGGCTCAAAATTTGAGGGATTTTGTGGAGGAAAGATGGGGAAACTTGGGGAAATGCTAGATCCACTTGAAACCAAGCAAATCCACGGATCAAAATCAACAAAACTTCATCAAACCAACAGATCACAAAAAAATTTGGGGCTATTTTTGGTCGGGAATTTTCGAAATTTGGGATGAACACAACAAAACAAGGCTAGAAAACGGTGGGGAGGTTCCAAATTCGTGAGAAACCGTGGCTCATGATACCATATGATACAGGGTGGAACCCTAATCAGCAGATCTTTCACGAAATGGAGGGGATCCCACGATGAACACGAAGAACACAAAGGGAAACGGGGGAAAACACGAGAGGAAACACACAAGAACAAGTCCAATCACACATCCACTAGACAATCAAACACACAAGATCACACGGTACATGAACAACAAAGGGAAAGATACAAGGTAAAGTTCATCTCCAAGAGGAGGTCTTGAATCCGTGAAGGATCTTCCCGCTAGGGGTCTTGAATCCAAGGTGGATCTTCTCCGTAGAGGGGCCGCGGTCTCTCTCGTGGAGTAGATCCGGGATGGATGAGCAAAGCTCTATCTCTCATATGAGCTAAACCATTGCTAACCCTAAAATGGTGGAGGTGGAGGAGTATATATAGTCTAGTATACGATGGGGTAAGTGGGAGAGGATACATGGGCCTCAGGCCCGACTCTACGCGCAGGCAGGCGCCGGATGTCCGGGCTGGGGGCCGGATGTCCGGCCGTTCATGGGAGGCCGGATGTCCGGGCACGGGCCGGATGTCCGGCCTGGCGATGGCCGTTCTTCGGGTGCTTCTGTTGCCCTTGCCGGATTTCCGGGGTGATGCCGGATGTCCGGCCTCTGCTGAAGCGTCGGATGTCCGGGCTGGTCGCCGGATGTCCGGGCTGGCGCCGGATGTCCGGGCTGGCGCCGGATGTCCGGCGGCTGTAACTTCAGCCGCTCCGTCTTCTTCCGTCTTCTCTTCCAAGCTTCCCTCGCGGATGGTGTAGGTGTTCCTCGGCGCTTGCACTCCTCGTCGTCGTCCGTGAAGCTCCGACAATACCTATGCATGCACACGAGTGGAGTGTCAAGTTGATACAGGGTGGAACCCTAATCAGCGGATCTTTCACGAAATGGAGGGGATCCCACGATGAACACGAAGAACACAAAGGGAAACGGGGGAAAACACGAGAGGAAACACACAAGAACAAGTCCAATCACACATCCACTAGACAATCAAACACACAAGATCACACGGTACATGAACAACAAAGGGAAAGATACAAGGTAAAGTTCATCTCCAAGAGGAGGTCTTGAATCCGTGAAGGATCTTCCCGCTAGGGGTCTTGAATCCAAGGTGGATCTTCTCCGTAGAGGGGCCGCGGTCTCTCTCGTGGAGTAGATCCGGGATGGATGAGCAAAGCTCTATCTCTCATATGAGCTAAACCATTGCTGACCCTAAAATGGTGGAGGTGGAGGAGTATATATAGTCTAGTACACGAAGGGGTAAGTGGGAGAGGATACATGGGCCTCTGGCCCGACTCTGCGCGCAGGCAGGCGCCGGATGTCCGGGCTGGGGGCCGGATGTCCGGCCGTTCATGGGAGGCCGGATGTCCGGGCACGGGCCGGATGTCCGGCCTGGCGATGGCCGTTCTTCGGGTGCTTCTGTTGCCCTTGCCGGATTTCCGGGGTGATGCCGGATGTCCGGCCTCTGCTGAAGCGTCGGATGTCCGGGCTGGACGCCGGATGTCCGGGCTGGCGCCGGATGTCCGGGCTGGCGCCGGATGTCCGGCGGCTGTAACTTCAGCCGCTCCGTCTTCTTCCGTCTTCTCTTCCAAGCTTCCCTCGCGGATGGTGTAGGTGTTCCTCGGCGCTTGCACTCCTCGTCGTCGTCCGTGAAGCTCCGACAATACCTATGCATGCACACGAGTGGAGTGTCAAGTAGTATACCATCCTCGAAGGGGTCAAGTGAACACGTGTAAAGGAGATGATTCACCTTTATGTATGAGAAATAGAGGTCACACGTGTCACTTCCCAAGCAGACTCTTGACATGGTGATGTCCATAGGATACACCGTATCAATGCCACAATGGAACAAAATGAAGAGCATATCACCACGATCATTTTGACATATTACATGCATCATTTGGACAGACATACAAAAAGTTACACGCGGGCGAACATCCAACATTATTAACAGTTTTAGGGACTTAGCAGATTTTTAAACACTAGGGGGGAAAACAGAGTGAGCGTCAAATAGTAAAACGTGCACAGGGGCGAGGGATAGGGGCTGCTCACCACTGGGCTCGGCCCAGGTCGGAGCAGAGGTGGATCAGGCCGGCGGAGCTGGACTGGCTTGGGCCGTGGCCCACGCGGCCAGGGTGCTGGGCCGGTGGCCAGGGAGGCCCGGGAGCAGGGGCGGAGTCGCCCTCCTCCTCCGCCTGACGGGAGGCAACGGCGGCGGCGATCGAGGCGGTCCGGCGAGGCTAGGGCGGCGAGGAGGCAGTCGGACGGGGCGGATCCGGCGAGCAGTTGCGGCTGCTGGCCAGAGGGAGGCGGATCCGGCGCCGGGGCCCCAGATCCCGACGGCGGCGGCGGCACGAGGTGCGGCAAGGTGGGGGCGGAAGGCGTCGTGGCAGCGGAGCTCACCGGCGGCGGAACTCCGGCCGGCGGCGGGGCTGTAGCGGCGGACGGAGGCAGGTAGGCACGAGGGCTCGGGCGGAGTTGGGGGGAGCCACAGGCGGGCGGCGACGCGGTCGGGTCTCACGGGCCAGGCTCGGGCCCCGCGGGCCTGCGCGCCGATGGGAGGTGGCATGGACAGGTGGCGGCGCGGGAGTGGCTCGGGGCGGCGGCGGATGGCTGGTACACGCGGCGGCTGGACATGTCCGGCGAGGATGGACATGTCCGGCTACGCGAGGTGGAAGACGCCTAGGGTTTGCCCAAAATTTCGGGGGAGGAGGCTGTTTATATAGGCATAGGGAGCTAGGAGTGTCCAAATGAGGAGCGGTTTTTGACCACGTGATCCTGATCCAATGACCGAGAGGATGGAGGGGATTAGGATGGGCTTGTGGGCTGTTGTGAAGGGGTGCTGGGCCAAAAGAGAAAAGGCTTCCGGCGGTTAACGCGGTTAACCGTTGGACTATCAAACAAACTCTGAATGCGACGAAAATTGACAGGCGGTCTACCTATGCTATAATAAGACCACATGCCAAGTTTCATCCCTTTTCGAGAACATTTTTCGGCCACTCATAAAATAAATATCCGGAGGTGCCGCGGGCACGTGCAAGTGTGTCTGGCTCAGAACGGACAACGGAAAGGACGGGCGGACTCGGACGGATGCAAGTTTTGAAAACATGATGATGCAATGCACACGATGACCTGGCAAGATGCAACACGCAAGCAGATGGCATGGCAACGACGATGAATAACTGACTGACACCTGGCGCACCGGTCTCGGGGTGTCCCAACACTCCCCTACTAACAAGAGATCTCGTCCCGAGATCTTAGGAACGAGACGGAAGACGAAAAAGGAAGAACACAGTTCTTCGAGGACAAAAGAGTGAAACCAAATAACCTTGAGAGGTTGAACAACTTGAAAGGAAGAAAACAACGGAGATGAACGAAGTTGCAAAGACTTCGTCAAACAAGAGGAACAAGGAATACGATGAGAATCAAGGAGGTTGAAAGGCACGAAACAAGAGCTGAAGGCACAATAATGAATTCGAAACCACTCTGGTTAATAACAGATAGAAAGGAATTCGAACAAAAGAATTCGGGTAGCACTCCGGCTGAAAATGGAGTGAATATAATATGAACTTGAGAGGATGGAATAATACCTTACGAGATGAACAACACAACGCCTCCGGGAGAATTACAAGAGTGAAATGAAAAGAACGGATAAGAGAACAACAAGTTCCATCGTGAATGAATTTGAAAGAGTATCTAGAAGAGAAAGACTTGAACGTAATTGTTGAGAAGATCAACAACAAAAGAATAAGCTTGGTGTGGGCTTACGGAAATCCTCCCGAAACTTGAGGGGAATTATGCCACAACGACAAGATTGAATAGATGAGATTAAGGAAGTACTGCAAAACTCCACTTCCAAAGAATACAGAGAATTAATTGCACTCGAGAGGCAAGAATAAGAATGCTTAAGCTGCACCATGAAAATTTCTCAAAATTTGAAGAATGAATTAAATGATGAAGAACCACCATGAAGAACTACGGTGACGAAAAGAATGATGAAGGATGAAAAGAATAAGATTAAGGCCTTGCGATGATTTAGACGGGGTTCCGACGAGAAAGCCAAGAAACTTTGAACTGCGAAAGGAAAAGATTAAAGCAGTTGGAACTAGAATTTATTCATCATGAATAAACTCTGAAAGAAGGGATTAAACAACTCCACAAAGAAGAATAAGAATTATGTTATGCTTATCCTCCACCAATTAAATTGATGAGAACCAATGGATTTGCATACTACTTATTCACGTTGAAAAAGATTAAAGAGGGATATAGCACGATACTTGAGAAAATCTTCATGAAACACAAGTAGGATTGGAATGAACGAATGAATTGATATGATAGCACTGGAAAAGAACTGTTGAGCGAATCACCATAAAGAATTTAAGCGGAGTGAAGAAAAGAACGAACCACCGGGAAGAATAAAATTGAGTGATAAAAGAGAACAAACCACCGTAAAGAATTGAAATTGAGTGAATGCAAGAGGATGAATCGCCGGGAAGAATAAATAACTTGATGAAATTTAGATGCAAGAGAACGAAGCGATCGCGAACTGACTAAATTATATTTGAACGAAGCACCGAAAGAAAATGAGACGGACGCAGAGGCATCAATGAAGAAGAATATTTGGAGGACGAAGTTGAAAATTGAGAACGAAGAAATCTTCCGAAATGATGGCCTACGGAGGAACACAAGGAAAAGAATTTATGAAATACTCTGGAAGAATGAAAGAAGAAAGGTTGAACCCACGATGAAAAGAATTAAAAGCGATCTTGGAGAAGGCATATGACTGATGGAATCCATACTTACGTCACACTTTGAAAAGAATTTGAGAATACTCTGGGAATTAGAAGAGTCAGGTGAGATCCTGGGAAAGACCTGTGGGTTATGAGCCCACCGAAGAGAAAACCACCGTTGGTAGGAATTGAAGAAGATGATGCACCGGAACGATTAAAAAACTCAAAGGAGGTGACAACCTCGAATTAATTGAAAGGCAGACGAATCTCCTGAGATGTCTTCGAAACTCCGGAATAATTAAATGGCGAGAGGTAAACGAGCAAGCGAAATATCCGAGCCGAGGGAATAAAATATGAACAACACTGAATACTTGAGTTGAATCTATCGGAAAAGAAGAGGTGGAGAATAACAAGCGAGACGGGAATTCATCAGAGAAGAAAAGAGAAGAATGATGACGAGCTAGACGAGAATTCGCCAGTTGAAATAGCTGAGGAAACAATGCAAACGATTCACACGAGTATGATGGATACTCACTTAAGGGCTCCGGCTCCGAGAAACAAAAGGGTGGGCGGGTGGGAAAAAGAAAGACCACATCGGACAGTGAAAACACCGTCGTTTGAAAGAACTGAGGGTTGAACTTCCAAAGAAGAAGAGGGTTGAATCCACTTGACGAGAGATGCACCAGATGAAAGAACTGACAATGCAACAAACAAAAAACTAACAGCGTGATCCTAAAAAAATTGAAGCGGAAGAGGAGTAATTTAAAACACCTACGTCTAGATTCCTCACGAGAGCGACGAAGGGGCAGGGGAGTAAAAAGAATTCCTACTCCCCGATATAACTAGTCTCCAAAATAGTTTTGCTAGACTCGACAACGGCCAAGCTATGATCAATCAAGGGGGCTCCTATGGTCGGTCGAGGCTCTGATACCAACTTTTCAGGCCCAAGATGCGATTCTATCCCGATCACGTGACACTTACGTGATTGGGGCACAACCGCATTTCGGGCGCTTAGCAAGATGGATATCATTACATCATACCATTACATACATACATGGGGGATACAACAATAAATACAAGTCACATGAATACAACAACATCAATACAAGGCATCCGACTAAGGATGCAAACATGAAAAACACCAAGACATATATCTGCTATCCCAAGCTGCCAACCAGGAACCTAACCCAAGACTGACGAAGAAGAAGAATAAAGAACTCCAACACAAAGAACATCGCTCTCACGTCAAGTCATCGGAAACCTGTACCTACAACTGGTGTTGTAGTATATGTGAGCCACGAGGACTCAGCAATCCTATAACCATGGGTAACAAGACTAGCAACGCTTAATGGGAAGGAAGAGGTAAAGTGGTGAGGTTGCAGCAGCGGCTAAGCAATAAATATGGTGGCTAACTTACGAGTACAAGAATAAGATGAGCATCTACGCAAACGGTCGCAACTAGTAATGATCGCTATAGATCCTGAACTACCTACGAGTCAAACATAACCCCACCGTGTTCTCTTCTCAAAGTGAAAAGAGACAGTCACGATTACTCATGCGGTTGTGTGTTTTACTACGGATCCTCTGACAAGTTTTCTACAATCGGACATTAACAAATTCCAATCTGCCACATATCCGTGGGCACGGCTTTCGAAAGATCATAACCCTGCAGGGGTGTCCCAACTTATCCTATCACAAGCTCTCACGATCAGCAGAGATAATGATAACATTACCCCTTATCTTCGGGAAGGCCCAATCAGACTCGGAATTCCCGGTGCACAAGACATTTCGACAATGGTAAAACAAGTCCAGCAAGACCTCCCGGCGTGCATACACCCTGATAGTAGCCGTGCGTATCTCGTCTCAGGCCATGTCCGGATGGGACATGCTACGAGTAAAACCAGCCCTCGGGTTTCCCCCAGGTGGCCCCGCATGCTGCCCGTTTGGGACCAACACCATCAGCACTGGCCCCCCCTGCTATGTAGAAAGAATCCTCGAGGGCGCGACCCCCTATACAATTTAATTAATTAATTAAGTTATTATTATGTTGCAAATTAAAACCAATGTTGGGCCTTGCTGGAGGAGTTTTATTCAAAGACGAACTGTCAAGGGGTCCCCATATACCCAACCGTGTAAGGAACGCAAAATCAAGGATCATAATGCCGGTTTATCGGCTCCTAAGGGGGCATGAGTGGAACAAAACACCGAGCAAAAGGCCAAGACTTCCACCCATTGCCAAGTATATAGGTGTGTTAATAATAATAGTAGATATTGTGATATTCCAACAACAAGATCCGACATGGATCAATCTTCATCTTCACTTGCAACTAACAACTCAATAAGAGGGGCTGAGCAAGCGGGTAACATAGCCAAACAACGGTTTGCTGGGAAGGTGTCAAAGGTTAGAGGTTTCATGGCAACAAGGAGAGGCTGACAACAAAAGATAGTTAGCGCCACATATAACGATAGCATCGAGACAGCTAGCATGGCAATGATAGTAAAGGTATCCAAGGTGATGGTCATCTTGCCTGAGATCCTGCAAGGAAGAAGAACGAATCCATGAAGAAGACGAAGAAGAAGCCTTGAAGACAAACCACGTGTAGTCGAATGAATCCTCACGATCGCAACGGAAAATAACTAGCGAGAAGAAAGCACACAACAAGGTAAACACGCCACTGAAGAACATGACAAGATGCTCAACCAAGTATGATGCAAGACAAGTCTATATGATGCTATTCATGGTAAGGGATGATGCACACAAGAACAACACAAATCAACAAGTTTAAATGAGGCCGGAATCAACATATAACTATTCCGGTAAGTCCTCATATGCATATTTGGAAATTGGGTCCAGATCTGAACAAACCTTAAGTTAAAGTTGTTAAACAGCAGGTTAACATGCACCATGATGATCTACACGAAATTCTAGTCAAGTTACGTATAAAGTTTGTTTAATTCGGAGCTACGGCGTGGAAGATATGAGCAAAACAAGACAAGCATGGCAACGGTGCAAGATGCACCCGAACATCAAGCAAACACACTCCAAACAAGTAAACAGCATGATATTAAGATTCTACTTGCAAAATCACACAAGTTTCATATAGAGCACGCTCAAAACGGAGCAACGGTTCAACACATACACATGAAACAAGATATAACAACAAGCTGTCCAAAATCAGCAACATAGCAACTTTGGAGCAAGGTATATATATGCTACAGCACCCAAACATGATAACAAGAGGCATGGATGTGAAATAGACATGATACTTAACAAGCATGAACTTAGAACACACCCAAAAGCTTGTTGGAACACAATTAACCAAGCATGGCAAGTTGCAATAAATTTATCCAGACTTGGTCAAAATCTAGGAAGGCAAAAACATCATCACGATGCTGCCTTCGGAGGCACAAAACAACAAGCATATCAACTCCATCAAGTATATAAAGAGCATGGACATGTAGTAGACATATCGTACATCAAACAACTCCATTGGAGCATCTCCATAGGAGGCATGGATCAATAACAACAACATTCACCAAATTGATCATTCTGATAAACAGGCTGACTGGTAAATTTATAGCAACTTGAGAGCAAGAAATAAATAAGCTACAGCAGGCCATATGTGCACATAAGGGCATGGATGGATAGAGAATAACATGGACAACAAGGAATGATCATTTTACATACCAAATCATGCATGGATTTGAGTGAGGCATCAACCAAACATGGCATCGGGTTTAACAGATTCCAGACTTAGCAGTTTTTTCACCAAGTACAAAACAGCAACATTGGCATGGCATGTTTACAAGCTTGTTTAAGTCACCTCAAGGCATATCATGGAAAGTGGATTGCACCACAGCAAAGACCATATGATTGTGCTTCTAAAACATACTGACATGTGGCATGAAGACAATCACACCAATAGCAATAAGCAAGTCAAATCAGCATCTCACAACAAGTTTCAGCACTTAACAGCCAAATGCACTTTTGCAACAGAGATTAACATGGCAATATGGCACCTAACATGAATGCTACGACAACCAACATGTAGAGCACTTCACAATGAACATTTTGATATATCACACACTCCATTTGGATAAACATGCACAAAGTTATCACCACTACAAGCATGCAACAAAATTACAGGTACCAGCAGTTTTAAACTTATAGCACTCTTGCAACAGAGATTAGGGCATCAAGATGAACTCAAATAAGCATGCCACAATGGAACAAAATGAAGAGCATATCACCACGATCATTTTGACATATTACATGCATCATTTGGACAGACATACAAAAAGTTACAGGCAGGCAAACATGCAACATTATTAACAGTTTTAGGGACTTAGCAGATTTTTAAACACTAGGGGGGAAAACAGAGCGAGCGTCAAATAGTAAAGCGTGCACAGGGGCGAGGGATAGGGGCTGCTCACCACTAGGCTTGGCCCAGGTCGGAGTAGAGGTGGATCGGGCCGGTGGAGCTGGACTAGCTTGGGTCGTGGCCCACGCGGCCAGGGTGCTGGGCCGGCGCCAGGGAGGCCCAGGAGCAAGGGCGGAGTCGCCCTCCTCCTTCGCCCGACGGGAGGTAGCGGCAGCGGCGATCGAGGCGGTCCGCCGAGGCTAGGGCGGCGGGGAGGCAGCCGGACGGGGCGTATCCGGCGAGCAGCTACGGCTTCTGGCCGGACAGGGCGGATCCGGCGAGCAGCTGCAGCTGCTGGCCGGAGGGAGGCGGATCCGGCGCCGGGGCCCCAGATCCCGACGGCGGTGGCGGCCCGATAGCGGCACGAGGTGCGGCGAGGTGGGGGCGGAAGGCGTCGTGGGGGCGGAGCTCACCGGCGGCAGAACTCCGGCCGGCGGCGGGGCTGTAGCGGCGGACAAAGGCGGGTAGGCGCGGGGGCTCAGGCGGAGTTGTGGGGAGCCAGAGGCGGGCGGCGGCGCGGTCGGGCCTCGCGGGCCTGGCTCGGGCCCCGCGGGCCCGCGCGGCGGTGGTAAGCGGCGTGGACAGGTGGCGGCACGGGAGTGGCTCGGGGCGGCGGCGGATCTGACGTGGCGGCGGCGGATTGGCTGGAACACGCGGCGGCTGGACATGTCCGGTGAGGATGGACATGTCCGGCGAGGATTGACATGTCCGACTGCGCGAGGTGGAAGACGCCTAGGGTTTGCCCGAAATTTCGGGGAAGGAGGTTGTTTATATAGGCATAGGGAGCTAGGAGTGTCCAAATGAGGAGCGGTTTTCGGCCACGCGATCCTGATCCGACGACCGATAGGATGGAGGGGATTAGGATGGGCTTGTGGGCTGTTGTGAAGGGGTGCTGGGCCAAAAGAGAAAAGGCTTCTGGCGGTTAACGCGGTTAACCGTTGGACTATCGAACGAACTCCGAATGTGACGAAAATTGACAGGCGTTCTACCTATGCTATAATAAGACCACACACCAAGTGTCATCCCATTCCGAGAACATTTTTCGGCCACTCATAAAATAAATATCCGGAGGTGTCGCGGGGACGTGCAAGTGTGTTTGGGCTCAGAACGGACAATGGAAAGGACGGGCGGACTCGGACGGATGCAAGTTTTGAAAACATGATGATGCAATGCACACGATTACATGGCAAGATGCAACACGCAAGCAGATGACATGGCAACGACGACGAATAACTGACTGACACCTGGCGCATCGATCTCGGGGTGTCACACGGACAAACAACCATTCCGGAAACTCCCATGTGCATATAATAAGATGTAGAACAGATCTGTGATAACCATATTTTGGATTTGTTAAACATGTAAAGTAACAGCCCCATGTTATTCTACACGTTTTTCCACCCCATTTACATATAAAGTTTGTCAAATTTGGAGTTACGGTTATTTAGTTATGAATTAAACCAATTTGAACATGCTATTTACAAAAATATATTCAAACAACATTTTAAATGTTTTTAACATCGCAGAAAAAGCATATACTTAATCTACACTAAAAATTGAACAGATTTCATATATAGATTATTTTAAACAGATGCATACTTTAAATGATATGATGAATTCAAAATGCAAAACAGAATTAAAACTATATAAAACAAACAGAAAATAAAATAAAACACTTCTGACTCGGCCTGGACTAGCCACAGCCTAGGACCAGTGGGTCCAGGGAGGTGATGAGGTGGTAGTGTGGGGTGTGGGAATGGGTGTGTGTGTGCAGAGAATGACATGTGGGGCCTGGGTGTCAGTGGGCGACGTAGTGCAAAAATATGGGCGTTTATCCACTAGCCCGAGGGGATTCGAACCCGCTTCTGTGGGTTAAGGGAGCGAGTGGCGAGCCACTGGGCTAGGCTGCGTGCGACTGACAGAGAAGGAGAATTGCACCTGAAATATATTCAGAGCGGGGAAGCAAGCCACTGCACTCCGGCGAAGCAGAGACGATGGCGAGGCGCAACGGCTGCTCCGGCGACCAATATGGACGGCGGAGGCATGCGATGGTTCCATGGAGGGATCCCGCATCCCTGGATGCCACTAGATGCACCAGACGATGACGGAGTCGACGCCGGCGACCTACGACAGCGGAGACACAGCGGAGAAGGACGCGGCGCGGCTAGAGGCTAAACTACCCACTACGCGTGGGGATTCGCCTAAGAGGATCACAGCGAGGCCACTGGACACGTAAACGAGGCGAACATTAAAGGAGGAGGGAAAAAGTTTGAGTTGGACATTTTTAGAGGTAGAACAATAAAACAAGTTTGAATATGATTCAAACTTATGGCATTTTTGAACCTGACCAGAACTTTTTAAAATAGGGTGAGGTTTGGCATAGTGGCTTAGGACATGGTGCCATAAAAGTTGAGAGGAGATGAACATTAAAGGAGGAGGGGAAAAGGCACTTCAAAACAAAAGGAAAAAGAAAGAAAGGAGAAAGAGGGGGTGGTGAAGTTTGAAGTGCTTATGGACTGAGCATGCCCTTGCATCAAACCACCACATCATGCAAAGAAAACTCACTTGAACATAATAAGGATGAGAAATGCAAAATGACAAGGTGGAATGCCATATGATGTGACCATGACGCAATGATGGTAATAAAGCCAATGCATGATAATGCAATAATGAAAAACATGACAATGCAATAAGATGACAAGGCATAAATGAAAAAGAAAACCCCCAAGGAAAGGAAAAGGACCAAATGGTAAAATGTATATATTGCCATATAAGGAAGTTTTACATCTGGGGTGTTACAAACTCTCCTCCACTACGAAAAGATCTCGTCCCGAGATCTAGGACTGAAAGAAAGCGGGATACTCGGAACGGAGATGATCTTCTTGTTCCCATGTAGCTTCTCGGTCGGTATGGCGTGACCACTTCACTTTCAAGAATTTGATGGACTTGTTGCGGGTCTTGCGCTCAGCTTTTTCAAGGATAGCAATGGGGTGCTCACGATAAGACAAGTCTTGCTGAAGATCAATCTCTTCGAAAGGAATGGTGCGTTCAGACGTCTTGAAGCACTTGCAGAGTACTGACACGTGAAACACATCGTGCACATTTGCCAAGTTGGAGGGAAGCTCGAGTTGGTAGGCTAGATCACCTCTCTTGCCAATTTTCTTGAAAGGGCCCACGTATCTTGGAGCAAGCTCGTCCTTGATACCGAAACTCTGAGTGCCCTTCATGGGAGAAACATAGAGATAGACATGATCTCCAATGTCTAAAGCCAAATCTCGGTGTTTGCCGTCATAGTAGCATTTCTGGCGCGATTGTGCGGCTTTGAGATTCTCACGTATGACTTTGCACATCTCTTCGGCCTCTGAGATTAAATCATTGCCAAGGAGTTGGCGTTCACCAGTCTCGGACCAGTTGAGAGGGGTACGGCAATTTCTGCCATAGAGAATTTCGAACGGTGCTTGGCATGCACTTGCTTGGAAGCTGTTGTTGTAGGATAATTCGGTAAATGGAAGGCAATCTTCCCATTTCAGACCGAAGGGGGTTACACATGGTCTGAGCATATCTTCAAGAATTTGGTTCACTCTTTTGACTTGGCCACTAGTTTGAGGGTGAAAAGTTGTGCTGAAGCGAATCTTGGTACCCATAGCTGACTGGAAGGAATCCAGAATTTGGAAGTGAACAACCTTCCACGATCTGAGGAGATTACTTGAGGGATACCATGCAAAGAGACAATTCTAGAGGTGTACAACTCTGCTAGTTGTGTTGTGTTGATGGATTCTTTGACTGGAAGGAAATGAGCCACTTTAGTGAGCTTATCAATCACCACAAGGATGTCGTCGTTTCCTCGCTTGGACTTGGGGAAGCCAGTGACGAAATCCATCTCAATGTGATCGAATTTCCACTCGGGAATAGGTAGAGGTTGAAGGAGTCTGGCTGGACGTTGATGCTCTGCCTTCACTCTTCTGCAAACATCACACTCGTTCAAGAATTGAGGAATTTCTCTTTTCATGTGAGTCCACCAATAGGATTGCTTGAGGTCATGGTACATCTTGGAGCTTCCTGGATGTATCGAGAGGAGTAAGTCATGTGCTTCGTTCATTATGTGATTCCTGAGATCACCTTTGGGAACCACAATTATGTCCTCAAAGAACAAAGTGTCTCTGTCATCAATGTGATAGCACTTGTACTTGGGAGTACCCTTGGCAATACCATGTTTCACCTTCTTCACCATAGCATCACTGAGTTGGGCCTCACGGATTTGATCTTCCAAGGTAGGAGCAACTTGAAGATTGGCAAGAAATCCTTGCAGAACGACTTGGAGGTTGAGCTTCCTGTAAGCCTTTCTGCTCAAGGCATCTGCAATGACATTGGCCTTGCCAGGAGTATACTCAATGCTTGGATCGTACTCTTGAATCATTTCAACCCAACAAGTCTGGCGGCGGTTAAGGTTTGGCTGAGTGTAGATGTACTTCAAGCTCTTGTGATCGGTGAAGATGTCCACTTTTCTGCCCAACAGAAGGTGTCTCCACGTGATCAAGGCATGAACAACTTCTGCTAGCTGAAGATCATGTGTGGGGTAATTCTTCTCATTTGGTTTAAGCTGACGTGAAGTATATGCAACGGTCTTCTTGTCTTGCAAGAGAACACCGTCGAGACCTTGCAATAAAGCATCACAGAACACTTCATAAGGCTTGGACTCATCCGGAGGAGTAAGTACTGGAGCAGAAATGAGCTTCTCTTTGAGTGTATTGAATGCCACATCACAATCAAGAGTCCACGAGTACTTGACATTCTTTTGCAACAAGTTGGACAGAGGCTTGGCAATCTTGGAGAAGTTCTGAATGAACCTTCTGCAATAGCTTGCGAGACCAAGGAAACTTCGGAGTTGTTTGACATTCTGAGGAGGTTCCCACTTCACAATAGCTTCAGCCTTCTCGAGATTAATAGAAATGCCCTCGACAGGGATAATATGGCCAAGATAGAGGACTTTATCAAGCCAGAATTCGCACTTGGAGAATTTCGCATAAAAGCGGTGCTCACGGAGCCTGTCGAGAACCAAACGGAGGTGCTTGGCGTGGTCTTCTTCATTCTTGGAGAATACCAGGATATCATTGAGGTAGACGAGAACGAATTCATTGGTGTAGGGCTTTAATATGAAGTGCACCATCCGAGAGAAAGTGGGTGGAGCATTTGCATGCCCAAAAGACATGAGCGTGTACTCGTAGGAGCCATAACTCGTCCTGAATGCGGTCTTGGGAATATCCTCTTCACAGATACGAATCTGATGGTAGCCCATCCGGAGATCAACCTTCGAGAAAACCTTAGCTCCTTTGAGCTGCTCGAACAGTTCATTGATATTGGGGAGCGGGTACTTATTCTTAATTGTCTTCTTGTTCAATGGCCGATAATCGACGCACAATCGTTCCGTACCATCCTTCTTCTTGAAAAAAAGAACACCAGAGCCCCAAGGATAAGTACTTGGCCTTATCAGACCCATTCGTTCTTGCTCGTCGAGTTGCTTCTTCAACTCCTTCAACTCTTTAGGAGAAACCTTGTACGGACATCGACAGGCTGGCTCGGTATCAGGTTCAAGTTCAATGACGAATTCAACTGGACGGTTGGGAGGCATGCCTGGAAGCTCTTCAGGGAATACATCCTCATATTCACAAACCACTGGAATCTGGGATATGGCATTAATCTCGCCCTTATCATTGAGAGAGAATAGCCTGATTGTGTTATCTCGAGTTGCGAAGATAATCACGTCTTCGGAAGGATGAGTTATATTAACCACCTTGTTTGCACAATCAATAAGTCCATCATGCTTAGAGAGCCAATCCATCCCAAGAATAAGATCAATGTCTGAGTTACCGAGAACAACCGGGGAAACCAGAAAATTGTAATCGCCCATATGAATAGAGATATTCGGTGCCATCACGTTAGCAGTCATGTGTTTGCCCGGAGAAATAATTTGCAATGCCCTTGGTAATACTTTGGTGTCAAAATTGTGCTTTGATGCAAATGGGTGAGATATGAAAGAACATGATGCACCCGAATCAAACAAGACTATTGCAGGAATAGAGTTAACTGGAAGATTACCAATTATCACATCGGAAGAATTCTCTTCTTGAGTTGCATTCATCAGGTTCACTCTTGCATGCTTGGGAATGTGCTTGACAATAGCATTGCTGACAGGTGGAGGAGGCGGAAGGTGCCTTTGAGTATACTTGTTTGCGTAGTGACCCTTTTGTCCACACTTGTTGCACGTAACCTCTGAGAGTGGACGATGATAAGGACCGCTTGGTCTTGGAGCTTGGAACTGAGACTTGGACTGGTTGCTTGGGTTGGGTGGGTGGGAAAATCCATGACCACTTGAGTGTTTGTTCTGACTCGGAGGATGGAGCACCTGAGGAGGCGGGAGCCACAACTTCTGCTGCTTGGCGACCACTTGAGAGGAAGAGGAGGAGTGAACAGCATCTCTTATCTTCTTTTTGGAAGCTTCACATTTGAGCTGAGTTGCCTCTTGCTTGAGAGCCATGTTGTAGAATTGATCAAATTCATCTGGCTCGAATAGAGTGAGTGCAAGTTAGAGTTCATCTTTCAGACCACCTCGGAACTGATAGATTTTCCTCTTGGCATCGGGGATGTCTTGCTTCGCATAACGGGCAAGATTCTGGAACTTGACATTGTATTGGCACACAGACATGGGGCCTTGCTTCAGATTGCGGAACTGCTCACGCATGCCTTCCATGACACTGGTAGGGATGTGATGAGAACGGAAATCGCGGCAGAAGTCAATCCACGAGATCTCATGACCCGCTCTGGAGTCTTTGTACTGTTGCCACCAATCTGCAGCTTGGTCTTAAAGTTGGAAAGCGGTAAACTTGACATAATCCTCAGGTCTGACGTTACTGCACTCAAAATGCGTCTTGATGTCTGTGATCCAATCTTCAGCATCCAGCGGATCAACACAGTAACTGAAAGACTTGGGTTGGTTTGCCAGGAATTGGTTCAGAGTAGCAAAGTGTGGTTGATTGAACAGATTTCCTTGGCCTTGGTTCCCTTGATTTGCTTGATTTGCTTGGAAACTCTGCATCATTTGCATGAGCATCTGAGTGTTTTGATTGGTTGCCTGCATAATCGCTCTCCATGCCTCAGACGGAGGAGGAGGCGAAGGAGGATGCTCTTCTTCAGCCTCTGGGTTCTGGCTGGGAACTTTCTTAGGTGCCATCCTGAAGATGATGACAACTGTTAGCCATTGAAGCAAATAATAGATAAGTTGAATCAACGGCTAGATATTTGCAATATATAGTCTTCACAATGAACATCCGAACAAAATTGAACGAATGAATTCCATAGCTTAATGATACAACAACTTGTCGAGAAGCCACTTGGGAGAACAAAATGATCGAATAAAACAACAAGGTAACAGATGGAACAAATACATAATAGAGGTTTCGTCCCACATGTTCATGCTGAATGCCCCATGGCACGTGTTACAAAGGTCCTTGCAATCCCCAGATTAGCATAGCCAAGGATCCTTTAAGATGCAACCCCCTAGTGCAACAACGCCCATGATAGCCTCTCCACTAGATGTTGAACCCCAAGCTCATATCATGCACCCGTTGGAAGATTACCTAAGAGCTACTTGAATCCCACCTATTAATTCCCGAAGCTTTCCGGTTATGCAATCTGGTGTTGGGGATACAGGGGAAGAACAATATCTCACCCAAACTAGCAATACCTACATCCAGTTGTATCCATTCGTCAACACATAACCAGACACCTTCGGAAACTATTTACCTCGGTCCTTCGAAACGCATCCGCTATACTAGTTGTGGCAATACTCCCGGACTATCCCCTAGTACTGGGTGACGTTGGGGTTATCTCACCACCAGACATGCATCAAAGAGTTTTCGATGTCGGTCGCCTCTGGTATTCTAGAACTGCAATGATACATTTGTTACGACAACACCTCGGAGCTTAACTCCCCGGGACACTGCCACAACCCCTAAATGACAGGAGGTACCAAGAACAATGTTCTCGTCACAAAGATATCGGAACAATCCAAACAATACCCACATGATCCTAAAAAAATTCGGTGAAATTTTGAGAATAGTGAAGATAAAACAACGTTAGGAGTGCTCACCAGAGCGATCAAGGGGATGAGGAGTAAAAAGAAATCCTACTCTCCAATATATATATATATATATATATATATATATATATATATATATATATATATATATATATATATATATATATATATAAACATTTTGTGTGTGTGCCTAGACTCAACCGTCAGCGGTTCGATCAATCAGGGGGCTCCTAGGTCGGAGAAGGCTCTGAATACCAACTTGTAATGCACAGGATGCAACTATATCTCCTACGTGTCGAGGCATGAGTTAGAGACAAAAGCGCATTCTGTAATGATCGCAAGCATGGTATCTTTGCACAACTCATGTAAAATACAGGGATGAAAGAGTAAAAATAGTTGGCTTACACTCGCCACATCACACATTGAATACAGTAGCATATATTCATCCAAATAACACAAGATCTGACTACGGACGAAATCCAAACGAGAAAAGATACCACAAACACAAGTCCTGATCGCTCCTAGTAGGAACCACTACTGATCGTCGGGATACGTTACATAGAAACGACCACGCTCTTCATCGAACTCCTAGTAAAGTTCTGGTCCATCTCCTACATCGTTCTCGGTTGTACCTGCATCTGGTGTGTGTTGTAATCTGTGAGTCACAAGGACTCAGCAATCCCATTCCTGGGTATCAAAATTAACAAAGCCTTTAGGTGTGGAGAGGTAATAAAGTGTTTGCAGCAAGCACTAAGCAACTAGCTTAAGAATTCAGAGCGAGATGAGAATATGTGCCAACGGTCGCCAAAGATGATCAATAAGAGATCCTAGCTACTCACGTTCATGCATAACCCCGCCGTGTTCACTTTCCGAAACCCCTCCAAAAAGAGACCATCACGGTACTCACACAGGTAGTGTATTCTTAAGGATATGGTGTCAAGTTATGTACAACCGGATATTAACAAATTGTCATCTGCCACATAACCGCGGGCATGGCTTTCGAAAGTTCATAACCCTGTAGGGGTGTCCCAACTTAGCCCATCACAAGCTCACGATCCGCGAAGTCGCAACTCCATGTTGGGAAGACCCGAGTATTCTCGGAATCCCGTGCTCAAGATATTTCGACAAAGTTAAAACTAATCCAGCAAGACCTCCCAGCGTGCCGACACCCTAATAGTACCCGCGCGTATCTCGTCTCAGGCCACGACCGGATGGGTCATCCTACAGGTAATACCAGATACCTCGGGTTTCCCCAAGGCGGCCCAGCAGTCTGCCCAGTTTGGAACAACACTCATGAGGAGCACTGGCCCGGGTTGTTGATTAAGAACTCGAGTTTATTACTCCATATGCAAGTTTTTAGTTGTTAGGCAAATGTAGTACCAAAGTTGGGTCTTGCTGGAAAAGCTTTAAGCAGAGTGAATTATCAAGGGGGGCCATAAACCCCAACTGTGTTAGGAACGCAAAATCAAGGAACGTAACACTGGTTTATCGGGTCCTAAAGTGGCATGAGTGGAACAAAACACCAAGCATAAGGCCAAGCCTTCCACCCATTACCAATATATATGTGCATTAATTTAATTAAGATATATATATTGTGTTATCCCAATAAACAAGTCCGAACATGGAGCAATCTTCAAACTTCACCTGCAACTAACAAAGCTATAAGAGGGGCTGAGCAAAAGCGTACTTAGCCAATCAACGGTTTGCTAGGAAGGCGGTTAGAGTGTTTCATGGCAACATAGGAGGCTGACAAGACAAGAATGGGCATCGAGGCATAGCTAAAGAGCGAGACAACTAGCAAGGCAAAGATAGAGGTGATATCGGGGAACGGTCATCTTGCCTATTAAGTCCACGGAGGGATCGTAACCTTGCTCCTCAAACTCAATCTCGACAGGAACCTCAAACTCTGAATCGTCACCGGGCTCTAACTAACGCAACAATACAAACACCAAAACAATAATCAATCACCATGAAATGCTCAAACTCATGATGCAAGACATGATGCATGTGTGCATGGACAGGATATGATGCATCTCAAAGGAACACGATGAGTGCACATGTGGCATGGAATTATGCAAGAACACAATTCATGTAAGGGATCACATCATGCAAAAGAATGCAAGAACAACCATAGTCACATATGTAGTTATTTAGTTGAACTATCCAAGCACCCAACAAGTCTTAAAAGTTTCTTAGCATGGCAAGGAGTGCAACTTGAGACCAACAACATCATGCAAGCATTTTAAATGGGCCGAAAGGAACAAACAACAATTCCGGAAACTCCCATGTGCATATAGTAAAATGTAGAACAGATCTGTGGTAACCATATTTTAGAGTTGTTAAACATGTAAAGTAACAGTACCATGTTATTCTACACATTTTTCCACCCCATTTACATATAAAGTTTGTCAAATTTGGAGCTACGGTTATTTAGTTATGAATTAAACCAATTTGAACATGTTATTTACAAAAAAATATTCAAACAACATTTCAAATGTTTTTAACATGGCAGCAAAAAGCATATACTTAATCTACACTAAAAACTGAACAGTTTTCATATATAGATTACTTTAAACAGATGCATTTTTAAAAGATATGATGAATACAAAATGCAAAACAGAATTAAAACTAAATTAAACCAACAGAAAAGAAAATAAAACACTTCAGTCTCGGCATGGATGTAATGCCCAGTATGAGATTATACATCCTACGTGTCGAGGCACGACTTAAAGGTATAAGCTCATACTAGAATGATCTCAAGTATGGTATCTTTGCACGACTCATGCAAAAGAGGGATGAAATTGCAAAAGAGTAGTTGGCTTACACTCGCCACGTCACACAATACATTACATAAGCAATCATCATCCAAATAACATCACAGTCCGACTATGGACGAAGATCCAAATGAAAGATACCAAATAAAAATAGCCACAAGGTCCGAATCACCCCTAGTAGAAGCCACTACTGATCATCGGGATAGTACACGTAGTATTGCCCACGATCTTCATCGAACTCCGAGTACAGCTCTGTGCCGTCACCTGTGTAGTTCACCATAGTACCTGCATCTGGTGTTGTGTAGAAACTGTGAGCCACGGAGGACTCAGCAATCCCGTTCCCGGGTAGCAGAACTATCTAATCCTTGGGTGTGGAACAAGGCTGAAGAAATAAAGGTTGCAGCTGCACTAGCACTGGCTTACGTGTTAAGAGCGGGAAGAGAAGTGCCACAAGCGTCAAAGTGATCACGAAGTGATCCTATCTAAGCACGTCAATCATAACCCCACCGTGTTCACTTCCCGAACCCCTTTCGGAAAATGACTGTCACGGTAACTCACGCTGGTAGTGTGTTCTGAACATGGTGTCAATTTTTCTACAACCGGATATTAACAAATTCCCATCTGCCACATAACCGCGGGCACGGCTTTCAAAAGTTCAAACCCTGCAGAGGTGTCCCAACTTAGCTCATCACAAGCTCACGATCTGCGGAGTCGCGACTCCAAGGTGGGAAGACCCGAGTATTCTCGGAATCCCGTGCTCAAGATATTCCGACTAAGGTAAAACTAATCCAGCAAATCCTCCCGACGTGCCGACACCCTGATAGTAGCCGCGCGTATCTCGTCTCAGGCCACGACCGGATGGGCAATTCTACGGGTTTTTACCAGCCCTTGAATTTCCTCGAGGTGGCCCCGCAGACTCCCCAGTTTGGACCAACACTCATGTGGAGCACTGGCCCGGGTTGTTGATTAAGAAAATGGTTTATCACTCCCTATGCAAGTTTTAGTTGTTAGGCATATGTAGAACCAATGTAGGGACTTGCTGGAAAAGCTTTAGCGCTAAGCGGGTTATCGAGGGGGTCCCATAACCCCAACCGTGTGAGGAACGCAAAATCAAGGAACATAACACCGATTTATACGGTTCCTAGGGTGGCATGAGTGGAAAAAAAACACCAAGCAAGAGGCTTAGCCTTCCACCCATTGCCAAGTATATAGATGATTTAGTTTATGAGTTTATATAGTGTGATATCCCAACAATAACTTCAACATGAAGCAAGAATCTTTAAATCTTCTCCTGCAACTAGCAATGCTATAAGAGGGGTTGAGCGAAGCTTACATAGCCAAACAAAGGTTTGCTAGGTTGTGTGGTTAGACAGCTTCATGGTTACAATAGGAGGCTGACAAACAAACATGGGCATCGAGGCAATGAGCTAAAGAGCAAGACATCTAGCAATAGGCAAAGATAGTAATGATATCTGGGTCAGGTCATCTTGCCTGTCGATTCATCGATGGGATCGTAAGACGGCTCCTCGTACTCAACCTCGGTAGGACCCTCGTTCTCGGTCTCGGCTCCCGGCTCTACTCAACACAAGAACACAACATGGCACGATATCAAACAAGGTGCAATGCACAATCAACATGATGCAAGTATAATGCATTTCATGGCAAGGTATGGAGCACACAAGATCAACACAAAACCACAAGTTTAAATGAGGTCGGAATCAACATATAGCAAATCCGGTAAGTCCTCATATGCATATTTTGAAATTGGTCCAGATCTGAACAAACCTTAAGTTAAAGTTGTTAAACAACAGGTTAACATGCACCATGATGATCTACACGAAAATCTAGTCAAGTTTCATATAAAGTTTGTTTAATTCGGAGCTACGGTCTAGAAGATATGAGCAAAACAAGACAAGCGTGGCAATGGTGCAAGATGCACCCAAACATCAAGAAAACACACTCCAAGCATGTAAACAACATGATATTATGATTCTACATGCAAAATCACACAAGTTTCATATAGGGCACACTCGGAACGGAGCAACGGTTCAACACATACACACAAAACAAGATACAATGCAAAGCTGAAATTAACAGCCACATAGCAACTTTGGAGCACGGTAAATATATGTTACAGCACCCTAACATGGTGACAAGAAGCATGGACATGAATTAGACATATCCTACAGCAAACAACTCCATTGGAGCAACTCCATAAGAGGCATGGATCAATAGCAACAAGCTACACCATTTTGATCATGTTGTTAAAAACCTGACAGCTATAATTCATAGCAACTTGAGAGCAAGAATTAAATAAGCTACAACAATCCATATGTGCAAGTAATGGCATTAATGGATAGGAAACAACATGGACAACAAGGAATGATCATTGGCCACTCCAAAACAAGCATGGATTTGAGTGGGGCATCATGCAAACATAGCAACAAAATAACAAGTAACATCAGTTTATAACAAGTAGCACTCTTGTCACGAAGATTAGGACATCTAGATGATCTCAAACAAGCATGCCACAATGGAACAAAATGTAGAGCATCTCACCATGATCATTTTGATATATAATATGCACAATTTGGACAAGTACACTAAAAGTTACAGCCACATGAACAGGCAACATTATTATGGCAGAAAAAGACTTAGCAGTAAAATTGACTTAGAGAAAAAACACAGCGGCGATGAATAACTATATGGCGCGCCGAGCGGGGCTTAGCGGCTCACCTAGCGGCCTCGGCCCGAGGTGGAGGAGGAGGCCGGCCGGCGGCTGTGGGCCGAAGGGAAGTGGGCTGGTGGCGAGACGGGCCGACAGGAGAGGCCGAGCGGGGAGGCCTGTGGTCGCCCCTCGTCCCGCTCCCGATCGGGCGAGGACGGCGACGAGCTGACCTCCGGCGGCGGCGAGGAGGGTTCCCGGTGGTGGGACGGGCGGATCCGCCCGGATCCGGCGGGCAGGGGCCCGGATCCGGCCGGGGCGAGGTCGGCGGCGAGGACGGAGGGGCCGGCCGGCCGGCGGCGAGCTGACAGTCGACGGCGGCGGGGATCCGGCGGGTGAGAGCGGCGGCGAGGCGGCGGAGCGCAGTGGCGCGGCGACGGCGGCGGTTGCCGGCGCCGGAGGCGGAGGCGGGACGGGACGCAGCCCGGGGCGGCGGAGGCGATGGGCCGAGGGGGGCCCGATCCGGGCCCTGGCGGGCCGGCGGCGCGCACGGTGGAGAGGACGGCGGAGTGGACAGGTGGCGGTCGCTGATTCGTCCGGCGCGTCCGGGCGGACGTGTCCGGCGACGTCCGGACGTGTCCGGCGGCGCGGAGGGACGGAAAAATATGGTTTGGATCTGGAAAATGGACGTGGGGGACTAATTTATAGGCATAGGGAGCTAGGAGACTCCAAATGGGGAGCGGTTTTCGGCCACGCGATCACGATTCGACGACTGAGATGATGGGAAGAGTTGTGCTGGGTTTGTGGGCTGTTGTGGAGGGGGTCTTGGGCCTTAAAGAAGAGGTTCTTTTAGCCCACTAGGTTAACCGTTGGAGTACCAAACGAACTCCAAACGCGACGAAACTTGACAGGCGGCCCAGGTAGAAATAAAAATATCCCTTAGCTCCTGGAATTATGCCTTATTTTATAAAAATGAGTTGGACATTTTTAGAGGTAGACCAATAAAACAAGTTTGAATATGATTCAAACTTATGGCATTTTTTAACCTGACCAAAACATTTTAAAATAGGGTGAGGTTTGGCATAGTGGCTTAGGACATGGTGCCATAAAAGTTGAGAGAAGATGAACATTAAAGGAGGAGGGGAAAAGGCACTTCAAAACAAAAGGAAAAATAAAGGAGAAGGAGGGGTGGTGAAGTTTGAAATGCTTATGGATTAAGCATGCCCTTGCATAAAACCACCATATCATGCACAGAAAATTCACTTGCACATAATAAGGATGAGAAATGCAAAATGATAAGGTGGAATGCCATATGATGTGACCATGACACAGTGATGGTAATAAAGCCAATGCATGATAATGCAATAATGAAAAACATGACAATGCAATAAGATGACAAGGCATAAATGAAAAAGAAAACCCCCAAGGAAAGGACAAGGACCAAATGGTAAAATGTATATATTGCCATATAAGGAATTTTTACATCTGGGGTGTTACATTGTGCCAATACAGAGTCACATGAAGTTGCAGATGTCCAGATGCACTTAGTATCTAGGGGATTCATGGATGGATATACACGTTGGACCAGACACGGTGAAGAGGAGATCATGGATGAAGATACCTAGGGCAACGAGATGCCAAACCCCGATCAGTGTCACATGGATGTTGAATATAACAACGGGGCAGAG
The DNA here is from genome assembly GCA_902687465.1 of Secale cereale. Taxonomy (NCBI): domain Eukaryota; kingdom Viridiplantae; phylum Streptophyta; class Magnoliopsida; order Poales; family Poaceae; genus Secale; species Secale cereale. Next base: position 363,722,320 of record LR738711.1, read on the forward strand.
GCGTCAAGCTACCAATGGAACACCAGAAAGCCGAAATGCCCACTGGAATACCAAGATGTCCACACAGATGACGATGATCTTGATATGCCAGATTTTGCTGCTATGATTGCAGATTTCGAGGGCCCAGAAAAGGGTATGATTGGGTACAAGGATCTGCCAACCATTGATGCTGACTCCAAGAAAGAATTGTATCCAGGTTGCAAAAAGAAATATTCAGGTTAAGTGCCACCCTGGCGCTTCTCGGATTTAAAGCAGCAAACTGTCTATCAAACAAGGGCTTCACAGAGATCTTAGGTATTTTCAAAGATATTCTTCCAGAAGATCATGTTCTCCCCAGAAGCACGAATGAAGCAAAGAAAATTGTTTGCCCATTGGAACTTGAAGTACACAAGATTCACGCTTGTGTGAATGATTGTATATTGTACCGTGGTGAGTACAAAGATTTTCGTGCATGTCGCACATGCAAGCATGCACGATACAAGCGCGGCAGAGCAAAGGACAAGTACAAATTGGATGACGAGATCAAGACAGGAATCCCGTTCGAGGTTGTTTGGTACTTGCCTTTAATTCCAAGGTTGAGGCGTTTGTTTGCAAACCCTAGAGAGGCAAAGAGGTTGTGGTGGCATCATGATGAGCGAATTGCGGATATGTTTATGAGGCACCCGAAAGATGGGGCTCAGTGGAATTAATCGACAACAAGTTTGAAAAAATTTCCAAGGATCCTAGAAGTATAAGGCTCGGGGAGTGTACTGACGGGATGAATCCTTTTGGCGATATGAGCACCAATCACAACACATGGCCGGTGCTTCTGTGCATATATAACCAAGCTCCTTGGTTGTGTATGAAGGAAAAATACATTATGATGTCAATGATTATCCAAGGCCTGAAGCAACCTGGAAATGACATCGACATTTACTTTCACCTACTGGTAGAAGAACTGATGACAGTGTTGATAGATGCGCCTGCTGTAAAATGTTATGATGCTTTCAGAAAGGAGATTTTCGAACTACATGCGATGTTGGTGCACACCATTCAAGATATGTCGGCATTAGGCAACACATCGGGGCAGAAAACAAGGGGAGATATAGGGTGTGTCACATGCATGGATAGGACAGCTAGCAGAAGACTTCCCAACTCAGGCAAAATAGTGTATTGGCGTCATCGTAGGTTCTTGCGGATGAATCACCCATACCGAAAGATGAAATCTGAATTTGATGGTACGGCAGTGGAAAGTGTGGCCCCAAGACCCTATGATGGGGAGGTGGTCCACAACATGGCTAAAAAATAATGTTGTACTTGGCAAGAACCACCCTTTGACGGTGAAACTAACACCGAAGGATCAAGTGTTTAAGAAGAAATCGGTGTTCTTGAAATTACCTTACTGGGAGATTCTAGGTGTACCTCACTGCATCGATGTCATGCACGTAGAGAAGAACGTATGTGAAAGCATCCTTGGTACTCTGCTAAAGATTAAAGGAAAAAGAAAGGATGGTGACGGTTCACGGCTCGATATGCTTGCTGATCAATCACAACGCAAGAGTGAAGCAGAAGATGATGACAAATTCATCAAAGTTCGCCAGAGTTACAATTTCAGTACAAAAGAAGCAACACAGTTCTTCACCTATTTGTCGTTAGTTAAGACACCCTCTTCCTACTACGCAAACATCAGAAGTCTCGTGGATGTGAGCTCAGGTAAAATGAAGTTGGGACACATGAAGTCACATGATTGCCACGTAATGTTGACACAAATCCTCCCGGTGGCCATCAAGAATCTGATGGACAAAGATATAAGAAACACACTGATTGACCTCTGTGATTTCTTCAACAAACTATGGCACAAAGTTGTAGATCCTGAAGAGTTGGATAATATGCAAGATGATATTGCAAGAATATTGTCCAACCTAGAGATGTTTTTCCCACCGTCATTCTTTGATGTCATGGTCCATCTCATTGTGCACCTTGTCGACAAGATAAAGTATTATGGCCCTGTGTTTCTTCACAACATGTATCCCTTCGAGCGGTTCATGGGAATACTGAATCACTTTTGTCGGAACCGAAACCATCCAGAGGCAAGCATCCTACAAGGTTATACCGCGGAGGAGGTGGTTGAGTTTTGCACCGAATACATGAAACAAAGACCTATAGGTTTGCCCCTCTCTCGCCATGAGGGAAGGCTGAAGGTAAGCCGTTCCTTGCTGGCATGCAAATGGCTGCACCCGGAGAATTGGCAAAGAAAGCCCATTTGACGGTACTGCTAACAGCCCATTTCTCATCGCTTATGCCGAAGAACACTTGAAGGAGATAGGCCAAAGCTTCTTACCAATGGTGCCTTCATCATAAGTGGAGATGAAGGAGCACACTAAGAAGTACGCCGAATGGCTGAAGAATCGTTTGGCACAAGGATCCATCGATGGCATGGCTATGTGGTTGGCACAAAATCCATCACCTACGATGTTGACATACCAAGCATATGACATAAATGGATACACGTTCTACACTGAGGAACGTGATAAGAAGACCTCGTATCAGAACAGCTCTGTTCGAATAGAATGCATGACTGTAAATGAAGCTGATAAAAGGATATACTATGGAACCATCAAAGAGATTTGGGAGCTTGACTATGTGAAAGTTAAGGTGGCATTATTCAGGTGTGCATGGATCCCTCTTGTTCAGGTAAGGATTGATGGGTACAGGAAGACCTGTGTTAACAGGACAACGATGGCATATCACGCGGACCCATTCATTCTTGCCAGCGATGCTACCCATATTTTCTTTGTGGAAGACCCATTGCATAAGAACGGCCATTTAGTAATGCATGGGAAGAGAAGGGTACTGGGTGTCGATGATGTTGCCGATCAAGACGAGTACGATAAATTTGATGAGTTTCCAGCCAAGGGATCACGCACCCGTGCAACAGAGAAGCGTAAAATCATCAAAAACCCTCGGGGTCAACTTAATGATCCCAGTTCCCCCGTGTACATGAGAATTACGCCGTAAGACTAGTCTTTATGCCTACCCTGCAACTTAATTCATTCAATTTAGAACTGTCGCGTATACTGAATTTGTGAGTTATGCCCGGTTTTCTGTTGATGTAAGAACCGTTAATATGTTGACCATGATATGTTGTCAGCTTAGGCAATGAATATGAACTATTTTTTGTTATTATTATTATTATTATTATTATTATTATTATTATTATTATTATTATATCATAGAGGTAGCACACTCAATCGATCTCACTACAGTATGTGTGAACAAAAATATGCAATCTAGTTTGCGAATAGCACACGATTCATTGATGAAAGCCGTGTGCCAACTAAACCCTGCCACCCCGCCCACGATCTGAGCCATGCTTTCTGATTGGCCAGAACCCAAACCCCATGGATCGTACGTCTGCATCATTGGATGCTCCCAGATTGTACGGCGATCCTCATCCCTTTCGACAGCACATGCAGTTCCGGTTGTAATTTTATTTTTATGCACAAAATGCAAGTTAATCTCAAATAATGTCTTAAATATAGCTAACAGTACCTCAAATGCGCCAGAAAATCAAACCCGTCGTATAATGGTGATTGCGTACCATGGAATTTTTTATGAGGCCAAACGATGAAATCACCGACCACGGGAGTTTGAATTGACACGTCTCCTTTTGGAAAACCATGATCCTTCATGTGAGATGCTCCGGTTTGGAAGGAGCGATCATCAAAACTCATGCCAAACTTTACCAATTTTTTTCCACGGGGTTGTGAGAGCACGCCACATGCACACGTCGATTTTGATGATGTCCGAACTCCATCTGAATTTTTTGTAATTAAAAAACTAACTAGGCCTACGCCAGTGGCCGCACCTCACGGCCGAAATGTTTGAAACTTCTCCCCGCTTCTCGAACAAACAGATGAAAACTCACAAAGCGAAGCACAAATTATTTGTACACCTTTGCTAGGCTGATAGTAAGAGGGTATCATAGCTAGTATCATGCATGCCAACTAGGCAATTTTGATGAGCCGTCATATAATTAATTAAATGAAGAAAGAGAGGGTTAAGTATCATATCATGAAACCATGTCATAATAAATGTTATGCTACTATGTGTCATGCATGACAATATAAATAAAGTAATACATATGATACTATGCATTAGAGCAAGTAAGTACACAATAGAGTGACATATATAAGACTAGCGACAATGGGTAGTAACACAGAATATTACTAGTCTATGTTACTACCTCTATAGTGGGGAGTAACATATGTGTAGTAACATGCAAGACTTCATTTATTAGGCTATAAACTCATCTTGCCTTGAGATGTGTCATGTTACTCAGACTAGCCACAATGGGTAGTAACATAGACTAGTAACATGCCCATGTGTTACTAGTCTATATATGTTACTACCTCTATAGTGGGGAGTAAGACTACCCATAGTGGGAGTAACATAGGTAGTAGCATCACACATATCTAGATAAAATAGATGATGTGGCAAGCAATAAATGAAGAAAGAGAGGCATGTGGTAACATAGCTAGTTACTTCTAGTATGAGTAACATCACACATATCAAGGTAAGATGAGTCTATAGCCTAATAAATGAAGTCTTCCATGTTACCACACATATGTTACTCCCACTATAGAGGTAGTAACATAGAGTAGTAACATGGGCATGTTAATACTCTATGTTACTACCCATTGTGGCTAGTCTAACATATATGTTTGGAACATGCAACACTTCATTTATTAGGCTATAGACACATGCATATTGCCTTGATATGTACATGTGAGGCTAGTTGTAATGGTAGTATCGTAGCTAGTATCATGCATGCCAACTAGACAATTTTAATGAGGTGTCATAGAATTAAATGAAGAAAGAGATGGTTGGCATCATATCATGATACCGTATCATAATAAATGTTATAGTAGTATGTGTCATGCATGGCAATAAATAGAATACTACTTGATACTCATATATGATAGTATGCATTAGGGAGCTAGTATAATACACTAGTATCATATGCATGATACTAGTATATGATACTCCCCATTACAACCAGTCTGATGTTACTCATACTACTAGTAACTAGCTATGTTACTACTTTCCTCACTTTCTTCATTTATTGCTTGCCACATCATCTACTTAATTTATCTAGATATGTGTGATGTTACTACCTATGTTACTCCCATTGTGGGTAGTCTCATACTATAGTAAGACTATACCCATAGTGGGAGTAACATAGGTACGTAGTAACATCACACATATCCACTTTCCTCCATTTCTTCATTTATTGCTTGCCACATCATCTATTATATCTAGATATGTGTGATTGTTACTACCTATATTACTCCCACTTTGGGTAGTCTGGCTATATGGAATAGAATAATATATATGTACTTATTAGTTGGAGGAAAGAGAAGAGAAGCGGGCTCTTGGTTAGTAGAGCCAACTGCAACACGAGACCCAAGACACTTTGTGAGAATGTAAGGTGGACCAACTATTGATAAACTAGTATGTATATAAACCTTATTATTGTACATGCCCGCTAAGAGGTTGGCTGTATATGACATGGCAACTTCTTATAGCCGACCCTTGGCTGTATTATTAGCCATGCTCTTAGTGAGGTACCTAGCTAGTATATCATAGAAGACTAGCTAGTATCAGACTAGCTAGCCATAGTGGGAGTAACTTCAGTAGTAACACCGACTCCAACTCAGCAAACTTGCTTATGTGGCAATAAGTTAATGAGGAGAGGGATAGTTTCAGTGACTTACCTAGTTATTGTAGCATCTCATCTCCCAATACAATATGAGTTTGTAACCTAAGAAATGAAGCTTTGCATGACACTACACTTATGTTACTACCCACTATGAAGGTAGTAACATATATAGTCTAGGGATATGTGTATGTTACTAGTGTACTACTCTCCATTGTGGCTAGTCTCATACTCCCTCCTTTCCGGTTTAGGCTAGTTGTAATGGTATTATCATAAGCAGTATCATGCATGCCAACTAGACTTTCTGGATGATGTGGCACACAAGAGAGGATTTGGTATCATATCATGATACTGTGTCATATTAAATTGTGTACTACTACTTTGTGTGATGCATGACAATTAGTAAGGAAACCTTGTTGGGGAACGTAGTATTTCAAACGATCACACAAGATCTATCTATTAGAAGCATAGCAACGAGCGGGGAGAGTGTGTCTACATACCCTCGTAGACCGGAAGCGGAAGCTTCTAGTGACGCGGTTGATGTAGTCGAACTTTATCGCGATCCAACCGGTCAAGCACCGAATGTTCGGAGCCTCCGCATTCAGCACACGTTCAGCTTGATGACGTCCCACAAGCTCTTGATCCAGTAGAAACTCGCGGGAGAGTTTCGTCAGCACGACGGCGTGGTGATGGAGATGATGAAGTTACCATTGCAGGGCTTTGCCTAAGCGCTGCAACGATATAACCGAGCTGTGTTTCTGCGGAAGTGGGCACCACACATGATTGGGAGAGATCAACTGATCAACTTGTGTGTCTTTGGGTGCCCCCATGCCCCCGTATATAAAGGATCAAGGGGGTAGGCCGGCCGGGCCCCTATGGCGCGCCTTAGAGAGGCAATCCTACTAGGAATAGGATTTCAATCCTATTCCTAGTAGGAGTCCACCAAGAAGGAGAGAGGGGGGGAGGAAGGAGAGGGAGAGGGAGAAGGAAAGGGGCGCCGCCACCCCTCCTTTCCTTGTCCAATTCTGACCAATGGGGAGGGGCGCACGGCCCAGCCCTGGCCGGCCCTCTCTCTTTCCACTAAATCACACTAGGGCCCAATACTTCCCCGGAGGGTTCCGGTAACCCCCCCCCCCCCCCCCCCCCCC